>OY728143.1:1887022773-1888272773 GCA_963277665.1 Viscum album | reverse complement strand
CATTATTAATGTTATTACAAGATCCTATTATATTCACATAGATCAAGGGATCTTATATCATTTACATCAATCACATGATCATCATTCATTCATGTGGATATTGTGATGTTCTATCATTCCAACAGATACAATGATCATCCATCAGTCACACTGATATCATGATCCTCTTTGGGACTTATGTACGAAGTCATGTTTTTCTAAATTCTCACAAAACAAAAATAAAATTATGACTCCTTTTAGAAAGAAACCTTAATTAATAAATTACAAAATTTTCAATATATATAAGAATAGAAAATACCATCAAGAGGTATTTTTTCCGATAACCCCCACCACCTTGGGGTATGTTGAAAACACATCAAAACATCAAATTCCATTTTTCATATGCATCACTGCATCGTGATAAACGACTTTATTAGAACATAATCTAATCCTACATTAGTCAATATAAGCACGAGAAACTAGATTATAATGAAATTTTTTTCATTGACTCACATTAATCATTCTCTTTCCTTCAATAACTATCTCAATAAAAAAATATAAAACATGGAAAGACATAGAGATCACTTCTCAACCCGCACATGTTAAATATGAGTGTAATGAATCCCAAGTGTCACTATTTTTCATTATTACTCTACATTTAAATACCATATTCAACATCATCATATTAAAACCTCACCCTACTTTACTACTAAACATTATGTTTTCCCCCTTTCATGATAAATTTATCATCTCCGAATATTAAAATGAACCCAAAGGATAGTTTGTTGAGGTCCGAAACATGTTAAAGAACACATATCCCTACATAGGGATGTAATAAAACATACCTTAGAGATAGGGGGTCCCATATACAAACTATTATATTTTGTGGAGTCTACTAAACTCCAAGATCTATTATATATCGTTTCATATGATTCTTTGGGTAGGGACTTCATTGGGATGTCTGAACTTATAGTTCAATTTCCACAAAATATATATTTAAAATATCATGCTCCACTATCCCCATGATAAAGTGATAGTTAATTGTAATGTATATTTTCCATGAGTAATGGAAAATATTTTTTCTAAGATTTATAGAACATTATTTATCATAATGTATACTGATTAGATACTTCACTTCAACTCCCATATATTTAATATTATTCTTCATCAACAGTAACTACATCCATGATTGAGGATTAGTAGTGTATTTAGATTCAATTATTACCAATAAAATTAAATCTTGCGTCTTTGATAGGCATGAAATATTTTATCCACCAAAATAGGATGAACCATAGGTTGTTTTCTTTCGATTATCAACCGAACTGGCCCAATATACACATGAAAAACCCATAAATTATTTCTTGTAATTTTCATTGTTTTATAAAAAACTCCATCATTTATTTGATATATTGAAGTATTCTTATAACCATAAGTTGGTGGATTTATTTGGTAGTACATAGATACTATTCCACTTGTCATGCCGGAAAAACAAAATCAGGTAATATCAGTGTTATGTATAATAAAATGATAATGATCCACTTGTATTATGTGACATTGATGGGTTTTATTTAATTATCCCATGATAATTTGATCTATGTATAAACTAGAGTTTACTTCACTTTGTAATTTTACATTAAATTAATATAAGAAAATTTTTAAAATATTTTAATTTAGAAATAAATTTTTTGTGTATTCCATGCTTTACTAATACACCAAGGAAACATTTTATCTCTATAATCATTCAAATTAAAAACATTAATTTCTTGAATTTTTTAAACTATTTCTATTATGCTTTGTTTGATCCAAAAAATATTATTTCATTAACCTAGATTATAACCATAATTCTTTGATTAATATTACTATTGACATAGATACTGTAATCAACTCAACAATGATAAAAAACATATTTCATTAAAAATTAATCAAGTCACAAATAACATTATCTTGGTGCATGCGTCAACCTATATAGTTCCATTATCTACCAATTTTTTTCCTCATATTAATGAATGATAAAACCATATGTATATTGAATATAAACTTCTTATTATTATAAAACACCATTCATAAATATTGATTTGACATCCATCTGAAAATCATTGAATTTTATCTATGCTACTATGGTCAAGAATAATCTAATTGTATATAGTTATGTAACAAGTGAAAATGATTCATTTGCATCAATACCCGCTATTTTAGAGTATACTTTTTACAGAATTTTTAATTTTCTTAATTGTTAATTCATCTCTATTTTTATTATTATGGAAGAATCAATTATTTTGGATGACATTATTATTTTCAAACCTTGAAAAAATATCCCACATATGATAAATGTTAATTTTTTCCATCTATTAATTCATTACCTCAAATAAATACTCATCACATAGGACTTATTTAAAATGAAATTGGATCTAACTTTTTATTGTGAAGGCAATTTTATAGAGTCTTCACCATCCTTTCCTGCATGAGTGTCGCCTGATCACTGATTATGTTATTCCAATCAATTTTTTCTCCCCTCATTGGATTCTATAAGGTACATACCTATCTTCATTCTGGTCATCTAAATATTATTTTGAATATACCTCAGGTAATTATAGTCATCCTAATTTTTTTATCTCATCATCACTATCATCAGGAAGCTATTTACTGCATGGATGGATATCTTCTCATTTTCCCCCATGATAGCATCATTACATTTGATAACCCCTCACAACCACTAATTATATTATTTATCTATTTTGATTTTCTAAGAGTAGCCATGAAATATCACATCATCTCCACGTGACTAAAAATTAATGTGTTTCACCTTAATGATAATGAAACACTTACTATTGAATGCTCAAAAGTAATTCAATTTCAAATTCATTCCATGTCATAACTCATATAGAATCCTCCCTAAATTTATATAGAACAACGATCTATTTGAAATATAGACTGACTTAAACACTTATTTATTACAAAACTTCTATATAAGTTCATTCTCAAAAAACATTTTTCTAATAATTTTGTTGATAATTTATTTTATTCTCTCAACCAAACCATTTTTATAAGGAGTTCTTTCTATTGAAACATGGTGCTTTATCCCATGCTTCTGGAGATAATCCCCCACTTGGATATGTTTGAACTCCATTCAATTCTCATTTCAAAACATCTATATATTTTTTCCAAAATTATATTCAAATTCCCTTAGATATTGTGTTATGAAACTGAACACCATATACTTTAGGGTGATAATCAAAATACATTCCATTATATAAAAATCACAAATGAAAAAGAATTAACACCTCTTCCAATCAATAGATCATAGTGAAATGGGTGGAAACAAATAAATATGTACATGTTCAAGAACTCTTATTAACCATTTAAATTTTTCCATAAACATATTATGAGTGGTATTTCTATATTGTAAAGCTTTACATGTTTGGGTAAAATATCATGATATCTTTTAGAGATCATGAGTAACATCACATTTCTCTAGATATTTCAAGGATGAATGGATTATATAATAAATAAATTTATTATAAAACAAGTTTCCTCTTTTATATATATAAAATTCATATCATCTTATCCACTCACAAGGTATGGATTCCCTTTTTCATGATTTATCGACAAAATACTACACCAACTATTCCCTTGATGATACACAAATTCTTAGTAACAATTATAGTGTTTCTAGACTTTCACTGTCAACTAAAACCTAATAACATGTGAGTGAGACATTCAACACGTATGACATCATCATTTCTGCTATCTTTACCCTATAACATGGATTTTTTGAAGCCAATCATCTATATAACATCATTATTTCCAAATATTGTGACAACATCATTATCATGACTAATTTCTATCACCATATCCTTATTTCTCATAATATATTAGTTTTAACCACTCACAATGATCCCTATTATAGTGTAATCTAATACATTGAAGTAAATCTCTACAAGAACGACTTTATTATATATTTTATTATAGATCTATGTATTTGACTTCATAATTTATGTAGTCTACTATTCTATGTTTTTATTAGATTATAATGGGCCAACTTCATCTTGAAATGTGGAAAATAATTTTTATATTCTCAGTTTGTTGAATGATCCTTTGTGTTACTATGTATAAAATGTTCTAGAATTTGCAAATGTTCTTGGAGGGAAAATACAAATAATTGTTTTTTAGATTAAACGTATCATCCACCATTTGTGAAATATGTGAATGTCGTGAAAAAAAAAATTCCATCGAATATTTAAATAGACAAACCCATAACCCAATGAGGATATTTTGAACATTCAATTTATAAATAATTAAAATAGGTTAGAATAAGGAATACCATATCATAGGATCTTTATTATTTGATGTTTTTGACTGTAAAAATATCCATTTTTTGGATTATCATAATTTCACTTGTAGGATCTAAATGTATAATCAAACTAGCAGTGATTCATACATGCTTTGTTTGATCTCTGAACAACAACAATTGAATTTTTGATTCTTGCACGGTGGATTGATCATATTTTGTTATTATTCTTGATTTTTTTAGTTAATTTATTCCTGAAGGATTCACTATTTTTATTGAAATTATTGAGAGTGAGATAAGAGGAGGAATCTAGATGGAGAAATATATTAACGGTAGTGATTCTCAATTCTCAATTAACCCAAAAAATTAACCTAGAAACATATTTATAGATTTTGGTTTAGAGGTTAAATATTATTCAATTGTACAAAAACCCTCAAATTACATAATAAACCTTATATAACCACATTTCATAAAATGATAACATCATTATTATGTTTTTATGGTGTGCATGAACTGGTACAATGTTAAATATTATTTTACCAACTAGAAAATTAATATGTATCAATAGAAACAATCTTGGTCCCCTCGTCCCCCATTAAATTTTTATAATTCTAGAATAAATTTTAAATTAAATATTTATTATTAAATAAATATTTAATTAAACATCTATTCATAAATAAATATTCAATTCATAGTTTAATAAATAGGTATATATTAAATATTCAATTACTAAAATAAATATTATATTCATAGATTGGGGAATAAATATTTATTTAATATTTATGATCAATAAAACATGAATAAAATTATTCCTCAATATTGAGAATAAAATTTATTCCAATAATTAAATTCAAATAGATTTTAATGAAGAATTATAGAAATATTTAGTCTGTCACCCACTAGGCTTCTTCTCATTAGATAATGTTATATTTCCTAAAGTCTAATATTTATTTTGAGAAACAAGTCAAGGCACCCGTGAAAATGAAAATAATGTCACAATTTTGATAAACACTTACAAAAACATTCTATATAATATATTATAAATATCTCACAAATAATGTTTCACATCCATATCATCAAAAATTATTTTTTATACGTATTTCATTGACTATATAAAGTAAAATCATTACTAATCCATGACCATGTAATTTGACGTGTCAGTTCCATTTCAATCAGTGGGTCAAGACATAAACATTCAAAATTATGGAATAGAAAAAAATCTTCCTCGACTAATCAGTTATTAACATGTCATTAATGAAATACCCAAAAATCCCTACTTATCAAGAACAATTGGTATAATAGTATTGGCCTGTAAATCTAACCGTGATAGTCATCAATTTCATTAATAATAATATTAACATCTAAGGACCATTACACATTCTTGCAGACACGAGTATATGATGAAACATATAAATAAAAAATCCCTACTGGTGGCTCTATTCTCGTAATTTCACATCATGGATGTTACAAAGTGCAAACTTCCTAAAATGAAGTCCTATCTACTTGTGAGTACCTACTCCTAATAGTCAAAAATCTATGTGTCATATCATAGTATGGTATCTGACCATATTACTATATTACATAATAACATCATGGAATGTCATGGTTCTCATCATAGTGGGGAACTATTTTGACATTATCAATGTGATAGATAGAATAAGATATTATTATATTAAATTCATACAGAAAAATTAACATTATATAATTCTATATTTTACTAATATTCATATTATAAAATATAAATTAAATCCAATTTCAAAATAGTTTTTTCTAGAAAACAAAATTTAATAAACTCACACCTGGAATGGAGTCAACTGCCTATGAATTCTAGTTTTCTACACCTCATATGATTATCATTTTTTTCTGAGTAAATATTATAGTATAAGGGACCTCCATGTTATCTTCCTTGAATATAATACTCACTAAAACTTCACCTCTCTAATAAAAATCCCTCAAGAGACGATACTTCTAAAGTATGTGATTCATACGTTGAAATAAAATTCACCCTATTACAAGGGCCTCCAATAAAGTATTAACACAATAGTGTGTGATATGATATTTACTACTAGGTACTACCTAAAGATATTGGATGAAGTTCCCTATCCAAACTAATTCTATTGTTTCCTCAAAATCTAAGATATACAAAGAAATTAAAGTATATTCGATCATCATTCCTTTCATTCATCTATTTTAGCTCATATCACCTATATTTTGAATAAAGATATACCCTTTCAATGATTTTAGGCCATATTGATCTATTTGGAAAATAGAATCTACATATCCCTTATTGAATAGTTCATTATATCCTCCATAGACAAAAAACACATCCTTAGTATGTATTAGATAATTAAGGATAGTCTTAACATCCATCCAATGGTGGCCACATGGGTAATATTGATATTATCTTAATGTACTCAAGGTATATCAAACATCTAATGTATTTAATAACGTAACATACATGAGCAACCCTATTACTGAAACCTATAGAATCCTTTCCATTTTTTTATCTTTCCTCATGTTTTTAAGAAAATTTTTCTTATAATGAATATTTCCATGTGACATTTGTAAAAGTCCCCTCCTAGATTTTCCTATACTGATTTTCTTTAGTATATTGTTAGTATATGTAATTTGAATTAGACTGAGTATCCTCTTGGAACTATTTTGATGTATTTTGATACTATAAATATATGCGTCTTCACCTAAGTCCTCTGTAGAGAAGAATTTTTTCAACCAGGATTTAATAGAGTTTATTATTGGTATTTTTTCAATATGTAGTATGTTTTCAACATATAATATTAAAAAAAAATTCTACCCTCCCACTAAACATCTTATAAACACAAGTCTCACATTCAATATTTATGGAAAAAATCCTTATGGCCTCATCTAATTGTATTTTTTATGAAATTAAGTCTTTATCTAATCGAAAAGTGGATCATTTCAGTATCATTACCATGTTTTCATCCTTTGGAGTCATAAACACTTCATGTTGTGTCATCTAGACATTTTCTTGAAGGATCCAATTAAGGAAGTCTGTTCTAACATCCATTTTCCAATTATCATAGTCATGAATTGTCATAATTGACATTAGAATTATGATGTATTTCATCATAGAAATTGGTGAAATTGATTCATTATACTATATTCCTTGACAATATTTCAATCCTTTTACAACCATTCATGTTGTATAAGTATGATATTTTTATCCATGTCTAGTTTATTCTTGGATACCCATTTACAACTTGGGTTATTTACATCCACTTGGGTATATTCCAAAATCCATACTTAGTTTGGGTATATGGAATAAAATTCAAAATTCATAGATTATTTCCACTTGGAAATATCTATGTCACTTTTTAAATCCTTTTAGGTTTCAAGATAATTATTATCAAATAATATTGAGTAACCAAAATCATTAAAAAAACAATATCATTGAGGTTAAATGACCTCTCTTATACTCCAAAATAGTACTTGTGTCTCTGGAACATCATCTTACTAGGGGATTTTTGGAATATGTTCATATGATAACACTTGAATACCTTGAGTATAAACTTAATTTAACTCTATATCTTTCCCCAAAACTCATTTATAAATTATCCACATCTCATGGAATATGAATTGTCATTATACTATTAATTTTTTTTCTTAGAGATAATATAGTTAATATCTGAAGGACCCTGGAACTCCCTGAGAGGGGTGGGGTGAATCAGGGTGTCAACTTTTTCTCTTAAACTGATGGATCTTGTTTCCATGTCGATAGGAACCTATTAAACCTATCATAAAAAATCATGCATAGAGAGGACACATCAATTTTAATTGGTTTACTATAAACGGATTTGTCCATGGTGAATACACCGACAATGTTTCAGTTGTACCGAAGTCCACAAATCTTCACTAGATGAGGAATACAAAGGATCGGTCATTGTCAATATATTCTTGGAACACAACCTTTAGAATGGTTTAGGGATAGCTCATTGTGTCCCTTAGATCACTTCCTTTGACTCTACCTTGCTCATTTCTTGGATAGAAGTCTGACTCTATTTATATACTTGAAGGTCTCTTCAAAAGATTGGTATTTAAGTCTTTGTCTCTATTCACTATGAGAAAATTCTTTCATAAAAAACCTGATTATGTTCTCTTTGAAATCCATGTGCACATAAATTTGATGTTCAAAAATACCCTTCACGAAGTGCCTATTCAAACCACACTCCTTTTCAAAGAACCCCTACCATCGCGGAACAACTCGCCTTCACAAAGCTTCCTTGCTTTCACTGAACAACATGCCTTTGCAAATCTTGCATGCCTTCATCAAACAACCTTCATGAAACACACCGATTCAATGAATAAAACCAAATAATCATGAAGTCCCCTTAATAAATCATTGATCAGCTATTGAGAGTTATACTCTCTTTTCAATGCTCAAGCTCACAGAGAAAGCCCAGTTCGTGAAGCTCTTCATGAACTCACAATGTTTCTGGATTGTCCTTAAAAACATCAGTGCAGATAAAGAGATATAGCCTGATATTTATTAGCTCGACCATTCTCAAAACTCCACCACCTTTTTACACATTTTATGGATCATAAAAATTATCTTTTCAGTGATCCTCCCTTGGTAAAGAACCATTGAAATTCTATGTTCGCAAAGATCATCGTCATCATGGATAATCACATCAAAACACATCCCAATGCACATCATAATTTTCAAGACTTTCTTCAATGACCATAGAGAGTACTGTCACTGAACATTAATCTCTTTGTGCTGTCCATCAAAATTTCAAATCATTCCATCAATGATTGCGAAGCTCTGAAACTCGAAATTGCGGGGAACTCCATCTCTGATCATGAAGCCCATCGTAATCGTGAAGCACACAATTAGAAGAAATTATGCCTTTGAGAAATGAAATTCATATATATGATCTTTGAAAAACTCTTGCCTCTACCACATTTGACTAAATCCTCCATGAAAACCAACTTTTCACATTGAAACCCATCCTCTAAATTTTGGGCCCCAAAAATTCGCAAACACTAGAAAATATCATCATCTTCAAAAATATTTCCTTCTTGAATTGTATGATCCCTTTAGTTACAAAATACCTGCTCATCCATGTATGGATTGACAAAAAACAAAACCCATATTCTATTTCTAGAAAAGAACAACTCTGGTTCCAATAATAACCACTATGGGTTTGTTGGAAATTAGTAGATAAATTCAATAGAGCACCAGCAACAATCAACACATCAAAACTAGATATGAAATAATATACTAAGACATCAATCTATGACTATGTGAGTAATGATCATTGTAGAAAACAAGAGGAAATACATGAATTGTGTTATAACTACCTTCACACTCCCATATATCTCATTGAATTTCCCTTCCCCCCATCATTCATGTGACCATAAAAACATTTAATCCTCTACATTGTACCAAATTGAATATATCCATGTTATCTATCATATACCTAGAAAAAAAATTAAATCCTCCGCATTGAACCACATTTTATATAACCATTTCCATCCCATTGGAATTAAACCCAAATACTGGTATTTGAATATTGTAGAGCTCAGAATGTACTTCCCCTATATCATATCTCCGCCATAAACCTTTGACACATTCAAAAACTAATTAATGATGTTAAAAAAAATTTGGGAAAGGGGAATTTCATAACCTCATTATACACTGGGAGGTGGCTGAACACCGAGGTTCAACTGATGTTTCTTAAACAGAGCCACTGATAGTGGCTTGTTAAGGATATCAACCACCTGCTCATTAGTTCCTAGATGATCCATTTTAATCACGCATTATTCAATGTTTTTATTAACGAAGTGATACATAATTTCTATATGTTTCGTATTGGAATGATGAACATGATTCTTCAAAAGATCAATTGTCCTCTTGTTATTATTGTAAATAACCATTGGTTGTTTCACCTCATCAGCAATGTTAGTCAGTTTCATCTTCATTCAAAGTAACTAAGTGCACACCTTTGTAGCAGATATATATTCAACTTCAGCAATACTAAGAGATTTACTTTAATTTTTATTTCTCAGTCTACCTTCACATGTCTTCCTTATATATGATGCTCTACCATTGGTGGACTTCTTGTCGACTACATCTCTAGCACAGTCAGCATCAGATAATGGTGATATACTTTTATCACTTTTTGTAGAAAATTATATTTCATAATTTTGATTAACATGAATATATCTCATGATTATTTTCAATACTTCCATATGATCTTCCTTTGGATTACTCTAAAAGTAGGCTGCTAAGAATGTTGCAAAAGAAATATCGGGATTTGTCACTGTTAGGTAACGTAATCTTCCAATGACTCTCGTATACACTGTGGGATATATGGAAGTCTCACCCTCATGCTTTCCAAGTATTGTTCCAACTCCAATCACAGTCGAAATTGGTTTGGAATCATGATTATTAAATTTTTTCAGAAACTCTCTTGCAAACTTTTCCAAAGAAAAGAATGTGTAATCCCTCTTATGAATCATGTAAAACCCTAAAAAGTACACGAGTTCACTAATAATAGAAAATTCAAATTTTTATTTAATGTGATTAGAAAATTCGTCCATAGATCCATGTCTTCTTCCACCAAATATGATATCATCAATGTATACTAGAACCATGAACTGATCTTTTTTAGAGTTATTCACATATGGATTGTGATCGACACCTCCTATTTTGATTTTGAGATTCTTTAAATAAGAATCCTTATGGTAATACCATTCTCGTGGCCCCTTATTCAAACCATAACGATCCTTATTTAGTTTGAGATCCTTTTTTCTCCATTACCTAGAATAAACCCCACTGCTTGTTCAATGTAGACTTCATCATCGATAATTCCATTCAAAAACACTATATGAACATCCCATTGACAGACTCTATACCCTATTTGGATTGTCATGGAATTAAATATCTAGATTTACTCTAGACTAGGCACCATAGTAAACGCTTACTCAACATCAACACCATCAATATGTGAATATCTCTTGCATACCAGTCACACCTTATTTTGGAACACATTACCATGCTCAACATATTTATTCTTAAGGAACCACTTTATAGCAATCAAATTGTGAACTTCGGGTCTCTTGACAGGATCCATTGTCTAATTATTCCCAATTTTATCTAAATCTTCATTCCTCGGTTTCACCCATGATTCATCCTTTTCATCTTCTTCAAATTAGGGTGGTTCTACAACTAACATTAATAAATATTGTTTATTAATCATCATTCTACTCACTTTTTGGGTGCTATCCATTTCCTAGTGATGTTAGGTTGATCAATTTCCACTCTTCAATTTCTCCATTGTGGTTTAACAGAATTCTCCCCAAAAATGGTTTGATCATCAATTACTTCTCCAGAGTCGACATCATGATGTAAATACTGATATTATATTACACCTTCCTCTACATAAATATTTTCATTTTCTCCATGTTCATATTCTTCCTCATCTTCTATATCATGTGCATAGAAATTCTTTGAATCATTTGTTGTTTTGTCTTCAATGATATTACCTTCACTAATTTCTACAATACTTATCAATCGCTTATTGAAAAACTTGTAGGTTTTTATGTTTATTGGATATGCATGTAATATTCTTTCATCTACATTGTCACCATACTTCCCTTGATTTACTTATTTGTTTTGGATGAAACATTTACTTGGGCAAACATGAAAGTATTTAAAAGAAAGCTTCCTTCCATTCCACAATTCATATAGTGTCTTCATCTATCCCATATAAAGACCCATTTGATATTGAATGTTCACTCTAGCTTCAGAAAATTATTTCCAGTAGTGGTGAGAGATACGACTCTCAATCAGCATAGTCCTAGACGTGTTGTTCACCTACTAATTCTAGCGCTCAACTACTCCATTTTTAACGCCCCGACCCCAGTTACCCAGAGTCAGTGCATTAATTACATAAAATTGGCATGATCACAAGAAAGATCAAATCTCGAAAGACCGATTGGTTTAGTAGCCTTGGAAACACTAGATATATTCATAAGTTTTACATTACATCATAAAATGAAAAACTAATACAACAACATAATTTTTCCACAATCCACACTATTATCCCCTCATAATATCCCTGCAGGTCATTCATAACTTACTTCTTCACATCCTGGGAAAAATAAAACATAGAAAAGGGGTGAGCTCAAATGCCCAGTAAGGATAACAATATAGCGGGACATTCAAAATAAGCATAAACATTTAAGGCAATTCATTACTAAAACAAAAGCCTTTTAAACTTGATCTTCAACATAGTATGGAAAAAGTAAATGAAATAATGCCATTTACTTATTCACATGGATATTCTACTAATCGAATAATCACATGCAAAAATCAAAAACCACTTTCATAATGTTGGAATGCATAATGCCAGACTATCATGACCACATAGTCAAGGCATCGTGCCAAGACTACAAATAAGATTTTGTCAAGGCCTTGTGCCAAGACACTAGTTTGTCTCATGAGACTTACCGATGCAATTTTTTTAGAAGATACTTACGTTTAAAATTACTCAAATATACTCCAGTGTTTTTATGAAAAAATTATCCAAGCTTATGAAAACAAAATAACTAGTTCTGAGACTGCTCGACTAATTACAGGCCATGATGGGTCCACTCCCAATCCCTTCCTGTCTAGCACACTCGAGAGTCGGGTTTTCTAAAAACATTTTGGAGCTTGCGTTAAATACGTATACATTTGCACTGGATTTTCATATACTTGATAGAAATATATCTTTTTTTTAAATCATTTAAAAGTCACATAATTATAAAATAAATCATTTAATTTGAAAATATTCTTATAAGCTTGTAAGGGAAGCTTTGACGATTTTATAACGGCGGAAAATAACCGCACCCGCCGTATAAGTTAAAAAACATTCTTATCTTAATTCTGTCGAAAAGGTTAAAAAGCACCTTGTATGGAAAATGACGGAAAGATTCATCTTATAAAAAGTCAAAAAAGGGTATAAATGACTTTAACACATATTCTTGTAAAAATGTTTTGAAATACATTTTGAAGAAACATGGATGTGGATGATAACGAGATCCCAGTAGATTATTACTTATAAACAACCTCGGATAATGAAGAGATTGTGAAATAACCCTTACCTTGTACTTTTCCTTGGTTGGGGTAGGTTAACCTCCTGTATAATGGTGAAATAATTGTTATTAAATTATACAAGAATCATATACATTCATATGATATCATATATGATCTTTTATCATTGCTTTGTTAACAATATCTTAGATTTATCGTTGTTTCGGGTGTTAACTTACTCGTTTTCTTTTATATGTTCTATTACGTAAGTCGTGTTTTTCATGGATAGGTTGTATCTTATTCATATACAGAATGATATCATGTCCCTAAACATTATTTTTAAATCATCAATTGATAATTATACTTGGATGGATACGACGGAAAATGAATCTCATCGCGTTCGTGGAGACGGTAGTCCGTACGTACGCATAAGCGACAATATCATTCTTTTGATATTAAAATAATATATAAATTGATGGTATATCATATATAAAGAATCATTAACATGTTATATATATTATTTACTTGAGTTAAACATCATTATTATACCCATGCAAATAATATTATATTGAATAACAATTACACCACGACGTGGAGACGGTAAGTCGTACGTACGCACGTATGGTGACATGTTATTCAAAGGGTGGATAGAATACTGAATATGTTTGTACCATATTTATAATAACATCACATTATATGTGAGATACTGGAGTTATTATTTTAGAATGGTAAGAACAAAAAAGAAGAAGTGGAAGAAGAAAGGAACAAGAAAAGGGGTGGTGAAAACATTACCTCTTCTTCGGGTTCTTCTTTTTGATTTGATCAAAAGGGCTCTTTAGGTTGGATTTATGATCAAACTAAGGCCCCTAGGTTTTAGTGATGGATGTTGGGAGAGTATTTGGGCTGAGTTTGGCCGATCAAAAAGGCTTTGAAGGTGTGATGAAATGAGAAGGAGGAGTGCCCTTTTATAAGAGGGGTGAGGGCACCTTTGGAAAAGCTAGAAATATTAATTTATAATAAATTCATATTCGGTTTCTAATGGCTCCATAGTTTATTATTAAAAGGTTAAGGTGGGGATAGGTCGACAACAACTCAACAAATAGAATTTAGACAGGTTTGGGTACTTATATTAACCTTATCTTTAAGTGTTAACTCTATGTTAATTAGTTTCACTTTTACAATGTCTCTTTGTATTTTTATATAATATGGTTAATAAACTTACTATATACATCCAAGCGACCCCCAAGTGGTCCATTAATGATTAACTTATCATGATATAAGTCTCTTGGCCGATCCTTAGATTTTTAGGAATTTAATATCAATTAATAATATAATATTTGTTTTAAGAACTCTTTTATGTCAATTTTGACACTATTCAATAGTTGATTTTTGTGAAACTCATAACAGATTGATTACTTCTAACAAAGTCAATTATATAAATCCTAATATATAATATTATCCTATAAAATTATTTTAATTCATTAAACGTTTCATATTATATTTATTTGGCTATTTATAATATCAATTATTTTAATTTTTCACTATTATAGTAATTACTGCATCATCATTGTGTCGTAAATAAAATAAATTATTTAATGTCTAAAAATTATAAATAAATTATCATTATGTAGGAAATCTCTTTATCTTTCTATTTAATATTTATAATCTAAAATCCAAGATATATAACCCTATGTAACAATTGTTTTTCTAAAAGATATATGCTTGTGTCATTTTTGTCTTCATTTTAACTTAATTAAAATAAAGTGTCATTATCACTTACAAGTGGATCCATGGGGTCCCAAAATCGACCCAAAGATGCCCACGGTCGACCATGTATCAACCAATATGGTTAAGACACGTTTTAGGGTAATTTAGTATTATTATAATATTATTTTGTAACCCTTATTTACCGGATTTACCCTTAACCAT
The DNA here is from genome assembly GCA_963277665.1 of Viscum album. Taxonomy (NCBI): domain Eukaryota; kingdom Viridiplantae; phylum Streptophyta; class Magnoliopsida; order Santalales; family Viscaceae; genus Viscum; species Viscum album. The sequence continues at coordinate 1,888,257,519 of OY728143.1, read as the reverse complement.
GGTAAATAAAATATTTACCGCAGTAATTATTCAAAATGACTAAAAATAAAAGTTACCTATTTACACAATTTGAAAATCCTGATTCCAAATATGGAATCCATTTTCCTAATTTCAAAACACAGAAGTGGCAGAAATTAATTTAAAATTAATTCCCGCTGTCAAAACAAAAAACGTGTTTTTAAGAGATAATAACTATCAAAAGATTGACACTTGTTTATGTTCGGTTTAATTGTAAAATTATGTCCAATGACCAACATTATATTAAATGGTAAAAATATATTCTAAATATACTTTAAAACTACTAAAATTCATAATTTATCACTATTAATTATTTTGATTAAAAAAGTTGTTTTTAATTAAAATTTAGTAATTTTCACTATTCATCAAAATATGAAAGTTATCCGAAAAGTACCAAAATTTCACCTTAGGCTAAATTAGATATTCCTAATCCAAAAATGAATTCCATTTGGAAATATAAAATATATATAATTTTAAAAAAGTAGGTATTACTATTCATAACAGCTAGTTTGATTGGTTATGGTGTCTTAGAACTCGGTGTTGCGTACAACACACGCTAGCGTACCGTGGAAGCTTGGGATGTTTCATTTTAAATTTTTGATGTCCCCATTTAGTCAAAAAGTGTAAAATATATTATTTAAAAAGGTTTCACTATTAAAAGTTGGTAAAAGTGCAATACTGAAAATTAATTTGTTCTTACATTATGTCTAAGAAACTCATAATATGGATTCTAAAATTATAAGGATTATATAAAGTATAATATTTAGTTAATACTATTCATAAACTCTTTTGAATGGATTTTTTTTTGTAAGTCATGGTGTGATTGAACTCGGTGTTGCGTGTAGTGCATGTTATTGAATTATTTTTAAGAAATACACTCTATGAAATCTTGGGGTGTTACATTCTCCCCTCCTTCAATAAATTGCGTCCTCGCAATTTGAAATTGTTCTTCAAAAATAAAAGGTTGAAAATAGAAAATATATTTGTGGGAAAACCCACATCGGAAATTGGGTTACTAAAATTTAGTCTTAATATGAGGAAAAGAGAAATGAAAGGGTCACCACCAAATTATGATCTCGATTAGGAGAACATTGGTGGAAATTAGAGACATATAATTGGAGGAAAAACATAAATATTTATAGGTAGTGATTGAGGTCATCAATCACAAACAAGTATAAAATTAAGGTCCATAAACTCATCAATATAAGATGATTTGAAATACCATCGGTTCAACAACACATAGGGTATTGGGATAACACATTTTTGACGTTTCAAAATATCTTAGTTGAAATCCCACATCTAAAAATGAATTAATGAGGCCTCTATTTAAAATAAAGAGTGGAAAGTATGAATATTACCGAAAATAACACATACTAGGAATCCATGTAGGAATATATGGATATGGAAGAGAAATATAACCATCAATTATCTGATGGAGAGTGGTAGAGAACATGGCTATGAAAAGGCCAACAATCCCAAAGCCATGAATTAGGGATGATTTAAGGTACCATCTAGGACAACATTTTTGTTCTAAGTTCCATTTATTAATGTTGAGGAATTTATTTATTAGATTGGATAAGATCATAAGGAGATATACTTACTTTATAATTAGAGTTTTATCCATTAATAAATTTCTACCAAAAACTCATCTTTCACTCTAAAAGATAATAGAACGTAAAAAAAATTCTATTTACACTATTCGTATAGGGTTCCAAAATAAACGAATTTATTATTCATCTACAAGATATTTTAATAAAAACTACATTATTTAATACAGGACATCTCGTGGGCCATTGGTAGGTGATACACCCTTGTCGCCCTTCGGTTGCGGGTTTAAGTCTCGCGGCCTTTCCGGTCACGACGGGTTGCCGCCCGACCTCCGGGTTGTCCTTTTATGGCAATCCAAAATTAATATCAAACTTAGAATTTATCCAAAATACTTCTGTCTAAACTCACAGTCCAACATTTATAAGGAAGGTAAACATAATGTAGATCCTTTTTACCCTGTAATAGCATATGAATACCTTCATCATGTATTTTTTTAATACACTGAAACATATTGAATTACCATATTCCTTATTGATTACATTCATCCTCCCTTATTCCATATAGAATACTGGATATACTTCATCAATCCAAAAAAATTTTAAACCCCAACAATGATGGAATATACAAATCATTAATCAGTTCCAAGGTAGTCAAGAATATCCAATATAATTTATCCAAAACAATCATGTATTATTCCAAAGTCACTACCTCGGTATCAGAACTATATTATGGATTATCATTCTCTCAACCATATATTTTCCAAAAATTTATCCTGCTATTGAGTCACTTTTCTTTGTTCCAAACAATCTCAAGTCCTTAATGAAATAGTACTACAGTACAATCCTTATATACTCCATAATTATTATAACAAGTACATTGTTGATACAAAACTCAATTGACATAATCAACATAAGAGCTCTAATCATTCCTCTTCATCTGTGGTAGTATCATAACTTGATTATTATCCAATAGCATCATTTGCGGCATAGTCTGATGACTGGGACATAGGTTTGCGTAGTGTCCAAACTCCTTGCAAATGAAGCATTGTACATTTGAAACAATTTTCTTACCCTTGCAGTCACGTACTTTGTGCCCTTTTCCTCCACACTTATAACAAACTCCCATTCCTTTCAGGCATGTTCTAGGGTGTTTCTTTCCACAGTTACCACATATGGGAAAATTATTCTTTTTCCCTCTTCCCTTTATCCATCTTTCTCTCTTCCATCCTTTTCTTCTCTTGCTTCCCTTAAAAGCTATAGGACTCAGTAAACTCTTTACTTATCTTATCAACACATGATATTATTTCTTCATATGATGATAATACATGCGAGACTATTTCTCTTGTAAATTCTGGCTTAAGACCATAAAATATATGATCCTTCATTCTATTTGTATAATGTACATTGCTAGAGCTCTCATTCCTTCTACTGGGCGCCATTTCTAAACAATGGCATACATTAGATTAGTTTATGAATAACAATACCTAATCCCAAACTTGTATAACACATAACATAAATTAAATAGTTTATGGATATAATCCATAATCATAAAAATGTCTCCTTTAAGGAAGTATATACTCATAAACCCTTCATAATGATTTGTAAAGAAAATGAGAGTTATCCTAAGCATATCCCCCGGGAGTGTCGTAACCAAGAGTGCAGCAAGGCCCGTTGTCGTGCACCAGTTCTCGTTCAAGTCTAGCTCAAAGCGGTGTTTTTGGGTTTTACCCCAAGGTACATCTGTGCCAGAGCCGCCTCTACCTGCTCGTATCCAGACAGGGATGTATTGCTCGGAAAACTCACAAAATCTCTACAATACCAAAATTCTAGGAAGTTCTTCTATACTAATCCTCAATGTTCATCTTAGGTCTACGTGCTCTAATCAAAGTTTATCTAAATCTAGTTTCCAAGGTTTGTACTAAACTTCCTCTGATACCAACTGTAACGCCCCGACCCCAGTTACCCAGAGTCGGTGCATTAATTACATAACATTGGCATGATCACAAGAAAGATCAAATCTCGAAAGACCGATTGGTTTAGTAGCCTTGGAAACACTAGATATATTCATAAGTTTTACATTACATCATAAAATGAAAAACTAATACAACAACATAATGTTTCCACAATCCACACTATTATCCCCTCATAATATCCCTGCAGGTCATTCATAACTTACTTCTTCACATCCTGGGAAAAATAAAACATAGAAAAGGGGTGAGCTCAAATGCCCAGTAAGGATAACAATATAGCGGAACATTCAAAATAAGAATAAACATTTAAGGCAATGCATTACCAAAACAAAATCCTTTTAAACTTGAACTTCAACATAGTATGGAAAAAAGTAATATAAAATAATTCCATTTACTTATTCACATGGATATTCTACTAATCGAATAATCACATGAAAAAATCAAAAACCACTTTCATAATGTTGGAATGCATAATTCCAGACTATTATAACCACATAGTCAAGGCCTCGTGCCAAGACTACAAATAAGATTTTATCAAGGCCTTGTGCCAAGACACTAGTTTTTCTCATGAGACCTACCGATGCAATTTTTTTAGAAGATACTTACGTTTAAAATTACTCAAATATACTCCAGTGTTTTTATGAAAAAATTATGCAAGCTTATGAAAACAAAATAACTAGTTCTGAGACTGCTCGACTAATTACAGGCCATGATGGGTCCACTCCCAATCCCTTCCTGTCAAGCACACTCGAGAGTCGGGTTTTCTAAAAACATTTTGGAGCTTGCGTTAAATACGTATACATTTGCACTGGATTTTCATATACTTGATAGAAATATATCTTTTTTTTTAAATAATTTAAAAGTCACATAATTATAAAATAAAACATTTAATTTGAAAATATTCTTATAAGCTTGTAAGGGAAGCTTTGACGATTTTATAACGGCGGAAAATAACCGCACCCGCCGTATAAGTTAAAAAAACATTCTTATCTTAATTCTGTCGAAAAGGTTAAAAAGCACCTTGTTTGGAAAACGACGGAAAGATTCCTCTTATAAAAAGTCAAAAAAGGGTATAAATGACTTTAACCCATATTCTTGTAAAAATGTTTTGAAATAAATTTTGAAGAAACATGGATGTGGATGATAACGAGATCCCAGTAGATTATTACGTATAAACAACCTCGGATAATGAAGAGATTGTGAAATAAACCTTACCTTGTACTTTTACTTGGTTGGGGTAGGTTAAACTCCTGTATAATGGTGAAATAATTGTTATTAAATTATAAAATAATCATATACATTCATATGATATCATATATGATCTTTTAACATTGCTTTGTTAACAATATCTTAGATTTATCGTTGTTTCGGGTGTTAACTTACTCGTTTTCTTTTATATGTTTTGTTACGTAAGTCGTGTTTTTCATGGATAGGTTGTATCTTATTCATATACATAATGATATCATGTCCCTAAACATTATTTTTAAATCATCAAATGATAATTATACTTGGATGGATACGACGGAGAATGAATCTCATCGCGTTCGTGGAGACGGTAGTCCGTACGTACGCACGAGCGACAATATCATTCTTTTGATATTAAAATAATATAAAAATGGATGGTATATCATATATACAGAATCATTAACATGTTATATTTATTATTTACCTGAGTTAAACATCATTATTATACCCATGCAAATAATATTATATTGAATAACAATTACACCACGACGTGGAGACGGTAAGCCGTACGCACGCACGTATGGTGACATGTTATTCAAAGGGTGGATAGAATACTGAATATGGTTGTAACATATTTATAATAACATCACAGTATATGTGATATACTGGAGTTATTATTTTAGAATGGTAAGAACAAAGAAAGATGAAGTGGAAGAAGAAAGGAACTTGAAAAGGGGTGGTGAAAACATTACCTCTTCTTCGGGTTCTTCCTTTTGATTTGATCAAAAGGGCTCCTTAGGTTGGCTTTCTGATCAAACTAAGGCCCCTAGGTTGTAGTGAGGGATGTTTGGAGATTATTTGGGCATAGTTTGGCCGAACCAAAAGGCTTGAAGGTGTGATGAAATGAGAAGGAGGAGTGCCCTTTTATAAGAGGGGTGAGGGGCACCTTTGGAAAAGCTAGAAATATTAATTTATAATAAATTAATATTCGGTTTCTAATGGATCCAAAGTTGATTATTCAAAGGCTAAGGTGGGGATAGGTCGACAAAAACTCAACCAATATAATTTAGACAGGTTTGGGTACTTATATTAACCTTATCTTTAAGTATTAACTCTAAGTTAATTAGTATCACTTTTACAATGTCTCTTTGTATTTTTATATAATATGGTTAATAAACTTACTATATACATCCAAGAGACCCCCAAGTGGTCCATTATTGATTAACCTATCATGATATAAGTCTCTTGGCCGAACCTTTGATTTTTCGGAATTTAATATCAATTAATAATATAATATTTGTTTTAAGAACTCTTTTATGTCAATTTTGACACTATTCAATAGTTGATTTTTGTGAAACTCATAACAGATTTATTACTTAAAAAAAGGTCAATTAAATCAATCCTAATATATCATATTATCCTAGAAAATTAGTGTAATTCATTAAAAGTTTCATATTATATTTATTTGGGTATTTATAATATCAATTATTTTAATTTTTCACTATTATAGTAATTACTGCATCATCATTGTGTCATAAATAAAATACATTATATAATGTCTAAAAATTATAAATAAAATATCATTATGTAGGAAATCTTTTTATCTTTCTATTGAATATTTTTAATCTAAAATCCAACATATATAACCCTATCTAACAATTGTTTTTCTAAAAGATATATGCTTGTGTCATTTTTGTCTTCATTTTAACTTAATTAAAATAAAGTGTCATTATCACTTACAAGTGGATCCATGGGGTCCCAAAATCGACCCAAAGATGCCCATTGTCGACCCTGTATCAACCAATAGGGTTAATACACGTTTTAGGTTAATTTAGTATTATTATAATATTATTTTTTAACCCTTATTTACCGGATTTACCCTTAACCATGGTAAATAAAATATTTACCGCAGTAATTATTCAAAATGTCTAAAAATAAAATTTACCTATTTACACAATTTGAAAATCATGATTCCAAATATGGAATCCATTTTACTAATTTCGCAACACAGAAGTGGCAGAAATTAATTTAAAATTAATTCCCGCTGTCAAAACAAAAAGCGTGTTTTTAAGTGATAATAAATATCAAAAGATTGACACTTGTTTATGTTCGGTTTAATTGTAAAATTATGTCCAATGAACAACATTATATTAAATGGTAAAAATATATTCAAAATATAATTTAAAACTACTAAAATTCATAATTTATCACTATTAATTATTTTGATTAAAAAAGTTGTTTTTAATTAAAATTTAGTAATTTTCACTATTCATCAAAATATGAAAGTTATCCGAAAAGTTCCAAAATTTCACCTTAGGCTAAATTAGATATTCAGAATCCAAAAATGAAGTCTATTTTGAAATATAAAATATATATAATTTTAAAAATTAGGTATTACTATTCATAACAACTAGTTTTATTGGTTATGGTGTCTTAGAACTCGGTGTTGCGTACAACACACGCTAGCGTACCGTGGAAGCTTGGGATGTTTCATTTTAAATTTTTGATGTCCCCATTTAGTCAAAAAGTTTAAAATATAGTATTTAAAAAGGATTCACTATTAAAAGTTGGTAAAAGTGCAATACTGAAAATGAATTTGTTCTTACATTATGTCTAAGAAACTCATAATATGGATTCTAAAATTATAAGGATTATATAAAGTATAAATTTTAGTTAATACTATTCATAACCTCTTTTGAAAGGCTTTTTTTTGTAATTCATGGTGTGATTGAACTCGGTGTTGCGTGTAGTGCAAGTTATCGATTTATTTGGAAGAAATAACACTCTATGAAATCTTGGGGTGTTACACCATTTTGCGGCAGAGTTGTCACAGCAGCCACCTTATGCTGTATTCCATGCTTTTTCTGGGAATTTTCAATCTCGAAAGAAGTGTATTCTCCTCTATTTTCATATCATAAAACTTTGATTTTCCACCTATTATCATTCTAAGCAATTGGGTGATATATTTTTATGCTATCAAGAACATGATTCATCCATTTAATAACCATCACACAAGCCATTATAATATAATATTCAATGAAAAGGATGATGTACCTCTCTTCATGAGGTTTAACAATGCTTATCTAGACATATACATCCTTATGGATGAGATCAATAATGATTTGAGGGTCTTTTTTTCATTGGACAATAAGAACTACAGAATAGCTCCTCTCATATACATTCATCAAAAGACTTTTCTCCTTCATGCTTTAGGTTGGGGATATCAATGACTATCTTCATCTTATATAAAATTTCCATGTATTTATGATTGATGTGTCCCAATATCCAATTCCATAGATTTTTTTGTTCTTAAACTATTAGACTATAAATTTTCTCTTTAGTGTAAAAATAATATGTGGTGTCATCTATTCTGCAACCTTTCTTGAGAGAAATCATTGTATTTTCCTTAATAGTGCATCCCTTTTGATTGAATGTCACTCTATGTCCTGAGTCATAGAGTTGACACACAATAATGAGATTGTGACCAAAACCATCCACATAAAGGACATCAGTTTTTTTCATCTATCGATTTGCAAGATCAACACTTCAGCTTTCATTAATATTCTAGGCACCATAATTAGGAAAACACACTGATGCGTCGACCATTTTCAAGAAATTTGTTAATAAGTCAGCATTACCCATCATGTGGGACTAACATCCACTATCAAGAACCCATGTGTTTTTGTTCTTTGTCGCATTAAGAGCTACATATGAATGATTGGTTTTTTCAATTTTCCTCTTTTCTTTCCATGAGATATTGGATTGGGTGAATGACAATAATGGTCTTTAAAATACCTCTTATAATTACATGGGTTCTACATGTTCATAGTATTCTTATAAAGGAGAAAAACTATTTGAGATAGCAACACCATCTGGTCAGAATGTATTCACTTGTCTCTAAGTGTTGTATGAAAATATCCTACCATTCCTCTACCTGCAATGTATAACATTGTGGCCAAAGTTAAAACAATTAAAATAGTACCCATATAAATTATTTCATTTATAATATGTAGGATATGAACTTTTTCTCCTTTTTTGACTTCCCAGATCATACCGATTCAAATAGCTCCATGTTTTTTTGCAGTAATAAATGATAAGGAACAAGTAGGAATAGAATTGACATTTCATCAGTGGAAATGAATTCTACTATCTATATCACCTCATGTTTCCTTTGATGGTATGATAGTTTTTTGGCCTATCACTTATGGATTCTAGAGGATAGTTTTCAGTTCTCCTTTTAGATTTGATTGATGGTTTCTTATTCTACAGTTAATGAAAATTTTAAAAATGACAAACATTCATCTTACCTTTCTTTTCGATGAATTTATTTTTAGTAGTTGATGTATTAGCTTCACAACTGATTCCACTATTTCCAATCCAATTATGTCTTTGATCACTCAATATCTTTTCAACCCTATCTAAACAACCCATATCTCTTGCTAGAAACTCAATATATAAAAATATTTCAAATTGTACTTTCTTCCTTCCTTTTTTATGTTTGATTCACTCTTTAGTCCCTTAAGAGTAAAAACATCCTCTTTGAGTCCTTCAACAGTCATGGAATTCTCTTATAGTCTGGAGGTAAGGTCATTGATGAACATTTCCAATTTTTCTGTTCTAGGAATTAGTTCCACTACATCATTAGTCCATTCAAGGATTACTGACTGTAATTTCACTAGCCCATTAGTCATTCAATTTCATCTTAAGATGATCAACATATTCTGATGATTCTTCCACCATTGTTTTCCACTTGTTGTATCTCTAATAATTATTCTCAATATTTCCAAAAGAATTATTAAGTTGAAACTTGGGATATACATTATCTTTTAGTAAGCTATCTCTTGCATTATTATTAAATGGTTCTAACTTTTCTATGGTATCCATCATGGAATCATGGTTTCCAGTTTTAAATTCTAGTTCTTCTTCTTCATATAATTTATTATCATTATATTCGTCTTCATAGACAAAACTATTCTTTTGTACTTTCATTCTATATTTGATGTCTCTCTTTTTGAAAAAGAATTTTATGAGGATTATAGATGTTTTCAACTTCAATCGATACATCATTGAACATTCTTGAGCACTGAGAGGCAATGTCCCCAACTCTACCACAACAAAATCTACATAGACGTAACTTACCTTCATATTTTCATTTTACCTTTTTGACATTTTTGGAAATGATAGAAAGAATTTATTTTTCTTCATCTACTTAACCACTAATATCTCTTGAGATTTTTAGTTTTTTATGTCACTGATATCCATTTCCTTGCCCACACAAGTCAGAGCATCTTCTGGTTTGAAAATCATTTCTTATGCCACTAGGCTTCTCAACAAATCAGCCATAGAATGATTGGAACGATCTATTTCCTCACAGTCTTACACCTTTGCATTGTAAATGGGTGTAATTCTTCTCACGTTTTTCATTACAATATCAATGTCATTGATTTCTTCACCCATTCCTTGAATTTCTCCTACAACATCAGTAATTTTATTGATGAATAAATATTCATTCTCATCAGGATGTATCTTTAGATCATTAAAAATATTGTGCAGGACATGAAGTTTTACCTCCTTCCCTTTTCTATCTCATTCCTAAATATTTCCATGTTTATCCCACATAGGTTTTTCTGTGGTGAAACTCATCACATTTTTATAAATATTATAAGAATGAGACCCAGTGAGAGAATTTCATGTTTCAGGAATTCCATCAAAACTTTTCCAATTAGTTTTAGTAATAAGATGCCCTATTGGATTAGTAACTTATATTAATTGCATAGTAACAAATAGAACTTACATTCTAAGAGATATTATATGATATATCATTATGTTCTTCTAAATCTGAAAATTAATTCATCGAAGAGGGGAATTCCCCTAACATTGGCTGAATTGTCCTTAATAGAAAAGGATAATTCTAACACCAGTAAAATTTTCACTAGGATACAACTTGAAGGACCCAAAAACACCTAGTGATGGGAGGGTGAATCAGGGTGTCAACGTTTTCTCTTAAACTGATGGAACTTTTTCCCATTGGGGTAGGAACCTATTAAACCTATATGAATAATTCATTTAATGATAGGACACAACAATTTTAATTTCTTCACCGAAAAAGGCTACATCCAAGGATCATACACCGAAAATGTGTTGATAATACCAAATTCCACTAATATTAACTAGATGTTGAATACAAAGGTTTGGTCATAGTTACATTGTACCAATCACAGTGCCTTTAAAATGGTTTAGGGAATGCTCACTGTATCACTCAGATCACTTTTGTCAACTCCCCCTTTCTCACTACTTTGAGAGAAGTCTAACTCAGCTTATAGAGCTAAAGGTCTCTTTAAAATATTCTTATTTAAGTCTTTGTCTCTGTTCAGTGAAATACACTACTTGAATAAAGAACCTAAGTAGATGATATTTAAATCTATATCCACATAAACACGATGTTCAGTACTTCCCTTTACAAAGCCCCTATGAAAACCACACTTCTTTGAGAAGCACCCCTTCCTTCCTGGAATAGCCTGCCTACATGAATCTTCCTTGATTTCACAGAACAAACTTCCTTCATGAATCATCACTAAACTTGTAGAAAAACGTTCGTTAAATTCACTGATTCAACATGGAAAACCCCATCATCATGAAGTACCATTTAAAAAATCATTGAACATCTGCTGTTACTTATAATATCTTCTCAATGCTCAATCTTGTAGAGAAAACCCAGTTTGTGAAGCTCTTTGAAAACTCAGAGAATTTCTAGATTTTCAATAAAAACATCAATTAAAATGAAGATATGTAGCCTTATATTTATAGGCTTGTCCCTTCACAAAGTTCCACCAAATATTTTAAGATTTTCTAGATAATAAAAATCCTCTTTGTGGAGCTCCTCCCTTCACAAAGAACCATGGAAATTCTCTGTTTAAAAACCTTGTCATCATCACAGAGACTCTGGTAAAAATCCTTCATTGTTTCCACATTTTAATGTCCTAGAATTTTCATATAATATTTTTAATTATATGGAATTATTTTGAGAAGAAAAAATCTGATGGGGGGTAATTCAGAAGCATAGAGTGCCCAGAATGATCTATCGAAAGTTGTTATGTTTTAAATAGTGCATGTGAGTGGTATTTGTAACAACCCAAGATTTTATTAGAATTGTTCTTTTTAATTTCATTGATGTCTTCTATTGTATGTTACACCAAGATTATCTTGCGCTATACGCAACACCGTATTAGCTTGCAGTATACGCAACACTATTCTTGGCTCATGTTACACACAATTTCATGTTCATTTTGTAGAAATTATTCTACGCAACATTAAGTATAGATTTTGTTTAATGTATAAATGAAATATGGTTGTATTTTTTTATATGTAACTACAAAAGAATCTTGCACTACACGTCACCCTGACTTGGCTTGCATTACACGCAATCATGACCTTCCTTGATAGTGTGTGTTGTACGCAATACCAGGTTTCACTAAACAATGATATATTATTATAATATTATTATGAACTAGCCTTTATAAATAGTATTAATTAAATTTTTAATTTTATAACATTATTATCCATCTTACTCATTTCCTAGAACATGGTATGAGAATAAAATAAAATATTCGGGTAAAATAATTATTTTAAAAAAAATGCAGTTTTGCCGCCTTTTGATGGCGCACTCACATTAAATCTAGTTTTTTGAAATTTTTATAAGATCAATTTTACAAAATAGAATTATTCTTTGGAATCAGGATATATAATTTTACCTTGGATAAAATTTTCATATTATTTTGATAACTTTCATATTTTAATGAATAGTAAAAACACGGTATATTTTAATTAAAAACAACTTTTTTCATCCTAATAATTTATGTGGATAAATTATAATATTTAATGGTTTTAATGTATAAATATAATATATTTTTACCATTTAATATAATTTATGTCATTAGTATTGATTTTACATTGAATTCGTAGGTTTAATCAATTCAATCTTTTGCAATGTTTTAAACAAAAATCCTTTTTTTCGATTACAAGATTAATTTTAATTTAATTTCTTAAACATATGTGTATTGAATTTGGAAACATGGATTTAATATTTGGAATTAGTGGGTCCAAATTATATTAATAGACTACTTTTTATTTTTGTCCTCTATGAATAGTAACTACGGTAAATTTTATTTACCATAGTAAAAGGTAAATCGGGTGATTAAGGGTAAATATACTATTATAAAATTACCTTAACACTTGTATTAATACAATTGGATGATTATATTTCATCCTAATTCATATTTGGGTCTAAATTAAATCCATTATAACCAACATGGAGGTGATTAAGACCTTTAGTTTATTTTAATTAAAGGAAAAAAGAAATATGTCTCACTCAAACATTAATAATTAAAGTATTTTTAATATAAGGTTATACAGAATATAAATTCGGTTATAAGTACTAATTTTCAATCTAAAATGTTTTTCTTTACCATGGTAATTTATTTCTAATTTTTAAGATTTTTTTAATTACCTGATTAGCTTATACATTAGTGATGCAGAAATTATTTATTTGGTAAAAAATCAATAATATTGTTTTTCTGAAATCGTAATACATATTAAAAGGCTCACAAACCAGACTAAAACTTACTGGTAGTGTATATATACACCATAAGAATCTCATTACCTAATATATGACCATTTGGAGTCTTATAAAAGTGATTTTGACAGTTATATTATTTTATTTCATATGATGTCGAAGATGTCACCTTCATAATTTAATAAATATAACATTTTAAAATATGGGTGTTTTAGAAGATAAATAAGACTAAATATATTCTTATGAAATATATTAGATTTATCTTTATCCTAGTATTTTAGTTTTAATTTTTATACAACAAATATGTATATTTAATAATTATACAAAAATGTTGCAGTAATTCTTTTATTAAGAGAAATATCAAATAAATGGTTTTACAAATAGTTAAATAAATATTATATGAACTATTTAATGTGATACACTAATTTTATTGATTACTATAACATGTTAGTAACCTATTAAAAATTTTATTTAGAATATATCCTCTGTGTGTATTTTATTTAAATTAAAAAAATGAATAGTTTCAAAATTGACACTACTCTTATTTTATAAAAATAACATATTATTAAATTGTTTAAAAATCACAAGAATATTTAAAAGATATAATTTGAAATTTATATAGTCTAAAACATCATAAAGTATCTAATTATGAATTATCAACAGCACAGAAGTAATTATTTATAATAATTTAAAATTTTAAATCTTTTTACCACAAATAAAATTTAATAGATTAAATAAAGATAAATCATGTTGATAATGTTTAAAAAAAATTACGTACGTGTCTAAATTTTATTGGTTGATGAGATTACAACCCTATATCATCAAATATTTTAATATGAGTTACTTATGTAGGTTTTTAAGTGGAGATAGATTTATTATAAATTAATATTTTTTGGATTTCCCATGGTGCCCCTCTCCTCCCTTATAAAAAGGGAACCCCTTCCCACTTCTCTTCACACCGTTTTGAGCCTTGAAGCTCGGTCAACCCCTACCAAATTCCCTTATAAACTTTCTTAAAAACATTCTAGAAGTCCTGGTGTTCTTCAATGTACAATCATAGTTCTCTATGAGGAGGTTTCAAAGAGGCGTGTCGAAGAAGACGTAATACCTGTTATCGATTCTTTCAAATTTATTTTTTCTTATTCTTTATCTTATTTAGTTGTATCATTATTACGTAACAACATCAGTATCACTCATATACTAATATGTAATTATATATATGAAAAAACCCTATTTATCCTTCTATCGATCCTACGGAGAATGAAATCATTGAGCGTGCGTACGTACGGAATACCATCTCTACGCCGTGGTGGAATATGTTTTCCACGACCACCTTACATGGATGGGTATACTGGTGTAAATTAATAACTTTATATTATTATTGTAAAGTGATAATGATTCTGAAATATTATACAAACACATCAATACAATTCCATGATCATGGGAATGATATCATCGTTCGTGCGTATGTACGGACTACCGCCTCCATGATGCGATGGGATTCATTTTCCATGTTAACAATTAAAGAATGGTTATAAGGTATATATAATAAGTAATCATGAAATATATGACATAATAAAGATACTATATTTATGTATATATAAATATGTATTTCATCTACTTAATTCCATTCAATTCAATAAGCAAATGAAAACAGCATTCATGCGTACGTACGGCCTACTTCCTCCATGAATGGTGTATTTCTTTCCATTTATCGATCTATTATATATATTTATTCTAAATATATATTATATATAAATCATGTTCTATATTCTCTAATTAAGTAATCACGATCTATGTAATCATATGAATAATTTCAAGTAAAAACACGGACGACAAATGAAACGATTTTACCCAAAATGCTCTTTAACATGGAATTTACCAAAGAACGGGTAATATAAAGTCATATATGAACCATATATGATATAATAACAATGAATATGATTGTGTTTTAAGTCACTGACATTATTTAAATCATTATACAGGAGTTTCGGATATGTATGAAGCATATTGGACCTATGGTAAGGGATAATTATTCCAATCTCATTCTTAATCGAGATTGTTTATTCGTAAGTATTTACTGGGGTTATGTTTATCATCCATGTCCATTTTTTCTAAAATGTTTTAATAAAATTTTTATTATTTTATCATGTATGATTGAAGTCATTTTTACCCTTTTATGACTTTTACATCATGGTTTGGACGGAATCTTTTTTTTGTTTACCATACGAGGTACTTTTTGACTTTTCTGACAAAAAGTACAAGGAGAATGTTTTTTTACCTTATACGGCATGAACAGATTTTTACGGTTTCATAATGCCTCATTTTCATGAAACATAATCTACATTATTGCATTATTGTTTTCAACAAAACCATTTTCTTTTAAAAATTCATGGCATTTGGTGAAAAGAAAATGAATTTGAAGAAGAAATGACAATTTCATCAAGAATTCATTTCAAGTGTTTTATCAAAACTATTTTCCATCTACGATGACATTATTTCATATGTGTATGTTTCAAGTATAATGTCTCTATTTAAATTTTTTGATTCTTCTTATGATGAAATGATATCCATTTTCTTGATATGGATTATGTTATGATGGCATGATGTTTAAAAATTACATTCTATTACATGGGTTATGCTATGATGTACGATTTATGATTTTGTGGCACACGAAAGAATGATTTCATTATGAGATTGGTGGGACCTATATCTCCCTCCAATGAAATGGGTAAAGATTTGTATCTCATGAGATAGACATGGCTGAAATGGAATGTAAATCCGGTTCAGTAATACAGGGCTGGAACGGTAAGTAATCCCAGTTTAGTAAGGGACTTTGTCCACTAAGATGGTCTTGGCAGCAATGCCTTGGATTCTTTGGAAATCATATCATGTACATACTGGTTTCCACATTCACATGTTTTTTTCCTATGCCATTTTTTCTGGATTAATGTTTCTTTATGATCTATTCCTTACGTATTTCCGTGTTTTATGTCATTTCTCAAGATCTTGATGCTTAAACATTGTGTTCATGTTTTTACGTTCAAATGTATATGGTTTGTATTATTTTATCCATGCTTACCCTTATTGAGCATTTGAGCTCACCCTTTATATGTTTTTTCCCCAGGAAATAAAGAAAGGTTTTTAGGTAAGAAAACAAAAATAGGGAGATATTTATGGGAGAAGTTTAAGATCTTTCACCATGTTTAGAAGATTATTTTTCCATGTTTCAAAAGAAACAATCTATTACGGTCCCTGTGTGTTGTTTTTTGTTATGTATAATGTATTCTGCAAAAGTAATGAAATATACATGTACATCAAGCTTTGGGTCTCTACAGTTTTCCTAAAAAAGTGGAATAACACTTAAATGGTTCCCCATATCATAATTCCAAGGGCACGTTTGCATTCAGGATGGAAAGTTTATCATAGGCATGACTTAATTTTTTTTCAACAATTGCCTCTAGTGAGAAAACCTATAAATCGCATAACCATAATTAAAATAATTAAATAAAATTATTTTATTTTTAAAATATTTATTACTCAAAAATGGCGACTCAGATTAAAAATCTGAGACCACCACTAAACTCGTGAGGGTAAGATTTCCTTAGGAATACCCTAACATTGGTCGGAACAGAACAATAGTGGAAGATAGTTTTTGGCTATAAATAAAATAATTAATAATTATTTTCTTGTTAAATTCACTAACTTATAAACCATAACTCTGATTGAAAATATTTTAGTACCATTGTATTTTTGGAGACGTTTTTCACTTTGGTGAAGCCTATCCTCGACTGGTGATGTTTGAGGGTGACTGTTAATAATTTTTTAACTTTTTTAAGGTATGTTCAGTAAACGCTCGAGCGACATTTTCTATATTTTGAACCGGTGGTTAGATTAAAAATACAAGGCCATTATTGAATCTATAGTTTTTTGATTTTCCTAAGAGAATATTTACTTTAACTATAGTATATCAGGTGAAAATGTTAAAAGTTTGACTTTACAGAAAAATAATAAAATAACATAACAAGTTATTTTATTTCTTTTTCTTTAGTGGATGAGTAGCGATGATGGGGACAGATGAATTTTTCTGACATCTAATGGATTTAATATCCTTTATTTTTAACTACACCATTGCAGAATTCAATGGATTATTCATTAAATGAGTCCCATTAATTCCTTTTCACATTACTCACCCTTTCTCCCCTCTATTTAAATGGAGCTCGTGGTGGGGTTTTGGGATGACTTATTCAAGTAAGGAAACTCTTTTGAAGTCATGTGGAGACATCCTCCTAGAAGATGAGACCGGATTCAGTATGTGGTGATGAGCACCATCGAATCCAAAACTAATGTCAATGAATAAGGAGGTTCCTTCAATTGTCATCAGTAGACGCCTCGTCCAGGTAGCGATTTTTGTTTTGGATATTATAAAATTCCTCCTTTACCCTTCTTGATATATACAAAGAATGCGGATCAACTAACCAATGGGTTGATCCACATATCTTTCTTTAAACACAGAAGGATAATGCGGGGTTACAAGTCAGGAGTTATTTCTAAATTATTTATTTTTTTCTAAAACCCCTTGTTAAAACTCTAATGCGAAGGGCATGGGCCAATCCGAACAAGGCATGAACCCTCTACTGATCTTGTTTTTCTTGTGTTTCTCATGTACGTCCGTCCAATGTGATGAAAAGGTTGAGATAGGGGTATGAAGTGGCGGCAGTGACCCCAATGAACTGGGGTGACCCCAACGGGCAAGACTTGGCCAGGGTCAAGTAGACACTGGGACCCATTGTGTCAGACCAGCAGGACTGAGCCGGACCGGGCCCAGACCCAACTGGCCCCCGAATAACGAAATCCTTGAAAATGATGAACGAGGTGTCCGATTGACACGATTTTAGTGGATTTGGGACCACTTTTTGGAAGCGGTCCCTTTGGCATATTTTGTCGGGCTTGATTGAGCTAGGACGGACTAAGGTGCGATCACCCCCATTTCGTGGAAAGGGGTGTACCTACCAGACCGGGCATCTGATCGATGCACCATCTATGGCATAAGGACCATTGTGATAAGGAGGTCCTTTGAAGATACTCTAATTGATTTTTTATAGAGTTTAATGTGTGACCTGGTTTGGATCCAACTTTAATCTAATTAGACCCTTCTAATAAAAGTGCCTTTATCTCACCGACAGTGCGTTAGATTGATGCGTCGTCTGTCACTTAGGGACCCCTATGACAGGGAAGTTCCATGGGTATGATTTTTTCAGGACTTTATATTGGTTGAAATACAACTGATGGCTTGACGAGAAGAGTTTTTTTTGAGATCAGGCGTGATTTCTGTTGGAATCTTGTGGCTGGCTGTGACATGAAGATTAAGGGCGACCAATATGGTTCAGCATGAGAAACTCTATAGTCTAATGATCCAGCTAAACGACTATTCATCACTACCTCTATACCTGTGACAAATGCGGGTGAGCACTAGCGAAAAATACGGGTCATCACCAGTGACTAATATGGGTCACCACCATCGACGAATATGTGTCATCATCTTGCGACCAATATGATTTAGTATACAGCGACCTATACGGGTGACAATTAGAGTTACTATGGATAAAATGATCTTGGTTTATGATTATTCATCTCTATCCCAGTAACCATGAAGTTATACCATAATAGTGAGCTGTCTCTTTTTCTTTGTGCATCATGATTTACATCATGTTGGAGATATTACCTTTGTGGTATTTCTTGTAATGTTTTCCTTTATGGATTACTTAGAGACCTTACGAGGTCTCAGGATCCACTACTGAGTTGTTATACTCACCCCAGCAAGAGCTCCGCCCGCACATGTGTTTCTGGTGCTGACTACTGATACTCTGAGGTAGAATTTGGAGGGTTGGTACTTGGGAGAGCTTGGTGCAACATAATCAGTCGATATCATCTCCTTTGAATTCAGACTCTCAGCTAATACCCTCTAGGTAGAGCACTAGGGAGGATGCGACATCTGTTTAATTTATTTTTAGCTTCTATGGCTTGTATTCTGGCCCACTATTTTCAGATAAAAGTTATAGTTGTGGTTGTACTTTACTCTCATGGTTATACCTTACCTTTTTTGGTTGTTTACATAATTTTCCCTTCTTTAGTGTGTACATATCTCTAAATTAATGCCTTCTCTATTTGGGAAATGCCTTCAGTTGCTAGTCACCAAGCCTTGGCCTATGGAAGGCGTACTTGGGGTACTCACATTCAGGCCCCATGGGATGGGTCGTGACAATGTGGTATCAGAGGGCGATAGGTTCTACTAGAATAAATAAGAGTATAATTTTAATGTGGAAATGGTGTAATGTGTCTTGATTTTGGTTTTCAGTACATGGAGTATAGTGTTGGTGTGGTGACTGACGTATTCATACACCAGGACCCTGAATTATAATTTCCGACTTGGTACATAAAAATATAGGCTTCTAGTTTTGTTAAATATTTTCTTGATCTTTCTTGAGTCAAATCACCTGTTATAACTTATTGAATGTGGAAAATCTGTTGTCACGGGATTCCTCCACGAAGACAGCCATCTAGGATTATGATTAGATATTGCACCAATGGCCCACTAAGAAACGAGGAATTGATATAGGGACCACTCACAATGATGGAACCTTCGAGGGGGTATAACTTCACCACCACAACCCTTTGAGTAGTAGATTCTACTAGTGGACCATGCACGCTGGATGAGTGCATTTCCTGAGTTCCAAAGATAGAGGCCTCTGAGGTTTTGAGGCGAGACAGACCCCCAGTCAGCTGAGGACTAGATTGAGGTAGTTTTGTGGGTCTTTTTCTTAGTTGAGACACCCACGGAGAAGATCATGATCTTGGCCAGTAGCCTTATTTAGGGATTAATGTAATGATGGTGGAGCTCGATGCTCCAGGTGCATGAAGGGATGACCCTCACCTAGACAGACATTTAGATCTTTTTTAGGGAAGAGTTTGTGCCAGAAGCACTATGATCTATATGTATTCAGAAGTTGTTGCATGTACAACTGTATGGCCAAACTGTGGCTAATTAATTAGAGAGATTTAATGACCTCTCTTGATACTCCACTAACATGGTACAAGTCCCTTACATCAGGGACCTGCCCTTTGAGTAGTGGATCTGATGAGATATTAGAGCTGTGATAGTTTCTCTCAACAACCCGACATACGCTATGGTGCAAGAGCTTGCTTTACTAATTGAGATATTCCATGCCTAGAAGGAACCTATAGTGAGAGCCCCTATGTGAAAACAGTTAGTAGAAGCATATGAAGCTGGATGTAGACAGACGATGAAAAATCCCAAGCAGGATATACCTTCTTGAGGGAGACCCCAGGATACAGGGTCCAAGGTGCGGGGATCGAGAGGCTGAGCGAGCCACCAATGAGGCATGATTTATTTTTCTTGTAGTTGATATGGTTATATAGCTCATGACAATATGAATTTCCATGCGGATGATCGGAAGATGGTGGAGGGTCCACTGAGGTAGTGGCAGTGTAAAGAGCACGAGTTTGATCCATGCGGTAGACGAGGCCGAGTAGTAAGACGTTCAGCGGGAGGTGGTCGGGGTCACCTGAAACTTCCACGACCACCACTAGGCGGTCAAACATGAGATAAGGGAGTGGGTGGATGGGGAAATTCCCAACTACAGGTAGTAGAGGCTCACGATCCTGACATCCTTGAGATGATATGAGGTACAATCTTTACCTTCTCTACTTTAGCAGTAGTGCTTATCTATATGGGTGCTAGCTATTTTTTCCTTGTCGCGAACATAGTTTGGGACTCTGTGATTCCGACAATGCTTTTAGATCGATCATTGCATTTGGATACTCCTACGAGAAGAGATTTTATAGTCACACATTGGTGCTGATAGTGTGATCTTACTCTTGGAGGAGAGACTTTTAGATGGGATCTATTATTATCGGCATTGAATCCCTATGATGACATTCTAGGCATGGAATGGATATCAGTAGTTCACACATAGATTGACTCCTTGAGATGTACAGTGTGATTTATGCACAGAGGTAGAGGCCAGTTTTCCTTTTTCGGTTAGAAGGAAAATAAATCAGAAGAATATGGATTTACACTCAATAGGCTGCATCTGATTACATATCATGCAGCTTGCATGACCTTCAATATGGTGGATGAGGTAAGTCCACAGTTCCCATTAGTGGTTGATGAGTATGAGGATGTCTTCCCAAATGATGTACTATGACTACCTCCTTGTAGAAATGTTGACTTCTGCATTTACTTGTATCCAGGAACATCACCAATATATTCAAAAAAATATCAGATAGCCTATGCAGTGCTCTGGGAGCTGAGGGTACAATTGTAGGACTTACAGATTAAGGGATTCATAAGGCCCTGTGTTTCTCTATAGGCATCCCCAATGTTGTTTTCCAAGAAGACAGATGAATTTTCGAGGATATGTGTGAACTTATGTTGCCTAAACTAGGTGATCATGAAGAACAAGTATCCTACAATGAGGATTTATGATCTGTGTGAACAGTTGAAAGGAGAGAAGTGGTTCACAAAGATAGACCTCAAATAAGGCTATCACCAGCTTCGTGTGCAGGATGAGGACATCCCAAATATGGCCTTTAGATGTTGGTACGGACATTATGAATACCTATAGATTCACTTGGGAAAAACGATCCCCCCTCCAGTGTCCATGGGTCTCATGAACAAGATTTTTCAAACCTACATAGATACGTTTGTAGTCATCTTCATCAGTGATATCTTGGTGTACTCAGCATCTGAGGAAGAGAACACTATACACATGAGGAAATTTCTGGACACACTCTGGGAGCACCAGTTATATGGGATACTTTTGAAGTGTGAGTTTTGGATATGGAAGGTCCACTTCATGTGACACGTCATCTCAGAGGCTGGAGTTACAGTGGATCTAGCAAAGATTGTGGCAGTACTTTCATGGGAGCCACTCAGGAGGGTTACTGAGGTGTGAAGCTTCCATAGATTAGTAGGATACCATTAGAGGGTTGTAACCGATTTATCCTGAGTATAAGCACCTATAACTACTTTGATGAATAAGGGGAAACCCTTCCTATGGTCAGAGTCATTCCAACAAATCCTTCAACAGCTGAGGTAGAGCTTGAACAGCTCTCCCATCCCGAAGTTGCTGGATGAGGGCACTGACTACGTGGTTTTCTGTGATGCATCAGGGACTGGTCTCGGATTCTTCATGATGTAGGGTGATGAAATAATTTCATATGTCTCATGACAACTGAGGCCTCATGAGATGAATTAAGTAACTCACGACATGGATTTGGTAGAAGTAGTCTTGTCACTGAAGATGTGGTGACACTACCTGATGGGCGAGAAGTTCATTATTTACTCATACCACAAGAGTCTCATATATATCTTCACAAATAAAGATCTAAATCTGAGATAGCTATGTTTGAAAGAGTTCCTCTAGGACTATGACTTTGAGATAGTCTATACTCTTGGGAAGGGGAAAGTAGTGGTTGATGCACTTAGCCGAAGATCAAGTTCGAAGCTACTGAATAATGATTCATAGCAGTTAGCCTCACATCAAATATCCTACGTGGATATATGAGAGATAGAATTTCTATAGTCAATGGTAGTTTCCCCTCTACTCTTTCAGTGAGTCAAGGAGTAACAACATGTAGATAGAAGCTGTGAAACTACACGTGCTCAGATATCCCCAGGCCATGCACCTGACATATATTTTAAAGGTGAAGAGAACACTATCCTTTTCAGAGGACGTAAAATGGTACCAGTGACACTATCATAGAAGGTGTTGAAGGAGTTACACCCATCCTCATTTGGTGGTATATCTTGGTGTGGTGAAGAGATACCAGGACCTTTGGTGTTAGTACTGGTGGCTAGGGATGAAGAATGCAATGAGAAGGCATATATCTTGTGCTGACAAGAGACGAAGACCCTTGGAGTTTGAGTAAAGAGGTCATGTCTTCTTACGAGTCTCACCTCGATGGGGATTGAATATATTTGTGTGGGGTGACAAGCTATCTCTGAGGTTCTTCAGAGCTCTCCAGTTTCTTAGTAGAGTGGTCAAGGTGGCTTACCATCTAGCTCTTCCCCCATATAGATGCACCAGGTACATAATGTTTTCTATGTGTTGTAACTAAGGAGAAGCATGCAATATCCATCGCATGTTATCGACTAGAGATAGTTCTACTTTGATAATGGGGATACCATTAGAGAGTTCCTAGTGGGGATATAGGATCAATAGGAGTGAGTTCTTTGTGGACAGTGGATTCTTATGGAGTGAGGTCTGTGGCAGTTCGAGAACCTCTAGAAGAGCACATGAGAGTGAGAGGCTCAGATTCAAGCTATGTACCCTCTTTTCTTTAGTTTTCCTTGTTTTGACTTTTAGGGATGTAAATTACTTAGGTGTGGAGAAAGTAATCTCCTGGAATATCTGTATATTTTTTTTAATTATATGGAATTATTTGGAGACCGAAAAATCTGACGACCCATAATTCTAGGGCCTAGAGTACACATAATGATCCATTGAAAGTTGTTAAATTTAAAATAGCGCGCATGATTCGTTTTACTAAAAATGTATAATAACTCTTAAAAGGGTTCCAAAATAAGAAATATGAGGGAACCATTGCGTTCAAGATGGAGGGATTACCCTAGGGGTGACTCATGTTTAATCGGCTCAGGCCTCCACTGAGAAAACCTGAAAATGGAATTACCCTAAATAAAATAATTAAATAAAATTATTTTATTTTTCTAATTGGTATAAATCACGAATGGTGACTAGGATTAAAAATATGAGACCACCACTGAACACAATAAGATATTCTTTCATTTGGAAGACCCTAGCATTGGTCGGTGCAGGCCAATAGTGGAAGATAGTTTTTGGATGTAAATAAAATAATTAAGTAAAAATTATTTTATTGTTAAATTATTTAACTTCTAAAACATAACTCGGATTGAATATCTGAGATTAAAATTGTATTTTTTGATATATTTTTCCCTTAGGCGAAGCCTTTCCTTGACCGACACGAGTCGAGGGTGACTCCTAATGAATTTTTAACTATTCTTAAGGTACGTTCAGTAATCGTGCGTGCGGTGTTTTCTATCTTTTGAATCGGTGCTCAAATTAAAAATCAAAGGGCACCATTGAATCCAAAATACTAGGATTACCTTAAGGAATTCTTTACTTCAAACACAGTATGTTAGGAGAATAAGCTAACTTTTGGACTTTATAGAAAAATAATTAAGTAACTTAACATGTTATTTTAATTCTTTTTCTACTGCGGATGAGCGGCGGTGGTGGGGAATGGTGAGTTGTCAAGACAATTAATTGATTGACTCTCCATTAATTGTAACTGTACCATTGGGTAATTAAGAGCTTCAATAATTAAATGAATCTCATATATTCGTTGACGCGTTAGTCACCCTTTCTCCCCTCTATTTAAATGGACCACGGGGTTGGGTTTTTCCACAGATTCATCAAGCAGGGAAACTCTGGAGAAGTCCTCCGGCGACATCCACCTGGAGGACGAGACCAGATTCAGCAAGTGTTGATGAGTTCCACTGAATCACGAACCAATGAAAATAACAAAGGAGGTTCTATCGATCGTCGTCAGCAGAAATCACATCTAGGTAGGGATTTTTTTATGATATTATAAAATTCATCCTTCCCCGTTCATGACTTATATGAAGAATACGGATTAACCGACCAACGGGTTGATTCGTGGATTACTCTTTAAACATGGGAGGTTGATACAGGGTTACAAGACGAGATTAATTTCTAAATTAACTGTATTTTTCTAACACCCCTTGTTAAATCACTAACGTGGAGGGCGTGGGCAAATCCGAACAAGGCCTGAACCCTCTGCCGATCTTGTTGTTCTTTTGTTTCTAGTGCATGTCTGGATAATGTGAAATAAAGGCATAGATAGGGGTCACATAATGGTGGCAGTGACCCGAGAGGCTCGTAGGCACAGACAGTACCAAGAACTGACCACCGAAGCACGTATGGTGTCCCATGGAAACAACCATTGGTGCTCCATACTGATGGTGGAAGAAGGAGGCATGTGTAAACATGTCGTGGGTGACGGGAAGGCGGTGCGCCATTGCGCGCCATGGCGGCCAGAGGAGGCCAGCCCGAGCCGGCCACGTGGGAGAAGGGTAGTGCCCAGCTGGCCATGATAGGATGGGGCTATATTACACTGTATCGAGATGTGTTGTCTGATGACCAGTCGACCCCCAGGCTGACAGTTGCACGCAGTGGTGCATCACACTACCGACCGGATGAAACGGCCCTGCGTCTGCGGCACAAGCTAGTGGATGCGGGCCGAGCGAACATGCGAGACCTACAGCTCAACAGGCCAGCGCAGGTTGGTCGAGCCCCACTCGGTGGGCCAGGACAACCGAAGCCTGGGCCCATGAACCATATGGGATGACTCTGATAGGCTTGAACTAGTGAACCAGGCCGACCCTAAGGTGCCAGACCCGGGTGAGTTCAGGTAGACCTCGGGACCTGTTGCTTAGCGCCGGCCTAACGGAGTCGGACTGGGCCCAGACCCAACCGGCCCCAAATAAGAAAATTCATGTAACTAACATACCAGGCATCCATTTGACATGACATTAGTGGTGTTGGGACCCCTTTTGGGAAGCGGTCCCTTTGAAATATTCTGGTAGGCCTGACCGAGCCTGGTCAGTTTGAGGTGTGATCACCCTTGTTTCACTAAAAGTGGTGTAACTGACAAACCAGACATCCTATCGACACACCGTCTATGACATAAAGACCCTTGTGACAAGTTGGAAATTTTGAAATATTATATGTGTGTTTTGAGGGAGTTTGACATGTTAATAGGGTTGGATCATTCATGAATCTTACCAGGGCATTTTTAAAAAAGTGACCATATCTCACAGACCAGGATTCTGATCGACGTGTCGTCTATCACATTGGGACCCCTATGACAGGGCAGTCCCTTGAGTATTATTTTTTTTGGGACTTCATACCAGTTGAAATATGACTGATGGATTGAGGAGTAGAGTCTTTTGTAGTTCATGAGTGATTCGTGTTGGAATCCAGTGGCTGGCTGTGACATGAAGAAGAAGAGTGAACAATAAGGGTCAACATCGAAAAATTAAGAGTGGGACGATCTAGCTGTATGACTAATTATCCCAACCTCTGTACCAGCAACCAATACGGGTCATCACTAGCGACCAATACAGGTCATCACCAACGACCAATACGAGTCAGCACTAGCAACTAATACGGGTCTTCACCAACAACTAATACAGGTTAGCATCTAGCAACCAATACGGGTCAGAATAAAGTGACCTATACAGGTTAGCAGTAGAGTTAATACAAATAGGATGATCTGGATTTACAATTAGTTATCTCTATCCATGAAAACATGAATTTACACCATAAGAGTGAGCTGTCTCTTTTTCTTTGTACTTCATGATTTAGATCATGCTTATGTTAAAACATTATGGTATTTATTGTGATGTTTTCATTTTTGGAAAACTGAGAGACCTTCGGGGGTCTCAGGGTCCCCTGTTGAGTATTTATACTCACCCCTGCCTAGGCTCCGCCCGCACATGTGTGTCTAGTTCATACTACTAATGCTCCGATGTAGACATTGGAGGCTCGAGACTTGGTGGATCTTAGTGCAATGGGAGTAGTCTACATCATCTTCTTTGACATCTGAATCTCAGCTACTACCCTCCAGGTTGACCTCCAGGGAATATTCGAAAACTGATTACTTTATTTTCATCTTCTAGGGATTGTATTCCGGCCCACTATTTTTATTGTAAAGTTGTAATTGTGTTGATAATTTACTCTCGTGGTTATACCATGCCTTTTTTGGTAGTTTATAATAGTTTCCCTTCTTGAGTGTGTACAGATATCTAAGGAAATTCCATCCAGGTTCGAGAAATGACTTCAGGTGCTAGTCACTATCCCCTTTCCTATGGAAGGCGGGCTAGGGGAAGTCATATCCGGGCTCAGTGTGATGGGTCATGACAGTAGTAATTTCTGAGCCTTCCGTCAATAACTGTAGAGAGCATCGACACTGGTCATTAAACTCTTTGTAATTCCCATCAAAATGGAAAAGCATTCCGTTAACGATTACAAAGTTATGAAACTCATAATTGCGGGGAACTCCATATTCGAACATGATGGCCATCGTAATCATGAATCACACCATCAAGAAACATTATGTCTTTTCGAAATGCAACTTGCATATCCCGTATTTTTTAAATTCATAAATCTTCCACAATTGACTAAATCCTCTAAGAAAAACCACATTTCAAAGCCATACTCCAAATTATGGCCCCCAAAAATTCGGAAAACACTAAAATTGGACATAATCTTCAAAAAAACTTCCTTCTTGAACTATATGATCCCTTTCTTTGCGATCTCCTAGACCATCCATGTAAGGACGGACAAAAAACACAAAAAATACTCCATTTCCATCAAATATGAACTCTAGTTCCAACAATATCCACTTATTTCATCCATGTATCATATAAAGGTACACTTCATGCCTCATGGTGAAATATTGTTGCTTGAAGATTCCTTAATAAATTATTGCAACCCACACATGTAAGTATGACACTACATATTTATTTCTTCTACACAAATGTTATGAAAGACAATCTACAAAATTATTTAGAACATAGTTTAGTATTTGTGTTGTTGTTTATAATGTGTACCCTTAAAAGGATAAATAAATATTTTCATGACTATCCATTGACATCACCATTCCTAAAAGTTTTAGGTTCTTCCTTTATCTTAAACTATTCCACTATGGTGTATAAAGAAGATTTAGTTGAGATAGAATTTCTAACTCTTATAAATAATTAATAATTTCTTGATTATTGTATTCTTCACCACGTCCTCAGTAGCATTTATTCATCATCATAACAGGAAGGTTCTTGTCTTTACTCTTCAATTCATTGAATTTATCAATTGAATATACCTTATACCTCATCAATAAGACATATCCATATGTACAAAAATTTTAAGTAAAAGTAATAATGTAAAAGTACCCACCACTTGGTTCAACTGGAAATGGTCTCCAGACATCTATATGAACTAATTCAAGAATCTCATTCTATATTTATCCTTTCCCACCAAATATGGATTTGGTTATTTTTACCTATAAGAATGTGTGACATACACCATGTGGTTTTAGTTCAAAAGAATAAAAATATCAATTTTATTGTAATTTTCTCAAATTCATTTCATTTACATGATCTAGACACTGATCCCATAATTGGGTGTGGTACATGTCATGGGAATTAGTTTTGTAATAGATTTCCATTACATGGATCATGTAATCCAACACATAAATACTATTATTTAATTTTTTCTTACTATACAATTTTAATTCTTATTAAATAAGAAGCATTAATTCCTAAAAATGAAAATAAACCCATTTGTATCATGTCTGGATACATGAATAATATTTTTGGTAACAAATGGTACATAATAAAAATATTTTAAAACTATGATCATTATTATAAATAATTAATTTTGTTAGTCTCTAATATCTATGATAACAAGTATGGATCTATTGGCCAAATATATGCAAAATAATATCATTGATCGCATCACTATAGAAAATCTATAAAGGTTTCATGATTCTTCTAAAAATACTTCTATAACATAATCCTTGATCACAATATTTAAAAACTTCAATAATTCATCTTCCTTCATCAACCATCAACTAGTATTAGTAATTTCAATCCTTAATACCTCATTTCTTTTATTTTTAATTTTTATTCACTTCATCATCAATAGTATAATAATTAATCAAAATAACCATGATAATCCTCTTTTAAATATTCCCACCTAGGACGTCAATTGGCATAATTCCCATGGTTTCCACATTTAAAAAATTAATCCTCTAACAAATCATTATGGAATCCATTATTATCATCCATTTTGATAACCCAAATTTTTAATTTTCATTGATTATTACTCAATCTATATCCTAATTTTTCACACCAAAAACAATTTCCCTTTTATTTTAGACATTCCCTTTAATACTTATTCCAATATTCTAAACATGTAGGATTTTTTATGTTAGATCCTCTATATTCCATGGTATTCATGAAAATCATTTTTTATTATTATGTTCATTTGAAAAACTTCCCGATGTAAAATGTATTAATAATATATCAATATAGATAATTATGTATAATTATATGATTTTTCATTCTATCCCCCATTTCATTTTGTTTCATTTGGGGACAATGATTTCATTTCACATTACATTCACTATTAAAATAATCTATTTTGGTTCAACCATTGAATGAAACCAAAAAATATAGTAATAATAAGGCCACACTTATTAATGTGGACAATCATATATTATAGGGAATCATTACTAATATATCATAAATTATGATAATTTATTATCAATCAATGAAACATTAGATTTATCCCATGTTATCTCAGATCATTATCTATTCAGATATTTTATAATTGTTCATAGGGAAAATATAAATTAAACCATGCATATTATCTAGGAGTTTCAAACTATGTCAACAATATGATCTCATTCACCGTGCACCAGAATGGTAGCTAAGATAAACTCAACCATCTATTTTTTTTTGTAATTACTCATAAATTCTTATATTCCACGACAATATCAACATGTAGTATAAGGAA
This sequence comes from Viscum album, assembly GCA_963277665.1. Classification (NCBI taxonomy): domain Eukaryota; kingdom Viridiplantae; phylum Streptophyta; class Magnoliopsida; order Santalales; family Viscaceae; genus Viscum; species Viscum album. The sequence continues at coordinate 1,888,227,563 of OY728143.1, read as the reverse complement.
AGGGATGAATTAGTATGAAAATGACACAAGCTTTAATTTTATAATACGTTATGTTGTTATCATATACATAGACATATCCTCAAATTCATTAATTAGGTTATGTTCCCTAATATATGTCTTCCAAAACCTATTTCCCAAAGATTCCACTAAACATCCTCTAATACCAATAATAAATCACCAGCTATCGTCTCCCAAAGCTATAGATTCATTTACTAGATTAGAATTGGATGCATGTTACCATATCCCAATGTACCAAATTGTTTATTATTCTTGGTAAACTACATACATTATTGAATCACACATCAACATTGAAAACATAAAATACTGCATAGTATTTTATTTGAGAACATCATTATTCTCTCTATAATATCTATGCATATCATCCATACTATGCTTATTGGTATCATGGGGATAAGAAACATAAAAAATGGGTGACATTAGATGTTTAATAGTGGAATTAATATAGTAGAACCTATCATATAATGATTAATACATGCATTATATAGTCTGAACAAAGGATGATTAAATAATGGATTATATATAATCAAATGAGATTGAATATTATACATGGATATCAAAAAAATTCTAGTAATCACATGGAAATAAATTATTGATTTTATAATTATTGAATTCATAATTTTGATCGCCATAAACTTTCCATTGTGACCTAGTGTCCAGACATCATAATCATATCTTGAAAGCCTAATGCCAAGAAATATTACCAAAATGGGTATGTTCTTGGACTAATAAGCTACCAATATTGTCTCATGGTACCTAATAACACATCCATGGGATATAAATTTCTAGGTCCCACCAACCATTTAATAATTTAAATGAATTTATAAAATCAAGATATAATTCATATTTATCTTCAAATAATATATAATTTTCAGTATTCGAAGAACTACCATAATATATTCAATAATTTCCACAAGAAAACTTATCATAAGACATATATATAAATACGATGTGTGATATAATTATATTGTAGCCTTAGTAAACCATAATATTCATCAAAATAATACTAACATAAACAAAATTACTTTTATAATATAGAAAACAAATTATTGAGGAAAATGCTGTTTTCATTTTGAATTCATGTATTTAAAATCTATAAATTTATAATATATTATGCTAAAAAATTTCTGTAAAAATTAAGATGGAAAATTATTAAATAGTATTAAAAAAATAGAGCAATTGTGGTTATTGAAAATTATGTACATTTCATAATAAATAAAAATAATAATTCTTTTCATAGCTTGAGAAAATAACCATGTTAAAAAAGATAAAAGAATATTTATTTTGGTTAAAACTAATATTAATAAATAATTAAATAATATTAAAAATATTATTGGAAAATTAAAAATTAAAAATATGGACATGGAAGAAAAATATTCTTGAATGGGTAGTAGAAAAAAAGATTTTCCTTCATAAAAATAATTTTGTGTTTTAGAGTTCCAAAGAATGTAAAAGTGGAACTAAAGCATGAAAACCTAAAATAATAATAGGTGAAATAAATAGATTAATTTTAACATATAAATACTATATAATTACCTCAAGGGAAACATAAAAGATAAAACCACCCTGAGTAATGATGAAATTGTGAAATAATGTGTCACTAATTAGTACCTTGATTCATAATGCACATGAAAGAAAAAAAATAAAATGAAATATTAAATACTAGTAAAATAAATATATTAATGATATATAACATCAAAGGGATATTATATACAACACATTAAAGAAATAAGTGGGAATAAAGTGTATGTATCATAGAAATAATAGTGAGATGAGAAACCCTTACCTTGAGTCTAACTTGCATCATATGTGTTTGAACCTCCTGTATAAAAAATTTAAATCTATTATAAATATATTACATAACCATGATAATATTCATATAATACCATATATGATTTAATTATAACATTTTTTAACACAATTATTAAAATCTCTTTAGTAATATTATTTTCCCATGTGATAACGATATTTTTTGCAAGAATGTATCTGTTGGATGCTTTCGTTCCTTACATCTTTTTCATGGATAAATCATCGAAATAAAATTAATAATGATATAAATTTCATATATATTCTTAATATATACATTTAAAATCATTATTATAATACTAACATGATAAATGAATCACATATCTTTGTGGAGGTATTAGTCCAAACATTGGCATTAGAAACATTATAATATTTTGATAGGTGGAAATGTAAGAAGGGGAATTTTATTTTTTACTTTCAAAACCATAAATATATCATAAATATAATATATATTGTTTACTAATATATTTCTATCCATTCACGTAAAATGGTTAATATAAATCAATTATAAAGCTATGAGGTGGTGATAAATTGTACGTACACACGAGTAATGGTACTCCCTTTCCATTGGATGGAAAATATATGAAAATAGTTTTTTAAGAATTATAATAAAATATTAGTATCTTTATTATATATTATTAATCATTTTATATTGGAAATATAATTTTAGAGGAAGTAGAGTATGGAATTAAATTAAAGTACTCAGATAAGAGTTATACTGTTTCGTTTAGAAACATCTTTTCTCTTACAAATTCAACCTTGAAAGGATGGTCTTTTTTTAAGAACCTAAGATCTATGAAATGGGGAAGGAATATATGAAGGTATTATGATAGTTTATAGACTAATATATAATTCTAATGAATGTTTTAGAAGATATGAGATATTGTGTACTTTTATAGGGGAGGTAAAAGACACACTTGAAATAACATAAACGATTAAAAAATATATATCACAATTATTTCTAGTGGGAAATATTTTACCAAAATTAGAATATTATATGATATAGGGTCAAAATATACTCAAAAATGTAATTTTAATTATGTTTGGGAAAAATTTTATGGTTTATCATTAAGTTAAACAACATTAAATCTATTTAATCATGACAACAATATTATGATTATTACCATCATAACATAATTATATGACAAAAAAGGTCAATTATAACAAACAATTGACATTATTATTACTTATTTGGAATATATTTCATAATATTTAATTTCTATTGGTTGTAGAAATTAATTTTAATATAATAACAAAAATTTCATGAAAAAGATTTTATAAGAAAATACCTGAATTTAGAGTAAAAAGCATTTTACCTTGAAATTATGTAATAAATTGGTTTCCATAAATTTTTTAGTTAAATAAGAAAAAAAGACATTTTTAGAAATTTTTATCAAGATAAAAAATTAAATCATCTTCTAACCATTCCATTAAATGCAACGACATAAAAATAGTTCTTAATTTGAATAAAATATAACTTATATTAACAAAAGTTTTATTTGAGTTCTCAATTTAAAAATTATTTTATAAAATGAATTAGCTCATTAACAACCCCTTGGGTAAAAAAACTCCTATAATTGGAAAAGTAAAAAGTTTTAGGGTTATTTTGAAATATTATCCCATCATTCTAACCATGATTTACCCATTTTGCATGTACCTTTATGATAAATATCTAACATGTTTAATATTAATATTGATCCAAAATTAAGTTACACATATTAAACTATATTAATTATTTTGAATCTAAATAGTAATTCCATTTTAAATCATTCATTTTCTAAATGTGGAAAAAATTCATTTTAAAATAAGTGCACATAACAGAACTAAGTTCTTACTTTAGAAAATGTTTTTAAACATAAAAATTTATTTATTCTTATTCTGTTGATAGTTAAAAATTTAATGTAAAAAATATGATTGAATATATAATTTATACATTCTTTATCATTATGAATCAATAGTCACTAATTTAATTAATTAAGATAAAAATACATTGCGTATATAAAATTTGATTTTTTAAAAATGTTTTTGGAAGAACAATAATAAACTTATACATAAATCAAGTATAATGGTGATTACTATGTTATTAATTTTATTATTTATAATTGATGGATAATTATGTTAATTGGAAATAAAATTTAATGCATTATAAGACATTTTTCTATTAAAAACCACATTTTTAACAAAAAATAAGTAATTTTACAATTCACATCAAATTCATCATTTGTCTATTGAAAAATCAAATATTTTTCATAATGTGGTTATTTATATTTATACCATGAATTTTGGTATCTGTGTTCCAACAATCACATTTAAATAATAAAACTTATATCATATTTCATTTATACTCTGTGTGTTGTGTAAAAAAAGTTATCAATGAAATAAAATGTATTTAAAGATAAATATATCCCAAAATATTAGGATGTAACAAAGATAAAGACTCTAATTTAGGATAATTAATTCTAATCGATTTTTTTAATAATCTTATCACTCAATTTATCAACTGGTTGTGTTGGATCCTCTATTTGTTTCTTTTGAGAGGATAATTTATACTACTTATAAGCTTATATATTATTTATATTATTCATCATTTTGGACAAAAAATAAATTTTTCTATAACAAGGGACCAATTATGATTTATAAAACTCAGGATTAACATTCTTATCTTCAATAGGAGATAGTTCTTCAACTACTAGATTATTTCACTTCATGTAAAATAGTTATACACTACTTAAAATTAATATATGTAGATCCAAATAGAGGTATCCTTACCTCTTATACTAATTGAGTCACTTGTGTGAACATTAAGTCACACTAAGTGGGTTTGGGGATGAATATTGAGTGACTAACATACTACTTATTATCGTCAAATTAATTATTCAACCTATTATGTTGATCGAACCTCTGTTCTTTGTTAAGATATATGGATCCTATGTATGATCCCTCACCACATCCTCCTTATGTTATGAATATAATGAAAATTAAAAAATACATAGATATTTTTATAACATTCACCCTCAATTTTATATCCTACTTCTCATCATGTTAAATCTCTTCGAGTCACAGATTCCTCCAATAATAATTTTCAAAAATTATGACGTGGTGTGGGAAGATACAATCATAACCCGCAGAGTTCACTATATTAATCATGTGAATTATATTTATACTACATCCCACAATAGAGTTGTCTCTTGAAAAGATCTGCATATCCCCTGATATGAATTTTTGTGTTGTTTATACTATAACTCCTAGTCTTTACAGATTATCCATGGGCTTCTTAATTACTAGAAATTCGAATACAAATTGATATTTTATGGCACTTTTCATTGACATAGATCCAATACTCCAAGTAAAATGTTCTTCCAGATATATCACTAAATTATAATATGGAACATCTACAAGTCAATTCTTTCTGTCTTCTAGATTCTCCCCCTTCTAATCTTATGGATCTAGAGATGTGACTCTATATTAGAACTCTATTTTTTGGTCATCTCATCTTCTACCTTTCTAATATTTCTATGGGATTTCTTGATTGGATGATTCCAATTCTTTATATTTAGTTTCCCTATCAATTATTGTCATTTTCAAACAAAAATAATGTTTTCCCCCCACTATATATATATATATGAAATAATCCATTTATTAATCAGGGGAATCATAAAGATTAAATTTACAATCCCGTTATCTCATCTTTTTAAATTGACCACCACTAATATCTTCTAAGTATATCAGGATTTGGATCCACGATATCTCCCACAAAATTTGGAATCAATAATTTAATACTATTTCATAGATATTTTAATGAATCTTAGACATTCTTTATGGGAATATTTTACACTGAATGTATAGCTTTACATCATCATACTATTTTGATTTTACAACAGTGTAATGTACTTTACAAATTATTTCAGAATATTTCCATCCATTTCAATCAATATGATCATTAGGCGTTTCGTTTATGTAGAAAAATATCCACTTGTTTTACCCTTAATGAATATTAATCCTATAGATATTTAGGCTTACGTTTATATTTGTACTAAAACTCTTCTTCATCTTTCTGTACTTTAAACATTCATCAGCATGAATTTTTTTTTCTAATAGACTCTATCTGACACACCTTTATTTAGTTCATAAATGGGATAACAACTTATTCTTTGATTAGATAATCATTTAATCTCCTTTCCAAGAAATTACATCAATAGAATATAATTCAACCTTCATAATATATTTCTTTGGGATATTTTTTCAAATGTTCCCTACTCATGATCAATCATTCAGTCATTATGTCTTTAATCATACTGATATCATGAATCCTCTCAACAACCTCAACATTCTTTTAATGATTTCTTCAAACATTGATCAATATAATTGTATATTTAATACTAAATTATGATTTAAATGAAACCTTAACTTATGGTGAGATTGAATTTGTACTATTATATTAGATTAGATCATTTTTATGTTTCACCAATTGGATTTCATTCGGATGAATGAAAATCCAAACATCACTAGTCTTAGTTTTTCAAAAACCTTCAGTGGTTCAGAATTCTCCTTATAGAATCATCTTACGAAATCTCTTTTTAGTATCTCATTTTTGAATGCTAAAAAATTCAGAAGTGTAGGGTTTTAAACATTATGTGATGTATAATATTTTATATATAATTCCAAAATTAATTTTCATCATATATTTCCATGGTGGTTTATTTCATGCTTTGATGTATTTATGACAATAACTCACTACATTTTTGAGTAATGAATCATAATGAATTTACCAATTCTTAATATTGGTGAATTTTAACAACCCAAAATTCTAAAAAATAATAGTTTATTCAATAGTTTATGTGGCAAAGAACATAATATTTAGCTTGTGTTATTCAAAACAAAATGTTTCATTCAAATATGGAGTTACACGCAAGGTTGAGTTTTACCGAACAACAATATATTATTTATATTATTATTTAGAATGAAAATTATCACATAGACATTTAAATGGAGGGTAATATTAGGATTAAATAAATTATTAGAATAGATATATTACAAAATATTTTTATATATCTATTGATTATAAATAATAATATGAACCATATAAATGAAAAATAAATGTTTTTGAATAAACTATATTTTTGAAAAAGACAGTTTTTTCATGATTAGAGAATATAATTGTAAAATAATTTCTCCCAATTTTAGAAAATTTATATGAAAAAATAATCTTCTTTTTTTTATTCTGAAATTAGCTGTAGTGAGTTTTTTGGATTTTTCTAAAAAAAATATTTCTTGATAAATAGTTAAAAATAATAAATTTTAATTTAAAACTACCTTTTCCCATAAATAAATTATGATTATAAATTATATATTAATCTTGTTCTAAATTCAAATTAGTTTAAATAATTTTCAATTAATCTAATTTAGGTCAATTTAATAATTTTCATATTGAATTTTAATATATAAAAAATTGTAAACAGTTGAATATTTTCAAATAAAAATACTAATTTCCCATCATGTATATGAGGTTAATTTTAAAAAATAAATTATAGAAGTTATGTGAATTTAATTTTTTGAAATTTATTCCATATTTAAAAACATAGTTTTTAATATTATCAAATATTTTAACCTTAATTTTGACCATAAGGATTATTGAAATTAGTTAAATTTCATTTTAATGATTACGATAAAAATGAGTTTTCTTTCAAGTTAAAATTATAATATAAGGGGGATGAATGAAACAAAAAATATCCAAAACACATTATCCAAACATATTTATACCTTTAACCTTCTCAGATCAGTAACAGAAAATTATTGGGGCCTCTTGACATGAAACAAACATGGGTGGAATCCACTATATAAAAAAATTACAAATGTTCCACTTACCCAACTTATAGATGGCCACCACCTCTCTATTCAACTTCATACAATCAAAACACATTGGTTCAGAAAATAACAAACCAAATCACTTCCCTATTTACCTAATCTCACCCAATAATTTGTATTTTGGTCAAAAATCCATCCTTTTATGGAATTAGTGAAAACAAAAGGAGGATACCTGAAGAAGAGGTAATGTTCTTCAATATGCATCTTAATTTTATTTCCTTATCCATATAAGTAAATTTATGTATAATATGATTATATAAAAACCTAATTATATCACACCTACTGAGTTTCTTTTATTTCAAGGGTACTACCTACAGTCACACATGCATCCATTGAATGTGTTACAAAATCAATGTTCCTGTGTACGATGAACTACCACCTCGCGAACCGATGTCGTCTTTTTTTCCATTATCACCTCTCAAGGTTGGGTTTTATCATGCATATAAATTATATATGTGATATTTAAAAAATTATTATAAATATATATTAATTATATCATATATAACATATTAAATTTCATTCCATAGGAGACATGATAACTTCAGTCTTGTGTACGACTGACTACCTCCTTAGGAAGCGATGTAATTCGTCCTTCACTAAATCATTACATGGAAGGTGATAAAGAATAGTGTTATTGATTAAATGTTATAAAAATTAAGTAATTATTACATTCATGAATTTTTCATCATTATAGTCATATAATATATCATTTTCTTTCTTAATCTTAAATGATATTACATCATTCATATACGTGTGGGCTACTACATTCACGAAGTGATGAAACACTCTTTTGATCACCAGAACACATGTGTAAATTACGTAGGTATAGAATATTAAATTTATTATTTCATGATATTTTTAAAGGTAATATATTACTTACTATGTTTCAATTTTTATCATTGAAAAATGTAAGTGTTACTCATTCATACATACGACCTACTGTTTCAATGGTCGTAGCATACTATATTTTTCATAACCATCCATATTGATTATTTTAAAAGTATACATGGTATATAAATATGATAATAATTTCATGAATATTATTCTATATATGAAGAAGTTATATAATATGTGAAAGACCCAAATCATTGATGGAAAAATGCAAAAGAAAACAAGGCAATTATCACTCAAAACAATGAAAATAATGAAATGTTATTAATTAACTGGTGGTAAAATGGAATAAAATGAAACAATATGATATCATAAACAATATTATGGTTCTTTAATAATTCAATATCACATTTGGAACCCCTATACAATATATTAAATAACATTCAACCAAATGGTATCATGAGATAAGAGACTTTATCTTAATTTTATTTAATTGAGGCATATTGTTATGTTATGTACCTAGTTCTTATTATATGGTGTATATACTCCCATTTTTACTAATAATATAATAATTACTTTATTATTAATGGTATTTCATGTTTAAAGTTTTATTATTCTATACATGGCGATTATATTTAAAAATTACCATGTGATAAAAGTTATTGTGAAATCTATCTTCCTTTTGTGATTGTTAACATTGTCTTGAAACAGTAAATTTATTCTAATCATTTCTCATTTGAAATTACATTTTTCATAACCATACACATTCTTTTCTTTTGGATATGATTATTTACTAAACCATATACCATTTTTAAATATTTATTTACTTTTAATGTTATTTTATTAATCGGGGAAATATTGATAAATCCATATCATTTACTCAATAAAAATATTTGACGATAAGGTATATTATTCATGAGTTAAATAAATTTTTCAATTAATGGGGAATGATTTGGACATGCAATGATAGGTGGGACCTGGACCTTATATATCCTATCAATGCATCAATAGGTCTCCTGAGACAATTCAATTGACCAAATTAAATGTGTTTCTACATGTAGTTTAAAAATTTCTAGAGGATATATCTTTGTCGCCTAGGATTTCGTGTACATGAGGCATAATTCCCAATTGTAACACCTCAAGCTTCCACGATACACTTCTCTTTCAATAATGTAATAGCTTGCATTGTATGCAAGTTCGAGATTCTAACACACCGCGACCAATCAAAGTAGCCGTTATCAATAGTAATACCCAATTTTTGAAATTATATAAATTTTTTATTTCAAAATGGACTTCATTTTTGTATTCTAAATATTTAAATTATTCTAAGTTTAATTTTTTGCAATTTTCTGAGAACTTCCAATTTTTTATGAATTGTGAAAAATACTTAAAAACAACTTTTTTAATAAAAATAATTTATAGTGATAAATTATACTATTGAGTGGTTTTAAAGTATAATTAAAATATAATTTTACCATTTTATCTAATGGTTGTCATTATAATTAATTTCACTTTGAAATTGGACATAAACAATTGTCAATCTTTTGATATATATTGTTTCTTAAAAACACGATATTTGTTATGAGAGTGGGAATTAATTACAAAATTAAATAATGAAAATTATATTTTTGGAATTTAAAAAATATACATTATTTTTTAATTCATAATATCAATTATAGCTTAGGTGAAATTTTGGCATTGTTCTGAAAAAATTCAATTTTTGATGAATAGTGAAACCACTAAGTGGTAGTCAAAAAACTGATTTTTCATTTTAATGAAACTTTACCACTTCGATGAATTGAATTTCAAAAATCCAACATAAATGGTTGTCATTAGGGTGTAAAATTTGGTTCAATGGGATTAAAATAATTTGATGGTGAACAGTAACATTTATGTTTTATTAATCGCGATTAAAGGTAATTAGTGAATTTTAAGGTAAAAATGATATTGTAAAAATATAAAAAATAAGCTGACACTTGTCCTACACATATTGGATGTGCCATGGAAGACCATGACAATCGATTTGTCAACATGGGGACCCCATGGAGCCACTTGGGTAAGAAAATGACATTATAAACTTTCTATTTAATGTAAAAATAAAATTGTCACAAACATGTGTTGTTTTACTAATTAAATTATTACATGGGGTTGTATAAGTTAACCTTTTTACTATAAATATTCAATGGAAAGATGAAAATGTTTCCTACATCATTGTAATTTTTTTATAATTTTTAGACCTTATATAAATTAATGTTTTTATGACACCATGATGATGCAGCGATTACCTCATTAATTAACGATTTTAATAAAATGGAAGGATAATGTAATATCTAATACATACACTAGTCAAAAACTTATTGTATGAGTATATTTTGAACCCTTATCACCTTATACTCTAAATCTATCATTGTGGGGCCTTTAGAATCCAAAAACCATTTCATAATAAAGTATCATTTCAATCTTTCCATTAGTGCCCCTCCTCTCCTCTTTTAAAGGCCCCCACCTCTACCACCTTATTCACACCATCAATCCATTTGGATCAGCCATATTCTGCCCAAATACTATCCCAACTTCTCTCTCTTAATCCTATAAGCCTCACTTTGGGATGAAATATACCCAAGGAAGCCTTTGGCTCAAATCAAAAAGAGTTACTCGATTTTAAGGTAAGGTCTTCTTTTATGTTCTTTTGTTTTATTTTTCTACTCCAACCCCTAAACTCTTTTTATTCATTTATTTTGTAACAAAACTCGTATATTAAATATAATATGATTTTTTATGATATTTATTAGAGCTACACTTACACACACCTCCGTCTAATGGTTAAAGAACATACTGTTTATGTGGATGGCGAATTACTGCCTCATGAAACGATGATTGTTCTATTTTCTCCTACCTCCTCTCATTGTGGCCATTATGATGGAAATATATTTATTTATGATATATATTATATATATTTCCTCTCAATTCTTCTGTATTTTGCATTTAAAATATATCTTTATGCTTTGCATGTTGTGAAAATGCCATAATTTCATCTGAGGAAGTGCAGACTACCGCCCCCTCAAAGTGATTTGAATCATTAATGCCATATGTGGGACGTATAAAGGATGGAGTATGTTATATTATATATGATAATATACAGTAAATATAATATAACTTTATATAATTATGTTTCATTCAATTAAAATACGAAATATAAATGAAAGTAGCGTTCATGCGTACGCACAACTTACCGTCTCCATGAACGGTGCATTTCATTTCTTACCTCTAAATGTTATGCAATATTATAAAGGAAAGTATATACTAGATATATATGAAATATATGATTTCTAAATCTTGAATATAATTATTTATGTAATGGATATTTTACCAAATGATCAACTTGTAATTATAAGAAGTTTATTTTTGACTCAAGTACCAAAGATCGAAAAAACGACTGTTATTAACTTAAATAATTACATAATGTTCATAACTTGGTAATAAGTGATATTAGAGGAATATTGAACTTTAGAAAGGTTCTTAAGCATGTATAAATTAAATCTAGTTTATTTTCCAGGAGGTTAAAGAATGATCGAGTCAAGTCCGACATGAGGTAAGGGAACTTCTTAACCCAATTTCTGTTCTTTGGGTTAATCTCCTACTTTAATATTATGTCATGATATTATTATGTCTTATCTTGTATTTTTACTTTCCATATGTGTACTTATATTGAATACACATAATAGATCTATTTTATTTAAAAAAATGTCTTTATAAGGACTTCGTCTCAATCTCCTTTCATTGAGGCCTATTTTGTTTTATACACAACATTCTTTTATACTATGTATAAACCCCTTTGTGTTTTACGTTTATTCAAAAGGAATCTTTTTATATGAAGCATTTTACTAAACAACAAAAAAAATGTTTTTTTGTTGTACGTATGTGGCGACAACGACTTTTCCACCGCCGTGGCCATTATTTGAGTTTTGGCTTCCATTAAAAGTCATAACTTTTTTTAAAATAAAAAATAAATACAAAGTTTTACTTTTCTTTTATTTTGGTAATGAATTTTTTTTTTGAAAGTGTGTTTATTATATCGATGTGATTTATTGATATCTTGTGATTGAAATGTGTAAATGTTATGATTCTTTTATGCATGTTTTATGTGATATGATTATGTTATGGTTTATGATATGTTTAAACTTGTTCATATGAGGAATGCATTGGACTTAATAATTGACGGGTGGAGCCCGCTATAGATCCTCGATGCATCAGAAAGTCTCATGAGACAAACTAGTGTCTTAGATGGAGGCCTTGACAAAATATTATTTGTATTCTTGGCACGAGGCCTTCGCTACGTTGTTATTATAGTCTGGCATTATGCATTCCATCATTGTGAAAGTGGTTATTTATATTTCATGTGATTATTCGACCAGTAGAATATCCGTGTGAATAAGTAAATGGAATTATCTCATTTTACATTTTCCATATTCTGTAGATGTTAAAGTTTAAAAGACTTTTGTTTTAGTTATACATTGACTTAAATGTTTCTATTTATTTATGAAAGCTTCCGCTATATTGTTATCCTTACTGAGCATCTGAGCTCACCCCTTTCAATGTTTTATTTTTCCCAGTATGTGAAGAAATATTTTATGACTGACCTATAGGGATAGTATGAAGGGGATATGGGAGTGGAATATGGAGGCTATGTTATTTTAGTTTTTCACTTTATGATGTAATGTACAATTTATGAATGTATCTAGTCTTTCTAAGGCTACTAAACTAATCGGTCTTTCGAGACTTGATCTTTTGTGATCATGAAAATGTTACACAATAATGCACTGACTCTGGGTAACTTGGGTCAGGGCGTTACAGTTGGTATCAGAGGCATTTTAGTACCAACCTTGGATGCTAGATTTAGATAAACTCTGATTAGAGCACATAGCACAAAGATAGACTTTGAGGATTAGTATAGAAGAACTTCGTAAAATTTTGGTATTATAGAGATTTTGTGAGTTTTCTGAGAAATACATCCCTGTTTGGATACGAGCAGGTAGAGGTGGATCTGGCACAGATGTACCTAGGGGTAAAACCCTAAAACACCGCTTTAGGCCAGACTCTAATGGGAACTTGTGCACGACAACGGGTCTTGTTGCACTCTTGGTTACGACACTCCCGAGGGATATGCTTAGGATATTTCTTATTTTTTTACAAACCATTATGAAGGGTTTATGAGTATATACTTCCTCAAAGAAAACATTTTTTATGATTATGGATTATATCCATAAACCGTTCATTTTACATTAAGTATTTTACAAGTTTGGAATTATTCATTTCAATTCATAAACTAACCTAGTTTATGCCATTGTATAGAAATGTCTCACAGTAGAAGGAATGTGAACTCCATCAATACGTATGATCCAAAGAGTAAGAAGGATCATATATTTCACGGTATTGATCCAACATTTAGAAGGGAAATAGTCTCCCATGTGTTCTCAACATATGAAGAAACAGTATCATGTGTTAATAAGATAAGTAAATAATTTTCCGAGTCTTATGGCTTTGAAGGGAAGAAAGAGAAGAAAAGGATGGAAAGAGAATGATGGATAAAGGGACGAGGGAAAAGAAGAATTTTCCAATATGTGATAACTGTGGGAAGAAACACCTTGGAACTTGCCTAAAGGGAATGGGAGTTTGTTATATGTTTAGAGAAAAAGGACATCATGTGCGTGATTGCAACGGTAAGAAAAAGGTTTCAAATGTACAATGCTTCATCTGCATGGTGTGGGGACACTACACAAACCAATTTCTAAATCATCATAGTATGCCCCAAATGATGTTATTGGATAATAATCAAGTTATGATAGTACCACAGATTAGGAGGAATGATTAGAGCTTTTATGTTGTTATTAAAGAATTTTTTTATTTGAGGGTGGTATCAATGATGTACTGGTTATAAAAATTATGGAGTATATAAGGATTTTACTTTAGTACTATTTCATCAAGGACTTGAGATTGTGTGGATCCATGAAAAGTGACTTCACAGCAGGTTAAATATTTGGAAAATATATGGTTGTGAGAAAGATAAACCATAATATGGTTCTGATACTGAGATAGTGATTTTGGAATAATACATGATTGAGTTGGATAAATTATATTGGATATTCTTAACATCCTTGAAACTGATTAATGATTTGTATCCATATTTAGATAGAAAGAGTATATCAAGTATTCTATAAAGAATAAGGGATCAAGAATGTAATCAATAAGGATTTATGGTAATTCAGGATGTTGCAGTGTTTTAAAAGAATACATGATGAAGGTTTTAACATGTTGTTACACGGAAAAAAGGATCTTCATTATGTTTACCTTCCTTATAAAATTTGGACTGTGAGTTGGACAGAAGTATTTTGGATAACTATAAAGGTTGGAATGGTTTATGTTGATCCTTGGATAGTATTTTTTAAGGTTAAAACATTTCTGAATATTATTTTTGGAATATTATAATACTATAGATTTAGGAAAAGGAAAACTTGTAGGTCAGGGGATAACCTGTCGCGTCGGACAAAGCTGTAGGAATCGAACCCACAACCATAGTGCGACAGGCCTTTATTACCTACCACTAGCCTACAAGAAGTCCTTGTTTATTACAAAATAGTTTTCCTAATCTAAATGGTATGTGTTAGTATTTTTAACCTTGTACGATTAGGATAAATATGATATTATTGAGTTCTATTATCTTTTTGAGTGAAAGAATAGTTTGTGGTAGAAATTAGTTGAGGGTTGAAACTCTACTTGTCAAGCATGAACATATATATACCTATCTCTTATTCTATGAATAAATTAATTCTAAAACATTATTAAAGGGATATGAAAACAAAAAATGTGTTATCTTAATACCTTATGTCTTGTTTAACTGGTAATATTTTAAATCAACATAGATTGAAGGCTTTGAGGACCTCAATTTTACACTTGTTTGTGATTGATGACATCAATCACTCCCTATAAATATTTACGTTTTCCTCCAATTATATGTCTCTAATTTCCAATAATGTTCCCCTTATCGAGATCATAATTTGGTGGTGACTTTTTCATTTCTCTTTCCCTCTTATTAAGGCTAAATTTTATTATCCTTATTTCTGATGTGAGTTTTCCACAAAGGAATTTTCTATTTTTAACCTTTTATTTTCGAAGAACAATTTTCAATTACGAACATGAAATTTATTGAAGGAGGGGAGAATGTAACACCCCATGCTTCCACGATACGCTTCTCTTTCAATAATGCAATAACTTGCATTGTACGCAAGTT
Organism: Viscum album; assembly: GCA_963277665.1. Lineage (NCBI taxonomy): Eukaryota > Viridiplantae > Streptophyta > Magnoliopsida > Santalales > Viscaceae > Viscum > Viscum album. The sequence continues at coordinate 1,888,211,758 of OY728143.1, read as the reverse complement.
CGAGATTCTAACACACCGCGACCAATCAAAGTAGCCGTTATGAATAGTAATACCCACTTTTTGAAATTATATAAATTTTATATTTCAAAATGGACTTCATTTTTGTATTCGGAATATCTAAATTATCCTATGTTGATTTTTTTTGTAATTTTCTAAGAACTTCCATTTTTTTTGAATAGTTAAAAATACTTAAAAATAACTTTTTTAATCAAAATAATTTATAGTGATAAATTATACAATTAAGTGGTTTTAATGTATAAATAGAATACATTTTTACCATTTTATCCAATGGTGGTCATTATAATTAATTTCACTTTGAAATTGGACATAAACAATTGTCAATCTTTTGATATATATTGTTTCATAAAAACACGCTATTTGTTGTGAGAGCGGGAATTAATTATAAATTAATTAATGCAACTTTTATGTTTGTAATTCTTTAAAATAGACATCATTTTTGAATTCAGAATATCAATTATAGCTTAGGGTGAAATTTTGTTACTGTTCTGAAAAACTTCAATTTTTGATGAATAGTGAAACCCCTAAGTGGTAGTTAAAAAAACTGATTTTTCGTTTAAATGAAACTTTACCGCTTCTATGAATTTAATTTAAAAAATACAACATACATGTTTTTACTTAGGATGTAAAATGTGGATCAATGGGATTAAAATAATTTTTTGGTGAATATTAACCTTTAAGTTTTATTAATTGCGATTAAAGGTAACTAGTGAATTTTAAGGTAAAAATGATATTGTAAAAATATAAAAAATATACATACACTTGTCCTACACTTATTGGATTCGCAATGTAAGACCAAGACAATCAATGTGTTAACTTGGGGACCCCATGGATCCACTTGGGTAAGAAAATGACATTAAGAACTTTTTATTTAATGTAAAAATAAAATTGTCACAAACATGTGTTGTTTTACTAGAAAAATTATTACATAGGGTTATATAAGATAAAATTATGACTATAAATATTCATTGGAAAGATAAAGATATTTCATCCATCATGGTAATATTTTTATAATTTTTGGACATTAAATTAATTAATGTTTTTATGACACCATGATGATGCATCGATTACCTCATTAAATAACGATTTTAATGAAGTGGAAGGACAATGTAAAATCCAATACTTAGACGTTTCAAACACCTACTAGATTAGTATATTTAAAACCCTTATCACATTATCCTCGAAATATATCATTGTGTAACCTTTAAAAGCTGAAAATCATTTCATAATAAAGTAATATTTCAATCTTTCCAAGAGTGCCCCTCCTCTCCTCTTATAAAAGGCCCCCACCCCTACCACCTTATTCACACCATAAAGCCATTTTCCTTGGCCAAACTCAGCCCAAATACTCTTCCAAATTCCCTCTATTACTTCTTGAAGCCTCACTTTGGGCAGAAGTCTTCCCAAGAAGCCTTTGGCTCAAATCAAAAAGAGTTACCCGATTTTAAGGTAATGTCTTCTTTTATGTTCTTTTGTTTTATTTTTCTTCTCCAACCCCCTAAACTCTTTTTATTCCTTTCTTTTGTAACAACACAAATATATTCAACATAATAGGATTTTTTTATGATACATATTCTAGCTATACTTACACACACCTCTGTTTAATGGTTAATGATCATATTGTTTCCGTGGATGGAGAATTACTCTCTCACGAAACGATGATTGTTCTATATTCTCCTACCACCTCTCATGGTGGAAATTATGATGGAAATATATTTATTTATGATATATATTATATTTATTTCTTCTATATTATTCTTTATTTTACATTTAAAACATATCTTTATGCTTTGCATGTTGTGAAAATTCGGTAATTTCATTTGAGGAAGTGCGGACTACCGCCCCCTCAAAGTGATTTGAATCGATAATGTCATATGTGGGACATATAAAAGATGGAGTAAGTGATATTATATATGATATTATACTGGAATTATAATATAACTTTATATCATTATGTTTCATTCCATTAAAATACAAAATAGAAATGAATGTAGCGTTCATGCGTACGTACGACTTACCGTCTCCATGAACGGTGCATTTCATTTCTTACCTCTAAATGTTATGTAATATTATAAAGGCCAGTTTATACTGGATATATATGAAATATATGATATCGAAATCGTGAATATAATTCTGAATGTAATGGATATTTTACCACATGAACAACTTGTAATTATAAGAAGTTTATTTTTGACTCAAGTACCAAAGATCGACAAAACGACCATTAATAACATAAATAATTATATATTGTTCACAACATGGTAATAAGTGATATAAGAGGAATAATGAACTTGAAAATTGTTTTTAATAAAGTATAAATTAACTCTATTTTATTATCTAGGAGTTTAAATAATGATCGAGTCAAGTCGGACACGAGGTAAGGGAACTTCTTAACCCAATTTCCATTCTTTGGGTTGATCTCCTAATTTCAAATTATGTCATGATATTATTTTGTACTATCATTTATTTGAACATTAATTATGTTTACTTATAGCGAATACACATAATAGATCTATTTTATTTAAAAAATTTTCTCTGTAAGGACTTCGTCTCAATCTTCTTTCATTGAGGCATATTTTGTTTTATACACAACATTCTTTTATACTGTGTATAAACCCCTTTGACTTTTAAGTTTATTCAAAAAGAATCTTTTTATAAGAAACGTTTTACTAAACGACAAAAGGAATGTTTTTTTGTCATATGTATGCGTCGACTATGAATTCTCCACAGCCGTGGCCATTATTTGAGTTTCGACTTCCTCTACAAGCCATAACATTTTTTTAAATAAAAAATAAATACAAAGTTTTACTTTTCTTTTATTTTGGTATTGAAAATGGTTTTGAAAGTATTTTTATTGTATCAATGTGTTGTATTGATATCAGGTTATTGAAATGTATAAATGTTATGTTTCCTTTATGCAGGATTTATGTGGTACGATTATGTTGTGGTTTATGATATGTTTAAACCTGTTCATATGAGGAATGAATTGGAATTAATAAGTGACGGGTGGAGCCCGTTATAGCTCTACGATGCATCGACAGGTCTCATGAGACAAACTAGTGTCTTGGAACGAGGCCTTGACAAAATATTATTTGTAGTCTTGGCACGAGGCCTTGGATATGTGTTTATGATAGTCTGACATTATGCATTCCATCATTGTGAAAGTGGTTATTGATATTTCATGTGATTATTCGACCATTAGAATATCCATGTGAATAATTAGATGGAATTATCTCATTTTACTTTTTCCAAATTTTGTTGAAGTTCAAGTTTAAAAGGATTTTGTTTTAGTTATAAATTTCCTTAAATTTTTATTTTATTTATGAAAGCTTCCACTATATTGTTATCCTTTCTGAGCATCTGAGCTCACCCCTTTCAATGTTTTATTTTTCCCAGGATGTGAAGAAATATTTTATGACTGACCTGCATGGATAGTCTGAAGGGGATATGGGAGTGGACTATGGAGACTATTTTGTTGTAATTTTTTCACATTATGATATAATGTACCATTTATGAATGTATCAAATGTTTCCAAGGCTACTAGACTAATCTGTTATTCGAGACTTGATCTTTTGTGATCATGCCAATGTTACGCAATAATGCACCGACTCTGGGTAACTGTGGTCGGGGTGTTACACCAATAATTAACAATATATTTTATTTAGTATTTACATGTTATTATCCATGATATTTTTTCTATGATTTATTTGTTAATACATTTCATTATCAGTTTATTTACTATTTGAATGAAATTCATTTATTAATATTTCCGAATTGATTATACCTTATACAAATATTTATATGGAATGTGTTTTAAGTTATTTACCATTCCATTTTGATTATTATTATTGATTATGGATAAATATAACTTTACCTAACACTTTTTGGGAATTTATTCTAACCCTTATTATTTTTCCATTCCCTAGGATTATATGAAGCTTAGTATGATAAATATGAAATAATATACTAGGGGAAATAAAAATAGTTTAAATAAAATTATTTTTTAATTTTTATATTCTAATGTAATAGGTGAATCCTTAATTTATCTAGTCTAACAAAACTACCTAATTATTGATTCCTTAGGTAGGAGATTCCTTATATCTTATGAAAATGTAATCGTATCAAGCATTGGATAAGGGCTTCTAGGGTCAAGGTCATTAATGTTTGCATGGGAGGACTTTTAATAAAAACACTGGGAACTAGATTTAGTAATACATAGATTAGGGAACCTAAAAATATGATATAATTTAATTATAATTATATAATAAAATGATAATTTTTGGTTAAGGTGTGAATTATGTGGTTTTTGATATCATACATCCCTTTCTTGACACTACAATTGGATGTGGTTATGTCACTACTTTAAGTTGGGGTAATAACTCTGAAATGGGTTAGTCGGAACTGACTCGCACATTACTGGGTATACGACAACGAAACTTACTATGAATTTAGTTTGAAACTCTTGGGGTATATTCTTAAAATAATTCATATTTTCTTTATAGACAATTATAATGGATTTAAAATTAAATATATTCCCAAAGAAACAATGTTTATGATTATGAGATTAGCTACGAAACAAATTTTAAATTTTTGTTATGTATTACACTAGTTTTGATAGTATACATTATGTTTTTTAATTATATGATATAATATAGTTTTTACCCTATTTTGAAAAGGTTTTTAGAAGAAGGAATTTTGAACTAACCAATGCACATGATCCAAAGTGTAATAATGATCTTGTTCTTTCTTTTTTAAGTTGGAATTTTTAATGGAATCAATCTCCAGAATAGTCTAATCAAATGACTACATAATATTATTTTATAAATATATATATTAATAGTTATCTAAAAATTAGGTATTTAAAGGAATTTAGTAGAAAACAAGGATGACATAAAAAAGTATGGATAAAGTGAATAATAGAAATAATGATTTCCCAAAAAGTGATATGTGTTAGAGGAAATATCATGGTACATTATTAAAGAGAAAATAAAACATCCCAAGTAAGTAATGAATAATAGAGATTTTTATCTATGTCTATTAATGATTTAGATAGTGTTTTAGAGGCTTAAAATGAGAATAAATCCAATCCTATGCATGGAATACACTAATATTCTTAAAAGATTGTTTTACTGCCTTTTGATGGAAACCCCTTTTTAAATAAACCTTTTGATGATTTTATAATCTCTATTTGTCAAAATAAACATATTATTTATTATTGGGACATTAAAATTTACATTGGATAAATTTTTTGTATTTTTCTGACAATGTTCATTTTTTAATGAATGTGAAAAATACTGTATTTTACATCAGAACTGCTCTTTCATTTCATTTAAATATAAGGTTAGATTATATTTTTAATTGGTCTTAAAGTGTAATATGAATATATTTTTACCATTAAATCCAATTGTGGTCATTAGGATTAATTTCACTTTGGAATTGGGCATAAACTAATGCCAAAAGTTTCATAGATATTGTTTCAAAAAACCCGCTATTTGTTTTGACAACGAGAATTATTTTAAAATAAATTATTTCAATTTATGTGTTTGGAATTTTGTAAAATAGATTACATATTTGGAATCATAAGGTCCAAATTTTGTAATCAAGACTCTTTTTTTGGAAATTATGAATAGTAACGACGACAATTATCTTTAATTATCTTGATTAATGAGTAATCGGGTAGATAAGTATTATAAAATAATATCATAATAATACAAAATGACACCAAAATATGTCCTAATTCTACTATTTTTCTCATGTACGACCATGGGATACCTTGTTCCATACTTGGGGACCCCATGGAGTCACTTTTGTGAGAAATTGACTTTTTATCTTTTTATTTTTAAAGATTGTTAAATGTAACAAAGAATGTATCACCTAAGTAAAATATTTTTTATTTTGTCTACATAAATGATATTTTAGACTATATATAGTCATTGGAAAGATAAAACGGTTTTCTACATCATAGTATTTTCTTTATAATTTTTAGACATTAAATAATTTAAATTATTTATGACATCATGATGATGCAACGTTTACTTCATTATTTGACGATTTAAATAAAATGGAAAGATAATGTAAAATCTAAGACCTACACATGTCCAAAACCTGTTGGATTGGTGGATTTCGAACCGTTATCACCTTAACCTCGAATTATATCAATGTGGGAGCATTTTAATCCGAAACACATTCTAAAATAAAGTAACATTTCTTTACTTTCCAAGAGTGCCCCTCCTCTCCTCTTATAAAAGGCCCCCACCTCTACCTCCTTACCCACACTTCCAAAGCCTTTGGCTCGGCCAAAACCAGCCCATTTTGTCTCAACACATACCTCTATTACTCCTTGAAGCCTCAATTTGGGAAGAAGTCTTCCCAAGGAAGCCTTTGATCTCAAACCAAAGGGAGTTACCTGATTTTTAGGTAATGTCTTCACTTGAGTCCTTTTGTTTTATTTTGCTTCTACATCCCCCTAAACCCTTTTTATTCGTTTCCTTGGTAACAACACCAATATCGTCCATATACTAGGATGTTGTTATAATAAGTATTTGAGCTACACTTACACACACCGACATCTAATGGTTAAAGAACATACTGTTTCCGTGGATGGCGAATTTCTGCCTCCCGAAATAATGATTGTTCAACATTATTGTAACACCTTAAAATGAGTCCATTAAGATGAGACTATATTTATATATGATATATAATTTTTTTATTTTTTCCTTAAGCTTTTGTATTTTTCATTTTGGGCATACCTTAATGATTCCCATTTTGTGTAAATGCGATATCTTCATTTAAGGAAGTGCGGACTACCGCCCCCTCAAAGTGAATTGATTCGTTAATACCATATGTGGGAAGTATAAAGAATAGAGTTATGATATTATATTTGATATTATACTGGAATTATAATATACCTTTATATCATTAAGATTCCATTCTATAAAATACGAAATAGAAATGAAAGTAGCGTTCATGCGTACGTATGACTTACCGTCTCCATGAACCGTGAATTTCATTTCATACCTATAAATGATTATGTAATATTATAAATTAATGTATATAATGGATATATATGATATATATGATATATACATCATGATTATAACTCTGGATATAATGGATTCATGAACAACTTGTAATTATAAAGAGCATATTTTGACTCAAGTACCAATGATCGTTAAAACGACCGTTATTAACTTAAAAAATTACATAATGTTCATAACATGAGAATAACTGATATAAAAGGAATAATGAATTTGAAAAAAGGTTCTTAAGAAAGTAGAAATTAACTCATGTTTATTATTCAGGACATTAAAGAATGATCGAGTCAAGTCGGACCCGAGGTATGATATTTCATCTAAATCTCCTTTTATTGTGGTATATTTTATTTTATACGCAAGCTTCTTTTATACAGTGTATAAACCACTTTGACTTTTATGTTTATCCAAAAGGAATCTTTTTTTATACGAAGAGTTTTACAAAATGACAAAAGGGATTGTTTTTGTCATACGTATGCGGCGACAACGACTTCTCTGCCGTCATGACCATTATTTGAGTTTCGGCTTCCTCTACAAGCCATACCTTTTATTTAAAAGAAAAATAAATACCATGTTTTACTTTTATTTTATTTTGGTATTGAAAATGGGTTTCATAATGTTTTTTTTCAATGTGTTGTATTGATATCTTTTGATTGAAAAGTGGAAATGTTATGTTTCCTTTATGCATGTTTTATGTGATACGATTTTGTTGTGGTTCTTGGGCATTATTATGAAGACGGGTGGTTCCGTGATAAACTATGGGCAGGTGAGCCCGATATAGCTCTCCAATTCATTGGGTAACGTGAAGGAGTGAAACGTTAAGGTTTCTCCAAAGAGATTTAGGGAATATACTATGATGGGTATTCCAAACGTAACCAAGAGGGTTACTCCCTACATAAGAATGTTATAAATGCCCCAAGTACCTTTATGTCTTATGATTTCTATTACTTATTCATGATTTGATGGGGTATGTTAATGTTCTTATGTTTTATGGGTAAAGTATGATTTCATTCTTATGTATATATGTACCCATGTTTCCTTTCCATATTTTTTATATCCCTTACTGAGCTTTTTATGCTCATCCTATGTTTATGAAATTTTTTTCACAGGTCAAGGGAAAGGTACATGATATGATGATATTGTCAAGGAAGTGTCAAGAAAGAATACATGTTTTATTTTAAATATGTTTCCATCGATGGGAAAAATGAATAATATCTTTTATGTAACCACTTTGTTTAAATGTGGACTGTAATGTATGTTTTATGATCAAATTCTCTAAAACTCTAAACCTGAAAGGATCCTCAAGGTGTAATCTTGTAATAACTCAATATTAAGTAATGTTTAAGGTAGGGGCCTTATAGATGGTATCAAAGGTTGGTTTAGATAACATTAGGAGTTAGAATTATATTAAATGATTATCCAAAAATATTTTTTTATGGTCAAATTGAAATGATATAGCATTTGAAGATTACCATGTTGCTTCATCTAAGACATGTTTGTCCAGAATGGTTTTCCGCAGAGGAAACAAGAAAAGCAGTGGTAGGAAGGCATACAGAAGGAAATAACCTTCCAAATCAGCATCCTGAGATGGTCGGAATTGGAACTAAATAGTTTGTTTCAGTAATGGCATAGTTGACTAATGCGATAAATGGTGGTGGTATCCATGCACAAGACCCGCCAGATCAACCACAGAGGAACATGTTAGTGGTTGAACATTTCATGAGGCAACATCCCCCATCATTCAGAGGATCATCCGACCCTGTGTTAGCTGAAGGGTGGATTAAAGAATTGGAGAATATTTTCGATGTCATGGGGTGTTCAGACAATCAAAAGGTTAGTCTTGCTATTTACAGTTTGGAGGGTGAAGTAGATCAGTGGTGGTCGATGGTTAGAAATATCAGGGACGCTGATGAGATTGATACTCTCGACTGGGATGAATTTAACAGTATGTTTCTTGAGAAGTATTTTATGAAGGCTGTTCGACTTAGGATGGAAAAGAAATTCTTGTAATTGATGCAAGAGGGAGACTCAGTGGATGCCTATGAAGAGAGGTTCACTCGATTGGCAAGGTATGCTCCAAATTTTATCTGAGACCTTGATAGAAAAATCAATCGTTTTTACTCAGGATTAAAACCAAAATATCGAATGGCATTAGCTTCTCGTGAGTATAAAAGTTATGAAAAGCTTGTTCGATTTGCTGAGAAGGTGGAAATGGAGTTTTTTTATGATCAAGTGTTCTATAAAAAATAGCAGAAGAAGAGACCGAGGTGGCAGGAGAAAGGGAAGAATTCTTCAAAAAATTCTGATGGTAAGAAATTTATGATTCCAGTTTGTGATAAATGTGGCAAAAGGCATGCTGGGGAATGTCTTCTAAATTCTGGAAAGTGCTACCGATGTGGTAAGATGGGACATAAGGCTCATGATTGCACTGAGAAAGATCACGGTGATGGTAAGACCAACTTTGATTTATAGTTAGTGAAATTTTTTATGTGCAATGAGATGGGTCACTATGCAAATGAGTGTCTTACAAAGAGCTCGAGTGATGGGAAGTACTTAGAATATTTGTAGAAAGGGGTGGTGAAACCCTTTGAAACTACTTCAGCGGATTTCGGGCCATCAAATGAAGTTTTATAAGGTACTTTGTTTTTTTATATTATGCCAGTGTGTTGTTTGATTTGGGGTCTACACATTCTTTAATCTCTGAAACCTTTTCTAGTAAAATGGGAATACCATCTCATGAAATGACTCCTGAACTTGTCGTAAAAACACCTTGGGGAAATGTTGAGTCAAAATGATTTTATAAGAACCTTCTTATCCTTATCTGTGGAAAGAACCTACTTGCAAACCTTATTGTTTTACCTCTAGTAGAGTTTGATGTTATCCTGGGTATGGATTGGCTCTCTATTTACCATGCTAAGATTGATTGTAGAGCTAAAGAAGATTCTTTTCAGAAATACAATCAGTTTTTGTACAAGAATGAACCCTTACTTTTGATAACATATCAAGAGGCCGAGAAACTTGTAAAAGATGGAAATGAATTTTACCTTGCACATATCGTTGAAAATAAAGGAACTGTTCAGATTAATGATGTGCCAGCGGTAAATGAGTATCATGATGTTTTTTCTGATGAGTTGCCTGGAAGAATACCAGATCGGGAAGTTGAGTTTACTATTGACTTAGTTCCTGATGCTAAGCCAATTTCAAAACCCCCTTATCGAATGGATCAAATTGAACTTTTAGAGTTGAAGGAGAAATTGCACGATTTATTAGAGAAAGGTTTCATTCGACCTAGCACATCACCATGGGGTGCTCCTATTTTATTTGTTAAAAAGAACAATGGTTCTATGAGACTTTGCATTGATTATAGAGCCTTGAATAACATCATTGTTAAGAAAAAATATCCTTTGCCTCATATCGATGATTTGTTTGATCAGCTCCAGGGAGCTCAGTATTTTTCAAAGATTGATCTGAGATCGGGGTACCATTAGCTGAAGGTAAAGGAAGAAGATGTTCCAAAGAATGTGTTTCGTACAAGATATGGCCATTATGAATTTGTAGTAATGCCTTTTGGGCTAACCAATGCACCTACTGTATTCATGGACATAATGAATAAAATTTCCCATTTTTTCTTGGATAAGTTTTTGGTGATTTTCATTGATGATATTTTGGTGTTTTCTAAAAGTAAAGAGGAGCATGAAAGACATTTAAGGGTTATTTTGCAAACCATAAAAGAAATGAAATTGTATGGTAAATTCAGAAAATGTGAGTTTTGGTTGCAACAAATTTCTTTCCTTGGTCACATTGTTTCAAAAGATGGGATACCTATTGATCCTGCAAAAACAAAAGTTGTGGAAGTTTGGACAAGACCCCCAAATGTAACTGATATTCGTAGCTTCCTTGGCTTGGCAGGCTATTACAGAATATTTGTTTGAAATTTTTCACGATTATCTATTCCAGTGACTAAGATAACTCAGAATGGTGTTAATTTTATCTGGACAAAAGATTGTGATGATTATTTTTAGGAGTTGAAAAGAAGATTGTTGAATGCTCTAGTTTAAGCACTACCTTCCAGGAATGGTGAGTTTGTTATCTACAATGATGCTTCATTGAAAGGACTTGGTTGTGTCCTAATGCACAATGATCAAGTAATTGCTTATGCTTCACGATAGTTGAAAACACATGAGATAAATTACTCTACACATGATTTGGAATTAGCTTCTGTTGTTTTCGCTTTAAAAATTTGGAGGCATCATTTGTATGGAGTAAAGTGTGAAATATATACCGATCACAAAAGTTTAAAGTATATATTCACTTAGAAAGAATTGAACATGAGACAAAGGAGATGGTTAGAATTAATCAAGGATTATGATTGTACAATTCAGTACCATCCGGGAAAAACAAATAAAGTGGATGATGCTTTGAGTTGAAAAATTAATACTTCATTAACAATGTTGCATTTGGAACGTGATACTTTGGTTAATGATTTGATGAACTTTGGCATAGAAGTTGTTGGTGTAGGATGTCCTTCTGTTTTATTTCAGGTATCAGTGAAATCTTCCCTATTAGACAGAATCAAGCAAGCACAGAAGCAAGACAGTGAGTTGCAGAAAAAGGTAGAGCTGGTTCAGAAAGGTAAGTTGCATGAATTCAACATTGATAGTGATTGTGTTTTGAGATTTGGGAAGAGGTTGTTTATGCCTTGTGATTCACAGTTGAAGAGAGAGTTGTTATGTGAAGCTCATAGTTCTCCGTTTTCAGTTCATCTAGGCAGTACTAAGATGTATAGAGATCTCCGGGAGTATTACTGGTGGGATGGAATGAAAAGAGATATTGCTGATTTTACTGTGAAGTGTTTGACTTGTTAGCAGGTTAAAGAAGAGCGGCAGTTACCGAATGGGATGCTTCAGCCTCTACCCATGCTAGAGTGGAAATGGGAGAATATAGTCATGGACTTCATTGTGGGATTGCCGAAAACCCCTCGAGGTAATAATGCAATCTGGGTTATTGTTGATTGCTTGACTAAATATGCTCATTTCCTTGGTATACGAGATACTTTCTCTCTAGATCAACTTTCCTGTTTGTATCTTAAAGAGATAGTCAGGTTACATGAAGTTCCTCTCTCCATTGTTTCTGACAGTGATCCCAGGTTCACTTCTAACTTTTGGAAAGGCCTTCAGAAGTCGTTGGGTGCTGAATTAAATTTTAGTACAGCTTTTCACCCCCAATTAGATGGTCAGTCAGAACGAACAATTCAGACATTAGAGGATATGCTAAGATCATTCTCTATGGATTATCAGGGATGTTGGGACCAACATCTTTCTTTGGTTGAATTTTCATATAATAACAGTTTTCATTCAAGTATACATATGGCACCATTTGAGGCGTTATATGGGAAGCAGTGTTGAAATCCAGCTTTCTGGGATGAAGTGGGTGAAATGAAGTTGATGGGACCAGAATTGGTAGAAGAGATGGCCGAAAAAGTTTAGCTGATTCAGAAACACATGAGAACAGCTCAGAGTAGGCAGAAGAGTTATGCAGACAACAGGAGGAAGGATCTATCTTTTGAGGTAGGTGATCATGTTTTTCTCAAAGTATCACCATGGAAAAGTGTGATACGATTCGGTATGAAAGAAAAGCTAAGTCCAGGGTTCATTGGACCATATGAAAGTCTTGAGAGAGTTGGATCAGTTGCTTACCGAGTGGCTTTACCTCTGATCTTATCTCAGGTACACAATGTTTTTCATGTTTCGATGTTGAGAATGTATATGCCAGATCCATCTCATGTTTTGAGTCCAGAGGTAGTTCAGCTGGATGAGAACCTATCTTATGAGGAACAACCGGTCCAGATTTTTGACCATAGGGATCATGTGATACATAATTAGGTGATTAATCAGGTAATGGTTTTGTGAAAAAACCACATGATGGAAGAAGCAACATGGGAATCTGAAAATGGAATGAGGGATAAGTACCCCCACTTATTTGATAAGTAAATAAATTAAGGGGACACAATTTTCTAAAGGGGGGAAGGATGTAACATCCCAAGTAAGTAATTAATAATATATATTTTTATCTATGTCTATTAATGATTTAGATAGTGTTTTAGAGACTTAAAATTTGAATAAATCCAATCCTATGCATGGAATACACTAATATTTTTAAAAGATTGTTTTACTGCCTTTTGATGGCAAAACCTTTTTAAATCAAACTTTTGACAATTTTATAATCTATATTTGTCAAAATAAACATATTCTTTATTATTGGGACATTGAAATTTACATTGGATAAATTTTTGGTATTTTTCTGACAAGGTACATTTTTTAATGAATAGTGAAAACTACTGCATTTTACATCAAAACTACTTTTTCTTTTAAATTAATTATATTGTTAGGTTATCTTTTTAATTGGCCTTAAAGTGTAATCTGAATATATTTTTATCATTTAATCCAATGGTGGTCATTAGGATTAATTTCACTTTCGAATTGGGCATAAACTAATGCCAAACTTTTCATAGATATAGTTTCAAAAAAACCCACTATTTGTTTTGACAACAGGAAATATTTTTAAATGAATTATTGAAATTTATGTGTTTGGAATTTGGTAAAATGGATTACATATTTGGAATCAGAAGGTCCAAATTATGTAATCAATACTCTTTTGTTTTTGGACATTATGAATAGTAACGACGGTAATTATCATTAATTATCTTGATTAATGAGTAATCGGGTAGTTAAGGATAATAAAATAATATCATAATAATAAAAAATGGCACCAAAATGTGTCCTAATGCTACTGGGTGTCTCATGGAAGACCATGGTATACCTTCTTCCAAACTTGGCGACCCCATGGAGTCACTTTTGTGAGAAAGTGACTTTTTATCTTTTTATTTTTAAAGAATGTTAAATGTAACAAAGAATGTATCACCTAAGTAAAATATTTTTAATTTTTTCTACATAAATGATCTTTTGGACTATAAATAGTAATTGTAAATCTAAAAATATTTTATACATCATAGTATTTTTTTATACTTTTTAGACAGTAAATAAATTAAATTATTTATGACATCATGGTGATGCAGCGTTTACCTCATTATTTGACGATGTAAATAAAATGGAAAGATAATGTAAAATCTAAGACTTACACATGTCCAAAACCTATTGGATGTGTGGATTTAGAACCCTTATCGCCTTACCCTCGAATTATATCAATGTGGGGCCTTTTGAATCCGAAACTCAGTTTAAAATAAAGTAACATTTCTTCACTTTCCAAGAGTGCCCCTCCTCTCCTCTTATAAAAGGCCCCCACCTCTACCTCCTTACCCACACTTCCAAAGACTTTGGCTCGGCCAACCACTGCCCATTTTCTCTCTCAAAATCCCTATCTTACTCCTTGAAGCCTCACATTGGGCAGTAGTCTTCCCACAGAAGCCTTTGAGCTCAAACCAAAGGGAGTTACCAGATTTTAAGGTAATGTCTTCACTTGAGTCCTTTTGTTTTATTTTGCTTCTCCAACCCCCTAAAATCTTTTTATTATTTTATTTTATAACAACACCAGTATCTTACATATACTAGGATGTTGTTATAAGAAGGATTCTAGCTACACTTACACACACCTACATCTAATGGTTAAAGAACATACTGTTTCCGTCGATGGCGAATTTATGCCTCCCGAAACGATGATTGTTCAACATTATTTTAACACCTTCAAAGGTCGCCATTCACATGACACTACATTTATATATGATATATAATATGTTTATGTTTTCCTTAAGCATTTTTATTTTTCATTTTGGGCATACCTTTATGGTTCCCATTATGGGTAAACACGATATCTTTATTTAAGGAAGTGCGGACTACCACCCCCTCAAAGTGATTTGATTCGTTAATACCATATGTGGGACGTATAAAGGATGTAGTTAAGATATTATATATGATATTACACTGGAATTATAATATACCTTTATATCATTAAGATTCCATTTATATAATATGAAATAGAAATGAAAGTAGCGTTCATTCGTACATACGGATTACCGTCTCCATGAACGGTGCATTTCATTTCTTACCTCTAAATTATTATGTAATATTATAAATGCATGTATATACTGGATATATATGATATATATGATATATAAATCATGATTATAACTGTGGATATAATGGATACATGAACAACTTGTAATTATAAAGAGCATATTTTGACTCAAGTACCAATGATCGTTAAAACGACCGTTATTAACTTAAATAATTACATAATGTTCATAACATGGTAATAAGAGATATAAAAGGAATAATGAACTTTAAAAAGGTTCTTAAGAAAGTATAAATTAACTCAAGTTTACTATTCAGGACATTAAAGAATGATCGATTCAAGTCGGACCCGAGGTATGGGATTTCGTCTCAATCTCCTTTGATTGAGGCATATTTTATTTTATACACAACCTTCTTTTATACGGTGTATAAACACCTTTGACTTTTACGTTTATCCAAAAGGAATATTTTTTTATACTAATCATTTTACAAAATGACAAAAGGGAATGTTTTTGTCGTATGTATGCGGCGACAATGACTTCTCTGCCGCCGTGACCATTATTTGAGTTTCGGCTTCCTCTACAAGCCATACCTTTTATTTAAAAGAAAAATAAATACCATGTTTTACTTTTATTTTATTTTGGTATTGAAAATGGGTTTCATAATGTTTTTTTTCAATTTGTTGTATTGATATCTTTTGATTGAAAAGTGGAAATGTTATGTTTCCTTTATGCATGTTTTATGTGATACGATTATGTTGTGGTTCTTGGGCATTATTATGAAGACGGGTGGTTCCGTGATAAACTATGGGAGGGTGAGCCCGATATAGCTCTCCAATTCATTGGGTAACGCGAAGGATTGAAACGTTAAGGTTTCTCCAAAGAGATTTAGGGAATATACTGTGATGGGTATTCCAAACGTAACCAAGAGGGTTACTCCCTACATAAGAATGTTATAAATGCCTCAAGTTACCTTTATGTATTATGATTTCTATTACTTATTCATGATTTGATGGGGTATGTTAATGTTCTTATGTTTTATGGGTAAAGTATGATTTCATTCTTATGTATATATGTACCCATGTTTCCTTTCCATATTTTTTATATCCCTTACTGAGCTTTTTATGCTCATCCTAAGTTTATGAAATTTTTTTCACAGGTCAAGGGAAAGGTACATGATATGATGATATTGTCAAGGAAGTGTTAAGAAAGAATACATGTTTTATTTTAAATATGTTTCCATTGATGGGAAAAATGAATAATATCTTTTATGTAACCACTTTGTTTAAATGTGGACTGTAATGTATGTTTTATGATCAAATTATCTAAAACTCTAAACCTGAAAGGATCCTCAAGGTGTAATCTTGTAATAACTCAATATTAAGTAATATTTAATTTCGGGGCCTTATCGAAATAGAGTTTTCTTTATGTTTAGAGGAAACTACCACAATGATCATGATTGTATGGTAAGGAAAATTGTTTACAATTTTCATTGTTTCATCTTTATGGAACTTTAGAAGTACATAAATGAATTCCCTAAGCATAAAAATAATATAACTAAAAGGAATATAATGGATCATGGTTAAGATTCTTCTATTACTACTGATGAAGATGGATGATTAATGTGAATGTATTTGATCAATTAATCATGCCATTTGACTATTTTATCAATCATATCATGGTTATATGAAATATTAAATTTATAAGGATTTTACTATAGTACATTTTCATAAAGGATTTGAATGTGTATGTTTAATGGTACTGATGAATAACAAAATCGATTCAGTTGAGGTTTGATCTTCTTGAAAAACACACAATTTAGGGAACGATAAACATTAATATGCCCCCATTATTGGGATAATAATGTTGGGATAAATAGATAATTTTGATGTAAAAACTAAATTGGATAACAATGACTACATTTGAATTCATGATTTTTTTATAATGTAGTTTAGGGTTTATGGATTTGCAACACTTTTATATTTATGGAATATATCCAATAGCCTATGATTTACTTAATTATTGAAGAAGTATTCATTTTTTAAATAAGGATTTATGGTTATTCATATTATCTCTAAGTTTCATGATAATACATTCTGAAGGTATTCAAATTTCTAGTACGTTACTATTATGTGTTATTTTATGTTGTTTGAAGATTAATGATAAGTTCAATTTGAAAATTCAGTCACCATCATTCTAATGATTTTGATAATGATATTTTAGAAGGACCATGAGGTTAACCATTTATGAAATGGTTTATGTTAAACTATATACATGGTTTTAGAGATTAGTTTATTTATTTATAATAGGAATATTTATTCATATTTGATAAATTTATTTAACCATATTTGTTTGGAAAATGGTTAGAGTTATAAAATAGGAATTTTCAAACTTTTATGAACATTATTATATGTTTATGATTAATTTTAGTATGTCAGGAATTAAAAAATTGAAATTTTGGATATTTATTTTTTGGAGTAAGTGATAAAGTGTAAATTGAATAAAACACATCCAATTAATGGAATGGTTCCTATTTAATAAAAATATTTGAACTAAATATATTTCTTTCTATTAAAAAAGTTTGAATAAATTCTTGAACTATAGGAAAAGGTTCACAAAACAAAAAATTTAGCTAACTATCAGAATTTTAATGATATCAATAACCCTTTTTAAACCACTGGTTTAATGTATTATGGTTATTAACTTTCTAATAAACATGTCATCTATCACCCTCCGTCAGTACATGGGTGTTAGTTTTCTCTTCCTTTTCCGTGTTTCATTTCCCACCTATGATATAATATATAGAAATATAGTCATGTTATTATTCACTATGAATTTTTTAATTCCATTTCTATCAGAAGTATGTTTTATTAAATCATTTTACAATGTGGGATTCAAGAAAAATAATTTTCAAATTTAAAACCCATGGTTTCCGAGATCATGTTTAAATTGACAGACTGCAATTTATTTAAGGTGGGTAGAATGTATCACCCCATTATTCAAAAAGAATAAAATCGTATTAAATAGTGTATGAAACTGAAAACAGTAAGATTATCTTGAGTTACATGCAATAATTAGACACTTCAAATGTTTTTTATACACAAGACCAAGTATTACTGAAAAAAATAAATTATTAATATTTTTATTTAATCTGATAATCATTCATAGAAATTGGAATTGATGGTAATAATATTATTGAATAAATTATTAAAATACTTTTTTTGACACATTTATTGGTCATATATTGATTATGAATAATAATAATTTTCAATTTGAAAAAAAATAAATGTTTTTTGGATAAACTATATTTTCCCAATGAGATGGTATAGTCACCCTTAATGCTCATAATTTAAAACAAATTTTGACCAATTTTATGAAATTTAAATTACAATATAACCCATATTTTTGAAGGAGTTATGCCTAAATTATCTTAGGGTAAATTTTTGGGATATTACTAGAAAGTATCATTTTTTATGAATAGCTAAATATATAGATTTTTTATTGAAAACTATCTTTTAATATAAAAAATTTATGATGTTAAATTATTATCTAAATTTATTTTAAAGAATTAAAATTCAATTATACATCTATTAATCCAATTTATATCATTTTAAGAAATGTAGAGTGAATTTTGATATAAAAACCTTATAACATTTTGAACATTTTCACTTATAAACCCCTAATTTTTGGTTTTGTATGAGGGATTAAATTCCAATCAAATACAACCACTTATTTAAATTAAAATTGTACAAAATAATTAGATATTTGAATCCTCATAATTTATATTATATAATAATTTATGAATTATTTTTACCAAAATTATTAGTGGAAAAGTTAAAAATAATTATATTGATTAAGGTAAAAATGGTTTTACATTGTGTTCAGACATAGAATATAACTAGTACGAATAACATAAAACTACACCAAACCCCATTTAATAGGCTTATTTAGACCTTAATAATTCATTTATAGATGATATACCATTATTGGGGCATGGGGACATGAGAAAATGTATGTGAAATTTACTTTTTTAAAAAAAATTATGTCTCCCGCTCACACCACTTATTAAAGACCACCCCATCGCCTCTTCACTTCACACATTAAAACAAAATTTTTTATACAAAGACCTACTAAAATCACCTAAAAATTACTCAAAACGACCTATATTCCTTATTTTAACAATAAATCAATCCTTGGAAGGCTTTAGTGAAATCCTAATGTCGATACCTAAAGAAGAGGTAATGTTTCTCAATAAGCATCTTTATTTTATTTCCCTCTCCACCAAATTAAATTTATATTATGATATTATTATTTAGTAAAATAATTATTTCAAATATTATTATATTTTTTATGCTAATGGTGTGAAATACAATAACACACACATCCATCATTTGGGAAACTAAATCAATGTTTGTGTGTACGGTGGACTACCGCCTCATGGACTGATGTCATTTGTTTTCCATTACCACCTATCAAGGTTGGGTATGACGATGGATATAAATTATATATGTTTTATTTAAAGAATTAATATAACTATTGTGTTTTTATATCGAATATAATGTATTATGACCATTTCTAAAGGTTACATGAAAATTTTTCACGTGTGTACGATAATCTACCTCGCCACGAAGCAATGTGATTCGTCGTTCACTAACACTTTACCTAGAATGTGATAAGTAACAATTTTAATGAATAAATTTGATATAAATGAAATAATTTTGATATTAATTATATATTTATATTTCAATAAATATATATTATATTCTTTTGTATACTTAACTATGATAGCATCATACATGTACATGTGGACTACCACCTTTACGAAGCTATGCGAATCTCTTTTCATCACCACACCACAGTGATGAAATATATAAGAATATAATATGGTAATTATGATATAATTATATTTTTATAATGATAATATATTACTTAACTTGTTTATATAAGGATCTTAGAAAAATAGAAGAGTTACTCATGCGTACGTATGACCTACCATCTCCATGATGGTAATGTATGTCATTCTTCATATCCATCATTCATAATTGTTTTAAAACATTAATTTATTTATAAATATGAAAATTATGTCATGATAATTATTATGGAGATTATTAAACTCTCTAAATTATATATTAATCTTATTTTTAGGGACAATAAATGATAAATAAAACAAGGCAATTGACACCTAAAATAATGAATGTAAAAAAACAGTTATTAATGAATGGGTGGTAAAATGTTATAAAAAGAACTTATATGAAATCATAAATAATAATATTTTTCTAGAATAAGTTAATAGAATATTTCAAACCCATATAAATTTGGTTAAATCACATTTATCCAAAAGGATGTGTGAGGTATGGTATTTTATTATCAATTTCATTTAATTGATTCACATTGTAATTTTATTCCCCAAGATCCATTTATATGGTGCATATACTTCCCATTATGAATTTAATATATGAAATACATAATTATTCATGGTATTTTATGTTTTAATTTTAATTATTACTTATAAGGGTATTTTATGTAAAAATTATCAAGTGATAAAAGTTATTCTGAATTTTTACTTTTTATTATTATTAACTTTCACATGAAACACTTACTTTATTATGATAATTTATAATTAGAAATTACATTTTTATTAAATATACACATTATTGGGTGATGTATAAAATTATTTCCTAAAAGATATCCTATTTTTACATATGGTTTTTACTTTTAATGTTATTTTATTAATAGGGAAAATATTAATTTTTAATTATAATTTACTCAATATGAATATTTAAAGATAATGTATATATTTCATGAATTAAATTGATAATTCAATAAGAATATTTTTTTTGGAATTCCATCTGGGGTGGGGACCAAACACTATATATCCTCTCAATACATAAATTGGTATAATGCGAAACATTAGTTTTCTATATTAACTGTGTTTCTACCAATAGTCTTAAAACTGTATAGAGGAACGATCTTGATAATAGAGTTTTTCATGTGTCTAAGACATTAAATCTAATAATTAATAATTTCCTTCATTGTGAATTAAGTCATTATTATACATGATAATATTTTCTATGATATTATCTATGGATTAATTTTATTCTCAATTTTTATATTAAATAGAATGTGTTTCAGTTATTTAGCTTTTAATATTCATTATTCCTTATCGAGATATTTATATTCCTTGTGTGTAAAATTATTTTCCATTAAATATTTATTATTCCTATTGATTAATGAAATAATCCACTATATTTTACCATTACAGACAATTTTATCTCACCATATTTTGTTTCATTCCCCAAGATCTTATGTAGTTTACTATGAAATATATGAAAGCATAGTATATAGAGAATAATTTTATTCTAGATTAAAACTTATGTTTTAATATTTGTATTAAAATGTATTGTATGAATAATTTATACATGTAGTTTACCTAGAATAGTAAAATATTCAGTACTTTAGAAGCCAATTACATGTATCTTATGGTAATATATTTGTAGCATGCACCAACTCTGGGTTGCCAGGGTCAGTGTCATTAAATTTATCCTTCTCGTCATCTTGGATTTAAAAGTTTTACTGATTACCTTATTATGGTTTTACCATCAGGACTACCTTATTTGGTATATTTTATTCTAAATTTCCTTTAGTGCCTATAATCTCCATAAATGCTGACACTCTCTCATTCACATTAATATGTGGCTAACTATCTTTCTTCATTCTTTATAACTATTCATAAATGCAAAGAAAATTAGTTCCATAATCCTATGATGTGAATAGATGGTTCAAGATATAAAAATTTTAATTTATAAATCCCAAACCCTTCATTATAACTAATATGTTTTCATTATTACTTCTATAAATCTTCTAGATATAGATATTTCATCTATGGTATACTTTCTTAAAATGGTTCCTCCATCCAAAATATTTTCTTCTTATGTACATTCACCCAAAACAATTCTACATTACATTTCATTCTATCTCATCTTCCATGTATATATATTCCTACATTAAATTTTTTTCTCATACCTATGTATTTACCCATTTATATTAATACGAAGAAGCAATTCATGGATGTTTTTGATTTCCTAAGCATGTTGAGGATGAGATAGAAGTTACCAAGAAATCATGATTAATTAAGAAGAGTTTTGTCTATAAAATTTTCATCTTTATATTAACTGGCATGATTGAAATATAAGAATTATGAATATAAATATATTTGGCTAGCTAGTTTTATATTTTTTGTCGAAGTAATTTTTTTATGGGAAGAAAACAAATAACAAACTGTTAGCCGGCTAAACCAGCCAAATAGCTTAGCCAATGTTGCAAACCATCCTAGTATACATTTAAGAGCTAGTCAACAATGACATAGTGGGTTAAAAAAATCATGAGTTGATACATGGGTGAGTGCATGAGTTAGTATAGTTGTTAAGAAAACGTTTCTTATAATCCACATATATGGGTCAACTTGGTGGCCACAAAAGTGAACCAACTCGTGTTATACGTCATTAGTATGGTGATGGAATCCGTTAGATAATAAATATGTTCATCACATGTTTTTTTGATATGGAATATGTGATTATGGAAGTTGTTCACTAGTTTTGATATAAAAATGGTTTCAAATAATTAACATCATCTACATCATATTCTTAATCATATAAGTTAGAGGATCCAACCTAGTTCAATATCACTTTCAACATAACTAATCAAGAAGATAACACCCAGTATAATGTAATGGTTTTTAGTTCAATAAATAAATTTCATTTCACACCACCATATGAGTCATTGAATCCTATGATTGATTCATTTATAGTTTCATATGTTTCATACTACACATAGAATATTCCCAAATAATGGATTGCATGAGTTTTTTATAATTGGTTTGCTAGTGATATGAAAAGATAAAATCAGACTGTGCTTATTCTTATATTTAAGGATTCAAGTATCATTATTTATATAATTTGATCATGATCCCACCTACTATGGTTTCATTATCAAACTAAATGTTATTTTTAAGAGATAATAGTCTAAGAATCGCTGGGTTTCTATGATGAATATCATAACACCATGGGGACTACGAAATATGGGAAATACAACAATGCAATGTATTATCAGTGGATCTTTCTTAACCATGGAGAATATACAATTTCGATTTTCTATGAATTAATTGTAAATGGGAAGAGGATGATATCCATGTTGAAGTGGGAGCTATGGTATATTTGAAAATGGAAAATTAATAGATACTACAACATATAGGTTTTTATAGTTATTATAAATAGAATATTGAACATTGAGTGAATTAAATAAATGTGTGTAACAAATGATGATATATTCCATATTGTAGTGATGATAATTTCAAACAAGAAAACCACCTATTAGAAATGATGAGGTAGAACACATCATGGTAACTTTATAGTGAACATTTGGGAATCACTTTACTATAGAAGTTATCTATGGTCTGACATGTGGAGACAGGTGTAATGAAACACATCATCTTACTCTATGATTCATAAAAACCTTGAATAATTCATTTCTGTAAATTTAGTTGAAACAATAGGACCATGATATTCAAATATTTCACATGGGAGACAACATGATAATTAAAAAGAAATTGATGGAGGACCTCGATAGGTATTTTTTGAGTTTTAATATTGATGTGGCCTTATTTTTACTCAGTTTGCCACATCTTTTTATTAACTTTTATACAATTTATTAAGTTAATTTAACACTTTTTAATAAATAAATGCACTTTTGTATTTTTATAATTAAATTTGTTAGTTATACATTTTTTATAATTAATTGTGTAATTTTAGTCATTAAAATAATAAATTTTTTCTTTCTTTATTTAATTTAACTAATTATCAATTATAATAATTACTTATAATCTGTTCATTTAATATTAATTTTTTATTATTAATAATTTATTTATTTATTAAATATTTTAATTTTTATTTTTATTTTTTTCATTACCGTTAGCCAGGTTACCACTATAATGTAACAATGACCTTTGTCACCATTATCCATTTTGCGCTAACGGTGACATTTGTCACCGTTGCGTTTAGTTTTGTTGTCTATCAGTGACCCTACATGTATTGATGACCATTGTCACCAACACTCTTTCCTATTGGTAGAACTTATCTAAGTATAATGGTAAATTTAATTTACATTACCGGCGAGCTTTTAAATTTATCAGTAGCGGTGATCCTTATATTATTATTTTACAACTGTTAGTTCTTTTTAGTTTGGTTTATTATAATTCTGCTTAGCTTTTTATTAAATTAAATTTTATTTTAAACAATTATTTAATCAATATTATTCTAATTAATTAACTTAGACTTTATTTTATTAAGTAATCTTCGCATTAAGATACAGTATAATATGTTATTTTTATTATTTTATGTGTTTAGTCTTCCTACTCATCGTTTCAGAAAATAATTTGACCTTTTAAATTAAGTAAAATGGTTCACCCTTAATTATTTGTGTGAAATTAGTTAATTAATTAATTATTTAATAGTTTTTAAACATTAATTATATTATTTTATGTTTGCATATTGGTTAATAATTTGTTTTTATTTGGTTTTAGTCTACCAGTGAGTAGATTATAACTAACGGTGACCCCCACACTTCACTGTCACATCACTGTATAATGGTGACCATTTTGGTATCGGTAAACTCTTGTTTTAAGCTAACGGTGACTTCCATTTATTTCTACCGGTAACCTTCATTTTTTGTGTATCGGTAGACTTTTTAATTTTTATTCTCTAACGGTGACCTTTGTATTATTTGTAACGGTAGGCCCTTATTTTTTATTTTCTTTTGGTGACCCCACGTGGGTTTTCATTTTTTATTTTTTTTAACATATCAGTGACCTTCGCATGGAGTTTCCAACCTCACTGTTACCACTCATTACTCCCAAAAATCACTGTTATGCTCCTCAGTGATATATTTACCACCTCACTATTATCCCATTCCATCTCACGATGTTCCCCTTCTTTCCTCATTGCATTCCTTAATCTTCACCGGTAGAATTCCTATGGACCGTAGAGACAAAGAGACTTGTGCCACTGCTTTGTAGATGGAAGATGGTTCACCAATGCTGCAAGAGACCCCTTTCCTGCATTCCCAGCCTCTACAGATCTAGGTCAAAGCCACTTGAGGAACTGGTAATGCATGAGGAGGGGTCCATTAGCGCTGTCCTTCTTGGAGAATTGGAGCACTGCGAGCCGCTGCTGCATTTGGAGGTGCACCTTTCCCGCCGCGTCGAGGAGTAGATCCAGTTGAACCCACCACTAGGTGAATCCGTGAGGAGAGGCCTTTAATAATAGATTTGTAGACTGGAATCTGGAAGAATACGAAGCCAACCACCTAGTTCTTGCGCTGTTGGAAATTGAAGCTCTGCCAGAGCCACTGCAAGAGGGCTGGAGGTGCCGGTGATGTCTGCTGCTTTAGGCCTGGAGCTACTCCTTTCCGCCGCTGAAGGATGCCAGCCGCATGCTGCCAGAGCCGCGAGCGGCTGGAGTGCCGTGCCACCCGATGCTGCTGCGTGAAGGGGAGGTGCAGGGTGAGGCCGCCGCTGGCCACCGCTTGCTGCTGCTGGGGGAGCCTTCGGCACTACTGGAAGTCCGTTAGTGAAGAGGAGAGCTGCTATGTGCTGCTCTATTTGGAGAAGCAGCTCAATACCGGCCCCCTACCCTGTTCACCGATATGGGGGAGGAATAGGAGATAAAAAATAATAATAATAAAATAAAAAAAATAAGAAAAGAAAAGTAAAACAAAAGAAGATAAAATAATTAAATAATGTAATGTTAATGTAAAGTGGACTTTACATAAAAGTTAGATTTATAAAGTCAAATTAAAATAGAATAAAATTTATAAAATTAATGAACTTAAACAATTGTAATATTAATAACTAAATAAATTATAAAATAAATTATGAAACCAAATTAATAAAAAAATTGTTAAAAAAATAATTAATATACTGATTATATTAAATATATAACTTATAATAATAAACTATAAAATATACTTATTAATTTAAAAAATACCTAAAATTTACGTAATAACGTTAAGTTACTAAATTAAAATTAACTAATTAATTAATTAATATTACAAATTAATCTCTTTATCAACCTAATTAATGTAATAAATTTTAATTTAAATTATGTTCTCGTCATAGTAATATTTAGTAGATAATTTTATAAATAATATAAAATTAAATAAATTATTAATAAATTATCAATTAATTATTAACGAGTAAAAATAACACTTAACTTAAAAAATAACCATTTCTCATTCTTTGTGTTCGTTTTTATTTATTTATCTATTCTATTATATTTGCAGGTTCATTCAAGGGACTTAAACATGTCCAGGTTCATCCAAAAAACTCATCCGAAGTTAGTTATGAGGGACAAATTCGCGTGACGTGCCTGTCACGGGTTAACCGCACGTGTGCTGTGCGTGGGTGAAGAACTCATGAAGTCAGTGGAAGATGTGGTGGTGACATGAAAAGGATGACAGAAGTTAATTAAGCAGAGAAGGCAATATTCTTTGTAGATGATTCACGATTCATTCACAGAGGCATTCATACACTTACCCGGGGAGACGATCGAGAGATGATGCTGAGCAGTGCAGTCCAGGAACTCAAGAGCAGAGCATTCATAGGGAGTTCCTTCTCCCTCGCATTTTAATCGTTTGTACTCTGTTAATGTAATGATTCCTATTACTATAGATATAGTGAATAGTATAGTTAGCTAAGTCTTCTAGTTCGGGGAGAGTTCTAGCTATACTGGTATCTTTTTCATCCTTTTCACTTATCATTTTAATGTGTTTAGATTTGATCGGCGATATCAGATCTAAATACATACATCTGTTTTGCACCATGAGACTGAATTTCATGCACCTACAATCTTTCGGCGAGTTTGATTGTAGAACCTTTTTCTAAAAACATTAAACTCAAATTGAAAACATCAGTACCCACGGCGAGTGTTTACTGTCAACTTTTTAAATCATTTTTATGATGTTGTACTTCATTGAAGTGGAGAACTGAAACTGTATAATTTATGCGACATAACTCCTAGTGAGGGAGCTAATTCACCTTTATTCAGTGGGACGAAGCAGTATATTTAAAAGAATATGAAAAATGATTTAAACCAGTAGACTAGAGCAATCCTTGAGCCCTCAACTCCTGTGTCTTTTATCAGCATCTTATTTTCTTCATGAATCTTTCTTCAGCTATACTCTGTTTTGGTATAGGTAGAAAAAGTTTACAATAGATGTTTAGTTTCAATTTATTGTACATTAAATGATAAATAATTTAAAAGATATAAAAATATAAAAATAGAAAATTATAAAAAAAACTCCACTGCTGACAACAGTGGAGTTTTCCAAGTTTTTAGTTCAGTAGTGGCCAAATTTACCTTCCCTGTGGGTTCGAACCTACTTGCCACATATATTGTAGTTAGTAGAAATATAAATATTAAACTTTGAACGGCTTCAACGATGGTTTAGGTCATGTTTTTGGTGCCGTTGTAGTGGAGGGCACGAGCCATTGCTTAAAAAACATTAAAAAAACACATATATAAAAATCATTAAAAAAATTTGAAAAATTTGAAAACTGTAAAAAAAATTAGTCTTTTCAACCTGAACTGTTACTGTTAGTACTGTCTACTATTTTTCTGTATGAGCACAAGACACTATGTTGTTAGATTAGTGCCCTTAAACCTTGAATTAGAAAAAAATTCAGCTACTCTATGAAAGAAAAACAATACTGAAATGGAAAACATAGATAATAGAGTTCCCGAGCATAATAATTTCCATAACGAATCAGAATTGTTAGATGAAAATGAAAGGCCTGGGATGAGGGAGTTCCAACTCCCTCAAGTATCAAGAAACCCATCATCCATTGGATTAAGTCCAAGAGCTCGAAACTATGAACTAAAAAAGTCACACATATCACTGTTGCCTGCATTCAATGGTCTCTCTAATGAGTACTCTCTAGCCTTCATTAGAGAATTCTACAATACTGTGCATCAACTACCACTTTTAGGACTCACTGAGAATGATATTTGTATGAGATTGTTTCCCTTTTTCCTTAAAGGGAATGCGAGAAATTGGTTTTTGAGCTTAGATGAAAAAATATATGACAATTGGGATCAAGTTTACAACTATTTTATTATGAAATTTTATCCCTAAAGATTAAAAGGTGAATTGAGAACTAAAATCACTAGTTTTTAGCAAGAGGATGGGGAAACTTTCCATGTATCATGGGATAGATTTAGGGACCTACTTAGGTAGTGTCCTCATCATCAACTCCCACCACATATCCACATGGATACCTTTTATGAAGGGATTTCCTACTCTAGTCATAATTTAGTGGATCAAGCTGATGGGGGTAATTACAATGATAATACTGATGAGGAGTTGAGACAAATTTTCAATAATCAGGCCCTTAATTGTCAACATAAAAATTCAAGAAGAAAAAGAGTTAATAGAACTCTGAATTCAAATACTGGTTCAATGCATGAAACTCAAGCTCAACTAGTTGAAATCACCAACCAACTTCAAACATTAATGAACTAGAATTCAAAACAAACTGTTAACCAAGTTGAATACTAGAATCAGTATCAATCTCTTAGGCAACAGTGCACTCAATGTGGTATGTTTGGGCACTCTGATAGTTTTTGTACTAATGTTGATCAATCTTCCCAATAACCTGAAAATTTAAACATTGTCAATTAAGGTCCTAGGATGCCTCAAAAAAATATCCATTTTCTAATAATTATAATCAAGGCTATAGGAACCATCCAAATCTGTCGTGGAAGGATCAATGTATTATTAAGCAACAAACATCCCCTAATTATCAGAACCAACCAAGACCAAACATTCAAAATCAACAAAGGGGAGAGTCTTCAAATGTTCAAGGAAGTAATGATAATCAAATGTCTTATAATTTGGATCAGATCATGAATAAAATAAACTCACAAGAGGAAAGGTAAATGACTCAACTTAATAAACAGAAAAGTCAATATGAGTCAGAAAAGATGCAAAATGATGTGAGAATGCAGAATATGGAATCACAGCTAGGACAATTAGCTAGATATTTGGCTTCTAGGAAAAAAGGTAGGTTGCCTAGTACCACTAAACATAACCCTAGGGAGAATGTTATGGCTGTTGTATCTAGAAGTGGTCTGAACACTCAAATTGTTGATGAAAAAAATATAAATAATGCCCAAAATGAAAACATGTTTGAATCTGGAAATGAAAATCCGCTTTGTTCACAATCTGGAAATTCACAGAAAAATGATGAAAATGATGAGAAACTAAATCTGTCACCTGGATCTCAAGCTGAAAATTCTTCCAAAAATCAAAATAATAAAGGAAAATAAAAAGTTGTTGAAGAGGTGAGGGAAATTTCTACTGTTCTGAAGATTATTTCCCCACCCATCCCTTTCCCTGAAAAACTGAAACCTCAAAGTAACACAAGGGATAAACTTTTTTAGTTCTTTGGTCTCCTTTCTATGCTTCAAGTGAACATCCCTTTTATCCAATCCTTAATTCAAATCCCATCATACCTGAAATATTTAAAGAAAATTGTTTCAAATGTAACACCCCAAGCTTCCTCGGTATGTTTCCTTTCGAATAATGCAATAACGTGCATTGTTCGCAACTTCGAGATTTTAACACACCACAACCAATCAAACTAGCCGTTATGAATAGTAATAACTACTTTTTGAAATTATATATATTTTATATTTCAAAATGGACTTCATTTTTGGATTCGGAATATCGAATTTAGCCTAAGGTGAAATTTTTGTACTTTTCGGATAACTTTCATATTTTGATGAATAGTGAAAATTACTAAATTTTAATTAAAAACAACTTTTTTAATCAAAATAATTAATAGTGATAAATGGTGAATTTGAGTGGTTTTAAAGTATATTTAGAATATATTTTTACCATTTAATATAATGTTGGTCATTGGACATAATTTTACAATTAAACCGAACATAAACAAGTGTCAATCTTTTGATAGTTATTATCTCTTAAAAACACGCTTTTTGTTTTGACAGCGGGAATTAATTTTAAATTAATTTCTGCCACTTCTGTGTTTTGAATTTAGAAAAATGGATTCCATATTTGGAATCAGGATGTCCAAATTGTGTAAATAGGTTACTTTTATTTTTAGACATTTTGAATAATTACTGCGGTAAATATTTTATTTACCATGGTTAAGGGTAAATCCGGTAAATAAGGGTTAAAACAATAATATTATAATAATACTAAATTAACCTAAAATGTGTCTTAACCCTATTGGTTGATACATGGTCGACTATGGGAATCTTTGGGTCAATTTTGGGACCCCATGGATCCACTTGTAAGTGATAATGACACTTTATATTAATTAAGTTAAAATAAATACAAAAATGACACAAGCATATATCTTTTAGAAAAACAATTGTTACATAGGGTTATACATGTTGGATTTTAGATTATAAATATTCATTAGAACGATAAAAATATTTCCTACATAATGATATTTTATTTATACTTTTTATACATCAAATAATGTAAAATATTAATGACACAATGATGATGCAGTAATTACTATAATAGTGAAAAATTAAAATAATTGATTTTATAAATACCCAAATAAATATAATATGACACTTTTAATGAATTAAACTAATTTTATAGGATAATATGATATATTAGGATTGATGTAATTGACATTTTTTGAAATAATCAATCTGTTATGAGTTTCACAAAAATCAACTAATGAATAGTGTCAAAATTGACATAAAAGAGTTCTTAAAACAAATATTATATTATTAATTGATATTAAATTCCTAAAAATCTAAGGTTCGGCCAAGAGACTTATATCATGATAGGTTAATCATTAATGGACCACTTGGGGGTCGCTTGGATGTATATAGTAAGTTTATTAACCATATTATATAAAAATACAAAGAGACATTGTAAAAGTGAAACTAATTAACTTAGAGTTAATACTTAAAGATAAGGTTAATATAAGTACCCAAACCTGTCTAAATTCTATTGGATGAGTTGTTTTCGACTTATCCCCACCTCATCCTTTGAATAGTCAACTTTGGAGCCTTTGGAAACCGAATATGAATTTATTATAAATTAATATTTCTAGATTTTCCAAAGGTGCCCCTCACCCCTCTTATAAAAGGGCACTCCTCCTTCTCTTTTCCTCACACCTCTCAAGCCACTTGGCTCGTCCAAACTCTGACCAACTAAGCTCCCCACATCCCTCTCCTCCTCCTTGAAGCTTCCCCTTAGGCAGAAAGCATTTCAACAAGTCCTTTGGTTCCAACCAAAGTGAGTTACCTAAATTAAAGGTAACGATTTCTCTTAAATTATTTTCATTTATTTTGCTTCTTCAACCCCCAAACTCTTTTTATTTCCCTTCTTTTGTAACAACACCAGTATCCTCAATATACTAGGATGTTGTTATAAGAAGTATTCAAACTACACATACACACAACTCCATCTAATGGATGATGAACATAATGTTTCTGTGGATGGCAAACTAACGCCTCACGAAACGATGATTGTTCAAAAACATCTTACCGCCTCTCATGGTGGCCATTATGATGGAACTGTAATTAAATATGATATTAATGATATATATTTTATATATAAGCTTCTGTAATTCCATTTTATTTCATACCATTATTCGTTTCATGTTGTATATACATACGATAATTTCATTTGAGGAAGTGCGGACTACCGCCCCCTTAAAATGATATGACTCGTTCATACCACACATGGAACGTATAAAGGATGGTGTTAATGAACTTAAGTAACATATATAAAATATTATATTATACTGGAATAGTAATATACCTATATATCATTTGGATTCGATTCTTTTAAAATAAAAAATTAAATGGAAGTAGCGTTCGTGCGTACGTACGGACTACCGTCTCCACGAACGCGATGAGATTCATTCTCCATCGTATCCATTCAAGTATAATTATCATTTAATGATTTAAAAATGATGTTTAAGGACTTGATATCATTCTGGATATGAATAGGATACAACAAACATGACTTATGTAACAAAACATATAAAAGAAAATGAGTAAGTTAACACCCGAAACGGCATTAATACTAAGATATTATTAACAAATCAATGTTAAAAGATCATATATGATATCATATTAAAGTAAATGATTCTTGTATTATTCAATAACAATTATTTCACCATTATACAGGAGGTAAACCTACCATCGACCAAGGAAAAAGTAAAAAGTAAGGGATTTTCTTATCTCACTTTCAATTCCGTGAGATTTCCATTTTTCGCCACTAAATTATTGAAAGTGGTGTATTGTGTATTGCCATTTGATATATATTCATGATTCTATTTATATTCATGTTATTCTGTAAATAATTTGGTGGTTATTAACTTTTGGCCATACGACTCAGTTGATTAACGTGGTAAGGGGTTTCTTATCTCACTTTTAATTTCGTGAGATTTCCATTGATCACCACTTAATTATTGCATGTGGTGTATGTGTACTGACCATGATTGTATTTATTGTGTAATATACTTTAATTTATGGGTATTTACATCATCATGGTATGATACTTCTTTCATGGGTGTATGTTTCGTATGTTACCTAATCGATAAGGGAATTTGAGATTTCAATTCCCACTCATTTGGCTTTACGCATATTTCATTGATTATATTACCCCAAGATTATGGGTGGAATCACTATTCATTTGATTATGTCATAATTTCCACTCCCCTTCCTGTGGATATAAGTTTGATACACATAATCACTCCCTTGGTAATTCTCAAGTCATTGATATGAATTTGATAAGAGTCATTTTAACTCATTCTCCATTTGTTGAGTTAAACATCCAATTCGTTGGTATTGTTTTTACAAGAATATGTGTGAATATCCTTTGATTGATTTACACTGAATATCCAATCATATTTAGTGTATTTATATTTGTCACACATAATTATGTCGTTGATTTATCCTTAACCTAAGGATACAACCTTTATGAGAGATTTCATCTCAATTTACATTCCATTGAGACTTCTTTGATGATATACACCAAATCACTTTTATGTGGTGTATATAATGTACTTTGACATAGTATATCATGAATTCCTTTATTCTCATGATATTACAATGTTTTGATTACCTCAATTATTTGTATTCAAGTGTCTCTCTTTTGGTTAGAAACTCTAACTAAAATACCATTTTTAAATGTTTTAAAGAATTATTCTTCTAAATCATGCTCATTAATGTCCATATTTTAAAAATGGTTTTAAGGATTTATTTATATGGACATTAAAGTTTTAAAATTAAAAATCCTTTTAAAAAGTTTCAAAGTGGTATGGGACACTTTGATTCAAAAATCTATTTTTAAATGGCTTTTTGACAAATAGTGTGACTTTTAAATGATTTCAAGAAAAGGGGGATATTTCTCTCAAATAGTTTTGATGATTATTTTCATCTATGTCAACATCCTTAATTATTCTTGATTGAGGTTAATGTGATACAATACAATCTTCCATATTGTATCGAATGAGTTATGTTTGACTGTGGATGTGCTATTTTTATACCACTCAAGGTTTGTGGTAAAAGTATTGACATTTCGTATGCTAGTTTCAATACGAATGTTTATTTTATGCTTAAAACTATTCATATGAGGAATGCATTGGACTTAATAAGTGACGGGTGGAGCCCGCTATAGCTCCTCGATGCATCGGTAGGTCTCATGAGACAAACTAGTGTCTTGGCACAAGGCCTTGGCAAAATCTTATTTGTAGTCTTGGCACGAGGCCTTGGCTATGTGGTTATGATAGTCTGGCATTATGCATTCAATCATTATGAAAGTGGTTATTGATATTGCATGTGATCATTCGACTAGTAGAATATCCATGTGAGTAAGTAAATGGCATTATTTCATTTTACCTTTGCCATTTTATGCTGAAGTTTAAATTTAAAAGGCTTTTGTTTTAGTTATAAATTGCCTTAAGTGTTTATGCTTAATTATGAAAGCTTCTGCTATAATGTTATCCTTACTGAGCATCTGAGCTCACCCCTTTCAATGTTTTATTTTTCCCAGGATTATGAAGAAGTAATTTATGAATGACCTGCAGGGATAGTATGAGGGGATATGAAGACAAGATGTTTTTTTTATGATGTAATGTAAAAAAATTTATGAATGTATCTAGTTATTCCAAGGCTACTAAACTAATCGGTCTTTCGAGACTTGATCTTTCTCATGATCATGCCAATGTTATGTAATAATGCACCGACTCTAGGTAATTAGGGTCGGGGCGTTACAGTTGGTATCAGAGGAAGTTTAGTACAAACCTTGGTAGCTAGATTTAGATAAACTCTGATTAGAGCACGTAGACCTAAGATGAACTTTGAGGATTAGTATAAAATAACTTCCTAGAATTTTGGTATTGTAGAGATTTTGTGAGTTTTCCGAGCAATACATCCCTGTCTGGATACGAGCAGGTAGAGGCGACTCTGGCACAGATGTACCTAGGGTTAAAACCCGAAAACACCGCTTTGAGCTAGACTCGAACGGGAACTGGTGCACGACAACGGGCCTTGCTGCACTCTTGGTTACGACACTCCCGGGGGATATGCTTAGGATAATTTACATTTTCTTTACAAACCAATTTAAGTAATATATATATAAGATGAGAGTAAATGACCTTGGTTAATCCTAATATGTTTCAAATTGAGAATATGGTGACATTTTAATCTCTAAATGATTTTACGACTACTATTACTCACACAATGCTTTATGGTTTTAGTCAATGGCTGGATTCCAAGGAAGTCATAGTGACTTTGAGAATGATGTACAAGATGGGAACGGTGGTGGCAATAAGCAACAAAATGGAATGTTGATAGGCGTAAAAGATATCGTCTTTATGCCAAATCAATTTTCCAAAAATATGATCAACAACATATATATTAACCAACTCCCATACTCAACAAGGAAGAGAAAGGTGATAAATGATAAGAGCTCCAGCAATGGAGACCATGGAGAAAAGAACCCTCAATTTTCATCATGCAGGAAATGTGGAAAGAGACACCCAGGAAAGTGTCTCAATGGGACAACGAAATGTTTTATGTGCGGGAAGGAAGGACATAAAGTAAACAATTGCCGAAGAAAAATGAAGAGTACTATGGAAGAAGATAAAAATGGTCCCAAGAGTCCATTTACAGTTATTTGCCGTAAATGTAGGGGACCTGGCCATTACCCGAGTGAATGTCCTATTCTATAGGATATTTTTTTGGTCAAATAAGAAGCTATGTGGGAATAAATGGTTGGAGAGATGTTTAAAAAGTATTAGCACTCCTTGTTGATGGGTTCACTATGGAATAATTTTCTCTTGTATTTGTAACCCCGCAGTTTGCCATGTGAGAATGATATTTGAGGAAGAATTGTCTCTTCTCTTGTGGATATGGGTATAAATAACCATTTGGATTTATATGATCATTGGGGTTTGAGAGAATTATAAGTTATTTTAATTTGGGATGAAGATTTAAGGTATGATATAACATTTGTGGGTAAATTTATGATATAGTATTTTGAGGAATTTATCTCATTTTGGCAATATTATAAAATATAGTTTTTGAAAAAGGAAAACACGTAGACCGTGTGACAACCCATCGCGTCGGACAAAGCTATGGGAATCGAACCCACAACCAAAGTGCGATTGGGATTTATCGCCTACCACTGGACTACGTGAAGTCCCTGGTTAGTGTGACTTTTTTTTAGTTAAATGATTTTATTGATCAATAATAAGTTGATTTGGGTTCTTATTTCATATCAAAAGAATACCCTTGGTATAGGAAAATGATTTGGTGATTAAGTGATAAATGTTATTTTGGAAGATGTTCGCTTTGTTGGGAACACTATATGCCCAAGGAAAATAGAATACTATGGGGTTTCATTTGTGGAGTAATGATAGATTTTTATCTACGTTTTTATTGTGGATTTATAGTGATTTGGGTTATTTATGGAAATGATTAAACTATAATAGAGAATATGTGATTAGGTTAATTACCTTTGAGTATGTGACTTTAAGAGTATCTGATGTCATTTGGAGATACAATTTAACATGGGAGACTACCTAATCAAATTCTTCTATGTTTTGGGTTTCAATATTAGTTTGGATTATATTAAAGGATTTTAAGGACAATTGGTTATTGAATGGTATCTATTTAACTTTGGGGTATTGTTGGTTTAATTTTAGAAATTAAGATTAGTGCATATTTATCTCAATGAATATCCTTTTGGGGGATCATTAGATCATTCACTGACCATTTTGGTTTTGATTAATCTTCAAAGACAATGTAAATATATGGTTTATCCTTCATGGATCATGTGATTCTATAGAAGTTTATTCTATCTCTTCCAGTGTGACCAAGTCTTCTTGAATACTCATCGTTTAAAAAAAATGAGTTAGTGGTGGAAATTTATTAAAGAATGAAAATATACTTAAAATGTAAGTATATCTCATAATGTTCTTAGTCAATATCATAAATGAATTCCTCTTCCTTATGTAATGTAACTTAAAAAAAATGGTGTCCGTTTACTTTCCTACTAGAAGACTAATGGTCGTTTGTCCCAACACAAGTTTGTGGTTTTCTCATTGTTAACTTTCTCCTGATCATGATTTCTATCCCTCTCCATCAGAACTTGACACTTAGTTTATCATCCATATCCATGTTTTCTTACATGGAATCCAAGTATGGGTTATCTTGGATGACCCTTATACCTCTCTTTCTTTCTTTTAAATTGATAGTTTTATTGACTCTTTTTCCGATGTGGGACTTTCCATTATATTCCCAAGAAAAATTTTAAAAATTGCGAGGACGCAATTTATTGAAGGAGGGGAGAATGTAACACCCCAAGCTTCCTCGGTATGTTTCCTTTCGAATAATGCAATAACGTGCATTGTTCGCAACTTCGAGATTTTAACACACCACAACCAATCAAACTAGCCGTTATGAATAGTAATACCTACTTTTTGAAATTATATATATTTTATATTTCAAAATGGACTTCATTTTTGGATTCGGAATATCGAATTTAGCCTAAGGTGAAATTTTTGTACTTTTCGGATAAATTTCATATTTTGATGAATAGTGAAAATTACTAAATTTTAATTAAAAACAACTTTTTTAATCAAAATAATTAATAGTGATAAATTGTGAATTTGAGTGGTTTTAAAGTATATTTAGAATATATTTTTACCATTTAATATAATGTTGGTCATTGGACATAATTTTACAATTAAACCGAACATAAACAAGTGTCAATCTTTTGATAGTTATTATCTCTTAAAAACACGCTTTTTGTTTTGACAGCGGGAATTAATTTTAAATTAATTTCTGCCACTTCTGTGTTTTGAATTTAGAAAAATGGATTCCATATTTGGAATCAGGATGTCCAAATTGTGTAAATAGGTAACTTTTATTTTTAGACATTTTGAATAATTACTGCGGTAAATATTTTATTTACCATGGTTAAGGGTAAATCCGGTAAATAAGGGTTAAAACAATAATATTATAATAATACTAAATTACCCTAAAATGTGTCTTAACCCTATTGGTTGATACATGGTCGACCATGGGAATCTTTGGGTCAATTTTCGGACCCCATGGATCCACTTGTAAGTGATAATGACACTTTATATTAATTAAGTTAAAATAAATACAAAAATGACACAAGCATATATCTTTTAGAAAAACAATTGTTACATAGGGTTATACATGTTGGATTTTAGATTATAAATATTCATTAGAACGATAAAAAGATTTACTACATAATGATATTTTATTTATACTTTTTATACATCAAATAATGTAAAATATTAATGACACAATGATGATGCAGTAATTACTATAATAGTGAAAAATAAAAATAATTGATTTTATAAATACCCAAATAAATATAATATGACACTTTTAATGAATTAAACTAATTTTATAGGATAATATGATATATTAGGATTGATGTAATTGACTTTTTTCGAAATAATCAATCTGTTATGAGTTTCACAAAAAATCAACTAATGAATAGTGTCAAAATTGACATAAAAGAGTTCTTAAAACAAATATTATATTATTAATTGATATTAAATTCCTAAAAATCTAAGGTTCGGCCAAGAGACTTATATCATGATAGGTTAATTATTAATGGACCACTTGGGGGTCGCTTGGATGTATATAGTAAGTTTATTAACCATATTATATAAAAATACAAAGAGACATTGTAAAAGTGAAACTAATTAACTTAGAGTTAATACTTAAAGATAAGGTTAATATAAGTACCCAAACCTGTCTAAATTCTATTGGATGAGTTTTTTTCGACCTATCCCCACCTCATCCTTTGAATAGTCAACTTTGGAGCCTTTGGAAACCGAATATGAATTTATTATAAATTAATATTTCTAGCTTTTCCAAAGGTGCCCCTCACCCCTCTTATAAAAGGGCACTCCTCCTTCTCTTTTCCTCACACCTCTCAAGCCACTTGGCTCGTCCAAACTCTGACCAACTAAGCTCCCCACATCCCTCTCCTCCTCCTTGAAGCTTACCCTTAGGCAGAAAGCATTTCAACAAGTCCTTTGGTTCCAACCAAAGTGAGTTACCTAAATTAAAGGTAACGATTTCTCTTAAATTATTTTCATTTATTTTGCTTCTTCAACCCCCAAACTCTTTTTATTTCCCTTCTTTTGTAACAACACCAGTATCCTCAATATACTAGGATGTTGTTATAAGAAGTATTCAAACTACACATACACACAACTCCATCTAATGGATGATGAACATAATGTTTCTGTGGATGGCAAACTAACGCCTCACGAAACGATGATTGTTCAAAAACATCTTACCGCCTCTCATGGTGGCCATTATGATGGCACTGTAATTAAATATGATATTAATGATATATATTTTATATATAAGCTTCTGTAATTCCATTTTATTTCATACCATTATTCGTTTCATGTTGTATATACATACGATAATTTCATTTGAGGAAGTGCGGACTACCGCCCCCTTAAAATGATATGACTCGTTCATACCACACATGGAATGTATAAAGGATGGTGTTAATGAACTTAAGTAACATATATAAAATATTATATTATACTGGAATAGTAATATACCTATATATCATTTGGATTCGATTCTTTTAAAATAAAAAATTAAATGGAAGTAGCGTTCGTGCGTACGTACGGACTACCGTCTCCACGAACGCGATGAGATTCATTCTCCATCGTATCCATTCAAGTATAATTATCATTTAATGATTTAAAAATGATGTTTAAGGACTTGATATAATTCTGGATATGAATAGGATACAACAAACATGACTTATGTAACAAAACATATAAAAGAAAATGAGTAAGTTAACACCCGAAACGGCATTAATACTAAGATATTATTAACAAATCAATGTTAAAAGATCATATATGATATCATATTAAAGTAAATGATTCTTGTATTATTCAATAACAATTATTTCACCATTATACAGGAGGTAAACCTACCATCGACCAAGGAAAAAGTAAAAAGTAAGGGATTTTCTTATCTCACTTTCAATTCCGTGAGATTTCCATTTTTCGCCACTAAATTATTGAAAGTGGTGTATTGTGTATTGCCATTTGATATATATTCATGATTCTATTTATATTCATGTTATTCTGTAAATCATTTGGTGGTTATTAACTTTTGGCCATACGACTCAGTTGATTAACGTGGTAAGGGGTTTCTTATCTCACTTTTAATTTCGTGAGATTTCCATTGATCACCACTTAATTATTGCATGTGGTGTATGTGTACTGACCATGATTGTATTTATTGTGTAATATACTTTAATTTATGGGTATTTACATCATCATGGTATGATACTTCTTTCATGGGTGTATGTTTCGTATGTTACCTAATCGATAAGGGAATTTGAGATTTCAATTCCCACTCATTTGGCTTTACGCATATTTCATTGATTATATTACCCCAAGATTATGGGTGGAATCACTATTCATTTGATTATGTCATAATTTCCACTCCCCTTCCTGTGGATATAAGTTTGATACACATAATCACTCCCTTGGTAATTCTCAAGTCATTGATATGAATTTGATAAGAGTCATTTTAACTCATTCTCCATTTGTTGAGTTAAACATCCAATTCGTTGGTATTGTTTTTACAAGAATATGTGTGAATATCCTTTGATTGATTTACACTGAATATCCAATCATATTTAGTGTATTTATATTTGTCACACATAATTATGTCGTTGATTTATCCTTAACCTAAGGATACAACCTTTATGAGAGATTTCATCTCAATTTACATTCCATTGAGACTTCTTTGATGATATACACCAAATCACTTTTATGTGGTGTATATAATGTACTTTGACATAGTATATCATGAATTACTTTATTCTCATGATATTACAATGTTTTGATTACCTCAATTATTTGTATTCAAGTGTCTCTCTTTTGGTTAGAAACTCTAACTAAAATACCATTTTTAAATGTTTTAAAGAATTATTCTTCTAAATCATGCTCATTAATGTCCATATTTTAAAAATGGTTTTAAGGATTTATTTATATGGACATTAAAGTTTTAAAATTAAAAATCCTTTTAAAAAGTTTCAAAGTGGTATGGGACACTTTGATTCAAAAATCTATTTTTAAATGGCTTTTTGACAAATAGTGTGACTTTTAAATGATTTCAAGAAAAGGGGGATATTTCTCTCAAATAGTTTTGATGATTATTTTCATCTATGTCAACATCCTTCATTATTCTTGATTGAGGTTAATGTGATACAATACAATCTTCCATATTGTATCGAATGAGTTATGTTTGACTGTGGATGTGCTATTTTTATACCACTCAAGGTTTGTGGTAAAAGTATTTACATTTCGTATGCTAGTTTCAATACGAATGTTTATTTTATGCTTAAAACTATTCATATGAGGAATGCATTGGACTTAATAAGTGACGGGTGGAGCCCGCTATAGCTCCTCGATGCATCGGTAGGTCTCATGAGACAAACTAGTGTCTTGGCACAAGGCCTTGGCAAAATCTTATTTGTAGTCTTGGCACGAGGCCTTGGCTATGTGGTTATGATAGTCTGGCATTATGCATTCCATCATTATGAAAGTGGTTATTGATATTGCATGTGATCATTCGACTAGTAGAATATCCATGTGAGTAAGTAAATGGCATTATTTCATTTTACCTTTGCCATTTTATGCTGAAGTTTAAATTTAAAAGGCTTTTGTTTTAGTTATAAATTGCCTTAAGTGTTTATGCTTAATTATGAAAGCTTCTGCTATAATGTTATCCTTACTGAGCATCTGAGCTCACCCCTTTCAATGTTTTATTTTTCCCAGGATTATGAAGAAGTAATTTATGAATGACCTGCAGGGATAGTATGAGGGGATATGAAGACAAGATGTTTTTTTTATGATGTAATGTAAAAAAATTTATGAATGTATCTAGTTATTCCAAGGCTACTAAACTAATCGGTCTTTCGAGACTTGATCTTTCTCATGATCATGCCAATGTTATGTAATAATGCACCGACTCTAGGTAATTAGGGTCGGGGCGTTACATCAAACAAAAATACCCTTGAATAATTTTCTACCTACAGCCTCACTGAAGAGTGCAGTGTTGTACCCCGAATGAAAATCCCACCAAAATTGAAAGACACAGGTAGCTTCGCCATCCCATGTACCTTAGGAAATTCGGTTCAGCTGAACTATCTGTGTGATCTAGGTTCTAGCATTAACTTGCTCCCATACTCACAGTTTCAGTAGTTGAGGTTGGGTGACCTTCAACCCACAACGGTCATACTACAGTTAGCTGATAGATCTTTCACTCACCCTGTGGGTCGAGTAGATGAATTACTAGTTGGAGTTGGAAAGTTATTCTTGCCTTCTAATTTTGTTTTTCTTGATATAGAGTGTGATCAAGAGGTACCTATCATATTGGGTAGGCCCTTCATGGCCATAGGTGGTGCTATTACAGAAGTGTCAAAGGGACAACTGATATTCAAAATTGGTGAACAAGAAGAAGAGTTCAATGTTTTTGCAAATATTAAGGAACCAACTTACTCTTAAAACTGTTCAGAAATTGAGACTCTTGAAGCTGAATGTTCATATAAAAATCAACTTGAACTTATTGAAAAATTTGAAGAAAAATCCTTTGCTGAAGAAAACATTAGTAAAGCTGAAAACCTTTAAGAATCTATTCTAGAAGATGAAAATTCTTTTGTGACAACCAAACTGGAAAATCTTCCAGAACTGGACAACTGTCGAGTTTCTGCTGTAGGAGAGTCCCCTGTTTCTAAACGTAGGAGTTTTATGAGAGAAATTGAGGGTACTTATCTAACACTAACCTTGCGGAGAACTTTTATTATAGTGAGGGAGAACTTTTATGACAACTTGATGATTCTTCTTTGATAAACCTGCTGAAATTTGATATGGAAAGTTTGGACAGCATATTGCCCACCTTGGACAGTAGGACTGTTATCTCTGAATCTGAGCATGAAAATAAAAATATTTCATCTTTTAATACTCCTTACAAGAAATATGTTGAATACCTTGGGCCTCCCAGGACTAAGATTCTTCCATCGAGTGTAAAACCACCTGATCATGAGCTGAAGCCCATCCATGCCCATCTTAAATATTCATTTTAGGTGAGAAATCTACTTTTCCTATAATAATCTCTGATGAACTTAATGCAAACCAAGAATAAACATTGTTGGAAGTTTTGAAGAAGTTTAAATCTTTCATAGGCTGGAAAATAGCTGATATCAAGGGTATTAGTCCCTCATTCTGTATGCAAAAGATTCTTATAGAGCATGATCACAAGCCTAGGGTATAGTGTCCAAGAAGATTAAATCCTAACATGAAAGAAGCTGTGAGAGAGGAAGTAATCAATCTTTTGGACACTGGAATGATATATCCCATCTCTGAAAGTGTTTGGGTCAGCCCTGTCCAGGTTGTCCCCAAGAAGGGAGGTTTCACTATAGTTAAAAATGAAAATAATGAAGAAGTGAAAGTTAGTAAATCCACAAAATGGAGAGTCTATATTGATTATAGGATGCTTAATATAGCCACTAGGAAAGACCATTTTCCTATGCCCTTCCTTGATCAAATGCTTGATAGGCTAGCTGGAAATGAATTTTTCTGTTTTCTGGATGGGTATTTTGGTTACAACTAGATTCCTGTTGATCCAGAGGATCAGGAGAAGACCACTTTCACATGCCCCTTTGGAACATTTGCATACCGGTGGATGCCCTTTGGGTTATGTGGAGCTCCAGCAACCTTTCAAAGGTGTATGATGTCTATCTTTTCAGATATGATTGAGAGAATCATTGAGGTTTTTATGGATGACTTTTCTATTGTGGGTAGTACTTTTGATACTTCTCTTGCGAATCTTGAGTTAGTCTTGGAGAGATGCATTGAAACCAAACTTGTTCTTAATTGGGATTAATGTCAATTCATTGTTACTAAAGGTATTGTGCATGGTAATAAAGTGTCTAAGAGAGGTTTGGATGTTGATACTACTAAGATAAAAGTTATTCAAAAACTTCTACCTCCTGTTAATGTAAAAGGTGTTAAAAGTTCTCTAGGGCATGCCGGTTTTTACAGGAGATTCATAAAGGATTTTTTTAAAATCATAAAGACCTTATGTTCCTTACTGGTAGAGGATGAACCTTCCATCAATGATGAAAACTGTTTGAAATCATTTAATCTTCTTAAAGAGAAACTCTCTACATCACCTATCATCACTGAACCGGATTGGAAATTACCTTTTGAGCTTATGTTTGATTCTAGTGACATGGTTGTAGGTGTTGTCCTTGGAAAGAGGAAGGATAGGAAATTGAATGCGGTATACTATGCTAGTAGACTGCTAGATGATGCTCAAAATAATTATACAACCACTGAAAAAGAGTAGTTAGCTGTTGTCTTTGCTCTTGAGAAGTTTAGACAGTATCTGTTAGGCTCAAAAGTCATCATTTTCACAGATCATTCTTCCTTAAAATACTTGCTGTCTAAAAATGAAACAAAACCCAGACTGATTAGATGGATTCTGTTGTTACAAGAGTTTGACATAGAGATTAGGGATAAGCAGGGAGCTGAAAACATAGTTGCTGATCACCTTTCTAGGATTCCTTTTAGTCAATCTGAATCTGAAAATCTTAGGGAGATTAACTCTTCCTTTCCTGATGAGAAGCTGCTCACTATTTCAATCAGGCAATCCGCTTGGTTTGCAGATTCTTCCAACTTCCTGGCGGTAGGTGTCATTCCCAAAAATCTGTCTAATAATCAAAGGAAGAACTTTTTTTTTGAATTTAAATATAATCTTTGGGATGATCCTTTGCTGTTTAGGATGTCTGCTGATGTTATTCTCAGGAGATGAGTACCTGAGGAAGAGATGATATTTATTGTTGAAAGTTGTCATTCTTCGCCTTGGGGAGGTCACCATGGGGGTGAGAGGTC
Organism: Viscum album; assembly: GCA_963277665.1. Lineage (NCBI taxonomy): Eukaryota > Viridiplantae > Streptophyta > Magnoliopsida > Santalales > Viscaceae > Viscum > Viscum album. The sequence continues at coordinate 1,888,167,147 of OY728143.1, read as the reverse complement.
CACTCAAAAAGTCCTACAATCTGGGTTTTATTGGCCTACACTCTTTAAGGATTCTATGAGCTTTGTGGTCGGTTGTGATAATTGTCAAAGGCTGGGAAATGTGGGTAGGAAACAAGAGTTACCCAAAAAGGGAATTTTGGAAGTTGAAATTTTTGATGTTTGGGGGTTAGATTTCATGGGTCCATTTCCATCATCTCATGGGAATGAGTATATCTTAGTTGTGATGGATTATGTATCTAAATGGGTTGAGGCAGTAGCTTTGCCCAACAGTCAAGCAAATAGTGTGATAAAATTTGTTTAAAAGAATATCTTTACAAGATTTGGAGTCCCAAAGGCTTTTATTACTGATAATGGAACACATTTTTATAATTACATGTTTAAGGATTTGATGGAGAAATATGGTTTTGTTCAGAAAACTGGAACTCCTTATCACCCAAAGCCTAGTGGACAAGCGGAAATTTCAAATAGGGAACTAAAACAAAATCTTGAGATAACTGTGTCAAACTCTAGGAAAGACTGGTCTCTTAAATTGGATGAAGCTTTATGGGCTTACAGAACTGCTTTCAAGACCCTAATAGGAAGGTCTCCTTACAGGCTGTTGTTTGGGAAATGCTTTAATTTACCTGTGGAGTTGCAACATAAGTCATATTGGGCAGTTAAGGCTCTGAACATTGACTTTAAGAGTGCTGGTGAGAGGAGATTACTTGAGCTAAGTGAAGTTGATGAGATTATGAGAGAGAGTTATGATAATTCAAGAATTTATAAACAGAGGAATATGATTTTTTACCGTTCTATAATTGAAACCAAAGAGTTCAAACTTGGATAGAAGGTCCTTCTCTTTAACTCTAGACTTAAATTTTTTCTTGGGAAGCTGACGTCCAAGTGGTCTGGACCGTTTACTATTGTGAGAGTTCTGAAGAATGGAGCTGGGATGATAGTTGGTGAAGAGAATAAACCCATGTTGGTTAATGGGAAAATATTGAAACATTATTTTAAAAGGTAGCCACTGGTCTTGGCTGCCTTCACTATTCTTGAAAATTGTTCTTGAATGAAGTCTGGCAGGGGACTATAAACCTAACGATGCATGGGAGGCAACCCATGGTCTTTGTTTTGTTTAAAAAAATATGTAATTAAATAAAGTCTAACTGAAGACTTAAAAATAAGTGCTTCATGGGAGTAAACCCATGATTCTTCTTTGTTTTCATTTTTATACTCTTTAGTGTTGAAAAAAATGTTTCTTTGATTGTCTTCCTTATGCTCTATATCTTCTAGAAGTTTATTATTGGCTTACATTCTCTATTTTTAGGATGCTGCTGCTTGTGTCAATAAAGGAGTGGAATACCCATTCTGGAGGGGTAAAGGCATCATATATTCAGGGAAGTACTTCAACTTGTTGCATTTATTTTTCTGCTTCTTATTATGTTAATAAAATTCTGCTCATTAAAAAACTTTTTCTTGTTTAGAAAAAAAATCTTCTATGTACTTGTTCGAAATCTGTTGCATAAATTGCATATATAAAAAACTCCTACTGCATGTCACTATGCTATGTAAAAAGAAAATTTCATGTACTTTACTACTTAAAACTGATTTGTATTGTTATTAAAATATTTAGCACTGCTTGAAATTAAGTGTGTGGGGGGGTTCATGTAGACTGAAAAATCGTGTTTTGAACCTTCTTGTATCTTTGAGGTGTTTATCAGGAAATTTTTCTACTGTATAAAACATTTTATTGAACTCAATCTATTAAAATGATTACACCCAATTAATTGTGCACCCACACATTATATACTTCTTTTGTGCTTTAATGAAAATCTTTGTCACTTTAATGTGTTTCTGGATATGAACCTGATGTAAGTAATTCATTGTGGAAAATAACATTTTTGAACATCATTGAGACCTTTTATACTTGTCATAAATCTACTTAATTGAAAACCTGTTTTGAACATAAATTGCTTAATTGTTATTCTCCATATTTAGAAGTCAACTTTGGGGACAAAGTTGGGTTTTAAGTGGGTGGGAGGCAGTCAATTCTTGACTGTGCTAAATTGTGCTTTAATGTAAGCCTATCAAATGGTTAAATTTTTTCAAAATTCTTTCATAATTTAAGGCTTTACATTGTACTCTTTTGGGTATTTTCTAAGGATAAGTCCTTTCTGGTAGTTAAGTTATGCTTTGAACCAGAAATTAATGAGTTTGGATGATTGCTGAGTGGTCTTGCTTGGTGATTTGATGGAAATTTGGTTTAGGAACTACTTCTGATAGTGATATGGGTATCCTTTTTATGGTGTTATGGTCATAACCCTTGGAACTGGATGTTTTATTTGGATTCTAGGGGCCTCATTCATTTTTCATTAAATTTTTAAATATAATTTCTTTAATGAGCCAGTGTAAATGATTTATATAATTCCTTTGAAACTGGAGTAATTTGGGCATCTAGGATCCCACGGTGAGTCTCTGAGACCTTAGATGCTGGCTGAGTTTCTGTTAACTAAAATCCCTCTGTATACTTTGAATAAGTGCATTGGACAGTGCTTAGCACAATGATACATGGCTTGGAAAAAATAAATAAAGTGTTTAGGGTCAAAAATGAGGTCATTAAGGTGAGGGGAATGATGAACGCTAGATGAAGAAGGGATCAAATGGTTTATATGGGATTCATTTAGGTTGTGTCATTGAGGTGATTCGCAAAAAAAATAAATTATTTTTGGAACCTAGGTGAAAAATTCAAAGTACAATGTTCCTTGGTTATAGTCTTAATTCCATTGATGATTTACCTTATGTCACTATTGGAATTAGAACATGAGGGTGGATTAAAACGAGTCACTAATTTGTACCACATATGATGCATGACATATTCTTTGATGGAAGGTCTTTGTGTTCTTAATTACTAGTGAGTATTTTCTTAAGGCAAGATTCTAATGAGCAGTTTATTTTCAAAGCCTTTTGACATGTTTTTGTAGTCCTCTGTTTTAAGATCTGGAAATGTTACATTTTGATTTCAATTATAAACATACTTCTGGTTTTCAAATATAATAAAACATGAGATTGTTTGAGGACAAACAATGTTTATGTATGGGGGAATTTGATGTGGCCTTATTTTTACTCAGTTTGTCACATCTTTATATTAATTTTTATACAATTTATTTAATTAATTTAATACTTTTTAATAAATAAATTCACTTTTGTATTTTTATAATTAAATTTGTTAATTATACATTTTTTATAATTAATTGTGTAATTTTAGTCTTTAAAATAATAAATTTTTTCTTTCTTTATATGATTTAACTAATTATCAATTATAATAATTACTTATAATCTGTTCATTTAATATTAATTTGTTATTATTAATAATTTCTTTATTTGTTAAATAGTTTAATGTTTAATTTTAATTTTTTTTGTTACCGTTAGCCAGGATACCGTTAGTCAGGTTACCACTATAATGTAATAGTGACCTTTGTCACCGTTATCCATTTTACGTTAACGGTGACCTTTGTCACAATTACGTTTAGCTTTGTTGTCTATCGGTGACCCTGCTTGTATCGGTGATCATTGTCACCAACACTGTTTCCTATCAGTAGCCCTTATCTATGTATAATGGTAACTTTAATTTAAATTACCAGTGTGCTTTTAAATTTATCAGTAGCGGTGATCCTTATATTATAATTTTGCAACGGTTAGTTCTTTTTAGTTTGGTTTATTATAACTCTGATTAGATTTTTATTAAGTTAAATTTTATTTTAAACAATTATTTAATCATCATAATTCTAATTAATTAACATAGACTTTATTTTGTTAAGTAATCTTCTAATAAAGTTACATTAGAATAGGTTAATTTTATTATTTTTTGTGCTTAGTCTTCCTCCTCGTCGTTTATGTAAATAATTTGTCTTTTTAATTTAAATAAAAAGGTTTGGCCTTAATTATTTGTGTGCAATTAGTTAATTATTTAATTATTTAATAGTTTTTAAACAGTAATTATATTATTTCATGTATGTAGATTGGTTAATAATTCGTTCTTATTTGGTTTTCGTCTACCAGTGAGGTAGATTATAACTAACGGTGACCCCCGCACTTCACTGTCACATCACTGTATAATGGTGACCATTATGATACAGGTAACCTCTTCATTTAAGCTAAAGGTGACTTCCATTTATTTCTAATAGTATCCTTCATTTTTGTTGTGTCGGTATACTTTTAAATTTTTATTCTCTAATGGTGACCTTTGTTTTATTTGTAATGGTAGGCCCTTATTTTTTATTTTCTTTCGGTGACCCTGCGCGGTTATTCATTTTTTTAACATATCAGTGACCTTCGCATGGAGTTTCCAACCTCACTGTTACCTCTCATTACTCCCAATCCTCATAGATACCCTCCTCACCGATAGATTTACAACCTCACCGTTAGCCCATTTCATCTCACGTTGTTCCCCTTCTTTCCTATTTTCATTCCTTAATCTTCACCGATAGCATTCATGTTGCCCGTAGAGACAAAGATACATGCACCACTGCTTTTCCGATGGAGGATGGTTCACAAATGCTACAAAAGACCCCTTTGTTGCTTTCCCAGCCACTACAGATCTAGGTCAAAGCCACTTTAAAAAACCGGTAATGCATGACGAGGGTGCGTTAGCGCTGCCCTGCTCGGAGAATTGGAGCACTGGGAGCTGTTGCTATAGTTGGAGGTGCACCTTGCCCGCCTCGTCGAGGAGTCGATCCAGTTGAACCTGCCCTAGGTGAAGCCGTGATGAGAGGCATTTAATAGGAGCTTTGCAGACTTGAATCTGGAAGACGACGAAGCCAAACACCTAGTTCATGCACTGTTGGAAATTGAAGCTCTTCCAGAGCCGCTGCAAGAGGGATGGAGGTGCCACTGCGGTCCGCTGCTTTAAGCATGAAGTTGCTCCTTTCCGCCATTGAAGGAAGCCAGCTGCATGCTGTCGGAGACACGAGCTGCTGGAGTGCCGTGCCACCCCGTGCTGCTGCATGAAGGGGAGGTGCAGGATGAGGCCACCGCTGGCCACTGCTAGCCGCTGCTGGGGGAGCCGTCGCCACGGCTGGAAGTCCGTTGGTGAAGTGGAGAGCTGCCATGCACTGCTCTGTTTGGAAAAGCAGCTCAAAACCCTCCCCCTACCCTGTGCACCTATTTGGGGGAGGAAGAGGAGATAAAAAAATAATAATAATAAAATAAAAACAATAACAAAATCAAAGTAAAACAAAAGAAGATAAAATAATTAAATAAGGAAAATTTAATGTAAAGTGGACTTTACATAAAAGTTAGATTTACAAAGTCAAATTAATATAGAATAAAGTTTATAAAATTAATAAACATAATCAATTATAATATTAATAAGTAAATAAAATATAAATTAGATTATGAAACCAAATTAATAAAAAAATGTTAAAATAATAATTAATATACTGATTATATTAAATATATAACTTATAATAATAAACTAGGAAATATACTTATTAATTTAAAAAAATTCCTAAAACTTAAGTAATAGCTTTAAATTACTAAATTAAAATTAACAAATTATTTAATTAAACTAACAATTTAATCTCTTTAACAACCTAATTAAGGTAATAGATTTTAATTTAAATTATGTTCTCATCATAGTAAGATTACTGGATAATTTTATAAATAATATAAAATTAAATAAATTATCAATAAATTATCAATTAATTTTTAACGAGTAAAAACAACACTTAACCTAAAAAAATAACCATTTATCATTATTTGTGTTTGTTTTTATTTATTTATCTATTCTATTTTCTTTTCAGGTTCATTCAAGGGACTTAAACATGTCCAGGTTCATCCAACAAACTCATCCGGAGTTAGTTACGAGGGAAAAATTCGTATGACGTGACTGTCGCGGGTTAAGCGCACGTGTGCTATGCATGGGTGATGAACTCTTGAAGTCGGTGTAATATGTGGCGGTGACATGCAAAGGATGACATAAGTTACTCAATAAGATAAAGCAGCATTATTTGTAGAGGATTCACGATTCAATCACGGAGGCATTCATACACTTACTCCGGGAGACGATCGAGAGATGATGCTGAGCAGTGCAGTCTAGGAACTCAGGAGCAGAGCATTCTTAGGGAGTTCCTTCTCCCTCGCATTTTAAACTTTTTTACTCTGTTACTGTAATGTTTCCTATTACTGTAGTTATAATGAATAGTATAGTTAGCTAAGTCTTATAGTTAGGGGAGAGTTCTAGCTCTACTGGTATCTTTTTCATCCTTTTCACTTATCATTTTAATGTGTTTAGAATTGATCGGTGATATCAGCTCTAAATACATACATCTGTTTTGTACCATGAGACTGAATTTCATGCACCTACAATCTTTCGGAAAGTTTGATTGTAGAACCTTTTTCTATAAACATTAAACTCAAATTGAAAACTTCAGTACCCACGATGAGTGTGTACTGTCTACTTTTTAAACCATTTTTATGAAGTTATACTTCTTTGTAGTGGAGAACTCAAAGTGAACAATTTTTGCAACTTAACTCCTTGCGAGGGAGCTAATTCACTTTTATTCAGTGGTACGAAGCAGTACATTTACATGAATAGGAAAAACGATTTAAACTAGTAGACTAGAGAAATCCTTGAGTGCTCAACTCTTTTGTCTTTTATCAGCATCTAATTTTCTTCGTGCATCTTTCTTCAGCTATAATCAATTTTAGTATAGGTATAACAAGTTTACAATAGATGTGTAGTTTCAATTTACAGTACATAAAATCATAAAAAAATTTAAATGGTATAAAAATATGAAAAGTGAATATTAGAAAAACCACTCCGCTGCTGACAACAGTGGAGTTTTCTACGTTTTTAGTTTAGTAGTGGCCAAATTTATCTTCCCTGTGGGTTCGACCCTGCTTGCCACATATACTGTAGTTAGTAGGAATATAAATATTAAACAATGACCGGCTTCAACGACGGTTTAGGTCAAATATGAAGATATATGAAAAAAAATCATTTCTTTTTTAGTACCTGTTATATAAAAAATATTCACACAATCTATGAAGATATATTCTTAAAAGAAGAAAGAAAAACATAGATTTTTGAAAATTATAAAATAATGAAATTTTATTCAACTTCATATGTGTCATTAAATAATATTTTTGTCTTTCATTACGTGAAACAATTTCTTTGTTCAAAATGTTTTGCAATACATAAGGCTGAGTTTTACTGAATAATAATAAATTATTTATATTATTATTTATATTATTATTTAATATTAAAATTATCACATATTCATTGGAATATATGGTAAGAACATGATTAAAAGTAAAATTAATATAAATATTTCACATAGATTTATTATTTCTTTATTGATATAAATAATAATAATCATCATTTAAAAGAAAAAAAATGTTTTTGGAAAAACAATATTTTCCTAAAAGACGATATAATCGTGTTTAATGCTCATAATTTAATTTTTATTTAAATTTTGAAAATTTTAATAATTATATAAACATTATTTTTGAATAAATCATACTGAAATTATATTAGGGTGCTTTTTTGTATTTTCCAAAGAAGTGCCTTTTTTGATGAATAATGAAAATACGAAATCATAAATGAAATATACATTTTCATATGACTAATATATAATGTTAAATTATATATTAAATTTGTTTTAAAGTCAAAATAGTTAAATTATATATATTAATTCCAATTAGTTCATTGGAATAATTTTCATATTGAATTTTGAAATAAAAACATAGTAATCTTATGAACATTTTCACATAAAGAAACCTCATTTTCCCATCACAGACACAAGAATAATTTTAAATAAAAACCATCAATATAAATAAATTAAAATTTTCAAATTATATTCCATGTATGGAATTATCATAATATATATTTTTTATAATTTCAACTTAATTTTTTCCACAATGATAAATAAAAAGTGAAAAAATTAATTATTGTGATTATGGTAAAATCAGTTCACTTAGTAGTTAAACTTAGAGTATAAGGTGTGATAATAACATAAATCATTACCAAAACCCATTTATGGAAATAATTATAACTTTTCACCTATATTATTGATAATGTACCATTTTTGGGCCTGTTTACATGATACAATGAGGGGGAAATTAACTTTTTCAAAAGAAAATTAAAAGTGTTCCTCTCACAAAACATATAAAAGGTCATCCCTATCCTCTCCACTTAACACATTAAAACAACTTTTTTTATACCAATACCTACCAAATTTACTCTCAAAATACCCTACTATCTCCCTATATTCCTATGTTTTTGTTTAAATCCATCATTTTAAGGCTTTATAGCAATCATAAGGAGGAAACTTGAATTAGTTGTAATATTTTTCATCAAGCATCATTATTATATTTCCCTATCCACATTTTTAAATTTATTTTATAATATGATTATTTAATTATATCAGTACATTTAGAATTATTATATTTTATTATGTTATGATTATGACCTAAAACCACACACATTTCTATGAAATGAGTTATGAAATATATATTTATGTGTACGAAGGGATACCAATTCATGAAATAATTCAATTCAGTATTCTATTACCACCTTTAAAGGTTGGATTTGATGATGTATAAATATTATATATATATATGATATTTATATCATTATTTTACCTCTTTATTTATAATATAATATATATCTTGTTACATTGCATTTTATAAATAACATAATAATGTCACTCGTGTGTACGGTGGACTACCACCACGCGAAGCGATGTGATTTTTTTCCCTAAATATTTACTTGAAATTTTGTAAGGAATAATGATAATAATTATATGTTATAAAAATGAAATAATTATGATTTTAATGACATAACAATTTTTCTGGAAATTTAATATGTCATTTTTGTTCTGACACTTAAAGATGATAACATCATTCTTGTACGTGTGGACTACCGCCTTCACGAATCTATCTGACTTCGTCTTCATAACCAAAAAACATCGATGAATTATATATGTATATAATAGGTTAATTTTAATATAACGATAATTTTTTAAATTTAATATATTACATAATTTTTTCAACAATTATTGTTTAAAAATGGATTCCTTACTCATGTGTATGAATAACCTACCATCTCTATGATCATAACATACACAATATTTTATATCCATCATTCATAAAATTTTTAAAAGTATAATTGATTTATGTATATGATAAATATTTCATTATTACTATTTTAGAGCAGATGAGACTTTCTATTCTGTGCAACAACTAGAAGTTTAATGACAACAAAATTCAAAACCAAACAATTTAATTGACACCAAAAATTATAAAAATAAAGAATGATTATTAATGAATTAGTGGTAAAATGTTATAAAAGGACCATATATAATATCATAAATACTAATATGGTTCTAGTATAAGTTAATAACATGTTTTAAACTCCTATACATGTGGTTAAATCACATTCAACCAAAAGGAAGTGTGAGCTAAGGTATTTAATATCAATTTCAATTCATTAATCCATATTGTAATGTTATTCCCCTCGTATCTTCTATATGGTGTATATATATCCCATTTCTCATGTAATATATTGAATATTTCATTATTCACAATATTTTATGTCTCAATTTGAATTGTAATATCCAAGTGGATTTAATTTGAAAATTTACATGTGATAAATGTAATCATAAAATATCAATTTATTTTTTTAGTTATTAAATTTATCTAGAAACATTCATTTTATTGTAATTACTTTTCATTGGACCATACATTTTTTTCTATATATATTCCTTCTTATGTGATTTATATGTTTATTTCCAAAAAATTATATAATTTTTAGATGTTTTGTTTACTTTGAATGCAATTTTATTAACCATGGGAATATTAAAAAATTTGTATCCATTACTTGATTCTAATATTTGATGATAATTAATACACTCAAGGAATTAAGTCAAATATTCAATATAAAAGTAATTAATTTGATATGTAGTGATTGGTGGGGCCTGAAATTTATATATCCTCCAGATGCATCGATGGGTTTCACGAGACCAATCAGTTGTGCTAATTTATTTGGTTTCTTCCTATTGTTTAAAACTATCATGAAGATTTATATTCACTGTAGATGATTTAATGTCTCTGAGATAGGACATACAATAATTAATAATTTCATTTATCAAGAATTCATCCATTATTATCCACGATATTTTTTTTATGATATTATCTATGGATGTATTTTATTCTCACTTTATTTATTAAATGGTTTGTGTTTCAGTTATTTAGTTTTCCAAATTGATTATTCATTATAAAGATATCTATATGATATGTGTGATTAATTAATTTATTCACGATGTTTATTATGCTTATTAGTTCATGATATCATTTATTATATATAATCCTTTTTTCTCATTTAGTCTCACCCTTATTTTTTTTTCAATTCGCCAAGAATACATATAGTTTACTATGATGGTTATTCAAGAATATACTAGAGAGAATAATGTTATTCTTGAAAAAAATAATTTTTTCATTTGTGTATTAAAATTTAATGTATGAATCTTTTATACAGGTTGTTTACTAAGACTAATAAAATATTAATTCATTTTATAGGTGATTCCATGTATCTTACACCAATACAGTGGAAGAAGTCATCAAATCCAAGCTATTGTGGGCAAGTCATTAAATTCCTCATTCCAATCATGCTCATTTCTTAAAATTTACTAGTTATTTTATGAATGTTTTACCTTTGGTCTAACTTTCACAAGTAGTTATTCTTTTAAATATCTTTTATGGCCTAGAATCACCCTATCTATTGAAACTCACTTCTTTACTTTAATTTGAGTTAAGACATGTTTCTGTATCCATCATCACTATTCATAGATATAAAGAAGATCAATTATGTAATATTATGATGTGAATAGATACATCTAGATATAAACATTTCAATATACTTAAAATTTATCCATCATATTCACTAACCTATTTTATTAATAATTTTAAAAATTTATATTGATATATATATATTTTCATTGGTGTTCCAACATCAGATCATTCCACCATCCAATATATATTCCTTTTGTGGAAATGCTTCTAGAACACCCATATGTAGATTTTCCTTCCATATCTTCTTCCATCATTTTATATTTCTAAATTATATGGTTTCTTCTTTCTATATATTTACCCCATCATATTAATTAGTTGAATAATATTTATATATTTTTAATTTCCCAAGAATGTTGATGATGAGTTTAATGTTCTGAGGAATCAATGATTAAATGTGAAGATTTTAATGTGTATAAATTTCACCCTTATATTAATAAGATTTATAAAAATATAAAATTAATTAACATGAGGATATGTAGTTTGATGGTCATTTTTTTCAATGGAACATTTTTTTGTGATGAAAAAATTTACCCAAAAGTTAACCTACTAAACCCGCCAAATAGAAAGGCTATTACTGGCAACCATCCAAGCATAAATTCATGTGCCTGCAGACTGCAGAATATAGGGTTCATAACCTTTACAAGTTCACGTGAGTGTGAGTATGTGGGTTGGTGTAAATAGTTATGAAATTATTTTTATCATCCATGCATAAGGTTTGACAATATGGGATGTATGTTCACACTTACTTGCAATGGACTTGACCACAACACCACGCCTAGGGAAGGAACTAACAACTCGTACCGCCATCACCCAAGGCCTTGCCATTACCTACATCAAACAATTAAAGGTCTACTTACACCCAAGGGGAGTAAGTAGGCTGTGATCATAAGACCAATAGGATACCACTAGTAGATTCCATATATTAATCAATATAATATAAAATGTAATCTAGTTTGGATAAGTAAGAAGTGGTGGAAGTAATTTCTAAAGAATGAATGTTTTAAATGTAAACAGTTTTGAAATAGAATTTACCAGGAGTGAGAAAATTTCAATAAAAAATATAAGATACTATACATTCCATAAAAAACCACCATATTACATATATAAATACATAAGATACAATGAGAACCAATCTCTGGAACACCCCTAGCCACTAGTTAGTCTCAGGCCACATTAACCTTGTACCTCTGTGTAAAGTAACCATAGAAAAATCCATTATTGTTCACGAGACACTAGTAGGGAACATACTCATAATCATTTGGTCCCAAACCATTATCAATATTTTTTTAGTGTTTTAGTTATTCATTTGGTTCAGTGAAATAAGCATAAAACCGCTCCGAATCACTAGCATACTAGTAAATTTCTTCCCTCATAGATACCCAGGTTTCTCTATTGGTGCGCAAACCATTTTTGCATGTTAAAAAAACAAATTATCACATGAACACAACATTTATGGTCATCATAAATTCAAAAAAGTAGCTACAAATGCTAGGAACCACTAACATCACACAATAAAACCTTTATAATTTCTATAGAATAACATCACAGAACATAACAATGTTTTGTACACAAAATCCATTAACAACCCCACTGTGAACACTATGTGCACACACATATTCACAAAAACATAATTCTCAGCAGTATAATTTTTTAATAAATCCATTATAAGAGTTATAAAACAACCCCAATTGGAATATCATAGAATAGACATGTAAAACTACCAATTTAACAAAACAATTGGTACATAAAAATCATTTTCTTAAAAAAACTCACCCAAAACAAATATCGCAACAATGATAATGAAGTATATGTTTGATAAAAATAGTAATTAAGAAAATATAACTCACCTAGAAGTGCTTACACATGGAATCACCTACCACAAGGGTCAAAACCTTGGAATCATTTTGCGAAAGATCAACTGCACCACTGTCGCACCACAAGGGACATAAATCAAGACTAAAACCAGAATAATAGAACAATGAACCCAAGATCAAACCCTCATTTTAGATCCCAAATTTCATGACATTAGAAACATACTCACAAAATGGAAGAAACCCTATGAAAATGGATGAAGCCCAAATCAAATGGGATGAAGAGGGATGGATACCCACTTACTTGGCGGATCTGGACAAAATCTCCACAAATAAACTAGTAAATGAATTTCCAAACAACCAGAAATGAAATTGAAATTATAATAAGGTTTATAAGGTAATGTGGGAACTAAAATGATTGAAATAGAAAAAAATTGAATGAGTTATGAAGGAAACATGTTACCTCTTCCAATGTGGATGATTTGTGAAATCCAAAGAAGTTATACCCTAATTATTGATTCATATGAGCTCAAAATAGGAGGAAAATAGAATGGGACACGCCTAGGGTCATTGGTCTTAGGTGAGATTTGGAATCACTAAAAATTCCTAAAAATAGATTATGAAATTAAACACACATTTTTTTAAACTAGAAATGGGATTCCGGGCTAGCCTAATCCCATAAATAAGAACCCAAATCCACTATGATTATTGATTCCTAAAGGGTAATAATTTATATGGTGGTGTTAATAGGTCAAAGGATGACATGTTTAAAGTGTAATGAGTGTAAACTATTAATAAATGAATGATTTTTAAAAGAAACAGAATTTGTTTTTGAATATGGAAATGGGATCAGAGTTTGGCCCAAATCATGAAAACTCACCCATTCCTTTAAAAAAGATTGGTAAACCCCCAAAAAGCAATAATGTAAATTAAATATAATCTACCATTATAATAAGTCATAGATGTGACAAATATACATAGATATTCTAGATTTAATAAAGTTACTTTTAAAAAAACTTTTGTTGTAATTTTTGTATTCATATGTAATGTAAGACTCATATATGTATATTATTTACCAATATAACTAAACTAACCTATACATTGGGATAAAAGTCATTGTTTATTATTCTAATGTAAAGTTAGAAGACACCGACACCAGGTTGATGGGGCCAGGGTCACCAAATTTGGTATCAGAGAATGTGTAATAGAAAAATTGGGGACATGATTTATGAACATATAGATAAGTGAACATAACCAAAAGATATAAATTGAGTATAAATATAGAAGAACATATAAAATTTTAACAAAGGTAAATATTGTGTCATCTTTATGACCAATATATCCTTATCTGGAAACTACATGTGGAAATGGTTTTAGAATTGATTTACCTTAGGGAAATACAACTGAAAATGGCATGCCTTGCTTAACCAATAATTACCTAGCACACAACAATGAGCTTTACCACACACCCATCTGGATACACTCATAGGATATTCATATGATTATTAAATTTTTTAACAAACCATTATTAAGGATTTTAATATATGATGATAATGAACTAGGTTAAACCATAATCCAATGAAGGAACTATGTTGAAAAAAACTGGATAAATAATTTGAGTATGTAGATTCAATAATTAAATTGCAGAAATATTTTTAATAAAAATATTTATGTTACAATACACATGAATCATATAAGTATCATGATAAATAATATAACATTAAGTTTATTTATTAACATAATATTTATGGACACCATCATGGTTATAATACTAATATTTATCATATGTTTGAATTCGTAAACATTTATTTTTTGTTTTATATGGTAGAAATGTCACATGATTAAGGATATTTTGAGAGAAATTAATGGAAAGATTATTTTTTTGGAAAAATCAATTTTAAGATTAAATAATTATATTTTATATACATATTTTCAACATTATTGATAACAATTATGGTTGATAGGATCATTAATGAAAATGTAATAATTTTCAAATAATATTATTATGCTTCATGATAATAATAACAGTAATAATAATAATAATAAGTTATATTGAAAACCATTGTAAAAATATTATTTAATGTTTAAATTTATTTCAAGGACTTCAATCATATTCATATAATATTTATAGGAATTATATTAATATAGTTTAGAGAAGGACAACCCTTATGTCGAGTGAAAACCAATCACATCCAATGAGGTAGTGGGTTTTGAACCCATGACTGAAGGATGATATGGGTTTCCCACCTACCACTATCGTATGTGATGTCGAAGTTAATATAGTATTGTTTTTAGTTAATAAATTTGATAAATAAATATTAAAGATAAACCTGTAGTATTAATTTTTGGGTATAAAGATTAATTTTTCAACCATGTTGTTTTTGGAAAATATTAAGAGATATAATGAAATACTTATCACTATTTTATGGATCTTATTATATATTAATACTGAATTTTTGTGCTTCAAGGATAAAAAAACTCCATTTTTATATATTTATTTCCTATAATGGGAGTTGAATTGAAAATTTATTAAATAAAAAATAAAGATAAAATTATTTTTTATGAAATTGAGATGTATCATGTATATTTAATTCTATTGTTAATAAGTAAAACAATTCCTCAAATCTAGAAAAATGATCTTGAAATAAAATCTTAAACTATTACCATTATTTCGGCTATTATTAATTTCATTTTAAAATATATTAGAATTATGGAATTAAGTCCCTCAACATTCCATTGATCATTCACATCCCTATAATCAATGACCTCAATTACTCGCCAAAATTATTTATGCTATTACTCCTTGCCCATATCTTCACATTCCACCTATGTTATCCTACGTAAAAAGATATATATATATATATTTTTGTGTGTTATTTTATATGAACCTTATACTTCCATTTATATTTTAAAAATTGGATATTTTATTAACTCTTTAAGGATTTGGGTTTTCAACAATGGTATTTTCAAATTTCAAACCCATTATTACCAATATCTATTTTAAATTAAGAGGAAACTATTTATTTATGGTGGGGAGAATTTAACCCCACAAAATTTTAAAATATGAACATCATATTTGATAGTGTGTACAACAGACAACACCTAGCATAAAAAGATTATAAAATTCTAAGTATTTACAATATATTTATTATTTTAAATAAATTAAATCGGTTTTATATCTTCTATTTTCACAACTACTATATTCTCTTTCATTTGACATGAAAAAGATTTTCTTTAATATATTATGTTACCCACATGATCAGGTTTCGTCAAACAACAATATAATATTTTTATTTTTATTATCACCAAGATATTGGAATGGAGGGTATGAATATGTTAATCTAGATTATTAAAATAAACTGTTTTCATACATTTATTTTTTATCTTTTAAAAACTAATATTAATCAACATCATTTAAAAGAAAAATAAATTTTTCCATAGAAACTACATTTTCCTAAATGAAAATTTAGTTGTGTTTGGAAAAAAATGTTTAAAATTAAATTTTAAAAATTTTAGATAATTTAATGGAAAAATAAACTTCAATTTTGAAATTGGAACATCATAATTATCTTAGGGTTAATTTTTTTAATTTTTTCCATGAAGTATCATTTTTTTGAACTAGTGAAAAAATATATATTTTAATAAAAAATCCTTTTCATCTATATAATTTTTAATTATGAATTATATTTTTAATTTGTTTGAAATTTATAATAGTTAAAATTTAAATTTATTAATATATTTTCTCTCATTATAATCATTTTAATATTGAATTTTTATGAATGATCATTATAATTTTTTGAAAATTTAAACTTTAAAAAACTCAATTTCTCATCCCATATATATGATTATGTTTAAATTGAATTTTCCTATGTCTATGAAAAAAATTTATAAAAATGGATTCCAAATTTATAATATACATAATTTATAATTTTTATTGACGTCAAATTAGTTTTTGACTAATATGATTAGTGAAATTAGTTAAAATTAAACATAGATATTATAGTGAAATGACGTTGACTTAGTGGTAGAATTATCATATAAGGTGTAAAATAGACCTAACACTTGTTCAAAAACCATTGGATAAACTTTTTCATACAGGTTTTTTCCAATTATGTTTTAACCCTTATTTTGGAAGGCATTGATGGTGATGGTACTATGTACCTCAGAACCATAGCATCCAATAATTAAGCATTTCCAACATTAATAAATCAGTTATTATTATCCATGAAATTTTCACTATGAAAAAAATATATTAGTACATGATATTTTCAATTTATTGATTAAATGAATTATGTTTTTGATTATTTACCATGCTTTATTTATTATTTCTTATTTTTTATCAAAGTTCAAGTTGTTTAAACGGGAGGTGTTTTTAGTTATTAACATTCCATATTATTTATGAACTTCATTAATAGTTTATTGATTAAATGG
This sequence comes from Viscum album, assembly GCA_963277665.1. Taxonomy (NCBI): domain Eukaryota; kingdom Viridiplantae; phylum Streptophyta; class Magnoliopsida; order Santalales; family Viscaceae; genus Viscum; species Viscum album. Next base: position 1,888,150,075 of record OY728143.1, on the reverse strand, counting down.
AATTTGTGTTAATTTATCATCCTTTATGTATTCATTATTACGATTGATAAATTGTCTTCTCCACTTTTTTAACCATTTATTAGTATTTGAGCTCATCATTTTTTGTTTCCTTTCATGATGATTCCATTATGTTTACTAGGAATGATATGTTGGGATACGCTATATGTAATAATGTTATCTTTAAAAAAAAATTGTTTTAATTTTTGTATTCAAATATAATTTTGGCCTCATGAATATATCTTGTTTACCAAGACTAATAAACTGATCGACCCTTTGGGATGTTATTCCTTGTATCTAATGTCTAAGTAATGGTATAAGTCATCATGTCTAGGCTGTTGTGTCCATGTTTGTTAAATACTACATTTAAAAGGAGAAGTTCATTGTATTTAAGAGATGTATAGAAAGATATATTAACACATTGTGCATAGAATAAGAAAAACATGAGGGGAGAAATTTCTAGTATGGACTACTACTAAACATATTGAGGCCAAAGAAGATTGATAATGTCAACCTATAATTGTCTGCTATAGAATTTTGAAGGTCTTGAGGTAGCTCATTGAAGTCCTCAAACTGAGGAATGAGGATCACACCCAAACTCTTCAGGTGGAATAAGATATTTCATTTTTTTATCTTGCTCAAGTGGGCCCGGCCAAATCCAATACTGTTTTGTGATTGAATAAAAAAAAGATTTTTTTTCTTATTACATGATCAATTCCTTGACAACAGGTTTATGTTTATACTCTTGCATGTGCTTATTTTTTTAATAATATTTAATCTATATGTATGGAATAATATCCATGGTAATTTGGAAAAATAGTCATCCATATGGAGGTGAACATCATCAACAAATCCTAGTGTTCTCTAATATAGTTTCCTAATTCCATAGATTCTTGCAAACCAACCAATGTGTAGAAATTGGTAAACTGATACTTGCTCACTAAACAATCAAATGTTTAACAAAATTGGACATAGTTTGAATAAAAGAATACCAACAACAATTTAATACAACATTGTGTTGGAAACATCACCATGTGGTCCTATTAATTTTATAATAAAAAAATATCTACTCTAAATATCACATAATGTTTTATTCCATTTCTACCATCCATCTAAAATCTTTATCAGAAATCCTTAATAAAAATAATAATATAATTTATTTGGAGAATTTAATGTTTAAAATGAAAACAAAAAATTCTTAATAAACAAATAAACACCTAAGAAGATGATTTATACCTTACCTCGGAAGAAACCCCATTTCATAACCAAATGTGGTGTCCAAATATTTATATAATCCACTATGTAAGAGTTTCCCCACTCACATGTATGGAGAAAATATTTGTTTACTAAATAAATATATGAAATCTCCCTGAAAAAAATATCTCAACAGTTTACCAAAAATTATCTCACGGTTAAACACAATATTTTGAGACTCATAAATAACCAAAATGAATTAATATCATGTCATTTACTATGGTGAAATTTCATTTTTACCCATTTTATGGACCTATAACTTCTAAAATATAAAATTATCTATGTAACTCATGGGAAAAAATTTGGGTTGCGATATCCTCCCTAAAATTATACCATTTAATCATTAAAATGTGTATGATAAGAAACAATATAATAGATAAATCATACAATAATCTTACAAGGGTAAAAACCCATGCTCACACACAATTTATCCACCTCTGGTGGTTTATGATCAATGATTACCTAGGACCAAACTACCAATGAAAGTAACTTTAACATTCACTATATGCACTTAAACTTTCTTTTATCAACATCCCATGTATCACAAGAGATATACTCTGAATCATTTTTTCACCCAATACCTTTTTATCACCCAACGATCATCTGAATATATAATATAAAAAAATAAACCACTAACATCAACTATATACTGATTCCATATGTAAACCATATGTTAGGGAATTATGTTCCCTATATATAAGATATTTAGGAATGATTATCACCTGGGAATAGTAATTCTACATAATATTCAACAACTTTAATCAACATGAATATATTGAAACAAATTCTAAAAGACCTGTATTGTTTCATTCCCTTTAGGGTTTTCTAGGACATTTCATCACCTGCATTGACAAGGAATACACACCATTATTTATTGATCAAGACACAAGGTAAACATAACATTCATAAAAAACATATGACGAGACTCTACTTCCACACTTCTCTTTACAAACAATATCACCCTCACTATTGAAAACATCTTCATTGTGTTTTGTCACATTTTTCTATAATCTACTAACAATCACATAAATAAATGACACGAGACTCCTAAAGCTACACAAATACCCACAACTACTCACTAATGAACCACACCGCCACAATACAAAGTAGATGATATTTTAATATTAGATGAACCTTTATTGTAGGCTCCAGAATATAGGATGTCACCTGCTAGCCTGAGAAACCAAATCTTAAAATCATAGAAATATGTCCTCCACCACAATGTCTGAAGTGTTACATGTTTTAAATGACTATATACTTTATTGAACTTAATTAATTAATAATCATTCTACATTGAACTAATCCACACATAAAACATCCATCATAGCACCCAAAATGAACATTATGGGAAAAACCAATTTACGCTCTGAGATGTGTATTGTGTGATATCCAAATATGGGAAAAACCTTATACTATATTACATAAAAATATTTTTTTTTGTAAGAACACTAAATAAATATATGTATATTGGACTCTCTTACAAAAATGGTATAGATCACCATTATTGATTGATGGTGAGAAACTTCTCCCTCTCCCATAAAAAATCAACCACTTCATGGATATCTATTCAAGCACATATCCCATAAACAAAACATGAGATTCATTGCTGAAAGATTTTACTACATAATTGGTACTCTTAGGTAATGTATAAAAAAATCCAAAAAAACACAATATGATTCTTTATGAACTGATACAATACAAGTTTCTGTCTATGAGTCATGTGAACATAGTGAGTGAGTTACTATATTATATATCAAAACCTAAATTCTGTCTCTATAATGAAATTTTGTATATATAATAATATTTAATCTCAGTTAGAGAGAACCTTGGGTCTCCCTCTAGAAAATATTTTACAATTATATCACAATCATGGGAATCAAAACATCATCTATGCAAATAATGAGTAATACAATGCTTACCTTCTGATAGGAAATTAAGCAACATCATTTTGGGTGTGGGCACAATATTCCATACATACAGGCCCCCCTTATAACTAAAGGATTACCTTACCACATTTTCTCAACCACTTTATACATAGAAATGTAAATATTGGGTAACTAATCTATATAAAGTATTATACCATTAGGTATCATCTTTTCCATGAAATAATCCCATGAAAGAATTTTTTCATCACCAAAGATATTGGAACTTGATTAATAGGTATGATGTGAAATTATGTTCCTATCAATGGAAAATCTCTAGATAATGAAATTTAAGCTAGGGGATCCATTGGAATAAAAAAACCCAAGAAAAAAACATAGGAATATTTTATTATATATGAATCATTATGTATGAGGGTATACAATCCATAACATTAAAATCATTCTATAAAAACTCAATGATTGATAATAAATGTCTGAAAATGGTAAAAATGATAATGGATTTATGAATCATAAACTTTTAATAATTCATACACAATTGGATCCTCAACTAAAAAAACTTCTCTGGTATGTCACTTTTCCCAATACAGGAGGATTATTGGTCGACTGATGCATTTAATGTATATGCCAATCCACATCACCACTCTATCTATCCTTGACATATACTAAAACCAATCCTCAAAATCAGGTTGAATCGTTACTATTAAATTCCCATCTATGAATGGACTCTTCATGAATTTCATGTAGGTGGAAATGTGTAAGAGTTAAACCCCATCATGAATCCTAAAATTTCAATTAAAACACCAATGTAGGAAAACATATGTTATGAATGATGTCCATGGGAATCCTCACTGGGTTTGTAATCAACAACATGTACTTATGAATGGGGATGCTACTTTGTAGAGGTTCTAACATCTTTATAACCCAAACCATCCAGAACACCTATAGATAAAACTGTTTCCTAAATAATGGATAAAAATCTAACCAAATTAGAGAAATATAGTCATCATATTGAGAGAAACATAATCTATTAACATATCATTATTTCATTTTGATGACACAGGAAAGAATCTTCATCTAGAAAGTTGGTATCCGAACTAGATGAAATGCATGAGTCACTTACTCTATCCAACCCTCTACCATCATATTATTAAGGTCTCTTAGAGTCCAGTAATATTATGATACTTGTACTCCCATTTAATATATTTACTATGAGTAGTATAACCAAACAAAGAAGAAACTACCAATTACTCTATGAGAAGGTCTTGACTAGAACCAAGAGTAGTGAAGCTACCTTTACTCATGCGGTAAGGAAATATCTCAAAATCGTTACAAAATATATTCCTCATCGCTCAATTGATAAGAAACAAGAGGCTCAATAATGGGAATGAGCTTATCATAAACCCACCTATAAATATGAGTTAGCTCTCCACAGTTAGAATTACTAATTGGATATGATAAACCGACAATAATTAGTGTTTATTTTGGTGGGATTTCATTTTAAAGATAAAAAATATCACAATTAACCACTATATAATGCATTTACTACTACGATTATACCCTACATCGAATGACTTTGGGATTCATGTCAATTAATAGATTATCACTATCATTATAAAAGGATAAATTATCCAATACAGGAATACTATGTACCATTATTTAGTAATTGAACTAAGAACCCCTTATCATTATCTCTAAATAATTTCCCAAACCATTCCTTACAAAACAAATCACATACCATCTTGAATTCCTTAGTACTCTGGCACCTAATCCTGTCTTGTTATATTCCAAAGGGAATTCCAAATCCCCATGATCTTCTGGTTATCATGTATAATCACACTAGATACTATTGGGAATGCTTTTTTCACAAAACTAAAGTAGTTAAAATAGACACATTACTATGCCTACACTCCTTAATGAGGCAGTACTTAAATAAAATAAGTAAAACAATACAACAAATTTTACATCATCATGGATACAAAATATATTAACGTAAAATCACATACATCCCTATTAATAGATAGATCACATCACCACCATTCACCTATAACACACTAGCTACCATGGATGAAGAACATCCACCACCTCTATGTGGAACAATCCCTTCTCATGGACCAAGATAAAGAAAATCTACAAATGGCCAAAATTAAGGGTTGGTTTTGAGATAAATATCCCAGTTTGTTTCACCATGTTTTCAATAATAAATAAGATAACAGTACACAATTTATTAATTCAATTTAAATAAAAATAAGGAATGACAAAGAATTTATATAATTTCAACAAAAAATTATTTAAAAAAAATATTAAATATATATCCAAATAGTTCTCAATGAAAATTTTCTATAAAGGGATTTACATAAATCTATTTGTATAAAATAGAGATTTATATAATAAATGACATGATTAATAATGTTAGAACAACAAAGAAAATCACCATGATAATAATCCCTACATTATGTTAGTTTCAAGGAATAAGATCATCACACATATATATCATCAACATGGCTCAAGATATGTTTGAACACTTCCATAGTCTCATTCCACCAAAACAATCTGTCAATGCCCCATTATGTGACCCATTATAGAAAATCATGGAAAACTAGGTTTAGATATTTTTTTCATCTTTAATATACTTATAGGGAGTCAGAGACATTGTACACTTATCTCAGATACATACTAACTTCACATGATTATGTGTGCTTCAATAAATCAATCAAAAAATCATGGGTAAATCTATTATTTTAAATTAGTTAAATTTTTTCCAATTTGAATTTTTAACCTGCCTATCTCATTTAAAAACCAAATCATTGGTTTTCATAAATTCATACCTTTTAAAATAATCATTTGATTTAATAAATTTTCATACGAATCATCAATCAATCATTTATTAATATCACCTTTGAAATAAATCCATAATCATATAAGAATATACCTATCAATTTCAATTTCAATGAAATTGGTGTTTCCACAATTTCCATTTCCCTTTTTTAATCACAAATCAAAACATCTCAATTTTTTTTAAATCATTAAAAACTCATTTCAAATTAATTAATCCAATAAGTGTTTAGATTGTAGGGTAATAAATTATGGATTTACCAACCTTTAAAAACAATATTTTAACCACACAACACCCACCATGGGGTTCATCAATAAACAACGAAGGCATAAGAAATGAGGAAATCAAACATTGAATCAGGATCCATAAAAAAAATTAAGTCCATAAATAACATGATGGTCTATCAGTTTATAAGGATGGGAGAAAAGGTGATAGCTTCACCACATGGTTAAACTAACTATGAATTAAATTTAAATATCAATCATGTACAGTGGTCCACGGTTTGGATGGTTGCTCGAATATTTTGGAGAAATCATTTTCAAATCATATGAAACCCTACATACCCTCTCAATAGGGCACACTATTTACATTGCCCAACCGCATGGTTTGGCCTAACCATGATCCAACCTTTCACAGTTATATGTGGTTTTAAAATTTATAATAATTCATCTGAAAAAACATGATACAGGACCCAACCAATTTAAAATAAACAAGGGTCAAGAACTACCTAAAATATGGTAACATAATTCTACAATCTCCCCAGCATAAATAACTTTTGTCCTCAGAAATCCTACCATTAAGATTCCATAGCAATTATTTGAGTCCATTATCCTCTCATTAGTGCCTCATTCCCTTATGTATCATGGGAATTTGAACAATGTTTCTATATAACATGGACCAATTCTTTCATTTTACAATGAAGGACCATTTCCATATAATACAAAATCCTTACTTGATGTTCACTCATTGATTAATCGGGTTTTACATCAAAATCATCCCAACTCCAAACATGAGAAGGGCCATAAAAATAAATCCTAAGCTATGATAAAAGAAAAATTATATGGATCGATGTAAAATGTGGTGAAATATCCAAAATTTAATCCACATTCCCCAACCACTCAACTATCTCAATAGGGCCCACAAACATCATTACATGGTTTCCCTGTTTCCCAAACCGGTGTTGTCCCAACCGAAGTGAAACTCTCAAGAACACTTGTTATCTTACTAAAACATCCAATATCGATTGACTATGAACTGCATAAAATTTATACTGATTCTATTCTATAAACAATATCTGAATAATCAATTGAATATTCATCGTTATATCTTATACAATACATTTTCCAACCAAGGAAGCTTCACCAATATCGAAACGACACAATGAATATATACATGTATGGCCATACAAGGACTCAAAATGATCCATTATAATATAATTCTTGTAACTATTACTATAGTAAACTATAAAAATCCAAAATAGATATCCCAAGCTCTTCCAATGTAAAGAATGCAATAACGTTTCATGTATTCCTAGATTTTGAAAACTTGTTTTGTTTGGACATCTATCTATAGATGGTACATTGTACTTAAAATAATCCTGGATCACAAAACCAGAATGAGGCCTCTCAAAAAAATGATAATTCAAATAGTTATTCCTATTAGTGACTATAAAAGATGTAAATTCAGGGAATCTGATGATCTCATTGACATAGAGACATCATAAGTCCTCAATATTGGTTGTTCCTAGAATGGGTATAAAGTGGCTTTACTGAGATATCATATTAATAAGAACCCATACCACATTTTTCTTATGAGTTGTATAGGGAATCTTAACAATGATGTCCAAATAAATATCATCCCACTTCTAGATTGGAAATTAATGTGTTTAAATAAAACCTGATGTATTTTGGTGCTTGGCCTTGACCCATTGGTATGTTTAATAATGAGAGAAAAATTGAACAATGTCACATCTTATACCTTGCAATTAATATCATCACTATGTGTAATAGAACATATTTGTGGTTCCAAGATGCACTTTCCCACTAGGAATAATGACAATACACCTTGAATTAATTTCTGACAAGCAATGTTAAAACATACCAGTTATGAAAACAGTGGATCCCCTCCGAAGATAATGACCACTCACCAATCGTATCCACCCCATAAAGATATTCTTGAATTCCATGAAATTCATTTTCGAACAACTTCACATGAATAATTGTAACACCCCTGGTAAATAAAGAATATAACATTTTCATATTTATCCATATTTTTGAATAAAATATTAATATGACTTTAAAGGGGACGTTATGCTCGATGGCATACCCAACACGCAACAACTAGTTTCTTGGGAATCATACGTTGCACCCTAATAATAAAATAATATTATTTTAAATGGTAGTTAACATGTAGCTATTGTATTGGCGGTAATGGATAGAAATAACTAAAATATGATTATATATGTTTTTAAATGTTTTTACATTTATCCAATAAAAGATAATGGCATAAAATACGGAAAGAATTCAATTTTAGGCGTATATGCCCTAGTTTTCACTAAAGGTTCACTTATCGCCTTTTGATGGAGAACCATCATTAAATATAGTTTTGTTCACTCTTATAAATCCTTTTGTACCAAATAAAACTCTTCTTAAGAATTGGGACATCAAAATTTACTTTGTGTAAATTGTTTGTATCTTTCTGATAAAGTTCATTTTTTTAATGAATAATGTAAAATGTTGTATTTTAATTCAAAAACTCTTTTTAATATAATTAATTTATATGATTATATTATATTTTGATTTGTTTTTAAAGTGAAATTAGAATATATTTTTACCATTAAATCCAATAGTGGTTGTTGGAATTAATTTTACTTTGAAATCAGACTTAAACTAGTGTCAATCTTTTGATACTTATTGTTTCATAAAAACAAGCTATTTGCTCTGACAGCGGGAATTAATTATCAAATTATTTAATGTGACTTATATGTTTTGAATTTTGTAAAATAGTCTTCATTTTTTAATTTGGAATATCAAATATAGCTTACAGTGAATTTTTTGGATTTTTCTGAAAAACTTCAATTTTTGATGAATAGTGAAACCACTAAGTTGTACTTATAAAAACTGATTTTTCCATTTAAATGAAAATTTTCCATCTTTGTATTTTGAATTTCAAAAATCCTACATACATGGTTGTCATTAAGAATTAAAATGTGGTTCAATGGGATAAAAATAATTTTTTGGTGAATAGTAACTTATTTAGTTTTTAATCGCGATTAGAGGTAATTAGTGTAGTTTAAGGTAAAAATAATGTTTTAATAATATGAAATGAACATTACACATGTCCTAACTTCATTGGATGTGTCATTTCCGACCAAGACAACCCATGGGTCAACATGGGGACCCCATGAAGCTACTTCGGTTGGAAAATGACATTAATATCTTTTTATTTAATGTTAAAGTAAAAATGATACAAACATGAAATGTTTTACTAAAATAATTTTTACATGGGGTTATTCAAATAAAATTTTGACTATAAATATTAATTGGAAATATAAAACTATTTCCTACATCATAGTATATTTTTTATAATTTTTAGACATTAAATAAGTTAAATTATTTATGACATCATGATGATGCAGTGATGACCTCATTATTTAATGATTTAAATAAAATGGAAAGATAATGTAATATCTAAGACCTACACATGTCAAAAACCTATTGGATGAGTGTATTTCGAACCCTTATCTCCTTATCCTCGAAATACATCAATGTGGGACCTTTAAAATCTGAAACTCTTTCGAAAATAAAGTAACATTTTGTAACTTTACAAAAGTGCCCCTCCTCTCCTCTTATAAAAGGCCTCCACCTCTACCTCCTTACCCACACTCCCAAAGCCTTTGGCTCGGCCAAACCCTGCCAATTTTGTCTCTCCACTTCCCTATATTACTCCTTGAAGCCTCAATTTTGGCAGAATTGTTCCCAAGGTAGCCTTTGAGCTCAAACCCAAGGGAGTTACCCGATTTTAAGGTAATGTCCTCTTTTGAGTCCTTTTGTTTTATTTTGCTTCTCCAACCCCCTAAAATCTTTTTATTCTTTTATTTTGTAACAAATTCAGTATCCTCAATATACTAGGATGTTGTTATAAGAATTATTCTAGCTACACTTACACACACCTACATCTAATGGTTAAAGAACATACTGTTTCCGTGGATGGCGAATTTCTGCCTCCCAAAACGATGATTTTTCAACATTCTTTTAACTCCTTCAAAGGTGGCCATTAAGATGACGCTCTATTTATATATGATATATAATATGTTTATGTTCTCCTTGTGCTTCTTTATTTTTCATTTTGGGCATACCTTTATGGTTTCCATTATGGGTAAATGCGATATCTTCATTTAAGGAAGTGAGGACTACCGCCCCCTCAAAGTGATGTTATTCGTTAATGCCATATGTGGGTTGTATAAAGGATGGATTTAAAGTTATTATATATTATGTTATACTGGAATTATAATATACCTCTATATAATTATTATTTCCTTCCATTAAAGTAGGATATAGAAATGAAATTAGCGTTCATGCGTACGTACAGCTTATTGTCTCCATGAACGGTGCATTTCATTTCTTATCCCCAAATTTAATGTACAATTAAAAGTAATGTATATAGTGGATATATATAATTAATGATACATATAAATGATTAATATAATTATGGAATTAAAATATACATATCTCTCATTTAGTTTTAATTCCATTAATATGACAAAGAAATGAAAGTAGCGTTCATGCGTACGTACGGCTTACCGTCTTCATGAACGGTGCATTTCATTTATTACCTCTAAATGATTATGTGATATTATAAATACATGTATATGTTAGATATATATGATATATATGATATAAAAATCAGGAATGTCATTCTGGATATATAGAACCTTTGACCACACGAACAACATGTAATTGTAAGAAGTCCACTTACGACTTAAGAACCAAATATCGACAAAACCAACATTATTAACTTAAATGGTTACATAATGTTTATAACATGGAAATAAGTGATATAAAAGGAATAATGAAATTGAAAAAGGTTCTTAAGCAAATAGAAATTAACTCAAGTTTATTATTCAGGACGTTAAAGAACGATCGAGTCATGTCGAACACGAGGTAAGGGATCCTACTCCACTCTTTCTTTTTTAAGTACACTCTTTTATGTCATTCCTTTTAATGCTCATATATCTTGTTATTGGGATGATATTTTATATTAATCTTACTGTAATTTCTATGTCCAAGTGATTAGATACCCTATTTGATCTCATCAATCCATTTTTTTAAGTTTTATGTGGAGCCGTTAGGCTGCCGAGTTTTCGTAAGGGATTTTTCATCTCACTTTTATTCCCATGAGATTTATGCTACATTTTCCACAATTTCCTTTGAGTGGTGTATGTACTGCCCATTATTCTACTCTTTGTGAAATAAACATTCGTTTATGAGTATTTACATCAATGTTGTATTGTCCTTCTTTCATGGGGTGTATGTTTTGAAAGATACCCAAGTCGGTAAGGGAACCTTTCACCCTCCTCTTTTTAAAAGACTTCTTTAGTTGGGTCTTTTAATTTACATATTTTTATGTTGGGATATGTTCTCATATATCCTTATTGATGTAAATTTTATGTCCAAGTGATGAGAAACACTTTTTATCTCTCATTAACTCATTTTCATGTGACGCCATTAGGCTGTCAAGGGAACTTCTGAACCCAATTTCGATTTCATTGGGTTCAACATGTAGTTATTGAATATGTCATCCTTTGAATATGTTTGAATGTCCTTTGATTATTTTACACTTAATATCCACTTATATTTGGTGTATTCGTTTTTCACACATAATTATGTACTTGATTTATCCTTAAACCAAGGATACCGTCTTTGTATGGGACATCGTCTCAATCTCCTTTCATTGAGGCATATTTTATTTTATACACAACATTCTTTTATACAGTGTATAAACACCTTTGACTTTTAAATTTATCCAAAAGGAATCTTTTTTATACGAAGCATTTTACAAAATGACAAAAGGGAATGTTTTTATCGTACTTATGCGGCGACAACGACTTCTCCGCTGCCGTGACCATTATTTGAGTTTCGGCTTCCTCTACAAGCCATACCTTCTTTTTAAAAGAAAAATTAATACCATGTTTTACTTTTCATTTATTTTGGTATTGAAAATGGTTTTCATAATGTTTTTATATCAATGTGTTGTATTGATATCTTGTGATTGAAAGATGGAAATGTTATGTTTCCTTTATGCATGTTTTATGTGATACGATTATGTTGAGGTTCTTGGGCATTATTTTGAAGACGGGTGGTTCCGTGATAAACTAAGGGCGGGTGAGCCCGATATAGCTCTCCAATGCATTGGGTAACGCGAAGGAGTGAAACATTAATGTTTCTCCTAAGAGATTTAGGGAATATAATGTGATGTGTATTCCAAACGTAACCAAGAGGGTTACTCCCTACGTAATAATGTTATGAATTCCTCAAGTTACCTTTATGTCTTATGATTTGATGAGGTATGTTAAACAAATCATGTTTTATGGGTAAAGTATGATCTCATTCTTATGTATATATGTACCTATGTTTCCTTTCCATATTTTTATAACCCTTACTAAGCTTTTTATGCTCATCCCATGTTTTTGAAATGTTTTTCACAGGTCAAGGGAAAGGTACATGATGTGATGATAGTGTCAAGGATGTGTCAAGAAAGAATCCGTGTTTTATTTTAAATATGTTTTTGTTGATGGGAAGAATGAATATTGACTTTTATGTAACCACTTTGTTTAAATGTGGAATGTAATGAAAGTTTCATGATCTAATTCTCTAAAACTCTAAACCTAATAAGATCCTCAATGTGTAATCTAGTAATAACTCAAGATTAAGTAAGGTTTAAGGCTGGGGCCTTATAGTTGGTATCAAAGGTCGGTTTAGATAACTTTAGAGGTTAGGGTATTCTTTAAGGTTAAGTGACACTACCCTAATGGTCAGGATTTTAGAAAGAGTCCTAGTTTTAGAAGAATTGAATGAGTAAGTATATGTTAGTGTTTACCTTCCTCATTAGTACATGATGCTTTTGTTGATATACTCACACTGACATTTCTGTTTTTAGTGAATGGATGGATCTATCAGGCACCAAAGAGACGACAGGTCTGAAGGAAACTGTGGTGTTTCTCTGATTAAGATACTAGATAAAATGGAGGATTCAATCAGGAAACTCGTGGTTGTTCTAAACCAAATATCAAGGAGTCATGATCAACCACTTGAACCTTGGTATGTTCTGTAATGCATCATGTACGAGATGACCAATCGATGTGGAAGTTCAGGTAATAATTATAATGGTACCCATTAGAGTTTATATGATCCTTACATTTGAGGTAATTATGGGTTATTATATGATATGTAGGAAAATGAAAGGCATGAGACAAACTTGAGGTTAAAATATGTTATGATCATTTGTGATGATTTTATCTCTTTTTGGGGAATGATTTAAGAATTATATAGTTTTGGAAAAAGGACAACACGCAGACCATGTGACAAATCGCCACGTCAGACAAAGCTGCGGGAATCGAACACACAACCAAAGTGCGACTGGTATTTATCACCTACCACTGGACTAAGTGAATTCCCTGGTTAGTCTGACTGATTCTTTTTAGTTATATGATTTTATGAATTAAGAGTAAGTTGATTTTGGGTTATTTATGAAAATGGTTAACCTATCATGGAGGATATGTGATTAGGTTAATTACTTTTCAATACGAGACTTTAGGAGCAACTGATGTTGTTTGGAGATAAATGTTACGATTTAACTTGGAAGACTATGTGAATAAATCCTTCAAATATTTGGGTTTCAATCTTAGATTGGTTTACATTGAATAATTTTGTGGACAAATTTTTTATCGGATGGTCCTCGTTGAACTTTGGGTTTTATTGGACAAATTTTGGAGATTAAGCATAGATTTTATTTTTAATGGGTTATCCTTTTCTGGATCATCTAACCTTGTACTAACCTTTTTGGTTTTGGTTTTGGTTAAATCATAAATACATGGGATGTATATAGTTCTCTTTGGTGGATTAGGTGATTCTCTAGAAGTTGATTATTGTACTCTTAATGCGACCAAGTCTCCCTAAATACTAATCTTTTGGAAAAAAATATGAGTTTGATTAAGGAATCTAGTAAAAGTTGAAAGTCAACATGATAAGTGATTATGTTTCCTTATGAATAAATTCCTCAATAAAAAGTAACTTAAAAAAATGTTGTCTATTAACTTTTTCTACTTGGGAATCGAATACCATTGATCCCATCACAAGTTTGTGATTTTCTTATGGTTAACATTCTCCTAGACATGTTTACTTTCACTATCCCTCAAGAACATGACCCTTTGCTTTTTCGTCCATGTCAATGTTTTTCTACATATGGGTTAACTCGGGTGACCTCTGTACTTATCTTCCTTTATTTTAAAGTGACTGTTTTACCGACTCTTGTTCCGATGTGGGACTTTGAAGGATGTTTCCAAGCTCAATTTTAAAAATTCCGAGGACTCAATTCCCCAAAGGGGGGAAGGATGTAACACCCCAGGTAAATAAAGAATATTAAATTTTCATATTTATCCATATTTGTGAATAAAATATTAATATGACTTTAAAGGGGACGCTATGCTCGATGGCGTACCCAACACGCAACAACAAGTTTCTTGGGAATCATACGTTGCACTCTAATAATAAAATAATATTATTTTAAATGGTAGTTAACATGTAGTTGTTGTATTGGCAGGAATGGATAGAAATAACTAAAATATGATTATATATGTTTTAAAATGTTTTTACATTTATCCAATAAAAGATAAAGGCATAAAATATGGAAAGAATTCAATTTTAGGCGTATATGCCCTAGTTTTCACTAAAGGTTCACTTATCGCCTTTTGATGGAGAACTGTCATTAAATATAGTTTTTTTCACTCTTATAAATCCTTTTGGACCAAATAAAACTCTTCTTATGAATTGGGACATCAAAATTTACTTTGTGTAAATTTTTTGTATCTTTTTGATAAAGTTCATTTTTTAATGAATAGTGTAAGATGTTGTATTTTATTTCAAACCCAATTTTTAATCTGGTTTATTTAAATGATTAGATTATCTTTTTAATTGTTTTTAAAGTGAAATTAGAATATATTTTTACCATTAAATCCAATATTGGTTGTTGGAATTAATTTCACTTTGAAATCAGACTTAAACTAGTGTCAATCTTTTGATACTTATTGTTTCATAAAAACACGCTATTTGCTCTGACATCGGGAATTAATTATTAAATTAATTAATGTGACTTATATGTTTTGAATTTTGTAAAATAGACTTCATTTTTGAATTCAGAATATCAAATATAGATTAGGGTAATGTTTTGGGATTTTTCTGAAAAACATCAATTTTTGATGAATAGTGAAACCACTAAGTGGTACTTATAAAAACTGATTTTTCAATTTAAATGAAATTTTTCCATCTTTGTATTTTGAATTTTAAAAATCCAACATACATGGTTGTCATTAAGAAGTAAAATGTGGTTCAATGGGATAAAAATAATTTTTTGGTGAATAGTAACTTATTAAGTTTTTAATCGCGATTAGAGGTGTTGAGTGTAATTTAAGGTAAAAATAATGTTTTAATAATATGAAATGAACTTGAAACATGTCCTAACCTCATTGGATGTGTCATGGCAGACCCATACAACACATGGGTCAACTTGGGGACCCCATGAAGCCACTTTGGTTGGAAAATGACATTAATATCTTTTTATTTAAAGTTAAAGTAAAAATGAGACAAACATGAAATGTTTAATTAAAATAATTTTTACATGGGGTTATACAAATCAGATTTTTGACTATACATATTCATTGGAAAGCTAAAACTATTTACTACATCATAGTATATTCTTTTATAATTTTTAGATATTAAATTAGTTAAATTATTTATAAAATCATGATGATGCAGTGATGACCTCCTTATTTAACGATTTAAATAAAATGGAATGATAATGTAATTTCTAAGACCTAAACATGTCCAAAACCTATTGTATGAGTGGATGTAGAACCCTTATCTCCTTATCCTAGAAATACATCAATGTGGGACCTTTAAAATCAGAAACACTTTTGAAAATAAAGTAACATTTTGTAACTTTACAAGAGTGCCCCTCCTCTCCTCTCATAAAAGGCCCCCACCTCTACCTCCTTACCCACACTCACAAAGCTTTGGCTCGGCCAACCCCTGCCCATTTTGTCTTTCCCCTTCCCTCTATTACTCCTTGAAACCTCACTTTGGACAGAAGGCTTCCGAAGGAAGCCTTTGAGCTCAAACCCAAGGGAGTTACCCGATTTTAAGGTAATGTCTTATTTTGAGTCCTTTTGTTTTATTTTGCTTCTCCAACCCCCTAAAATCTTTTTATTCTTTTAGTTTGTAACAACTCCAGTATCCTAAATATACTAGGATTTTTTTATAAGATGTATTCGAGCTACACTTACACACACCTACATCTAATGGTGAAAGAACATTTTGTTTTCGTGGATGGCGAATTTCTGCCTCCCGAAACGATGATTGTTCAACATTCTTTTAACACCTTCAAAGGTGGCCATTAAGATGACAATATATTTATATATGATATATAATATGTTTATGTTCTCCTTGTGATTCTGTATTTTTCATTTTGGGTATACCTTTATGGTTTCCATTATGGGTAAACGCGATATCTTCATTTAAGGAAGTGCGGACTACTGCCCCCTCAAAGTGATGTGATTCGTTAATGCCATATGTGGGACGTATAAAGGATGGATTTAAATTTATTATATATGATGTTATACTGTAATTATAAAATACCTCTATATCATTATTATTTATTTCCATTAAAGTAGGAGATAGAAATGAATGTAGCGTTCATGCGTACGTACGACTTACTATCTCCATGAACGGTGTATTTCATTTCTTATCCCCAAATGTAATGTACTATTAAAAGTGCATGTATATAATGGATATATATAATGAATGATACATCTAAATGATGAATATTATTCTGGAATTAAAATATACATACCTCTCATTTAGTTTTAATTCCATTAATATTATAAAGAAATGAAAGTAGCGTTCATGCGTATGTACGGCTTACCGTCTCCATGAACGGTGAATTTCATTTCTTACCTCTAAATGATTATGTGATATTATAAATACATGTACATGATAGATATATATGATATATATGATATCCAAATCAGTAATGGCATTATGGATATAAAGAACCTTTGACCACATGAACAACATGTAATTGTAAGAAGTCCACTTTCCACTTAAGAACCAAATATCGACAAAACAAACATTATTAGCTTAAATGGTTACATAATATTTATAACATGGAAATAAGTGATATACAAGGAATAATGAACTTTAAAAAGGTTCTTAATCAAATAGAAATTAACTCAACTTTATTATTCAGGACGTTAAAGAACGATCGAGTCAAGTCGGACATGAGGTAAGGGATCCTACTCCACTCTTTCTTTTTTAAGTACACTCTTTTATGTCATTCCTTTTAAAGCTCATATTTCTTGTTATTGGGATGATATTTTATATTTATCTTACTGTAATTTCTATGTAAAAGTGATGAGATTCCCTATTTTATCTCATCAATCCATTTTTGTAAGTTTTATGTGGCGTCGTTAGGCTGTCGTGTTTTCGTAAGGGATTTTTCATCTCACTTTTATTCCCGTGAGATTTATGCTACATTTGCCACAATTTCCATTGAGTGGTATATGTACTGCCCATTATTATACTCTTTGTGTAATATAGTTTCATTTATGAGTATTTACATCAATGTTGTATTGTCCTTCTTTCATTGGGTGTATGTTTTGAAAGATACCCAAGTCGGTAAGGGAACCGTTCACCCTCCTCTTTTTAAAAGACTTCTTTTGTTGGGTCTTTTAATTTACATATTTTTATGTTGGGACATGTTCTCATATATCCTTATTGATGTAAATTATATGTCCAATTGATGAGATACACTTTTTATCTATCATCAACTCATTTTTATGTGACTCCGTTAGGCTGTCAAGGGAACTTCTTAACCCAATTTCGATTTCTTTGGGTTCAACATGTAGTTATTGAATATGTCATCCTTTGAATATGTGTGAATGTACTTTGATTATTTTACACTTAATATCCACTTATATTTGGTGTATTCGTTTGTCTCACATAATTATGTAATTGATTTATCCTTAAACTAATGATACCGTCTTTGTAATGGACTTCGTCTCAATCTCCTTTCATTGAGGAATATTTTATTTTATACACAACTTTCTTTTATACGGTGTATAAACCCCTTTGACTTTTACATTTATCCAAAAGGAATCTCTTTTATAAGAAGCGTTTTACAATATGACAAAAGGTAATGTTTCTGTCGTACGTATGCGGCGACAATGACTTCTCCGCCGCCGTGACCATTATTTGAGTTTCGGCTTCCTCTACAAGCCATACCTTCTTTTTAAAAGAAAAATAAATACCATGTTTTACTTTTCTTTTATTTTTGTATTGAAAATGGTTTTCTTAATGTTTTCATATCAATGTGTTGTATTGATATCTTGTGATTGAAAGGTGGAAATGGTATGTTTCCTTTATGCATGTTTTACGTGATACGATTATGTTGAGGTTCTTTGGCATTATTATGAAGACGGGTGGTTCCGTGATATACTAAGGGTGGGTGAGCCCGATATAGCTCTCCAATGAATTGGGTAACGCGAATGAGTGAAACGTTAAGGTTTCTCCGAAGAGATTTAGGGAATATACTGTGATGGGTATTCCAAACGTAACAAAGAGGGTTACTCCCAACGTAAGAATGCTATGAATGCCTCAAGTTACCTTTATGTCTTATGATTTGATGAGGTATGATAAAGGACTTATGTTTTATGGGTAAAGTATGATCTCATTCTTATTTATATATGTACCCATGTTTCCTTTCCATATTTTTATAACCCTTACTGAGCTTTTTATGCTCATCCCATGTTTTTGAAAATTTTTTCACAGGTTAAGGGAAAGGTACATGATGTGATGATAGTGTCAAGGATGTGTCAAGAAATAATCCCTGTTTTATTTTAAATATGTTTCCGTTGATGGGAAGAATGAATATTCACTTTTATGTAACCACTTTGTTTAAATGTGGAATGTAATGCAAGTTTCATGATCTAATTCTATAAAACTCTAAACCTAATAAGATCCTCAATGTGTAATCTTGTAATAACTCAATATTAAGTAAGGTTTAAGGCTGGGGCCTTATAATAATCATCTAAACAATTTGGGATTACACATAAAACATCTTCATAAGATACTTAAACACATCCTATTAGTATCCTAAATGAAAAAAACTAATGATATATAGTAGATTCAACTATTATTTTCATTATTTAACTTCTTGGATAAGAAGTTTCAGGCAAGTAGAATCAACAGATACATTCCCATAACTAATGGGTTAGTAAATGTCGAAATCAAATGATTATATATACTCCACCAAATTCCTCTGAAAAATTTTCATATCATATTGAGTTAAGATATAACTCATTCTTATTTTGTAAGAATATACAAAAAAACTTTCTCTAAATAGGTAATGTTGGAAACTCTTAAGATCATGATTTATGATAAATAGTTTAATATAATGGGTTGGATAATTCTTCTCATGTGGAAAAAGGCGTCTAGAATAATATATTACCACATGATCACCCTTAATGTGAACACTTCAAAAACCCAAATAGAATGTGGAACAAAAGAACATATATACCTACCCATCCATTATAAGAGTAAACACTGTAATATAAGTTAAAAGGCTTTTAATCTCATCAATGTATCTCTATAATTTCACATCCCAAAATAAAATCACTCCTTTATAAGTGAGAGTGGTCATTGGAGAATCTATATTAGGGAAATATTTTACAATCCAATTGTAGTATCCTACCAAATCAAAATAGATCTATATCTCAAAAGCATTACAAAGTTTCTCCCATATTATAACATCATTCACCTTATCAGAATCAAATAAAATGCCATATTTTTAGACCATATGTCCCAAGAAATTTACTTTCTAAATAAAAATTAATTTTTTACTATTTTTTAAATTCAATGATCTCTCATGATTTATAAAACTATTATCTATTAGATAACATGAACCTCTTGAATTTGGAAAAAACAATGATGTCATATATATAGAAAACCATGAATGAGATGAGGTAATCATGGAATATCCTTTTCATCAACTCCACAAGCACTACATGGTCATTAGTTAAACCAAAAGGAATAACACAATACTTATAAGGGCCATTCCTAATTCTGAAGGAAGTCTTCTGAATGTCATATTCTATAATTCTCAATTGATAATAACCAGATCAACAAATAATCATCAAGAACCACTTCACCATTTTTAATTGGAAAAATATTTAATCAATCTATAGAAATAGATATTTTTTCATTACTATAACTTTATTATGACTTTAGTAATAAACACATGAGTGAAGTGTCCCATCATCATTCATAAAAAAGAGAACAAACTGTTACCTACATGAAAGATGTATTTGTTACATTTTTAAGTGAACCTAGCATCTATATGAACTAAAATTATTTAGTTGATTAGTGAAAACATGCATCTAATTCTCATCCTCACCATAATAGATTCATGAAAAGGGCCTATTCTAGGTAGTATAGGAGGACTAGATGATAGATTTTTTTCGAGATCCACCAGAAGACTCATCACATTTTTCTTTTCCCTTCAAGGAACTCATAGAAAATCCATTGGGAAAAAAGTTAACTCCCATAAACCATGTCATACCAGCAAGATCAAACTAAAGAATCAATGCTCTCTCTAGAACATGGATATAAGAAGTAAGATTCATCATGAAGAACTAAGATAAAATAACAGATAGAAGACCCATGTAACTCCATTTATACTTAATCATCATATTAATCTACATTTTCTAAGAAAATGAAAAAGCTCAGTAAAAATGGTTTACATAATGTGTCAGGGTCTTATTACTCTGCTCATGGTTAAAAAAGTCAATGAATTTCACAAAAAACATCATATTTGGAAAGAACTGGTTAGTAAAAAGAAAACTATATTATTTTCACTACAAACCATCATGAATTTTCATCATCACCATTGAATACAACCATATATACTTTGGTCTCTCATGATTAGAGATAACACTTTTCATATTACTCGAATCACGCATTTACAATATCTAAAGAAGCATCTCTATCTTTTTCAACCAATCCTCCTCCTCTTGATGATTATTAGAACCATGGAACATTGTTGGTTTCTAAAAAAAAACTCATAATAGTGATTCTAAGGTTCATGCCTTCAATGTTACCATAGCATATCCTAAACATGAATTAGTGTAGGTACTTTCTTTAATATCATGGGCTTTACAAAACACTATCTAAAAACATTGTTGGTCTACTATATTATTTTTTCATTTTGGTTCACCAAAATCTTCCTCATTTGGAATATTAAAACATATTATAAGAGGCATGATGCTGTACAACATGAAAATAAAAACCTAAAATATCAAAAAGGATAAATATATAAATAACCCAATCAAGAGGTATATAGATATCAAATCACTCTGATAAATTGGGGGAATATTAGAACTTTCTCAAACCTTATTCAATTTTTTTCAGAATCTACCTGGTGACATTAGGCTTATTATGATGATATATGTCTAGAAAATCACTCACCACTACTTCCTATGACTAGAAATTCATACCAATTTTATACAAAGACAACCCAAAATTCATATTGACATTAAGGAATGATTCACAACCTGCAACATTGATACCAAATTTTCATGATCAATCCCAAATAACCTTGTATTCTAATACCAAATATAGTTCATACATAGCCTTAAGTGAATTACTAATCTCCATGGGCAAGAGACTAGTACCGTACATAAAATATGAAATAAGTGGAGATAGTTTTTCCACAAAAAAATTGAAAATAAATGATATAACATGGAATTTTGACCCAACACATGGATAAAGTACCGGAATCTAACTGGTAAAATGGTACCCAAAATTGTACATCAGTTAGAACATAACATCTATGAAGATAAAATCTCAGATATCCTATATGAAAGGTGGATCAGATAACCACTGACCACCACCATCACTCAATGTCTTAAGGATAAAAAAACATTCACCACCTCTAAGTGGAACACTCCATTTTCTTTGAAATGGATAAATGATAACCTAATAATAACCAAAGTTTATTGTAGGGTAAGTGATAAATATCCTAGTAGGGTCTCACCAAGGGTTCCATAAGTAAATACCATAACAAAAAACCATTTATGATTCTAATTTTAAAAAATAAGACATGACAAGACATTTACATATATAAAAAACATGATATCAACTAAAAAATATTGGACATATATAAAAACAATATTATAAGTAAATTTTATATAAAAAACATTATATAAATTAATAGGCATTAAATAATAAGTTTTAAAATCAATAGAATATATAATCATGTACAACATACAAATAAAATAAACACACCCATAATCAATGTGGTATGTTAGTTTCTAGAACTAGGACCATCAAACTTCTCAATCATTACAATGGATCAAGATATAGGTGTAATCTTCCCTTGGCATAGTTCATTGAGATAATATATCAACACCGAAATTGGGGACCCATCACATGAAATCATGCCAATTTAGGTTTATTTTGTTTTTTTAATGTCAATCCACTATTACAAATTCATAGTCCTATAAACATTGGACAATTACCTACTAATTTCCCCAAATTACATGTGATTCAATCAATCAATCATAGAAAATTCAGTCAATCTAAATTAGTTCAAAACGAAATTTCCCAATTTTAGTTTTTAAAATACATGCCTCATTTCAAACCAAAATCATAGGTTTTTTTATAAATTCAAGCCTTTTTGGAATCATCATTTAATTTAAGTAATGTTCCTGAAAAATCATCAACCAATCATTTCATAAAATTTCTTTTTAAATCTAAGCATCATTTTTATAAAAAACTACTAATAAATTTCAATTTCATTGAAATGGGTGTTTTCAATAATTTTCATGCCTCTTTTTTAATCATACAAAAATTATCAAATATATTGGATTTTAAATCATTTTAAAATAGATTTTAAATTAATTACGAAAATCAATATACAAATTTAATGGTAAATACTTATGGAACCGCTACCATTAATTACGAGATCAAATCAACACAACACCTGAAATAGGATCTATAAAAAAAGAAGTTTTTGGAGATCAATAAATCAAATATAGAACCAAGATTCATGAAAATAGATATTAGGTACATCAATCAAATGATTATCTATCACTCTCTATGGAGGATGGAGAACTATTTTTGGAGAAACCAATGAGAGGAGATCAACGTACCTAAAAAAGAATGAACATAGTTACTAGAGGTTCGATATTCAAAGAGGATATGTTGTTGGAGTTAATTTCACCTTTTAAGGGCCTTCGAGGACTATGAAATTATATTCGGGTGGATATAGGATTATTTGGGGAAAAATGATATATTTTGGTATTTGAAAATATTTTTTTGGGGGATATAATTTCTATGCATAGAGTTTGTTGGGTAGGACTGCACAAATAGTGGTATCCAACTTCCCTAACCATGTCCCACATATAGAATATCAAGATAGTGGTCATAGTTTGGCTACCTGATTTAACTAACCATGTTGTAAAAGTTCATAACCCCACTATCTAGGGTTACACTATTTTGTGTCGTGACTGGATGGTTATGAAAAATTATGTGCTAATTGTGCACCACCCTTTAGAAACTATTAACAATGTAAATAGTTTACTGGAAAAAATTGCATGGTTTTTTCAAACACTTCCCTAACCATGCCTAGACCCATGTTATTAAAAAATTTATTAATTATCCCTCAAATCAACTGAAGGAAATCCCAAAATATTCTAAACAATAAAATCATTAAGAATTAATTGAAAAAAGGTAATAAGATATTACACATACAGTAACTAAAAACATCATCCATATGAATCGAACTAGTGTGATATAATTATGAAATAACCTAACTCATTAGGACATTACTTAGGATGATGGTAACACACAACCCCAAGAACAACTTTAATGGGCCATATTTTGGTGACTATCAAATATAAGACATAAATATACATTGATGGTCTTAGACTATAACAACATGAAACAAATATTAAACACTATATATTGAATATAACCAAAATAGATGGCCAATATATGTGAACAAATAAAATAGATAATCTTTTTGTAACAATAAATATACAATTTAATATAACATTGGAAACCTTGACATATGATTAATATACATGAAATTATGCACTATACAATATTCAATAGAACACATTATCATCTCCCCACTACTGGGGATCCCAGGAAGGGTCTTTCATCTTCACTCCCACCATTGAGTACCACCAAGAATCAAACCCACAAACATATCTCTCACCTCACAATCACCAAGTCCATATATGAAATATGAATTTCCTTCATTGACACAAGATTCATGAGAATGAGTCTTGTGCATGGGAGTGTGTACACATACCTTGCAGGACACTGCTTACATATAATAGAATTATGTAACATCATGTCTAATAAAAAATCCTAAAGGAAGGGACTATAGAGAATAATAAAGTTCCTTGATATGATTTATTGTAAAGAGATATAGTTACATTAGTATAAAGACCTGGGTCTTTATGGGTAGTGAATTTTAGAGGGAATGTTATTCTTTCACATAAGAGAATGTTTCGTTTTAACAATAGTGATTCAGATAATAATTTAGAGATTTGGAGTAACTCAATGATTTTTTATTTATATGGATTTTTCTTGAGATTTTTTGTCATTGATTAGTTGAATATGATGATCTTAGGGTTTGAGTTTCAAATTATGGAAGATGTTTTACAATGATAAATTATTACCAAACACATAGGGAAAACTGTGAGACTATACTATATAGGTCAGATTTTCATTAGGTGTTGGTAAATTTTTAGTGAATAGATGTAGAAGAACCGTGAAATAATATAATTAATGTTTCATTGGAGTTATCATTGTGGAAACATAGCTAAAAATCAATCAGCCTTAACATTGTGAGGGGTTGATTGTTTGACAGGGTCAACAAAGAGTTTACGCGTATATTAGTAAACTATGTGTCCATAAAATGCGATGTGTGTAATATAGGATAGGGGAGTTCAATATTTATCACTAAATTTAAAAAATATACATATTCCCATAGTTCATTAAAAAGGAGATAATATCATTCCCCCCCTGCTTGACCTTTGAGAACACACCCGACCCTCATCTACCTTGTGTGTGGCCAAACTAGAGAATTACCCTTCTCCCCTTAACTCTATCAATGCCCATAAAATGGGGTGGTTTTGATAATATTACATAAAAAATTATAGTGATTTCCTCACTTTTCCATATATATGATTCCTCTCCCTTTTTAACCATGGATTTCATTGTCTCTCACTAAGTATTTTTTGAAAACTCTATCATATCATGGTTGAGTCACCTTGATATGTTTGGTATCATTATCAGGGTTGCTCAATGATTTAATAAGAAAATAAAAAAACATCATTTCTCATCATTTAATTGGAGATACATCACTTATTTATCTTAATAATTCATATTACATAAATTTGAAAATTTTGTTGAATGAATCAGTGTCAGAAGATAGATATGTTTCCCGGTATGGTTTTACGAGTACTCCATTGACCTTCTATGTGTAGTTGGTCACTATTTAAGTGATTTAATATTTCCTAGTGATATTATAGAAATTAATACTTATTTATATTAATAAAATTATTAAAAACTATTTAATTAAATTATATTAGTTGTTTTTTCTTTAGATAATATCTCACGAGATGACACGAGACTTGAACAAACTTGGGGGGGGGGGATTCTTAATCCTGTGTTTCATGGTTATGAAATTGTGTGAGCTGGGTGGTCCCATAAATATATCCATTTTTTTAAATTCACTTTTCTCTGTTCATGTGGTATGAGATCTCACCACTTTGGTTACTTATATTGAATTTAAAATGAATTTTTATTCTAAACTAGGAGAATGGAAAAGTCCTATGGGCCATAGTTTATCCTTACACATCGGCATGATTCCATGACTACATAAGATCAAGAGAATAATTAGAAATATTTTCTTCTATGCACATGTAACCTAGAGGGGTTATAATGAGATGAGGATCAACCTAATGAACTTGAAATAGGACCCTCAATTTCCTTTAGTAGCGGTGAGTGAGGGAATGTGAATTATTAGCTGAGTGGGACATGGTGTGACTGTGAGATGCATTATAAAATTCTAACTAGTTGATTTTTGAGTTGAATCTGTGTTTTTTCCCCACTTACAAATGAGTACCTCGGTGGGTTTTCACTTGAGGGATTCATAATAGGTTATGTAAGTGGAGTGACTTAGTCTTTCATGGGATGTGGGATAACAATAATGTTGTCACCATATTGTGATGTTTGTGAGATATTTCATACTAATTAAACAACTCTATTATCTGATTATGAAGGTGATGTGGGATATGATTCCCTCTAAGTGATGGGAGTGGCCCAAAAAAATTTGGATGGAGGACCCCATGTAGGATTTATGGACTATGATATGTCTATGTTGACACTTAGTAGGTGCCATAATTTTACATTTAACTTATAGATGGGTGGTTCATGGAGGTATATATCATCAATCACAGTTGTCATCTTAGTAAAAATTGATTTATGATGACCATCTAGAAGAAATTATATTAACAGATTTGGGTTATATTCTGTAGAGGCCATCCTATGAGACATGTGATATTTTCAAGAAGGTTATTAATTCGTGAAGTTTGAAATGATGGTTCCTATGAGAGAGTGTTCCTTAGGTATGTGATGTGACAATTTTTTCCTTGTAGGGAGAGCCTACCCATTTGTTTGTGGTGACTTTTTCCAAACATGGTGCATGCATTCCTCTATGTTATCATAACATGTTACTTATTTTATGAAAGGGTGTGAGAACACCGATTATATATTAATTTGCTTTCTTCTTTTAAGGGAGTACGAATACTATTAAATTCATATATGATGTTACTTACATCATAGTTATGTGTTGGAATCCCCATGGGTTTCTAGATGATTTTACTTGTTTCACTAATGGATACAAGAATTCCCTTTTGTTTCTTAATGATGTCGCTTTTTTTAATGGTATGGTGTAGGCATCACCTTGAGTCTTTAGATGATATTAGAAGTTTTTTAATAGTGTGTGGGAATTATATTTTGTTTCTAGACGATTTTAATTGTTTTAAAGAAGAGTGGGTGACGTCCCTTGAGTTTCCAGATGATGTTATATGTTCCCCAATCAATTTTATTAATTCCCTTGAGTTTCTAGATGACGATTCCATTTTCATATTTGGGTGATGGAATGCCCTCGAGTTTTTAGACTATGTTAATTATTTCTTAGTAGGGAGTGTATAGTCTGTTGGGATACTGATGAAGATATAATTCTCAGAAACAATCCTCTATTGGATAATTTTGGTATGGTCAATCTCAGGTGTTACCTTATAATTTTAGGTTCAATGATATTGTTTTATTCTATTATATAGTTTTATTTACAACTATAATATCATATGTGTATAAAATGTATTTATTGGTTATGTTAGGGACCCCATTGATGGTTCCATATTAAATTTCACTCACACCCTACTTATTTAGCCATGATAATTGGGTACCCAAGAAGAACTCATTAATAATAGGCTCTTATAGGGAAGAGTCCAAGTGTTGTGTGATTGGGCTAGAGAAGATTAATAGGGATCTATATACTGGGATGTGTAGAAGCTCAGGGATGAAAATAGAGACTCCTTTTATTTTTCTAATTTTATTTTTTTATATACATGAATAGCCTAGTTGGAAACAAGTTAGAATTCAGTACTATATGCTTCCACATTTCAATTTTTATAGAATGGATGCATATTTATTCTAAGAAATAATATTTTTATTATCGATTATTAGTGTTTATTTCCACTATAATTCATCACTATAATATGAGGGAATATAATCCCCATAATAAATCACTGGTCCTTCACTAGAAATTAGAATCCTCTAATATACAGGGAATCATACTGGATGTCTCATTGTAAATTTCCTGGATAACTATGTAGTGAAAATATTTGGGATTTTTTCAAGTGGTTTTAGAGAATTTTTATTTTATGGTACTATTTATGAGATGTTATAAAAGTGATACAAGAATGAGATAGATCTTATGATGAATGTTTGAATGGTGTGTCACAAACACATTTTTCGATGATATGTATACGATACCAAGTAAATGTGATTTATATTATTTATTTTTTTGTTATGATTAGGATATTTATTTAAAAATGATGTATTTATTTGAGTTGTTTATTTATTATTTATTATCTTGTCCTACTAGAAGGAGTCCTAGTTATGTGCATCATTTTTTTGGCACATATGAATCTCATGAAATCTAGGTGCTTGTATGTGATTGATATCATTGATTGTGTGGGTTGAAGTTTTATAGAATTCTCTCATATAACGTTTTTATGGAATTATTATAAACAAAACCATTTTATATTTTCTATAATTATAGGTTATGTATATATTATGGAGATGTGTTTCTTGGAGATGAATACATTTTTAGTCTATTTTTGGGAATTATAGTTGCCCCTAGTTGGGAAATACGGTCATTGAATTCCTTAATGATTAATTGGTTGTGGGTGATTGTGATTCTTGTTTCAAAATAAAATGTAGTATAATTTCTGAAAGTGTAAATAATAACATATATGGAGTGTCCCAATATAGATTCTTAGTGGAATTATAGTTAACTAAAACATTTAACTATGTCTTACTATATGTTGGTTTTCATAGGGTTTTGTTGTTATGTGAGGATGGATGAAATCATGATCCTTGAGGGGATATTTCCATATTAGGATACTTGGAGAGGATTGTATTCCTTTAGTGGGTGGTGTATTTGGCATGTGATTCCTGATGTGTATATGTGATAACCCAAGCTTAGTGTTATAGAATGTGATTTACTGCGTGATAGTTGAGATTGTAGGAGATATATTTCCCAGGATCAATGAACATTATGAGATGTGTTTTATGTTCTAGGTGGTAGATTCTAGATTCCATGCAATATGACTCAAAATAATAGTAAACCAAGAGATATATGTGAGGAAAACCTTAGAGAATGGTTATCCCAGACTTCTGAGTTCCCTTAAAGAATATAGGCTTGGGTAGATGCCTTGTGGTTGAGTTTAATGTTTTTGATGTGCTATAAGATATATGGTGTATTCATGGAATTTACATGGACCTATGTGATGTAACTATATGTACTTTTGGTATCACAGTTTGGATTCAATAGGTTGGGTATGTGGGATGAATGGCCCCAATGACTTCAAATGTGGTTCTAGAAAAGGATGATGATCATGATAATCGGTGGTCATATCTAGTATGAGTAGCAAGAAGATGGATGCTTCTAGTTTTGAAACAATAGCCTGATGGTGGTGATCATGAGGTTATCCTAGTCTTGGGTGATATGAAAGGCTTATTAGAAAGGAAGCACAAATTTTATTTTGGCTAGATGATATTTTTTAATGCAAAATGAGATATCAGGATCCTGAATTAAAACAATGTGATGTTACCAGAGAAGAAATGAATGAATTTTACATTTATCCACTATGAAAAGGGTAACCATGACACTAGTGAGAGTACTCAATTAGATACACATCTCTTTATTTACCCCTTTTAAGCAGACCATCAGAAATATAGTTATCTTATCAAAAAAATGTGTCTGATGAAATAAATCATAGTAGGGAATTTTTCAATACATTTTGTCATCTTCACAGTCACCCTCAATGATAAATGAATAAAACCTCCCTTATGGCTTCTTCAATAGTGTTGGAATCACCTTCATACCATATGTTGTTCCCTTTTCCCTATGTTCCTTGGTCTGATGATATATGACTCATGGGATCATGAGTCAGGTCATATGACTAGGTTCTAAAAGAAATTACATATATTGTATTTGAATAAGATTTACATAGTACACATGAGGTTACAGGTAGTGTCAACTAGAACATATAGGATGGTCATGCATGGGATGAGGAATGATGGATTTAGAAATATACATAGGGGAATGTTTTACCAATTTTTTGATGAGCAAGAGTATTTTTAAATTGGAAACTTATGTCGATACCATATTCGACCACAGGTTGCGCCTTTACATGGGTTATCATGAAGATGTGAGAATGTTCATGGAGGAGAAAAACATGTGTAATATTAGGAAATTTTGGGGGTCAACACTTGTGGAATGGTATAAAGGAATACATATAGTGGGGAGTGCGTCATTATTTTTTGGTAGTGTGACACTTTTAATTATTTTAACTTCAGTGGATGGTGAGGTTCACATTCCTTGAAATATGTGAACAAGTGGTGAAAGATTTTCTTGTTGGATATCAATTTTGAATGGGATGAAAACATCCTGTCATTACATGTGGTAATGGATGGAGCATGGGTCCTCAAGGATAGTGTTTTGATTAAGTGGGGTAATGATAAATATACTCTTATAGCTGAGAACAAATTCTCTATCATGGAGGAATGAATCGCATGACAGTATAGTTGTGGGTGACATTATAATTTTCATTAGATAGTTGAGATAACTCTAGGATACCAGTGTGTAAATGGATCCAGTTTTATCTGGTTCCTTATTTAATCCAAATTTTAGATTTTAATATAGTGTTTAATGGGATATAAGGGTTAAAAATATCATAGATATGTTAATTATAATTTTAGAATATGATGAGGGGTTTTTTATGGTTGATTATCCACCCATGGAATTATACTAAGTGTTGGGTTAAAAATTTAGTTTGGCTATTTTGATGGTCTTGGGATGTCGTTAGGAGTTAAGTAATTTTGATTCAAGGATGAGGCCACACATTAGGGACTGAGGTTTTATTTTTTTCTGGGGATGTTTCCCATTATAGGTTTAGATGGTGTTTTGTATTAAATTTTATGTGGTTAGATGGATACCAACCCATTTATTCCATTAGATATGTAAGAATGATTTTTCATTAAAAGATTCCAATGTTGGGTAGTACCCTAGATCAAGATTGGCCCTCATGAGTTGAGACTTAAGGTGTCAGGAGTACCATGATCCTCCTGATGAATTTTTCAATGAAAATTTTTATGTATCATGATAGATAGCTGAAACTGATCACTATCTTAGTTTTGATGATGTTGATTAGGGGGTAGCTCTACCTTTAGTGAATATTAAAGTCCCAGGTTTAGAGTTTCATATTGTAATCTAAATTAGATTCTTTGGATTGGATGAAATAATTTAGTTATAAATGAATGACTATGATAAGTTAGGTTGGATGGTTGAAATACGAGTGAAACATCTTGGTGATGAGAAGTATTATAGTTATGAAGTTGTAAATAATGACATTTTCTGGGATATGAGTTTCAAATGGGTTTTTAATTTTAATCTCTTAATAGACGGTTATTTTATGAATTGATATTTGAATAATAATACAAATATTTATACCATCATAAAGAGATATTGTTTGATATTTATCAAGTATTAGGATGTGTTTCAAGTTCTGATGTGAATCCGGGGAGATTTCAATTGGAGTTTAAAATTTTTTAAAATGGTTTTACACATTCATACAATTATCACACTGTTAGGTAATACCATGTGAGTAAAACATGGGGGTTGTTTTTTCTTGGTGTTTTGGAGTATGGTTTGGTAACCATTGTATATAAACCATACTAAACATAAAATTTAAATTTTAGATGTTTCTATACAGTTGACACATATTTTTCAAAATTGTTCAGTTGAACCGTGTGAGGGGTGAAGGTTGTATAGTTTCAACTACAAATTTAGATCACGGTTTGTAAAACTCTATAGCATAACCCTATAAGGTATAATACATATTTGAGTGAGGGTTGAAGTAATAGTGATGAATTTGAAAAACCATCTGTTCAAACCACGCGACTACTCAAATTTAATTAAAAATGAGTCAAATAATGAAATCCCCCTTTAGATTTTATCCATCACCCTCCTCTCTTCTCCCTAATGTGTGACCATGATAAATATCCCCCATCCTCCCTCCACACTTGATCCCCCTTTTATGAAAGTGCCCATTCAGGAAAAATGTACCACTAAGTGGTTGAGGGGTGAATTTTTGATACTTTTTCTTTTTATTTTATTTGAAACAACCTTCACATTTTGTTAAATATTTTAATCCCTATTGAAGACAAATCAAACACACATTCATTGGAACACAAGAATTACAGTGTTCATTATTTACACTTGTAGCACTATATAAAAAATCCAATAGTGTGTGTGCATCCTCTTAGAAACAATAGTGTAAAAAAATGTTTGTGTAACAACAAATGTTGCATATGATTCTTTTCAATTTCTAAAAATTCTATGATGGGCCCATAAGGGGTGCTCTGCAGGTAGGGTTTACCCATTGCAGCCTTCCTCCATTCCTCCTCAGTTCAGCTCAGTCCTCCTCAACGCATGATCCATGTAATCGTGGTGGATTACACTTTCTTTGGTGGAGTACCTTGTGTGATCGTCCGCGTCGGTGTACGTTGTTGGCTCGATTGTGTCAGCATTTTTCTCCATTGCTAGTCTGCTTTTACCTCACTCTATCTACCACCGATTTGGATTCAAGGTGGTATAGTGATGGTCCAGTGGTCGAGAACCAGTCTCTACATCTGTGGGTTACTAGCGCATATCATGTGAGAGTGTTGGGTTGTCCGTTTCCGTCATTTTGTGCATTTTGGAGGGCGACTATGGGATTTTGGTATGGGATTGAGGAAGGGTCTAACGATCCATGGATAGGGTGGTCATGGTTACAGTGATGGATTCTTTATCATTGTCTATTGACTTCTCATTTTGGTTTATGCTGTTGATCTACAGATCAGGGGTTCTCGGCTTCTCCATTTGGTTTACTTCATGTTTGTTTGGTTGATTATTTCTTTTCATGTTGATATCTCAGATAAACATGAAGGGTCTTCATGGAAGAGGCATTGATCTATGGTTTTCCTGAAATAGAGGATGTGCATCCATCAATTTTTTTGATTTTGCTTTGGAGTTTTTTTCCTGATGAGGTCAGGAATCTACATGGTTCACTTCAGCAGCAACGTTTCATTTGTATTCTTTGGATTTTTTATTCTTGTAAATTTCTTGTGGATGACTACGATGATGTTTTGAATGATTTTGCGTATCTCTATCTAGAAAAAACATTGATCTACATTTTGATTAGTTCAATGGAAATGGTGGTTAATAGATTACATGTTTGACTATGGATTTGGATTACTTGTTGGATTGTGGAGGTGTTTCAAGAAGCACACAACATGGGTCTCCATCAGATGAGGTCCAGATCAAGCATCTTTCACCTTTGCATGCCCTTTGGATTCAGATGTTCGAGAGTGTATGGCTCCACCATCGGTACAGTGCCAATGAAATCCTACACGGGACAGCTAGCTGAGTGTTCATGTGATGGATAATGTTTGTCATCAAGATGTAATAGATAAGAAGGGGTAGATATGGTAGTCATGACCTGGGTTATCGTATTTCTTGGTTCTATGTTCTTGTAATGTTAGACTTTGCGGTTTCTCACATTTTCCTCAAAAGGGTTAATAATAAAAAAGCTAATTTTCAGTCCACAAATGTATTCATTGAAGAAAAATTCTTCAATTTCATACCTAGATGATGATAAGAACATCAAGGACTCTAATATAGAAATCAATCTGATTGGTCATTATGATTTTCTTACCTCAATTCCTCATATCTTCTTCTCAAATATTATTTCCCAATCTGATGTTTATAACATTATCAGAATATGGTTGAAAAATTTTATAAAACTTTATTTTTAAATCTATAAACCACTATACGTAAATATCAATTTTATTATTTAGCTCGATAAGATGAAAAACTAAATATGATGACAAGAAGAATACGATAGACATTTAAATATGATGATCACTAAATATGGGGATCAACTGAATAACATTTCAATCATATCTATTCATGTTTCACTTCTCTCCATCAAAAACTATTCAGTAATATATCAATATAGAAAAATTATTTCTCTCCCTATAAAGTTAGAGCTTCTCTCTCTTCCTATGAAAAGTACACCTATATCCGTCCTCTAAACAATTACAAAGTAATTCTCTCTTTTATAGGAATCCAAGGATGGTTTTGGTAGGAATTTCAAAAACCTTATAGCTCATCAAAAATTCCCCAAATCTCAATTTCTTTTGAATTATAGGTGAATAATGACTTCATCAACTCTTTTAAAATAATCTTGAATCTTTTTTACGACTTAAAATATTTTCAAAATATCTTCTCAAACAACAATTTTAATATGGTTTCCTAATCCAATTACTTAAGTATAATTTCTTAAATATCATGCTCTGAAGAAATTTAATATATAATTTCAGAAATAGGATTCTTTGGATACCTCAGTTTGATTATATTTCTCTATCCTAATTTTTGAATATGATCAGTAAGATAAATTGGTATCATCTTAGATACAATGTCTGTAGACCCATATAGGGAAAAAACCATATTTTTCTTATTAGAAGCTCCCCATTTGATAATACATTCTAAAATCCCCTTCATCATTATTCTCAAACCTCTTCGTCTAATTATACATTTCTACTAACCCAAATGATATAAAAAACAACTTTTTAATATCTTCTCTTAACCCATTTCATTAATAAATAAATCAATTTAACCCTCTTTTAAATGGTTGAATACATTTTTTATCGTACTTTTTTCTATTTGTTTACATTAATAGGTCTCGAGAAATTCTTTCCCTGAGTATGATTTCATAGAGATTCCGATCAGTAACTTATTTCTCTTTTCCCATAAATTTCCTTCTTTATGTATGTGTTTCTTTTAGCTTCTTGTCTTACTAAAAACATGAACCACCATGTTTTCACATTTTCCACAAATGTTCTTAACCCTTATGAATCTAATGAACCCATTATGATCACCTTCATTAACCTTATTCTTTATAAATATAGAGACATGTCTTCCTCATTCCATTGATTATGTTTACTATGAGATGCTTGAGTGACTAAATTTATTTTACCCACTTCCTTCTTTCTAACTTATCTAGAATACTATTATCAGAATAAAATTGGCCAATGTATGATCCCTTGATCCCCTTTTTTCCATCCAGATCTAATCGATCTGAATACAATTTCCAAAATCACTTTTCTCTCAATCATTCTTTTATCAATATTGACTCAATATTTTTACTAATAACTTGTGATTTATGAGATCTGAATGATCACAAAGCATCATCACATTTATTTATCGTAATAATATAGATTCATATTATCCATCAATTCTTCCATACTAGATCTAGAGTGAATTTTATGTCCATTTAGTTCCAACAATATTCTTTCTAAAAATGATTGATTATATAATTTTGTATTCAATGAGAATATGATGATCCTTATCACTGAGCTATATTTACCTGAATACGATGGGTCTTTTCATACATTGCGAGTCTGATTCTCTGAATATTATGGTCAGCCCGAATTTCATCAAATGAAAATTGAGGTTATTTTCCCTTTATTCATGATCTTATTTGAAAAAAAATTCAACACTTGAATTTCCTGACATTCAACATCATATTAATCCAAAAAATCACCCCTTGGGATTTTGTTGTGATCCATGTTTCATAAATCATTGAACATTATATCCGCAAGAAATATTTCCAAAAAAACCATAATAACAAAAGTTTGTTATTATGAAAACCTTTATAACTTTTCTTCATTGAATTTTTTTCTCATCTCTTCATCTTTATTGGAATATAGAAAAATGTTTTCCCTCCAACTGCTCCAACAAATAGACAAAATAGTTCTCACACTTACAATGTTGAAATCGCATCTTTCCCTCAAATCCCCCTTTCTACAAGCATGAATTTGATATATTTATGAAAAAAATCAATTAACCTCCTTGAAAACACTCTATAAATGTAATATTAGTAAAGGAAAAAATACATAACTCAATCTTATTGAGAAAGTGGTTTAACTCCCCTGTTCAAAATCAATTTAGAGAAGGATTCCTTTAGTAATGTTTTTGTGAAAATTTCATAAAGATTTTCAGATGTTGCAACATATTATAGCTTTAATTCATTTTTCTCAATATGATCTATAATTACATGATAATTAATATCAATTTGTTTTTAATGAGAACTTAGAACTAGATTCCGAGTGATATTGATTATACTTTTATTATCACAACCCAAGAGCAAGGGTAACTTTACATAAATAGGCATGTATTCTAATTGAGTTTTTATCAACATAAGATGAGTGGTTTCATGAGTGACTGTAACATACTTACCTTCATTTATACTTAGAATTACGGAATTATGCTTCTCTATGTTCCAACTAAAAAAATTATTTCCCAAAATGAATACTTCATTAGATGTAAATATTCTTTCATCAACATTTACTTCCCAATCTATATCTAAAAACCCAAAAAATCAATAATATCTGAGATATTATACCTAATAATAATATTAATTATTTATTGTCACGACCCGCCTTCACCAAAAGGAGGGAAGGGTCAGCAGATTGCCAGGCCCTTCCTTCTTTAAGTTGAAGGAGAGATAATGACCCCGAAACCCGCCTTCAATAGGTCCCGGAGTGGCGACTAGCACCAAGGGTATAGAAAATTCTCGCAAATGGAAGGCATTACCCTTTTTATCTTATAAGATCGAATGATTAGGAGAAGAAAACCCAACAACACCAAGGTAGAAAGAAAAGTAAAGCCAAAAGTAAACCATTCCCACATGCATGTTTCAAAAGTGAAAGCCACAAAGTGCAAAAAGGTGACTACAAGGTAAGTACCAAAAAGGAAAAAAGAACACCTGCAACTGCTCCAAAAGTCCGAGCTAGTAAGGTCCTGCATGATCCCCGAAGTCCTCCTGGAAACCTGAAAGCAGTTTTATATACGTAGGGTGAGTATACAAGTACACTCAGTAGGGAAAACCAAGACTCTCGTGCACAAGTGGGGGAACGTACTAAAGTCCCGTGAGAAAAAGAGTAAACCAAACACCTAACAAGGCAAACAATCCATCCCAGGCCTCACCAAGGCTCACTCCCCAAATAACGCAAGTCAAGTAATATATATAATAAGAACACATCGATGTTTGGGTACCCCGCGCCACTTTCCCACTGGTTATTGAGACATCCTACGCATCGGACCAATCCCGCCATTCTCACCGCAGTCCCACTGCCACACCCGCCCGCACACACCTGGGCCACAACCACACGCAGTCCCACTGCCGAAATCCCGCCCGCACACACCTGGGCCTCAACCGCACGCATTCCCACTGCTGAATCCCTCCCGCACACACCTGGGCCACAACTGTCACATGTAACCATGCATGCAAACACCTAGGCCAGAACAACCACCGCCACACCCGAAGACACCTGGGCTAAAGGATCCACTGCCACGCCCGAAGACACCTGGGCCTCATCCCGAAGACACTTGGGAAACCACCTGCCGCACACACCTGGGCAACCACCACAACACCCCGCCCGATGGTTCTTGGGATAATAATGGACTTCAGGCCATCACAGCCTGCCCGAAGGTACTTGGGCTATCCGGGAAAGGGAGCAGAAAAGGAGCTAATAACCAGCCACTAAGGATAGTGTTGGGAAAAACACCCTTCCCCCATAAATGGGGGTGTTCGGCACTGAGTGCTCAACTTGGGTGGGGCGTGAATAAGAAACACAAATCTACAAGTATAGATATAGGTAACAAACACTCACCCAAAGCTTAGGTTTTCCTAGCCAACCTAAAGAACACAACACCACTACGTCCGAGTTAGAGTTCACGACCCTTGCCCACAAAACCATTTGTCTCATTCTCATTTCACGTTCAGTTAAAATGTTCAATTAATTTTAAGCACTACTAGGAAACTACCATAAGCATAACCAAGGAAAGCGTCAAAAGCATGGATCAACCAAAACACTCACACCCGGTTCTGTCAACAGAGGATCTCTCCCCAATTTGTGATATGAACGAGTAACCACTCGGATTTAAAATTCACAACCACCGAATCCATACCAACAGGAGATCCCATCTCCCAAATTCACACAACCACCGAGAGTATAAAAGAACAGGGGATCCCATCCCCTCCCACATTTCCAGCAATCGGCCCTAAAGGAAAACAACCAACTACCACTACCAACACAAGTCAGGGATTTTCAGATTTAAACGACTTAACACACTCCATGATATCAAATTCCGTGTGTTCTAACCGGGAGTTATCACAGAAGGGTTGATCCTGGTGCTTTCAATTATTCAGCCGGATATACGTGATTAACCGATTCACTTTTCACAGCAAGAGTTTACAACCACAAACAAGCCATTTAAAACATCAATAGGGTTTATTAGTGCACAAAAAACGACCACCAACGACCTCTATTTTCATGAGGCGCAAGCCAGCACAACTCAACAAGATGGTCATAGAAGAAACAACATCAAAATATAAAACACCATCAACGATCACCGCACCCCCTCTCTTTCTTTATAGAATTCGTTCTTTATCTTTAGTTAGGTCTGGTTTACCCAATTCTATGGGATCAAAAGCACGCCCACCCCGTATGATACACAAAAGAGAGAGACGAAGGAGAAATTCCCTACTTGTTGATAGATGATCGATGTTTAGGCCAGGGGCGCAGAACTTTACGGATAACGATGCGGTGGGCCCGATGCACCAGAAGATGTTTGTGAAAATCCACGATCGAGGAAAGGAGAAACCACGGCTAACCCTTAGTTTATAAGAGTCGGGGACGTTTGAGGTGAAAAAGCGAAACCGCGTAAGACGTGGAAGTCGTGGGTTGACCACGCGGCTTGACTCATCATTAAAGGTGCTGGGTGGTTTAAACCGACTCATGAGTCGATTCAGTATTTAATTTAAACTTTTGTGCGCGTTTCGGGTCTTTAAGACATTTCTTTTCTTTAAACGAGGCAGAATAGGGTTTAAAACCCTATTTGTGAAAAAGGAGCGTTACTGGAACAACTTGGCAAGGCCGGGTGATGTCGGTCGGTTCCGCCGATCGGTCACACCGATCGGTCTCACCGATCGGTCGCACCGATCTGCACCCCTTAAGGATCCGGATTTTTGCAATGGAAAGGACCAAGGGGGGTTTGGGTCATCACATCTGATACCTCTTAAACGATTCTCGTCCTGGAGAATCACAACAAACCAGAAGGAAAGAGAGGGTCCGAACAACCATCTTCGAAAGATACCTCTTAGGAGTGAACCCCTGCTAACTAAAAACACTCCCCTGTCAAGAACCAAGAAACACACCACGCCAAACCGCCCGGTCATGTGGGTTTGGGGAGTTTCCCTCCCCATGTCAAGATATTATCCGCTTTGGGCGGCACTGACTTGCCCGCACGGGTTTAATCGCATCCACCTTAATGCGTCTTGATTAGGGGTCGGGTTCCCTCTTCCCTTTAGCCGGGGCTTTTCACACACAATAGAGGAAATAAACCAGTACATTTCATAGCCAAAAGTCAAACGTTCTACCACAATAGGTACAAAAAGGAAAAAAGCTCAAAACAACCCGGGGTATTGGGCACGCATCTGTGCTTCCCTCTCCCACGTACTCTCTTCGAGCCCTCCATGTCTCCACAACACACGAACCAAGGTAATGGCTCGCCCACGAAGCACCTTCTCCTTGTGATCCTCGATCATCACTGGTTTTTCCACAAAGGTTACGTCATCCTCGATGTCCAGTTCACCCCAATCAAGGACGTGTGAATCATCGTGCAGATAACGACGGAGCTGGGATACATGAAATACATCATGTATCCTTAGCACCGGCGGAGTTAACTCTAGCTGATAAGCCACTTCACCGACCCGCCGTAACACTTCGAAGGGTCCGACGAATCTGGGGGAAAGCTTACCCCCTTGCCGAACCTCCGTTTCCCATGCCGCGGGGTGACCTTCAAGAACACGTGGTCCCCAACCTCAAACTCCAAGGGCCTTCTCCTGGTATCAGCATACGACTTCTATTGGTCCTCGGCCGCCTTCATCCTTTCCCGTATGAGCTGAATCTTCTCTGTCGTGTTCTGCACCACCTCCGGGCCAAGGATTCCTGCCTCTCCTACTTCGGTCCAACACACAGGTGAACGGCATGGCCTCCCGTACAAAGCCTCAAACGGGGCCATACAGATGGTAGAGTGGTAGCGATTATTGTAGGAAAACTCTACTAGAGGCAAGTATCACACCCATGACTCTCCTGAGTCCATAACACATGCTCGTAGCATATCCTCCAAGGTCTGGATGGTTCGCTCCGTTTGTCCATCTGTCTGGGGATGGAAAGCAGTGCTAAGGCGTAACTGGGTGCCATACGCATGCTGCAATCCTCTCCAGATTCGCGAGGTAAACCGTGCATCCCTATCCGAGACTATTGACCTCGGAACTCCGTGCAACCGCACCACCTCATTCACGTACTTTCGTGCCAAAGAATCCACAGTACTTGACTTCCTGATTGCCAGAAAGTGAGCCGATTTCGTCAACCTGTCCACCGCCACCCATATGGCATCGCACCCTCCATGGACCTTGGGTAGTCCCGTGATGAAATCCATTGGGATGTCATCCCACTTCCACTCGGGAACAGCTAAAGGCTGCAGTAGGCCGCCTGGAACCCGGTGTTCAGCCTTCACTTGCTGACATACTAAGCATTTAGCCACAAATTCTGCCACCGCTCGCTTAACTCCGGGCCACCAGAACTGCCTTTTCAGCCCTTGGTACATCTTGGTAACTCTTGGGTGCACCGCTAGGGGTGAGTTGTGGAACTCACTGAGAACCTTGCCACACATCACTCTTGGAACAAACAACCTTTTCTGGAAAAGCATCCGGTGCTGACCGTCCTCTGTCCATTTTCTTGGAGCATCGCCCTGGTCAACCCGATCACGCATCACTTCGCACTCGGGGTCTCCCCACTGAGACTCCTCCACTTGTCGAAACATAGATGACTGCACTTTCATCTGATATAGGCAGCCTCTCCCACTATCCATCTTCGCATCCAGGTGTAAGGCAACCAACTCCTCCATTGCCTTCCAGGCATTTTCCGACTCTCGGACCGCATCCTTCTGCGTCCTCCTGCTCAAGGCATCGGCCACCACATTGCCCTAGCCCTCAGTATAAGAGATTTCAAAGTCGTAGTCCTGGAGGAACTCCACCCATCTCCGTTGTCGCAAGTTCAAGTCCCGCTGGGAGAAGATATACTTTAAGCTTTTGTGATCTGTGAAGACCAAAAATCATTCCCCGATGAGGCAGTGCCGCCATAACCTTTGCGCAAAAACGACCGCTGCAAGCTCCAGGTCATGGGTGGCGTAGTTACACTCATGGGGGCGTAGCTTCCAGGACCTGTAAGAGATCACCCCTTGTTGCTGCATCAAAATGCATCCCAGGCCCTGTCCTGATGAATCACAAAATACCTCATAGGCCATCCCTTCTTCTGGTAATCTCAAAACTGGGGCACTAACCAGCTTTTCTTTTAGGTAGCTGAAGGCCGACTCACATTGCTCGATCCACACGAAAACCTGGTCCTTCTTGGTCAAAGCTGTCAAGGGGGACGCTACTCGGGAGAAGTTGGGTAAGAATCTCCGGTAGTAACCTGCCAGTCCGAGGAAACTTCGGACTTCCGCCACATTCTTGGGTGCTGCCCAAGAAACAACTGCCCCAACCTTTGATGGGTCGACTGCCACCCCCTGCTCAGACACTACGTGCCCGAGGAAGTGCACTTCTCATGCCCATAACTTGCACTTTGACAACTTCCCGTAGAGCTGGTGCTGTCGGAGGACTTCCTAAACTGTCCTCAGGTGCTCTGCATGGTCCTTTTCTGACCTTGAATAGATCAGGATATCGTCGATGAATACCCCCACAAACTGATCCAGGTACTCCCGAAAGATGGAGTTCATAAGCCCCATGAACACGGCCGGGGCGTTCGTAACACCAAAGGGCATGACCACGAACTCGAAGTGCCCATACCTTCACCTGAACGCTGTCTTCGGGATGTCGCCCTCTTTCACCCTCAGCTGGTGGTACCCAGACCGCAGGTCAATCTTCGAGAACCATCCTGCCCCTTTCAGCTGGTCAAAAAGATCATCTATCCTTGGGAGAGGGTAGCGATTCTTGATCGTCACCTGATTCAACCTCCTGTAGTCTATGCACAACCTAATACCTCCATCTGCCTTCTTTGAAAACAAGACTGGAGCACCGCACAGTGACGCACTTGGACGAACATAACCCCTCCTCATCAGATCGTCAATCTGTATCCGCAACTCCCGTAGCTCCGAAGGTGCCATCCGGTAAGGAGCCATCGAGATTGGACGAGAGCTGGGCTGCAGGTCTATCCCGAACTCGATATCACGTCGAGGGGGTAGAGTCGTCACCTCCTCAGAAAAGATATCCATAAACTCACGGACGATCTCTGGCACTTCCACCATTTCCGCATCTACTGATTCTACTGTCAGCTCGGTCAACAAGGAGAGGAGAGGTTCCTCCCTTCTGTTTCCCTTTGGACAGCTCCGCTCGCCGGTGAAGGTAACACGCTGGCCGTCCAAACCTGAGAACACGACACTTCTTTGGAAACAGTCGATGACGGCGCACACAGAAAATAGCCAGTCGATGCCTAGGATGACATCATACGGCTGAATCTGTAGCAAAAGGAGATCCCTAACCGACTGATGTGGCCCTAACATCAGTCTACATCCCTGAAAAACAAACAGCAAGTCGGTCTGACCTCCAACTGGTGTGATCAACACCAGGGGCACTGGAAGTCTCTCGGCATCTAGACCCAAGGCACGGACTAGACTGGGTGAAAAAAAGGAGTGCGAAGCTCCGGTATCGAACAAAGCATAAGAAAGAGTGCTAAACACATTGATCGTACCTCGAACAACCTCTGGCCCTGTTGGAACTATTGCCTCTGCGGCGTGTAACTATCCACCTCCAGCTCCCCTGCCCCTCAGCTATCGGCCACCTCCCCGACCATGCCCTAGTTGAGGTCCCTGGGGAGCGCCCTGAGGTCGTCCTCCTCCTCCTGTGTCTGCCTGTGGAGGAGCGGGAGCTCGCTGTCCCTGTTGCTACTGCTGGAAGGGTCTGGCTGGAAACTGCTGCTTCAGCGGATGTTGGGGATGACTGCCACTGTTGTACTGCACCCGATCGGGGCACTAACTTCAGAGATGTCCCGGGCTCCCGCGGATGAAGCACTGTGGTCCCGAGCCTGAAGGGAAAGAACGTGGGCGGGGGATCGAAACTGAAACTGTTGCGGTCTGCTCCCTATGGGTCGGAACCTGGAGGGTCCCAATGCTGGAGGCCTGGTGCTGACGGCCTTCCCCTTCGATGGTCCCAACTGGATCCCTTCTCGTGACACTCCGCCCAGAGCATGAATCCTTTCCACCACTTCGGCCTTCTTCTGGACCTCTATGTATGTCGGAAGGGTAAAGGGGGTAACAGCATACTGGAGGGAGGGTCAAAGCGCCTCCTCCAAACGTCTTGCCCGAGACTCCTCATCGGGAAATAGGTCCGGAGCA
The DNA here is from genome assembly GCA_963277665.1 of Viscum album. NCBI lineage: Eukaryota > Viridiplantae > Streptophyta > Magnoliopsida > Santalales > Viscaceae > Viscum > Viscum album. Next base: position 1,888,106,410 of record OY728143.1, on the reverse strand, counting down.
AAACGTTGGAGGTCCTTAAACTTGATTCCAAGTTCCCTCACGGACATGCTCCCCTGCTGGAGGGAGAGTAGCTCCTGCCTCTTCTCCACCTTCATTGTCGAGGAGAGGAACTCCGCCCGGAACTCCTTCTCGAAATCCGCCCAAGCAACCTCAGACTCCATCCTATTCCCCAGGTGAGGCATCCACCACTGACGTGCCGCTCCTCGCATCTGGCTAACAGCCAGAGGAACCCAGTACTCTGTCGGGGCCCGAATCAGGCCGAAGTCTATAACTAGCTCCTCTAGCCAGCCTTCCGTCTTCATATCGGAGGTGCTGCCCTCGTACTTCTCGAGGGCATGTCGCTGGAAGGCTCGAAGAGTCTTCTGCCACTGGTCGTCCTCTTCCTCTCGATCAGCTCTTTGCCGATTGTCCAAAGTAGTCTCAGGGGCCTCGATCCCCTGTACCACACGTGGTCGCCTTCCAGGTGCCATAGCTGCAAGGTAAACAAGGAATTCCTAAGCCCAAGTAGTGCAGAATATCGTTTTTAAAACATCTTAAGATTTAATTTATTCTTAATTCCCAAGACATCCCAGAAACACAAGAACACAAGTCATTATGATGCATGTACCCTTCCTAGGGTCTCTACCCTGCAATCAGTGTGGCCTCACTTGGTCGTTCGGTAGGTCTAGAGTCCTTGCATCGGATCACGGGGGGCCCTAAAATCCCATGTCCTAGCCGGTCTTCCCTGGCCTAATTCACGCTCCAAGGTCACCCACCACCGTTGCCTTACCTCCCATGCAATCCTCACTGTGCCTAACTCCAGACTCCGTCCCATCTCTCAACCTGCCTCTGATACCATTCTGTCACGACCCGCCTTCACCAAAAGGCGGGAAGGGCAGCAGATTGCCAGGCCCTTACTTATTTAAGTTGAAGGAGAGAAAATGACCCCCGAAACCCGCCTTCAATAGGTCCCGGAGTGGCGACTAGCACCAAGGGTATAGAAAATTCTCACAAAGGGAAGGCATTACCCTTTTTATCTTATAGGATCGAAAGATAAGGAGAAGAAAACCCAAAAACACCAAGGTAGAAAGAAAAGTAAAGCCAAAAGTAAACCATTCCCACATGCATGTTTCAAAAGTGAAAGCCACAAAGTGCAAAAAGGTGACTACAAGGTAAGTACCAAAAAGGAAATAAAAGAACAACTGCAACTGCTCCAAAAGTCCGAGCTAGTAAGGTCCTGTGTGATCCCCGAAGTCCTCCTGGAAACCTGAAAGCAGTTTTATATACGTAGGGTGAGTATACAAGTACACTCAGTAGGGAAAACCAAGACTCTCGTGCACAAGTGGGGGAACGTACTAAAGTCCCGTGAGAAAAAGAGTAAACCAAACACCTAATAAGGCAAACTATCCATCCCAGGCCTCACCAAGGCTCACTCCCCAAATAATCCAAGTCAAGTAATATATATAATAAGAACACATCGATGTTTGGGTACCCCGCGCCACATTCCCACTGGTTATTGAGACATCCTACGCATCGGACCAATCCAGCCATTCTCACCGCAGTCCCACTGCCACACCCGCCCGCACACACCTGGGCCACAACCACACGCAGTCCCACTGCCGAAATCCCGCCCGCACACACATGTGCCTCAACCGCACGCAGTCCCACTGCTGAATCGCGCCCGCACACACCTGGGCCACAACTGTCACATGTAACCATGCCTGCAAACAACTAGGCTAGAACAACCACCGCCATGCCCGAAAACACCTGGGCTAAAGGATCCACTGCCACGCTCGAAGACACCTGGGCCTCATCCCGAAGACACTTGGGAAAACACCTTCCGCACACACCTGGACAACCACCACAACACCCCGCCCGATGGTTCTTGGGCTAATAATGGACTTCGGGCTATCACAGCCTGCCCGAAGGTACTTGGGCTATCCGGGAAAGGGAGCAGAAAAGGAGCTAATAACCAGCCACTAAGGATAGTGTTGGGAAAAACACCCTTCCCCCATAAATGGGGGTGTTCGGCCCTGAGTGCTCAACTTGGGTGGGGCACGAATAAGAAACACAAAGCTACAAGTATAGATATAGGTAACAAACACTCACCCAAAGCTTAGGTTTTCCTAGCCATCCTACAGAACACAACACCACTGTGTCCGAGTCACAGTTCACGACCCTTTCCCACAAAACCATTTCTCCCATTCTCGTTTCACGTTCAGTTAAAATGTTCAATTAATTTTAAGCACTACTGGGCAACTACCATAAGCATAACCAAGGAAAGCTTCAAAAGCATGGATCAACCAAAACACTCACACCCGGTTCTGTCAACAATGGATATCTCCCCAATTTGTGATATGAATGAGTAACCACTCAGATTTAAAAATCACAACCACCGAATCCATACCAACAGGAGATCCCATCCCCCAAATTCGCAGAACCACCGAGAGTATAAAAGAACAATGGATCCCATCCCCTCCCACATTTCCAGCAATCGAACCGAAAGGAAAACAACAAACTACCACTACCAACACAAGTCTGGGATTTTCAGATTTAAACGACTTAACACACTCCATGATTTCAAATTCCGTGTGTTCTAACCGGGAGTTATCATAGAAGGGTTGATCCTGGTGCTTTCAATTATTCAGCCGGATATACGTGATTAACCGATTCACTTTTCACAGCAGGAGTTTACAACCACAAACAAGCCATTTAAAACATCAACAAGGTTTATTAGTGCACAAACAACGACCACCAACGGCCTTGATTTTCAGGAGGCGCAAGCCAGCACAACTCAACAAGATGGTCATAGAAGAAACAACATCAAAATATAAAACACCATCAACGATCACCGCCCCCCCTCTCTTTCTTTATAGAATTCGTTCTTTATCTTTAGTTAGGTCTGGTTTACCCAATTCTACAGGATCAAAAGCACGCCCACCCCACATGATACACAAAAGAGAGAGACAAAGGAGAAATTCCCTACTTGTTGATAGATGATCAATGTTTAGGCCAGGGGCGCGAAACTTTACGGATAACGATGCGGCGGGCCCGATGCACCAGAAGCTGTTTGTGAAAAGCCACGATCGAGGAAAGGAGAAACCACGGCTAACCCTTAGTTTATAAGAGTCGTGGACGGTTGAGGTGAAAACGCGAAACCGCGTAAGACGTGGAAGTCGTGGGTTGACCACGCGGCTTGACTCATCATTAATGGTGCTGGGTGGTTTAAACCGACTCATGAGTCAATTCAGTATTTAATTAAAACATTTGTACGCGTTTCGGGTCTTTAAGACATTTCTTTTTTTAAACGAGGCAAAATAGGGTTTAAAACCCTATTTGCGAAAAAGGAGCGTTACTGGAACAACTTGGAAAGGCCGGGTGAGGTCGGCCGGTTCCGTCGATCGGTCACACCGATCGGTCGCACCGATCGACACCCCTTAAGGATCCGGATTTTGGCAAAGGAAGGGACCAAGGGGGGTCTGGGTCATCACATTTATTTTATGTATATGAGAAATATTTTTCCATAATGTAAATGTGATTGTTTTGGAGCACTCTGATATCTTGCACATGCGGTAACAACATACAATGTCAGGTCTTAAGGCATTAAATTGCAGTAAACTTCCAATCACATTTTGAAATTATTTCTGATAAAATTCTTTTATTTATCAATCTTTACAAAAAAAAATTACAAGTGAAATCCATACAGAAACAGTTTTTGTGTTTTCCATTCTGAACCTCTTAATAAGTTCTATATCATACTTTTCATGAGAAAGAAAAATGTGTTTCTTTTCATGAAGAATTTTTAACCTAAGAAACTATTTTATTTACCCCACCAATGAAATTATTAATTTCTTTAGAAAATATTTCACACGATCTTTTATCATCCCCACCAAGATAATGTCATCAACCTAAGAAATTATGATGAGGGAATACTCTTGACTTTCTCTAATGTAATGATTTTTATCCACTCTTCCTTTCATAAAAATCACCATCATTATACATGTATCCAAATTGGAATATCATGCCCATGGAGCATTATTAAGACCATAAAAGGGAATTTTAAATTTATAAACATAAATTTTATTTTTCAAAACAACAAATCTAAAAGGATTCTCAATGTAAACATCCTCATCAAGATTACCATTCAAGAATGCATATTTAACATCCATTTGAAAGATCTTGTAACTTCATTGTGTAGTAATACTAAGAATTTTTTATATTTCATTAACCATTACACTAGAGAAAGTGTTTCTTCAAAATCGATTCCTTTAATGTGTGAATACCCTTTTTAAACTAATCTTCCTTTGTTTCTTTTTTACATCAAGTTATTCTTTTATCTTTTTCTGAAGGACCCACTTTATTCCAATATTGTTTTTATTTTATGGGATGGGTATTATTTTACATGTATCATTCATTTTAATCTAATTTAATTATTCATTAATGGCCTAAAACCATTTTGGATACTCAAAATATTTATTCACATCATTCTATTCCACTTTTGAATAAAAAGAAGTATGAGAAATACTATTTTTTGTTCTTCTTTTATGAACATTATCATGTTGATAACCAATGATATTATGAGGCTCCACTTCAATACTAATACTAATATTAGATTTTTTTAGTGTCTTACTCATCACTAAAAATAGCTTAGTCTAATTTTTCTTCTTGAGTAAGATTATAGTTGGCTATATCCTGATCAGAATTTTTTTCCTTTTCATGCTCAACTTCTGTGTCTCCCTGAGCATGTTTTTCTTCATCATATCTTTTAGTTACATTCCCATCAATATAATAAATAATTCTTCCAATTTATTTTTTGAAAAATTTATATACTCATCCTTCTAGATAATATATAAAAAAAATTTATCATCACCTTTCAACTCAAACATTCCACAGTTTCAAACTTTCTTCTTTATAATGCATGGACACTTGAAATATATAAAGTATTTCAAACATAGAGTTTTCAAATAAAAAATTCATATGGTTTCATATGTGATCTTTCCCAATAGAAACATAGGTTTTTAATATTCATATTAGTACTCATGTCTTGCCTCCAAAAGTAATGAGAATGACCATGTTCAAGTAACATTGTTATTCCCATTTCCACCAAAGATCTATTATTTCATTATGAAACCCTATTTTGTTGAGGATTATATAGGGAAATATAATTATTCATAATTCCCTAATTCTCTAGATAATTTTATAATTATTCTCTTTGGAATTCACATATATAGTTTTTCCTTAACTTATTAATTGAATACTAACATTCCTTCCTAGGTTTTCTTAAAAGGATTTTAAACATTTTCAAAGTATCTGAATTATGTTTTATATACATATACAATGTAATGTGAGTAAAATCATTAATTAATTTAATTTATTACTAATCGCAGTTTTTTATTTTTTTCTCATTGTCCCACAATTATTGGAATGAATAAAATCAATGTGTTTTCTAGAACAAATATCATCTTTCTTATGCACTATCTTTTTTATTTTTCCTTTCTAACAAATATTGAAACAACTATATCTTCTTCTCAGAAAATTTGGAATGTCTCATATACTCACTCACATTGGAATCTTGATCATGTATCTGTAACACATGTGTCCCATCCTTTTATGACACAATTGGTTCACTTTTACCATAGTCATGTAACAAGAGTTTTTTATTTCACCAACTTGATATAAGTTTCCTTTTTTATGTTGTCCTCTTATAACAATCTTCCCATCTTCCCCACTTTTTTTTAAAAAAAATCCTATTTTTCTGAAATTAACTGTTTTACCCTCATAACAAAATTATGATACAATTAAAATATTTTGTTTTATCCTATCTATATATAGTGATTTATTGTATTTTATCTTTTCGTTTTTAATGATTGATATCCCAACACCTTTTATTTTCAAGGATTCACCATTAAATAATGGCATTGTACCATCCTTAATGTATTTACAAATCATAAAAAATTTAAAATATACTATGATATTATAAGATTCCCTACTATAAAAAAATCCTAGGTTGTTCTCCATTTATAGGTTTAAAAGCAATTTCTATAACAATTTATTTTTTCTTCATCCTTTACATTCATCAAATTCATATTTTTAAAATTGTTATGAAATTTTTGTTATGAATGTAATAATACCAGACGTCCAATTTAATGGTTTCTTGGATTTTCACATATTTCAAGAATATTATCCAATGGTTAGAAACTATATTCAATATTCACTCCAAATTTTTTGGGTCTAATCCAAACAACCTTCTCAAAATTATTTTTTTGAGGAGATTAACTCCCCCTAAAACTTTTCCATTCATAAAATGTGGAATAATAGTATTGTTTTTTTTTTGATAGAACACATAGTTTTTGTAATAAAAATCCACCACAATGCAAGAATTATCCATAAAAATAATATTTTTCTTTCAAACATCCATACTAACCAGAATAGTGAATATGTATCTTAGGAACCTTCTTATCTTTATTTTATGAGCCACCAACCATTATATTATAAATCAGAGTCTTAAATTTATTTTTTAGCATTATCAGATCTATAAATATTTTTATTTTTTTTATTTTGGATGTTTGAAAATATTTTTGGAATAAGAATATTTTGAAAATTTTTAATTCCCAAATTAGTTAGCCTTGGACCCATACATAGCTTTCCTATATTTCTTCTTTTTAGAAACAATTACATCTTTCATCCCACCATTTGAAGGTAAATTTTGTTCATCTTTCTTTGGATTAAAATTATAATAATATTGACCAATGTCAAAGATATATTTTTTGAAACTTTCATTACTCAATTAATATTTAGTTAAATTTGGTTGATCAATTACCAACCCTTTTTTATTTTTTCATAAAATTAACCTCTCGGTGCTCATTATTCTTATTTAATTACACAAGTGATTTCATCAATCATCAATTTCATTCTCTATCTTGAGCTTCTCATCTAAAAAAAATTCTTTATTTCTTGTTGAGGAGCATTCATCTTAAAAATTTTTGTTTTTCTTTTCAAGCCTTATAATATTCCTTTGGAATTATTTCAACTGTTATTTCAAATGAAATTAAAGTCATTTTTGTTATTGTTCAATACTAATTATTCTAAATTCTTTCTCATTCACTGTTATAATAAAATTATTCTCAACACCATGCTCAGTATAATTTCTATATTCAACATCACTACCTTATTTTCTTTATATTTTGATATGAATCTTCATCTAGTGTGTTTGAATAATACTATTTCCTAACCTATGGAATATGATTTTACTTTATCTCCATGCTTATTCCACAATTTTCTTGGACTTATTTATTCATAAATATACTCTTATTTATTTATTTGTGGAAAATTTTCCTCAGTGTGACTGAAGGATCCAAATATAAAAAATTTCAAGTGATGTTTAACGTTGTATTTCCACACACCTCTTATAAAATTGTTTGAGATCAAGGATAATATGTCATCAATGTTTTTACACTGCTCATTTTCAGAATCAGATTCACCAACTTAATCTTCAATAAGAATATAATAAAACTTTTCTTTCTTAACATCCTTGAAATACATTTTTCTGTCAAATTTGGTTTTTCTTTTCAAAGGTATCTCCCTTATCATTTCATATGTGATGTGAGTGTTATGAAAATCATCAACAGATAGTGTTTCTAGATCTCGATCTTCCAATGAAGAAACTTCTACATCGAACTTTTTTTGGAGGATTCTCAAGATATTTTAAACAACTATAGAATAATATAAATTTTCACCAAGACATTTTATGGTGTGGACACTGTCAATCACCATAGTAAAGAAGTCCCTAACAGATTGATACTCGCCTATTTTCAAATTATCAAACATCATCCTCCAAAACTTTAATTTTTCATTCTCAAATTTTGTATGTCCTTCGTATATGTTTTTCATCTTGTCCCATATACCATTTACTAAAGTGACACCTTTAACCCATAGGAATTGAATATTTCAATGTGATAATAATATATAATTATTTTCCCTTACACCATTCTCGATATTCTTTTTATGAATAGTTCTAAGAGAAACGTTAACATCAATAGGAGGAAACCCAATTATTGTGACTTCAAGATCACCATATCCAATAGATACAAGATAAAGAAACATTCTTTCTTTCTAGATATGAAAATTGTATCCCTATAAAAGTTGAATACCTTTACTATTCACATAATTTACATTCTTTCTCAACTTCCCTTCAAATATTCAGCAATGAATAAGTTAGGGGAACCTTGGGCTCTAATACTAGTTGAATGTTCCGAGTTAGGATAATTGTACCAATGAAAGGGGGAGGGGGTGAATCAGTGAATCATTTTTTATGTTTCCTTAAAACAACATTATAGTTCAATTAAATATTTAAATACGTATTATAAATAATTCAAACACACATCCACAAGTATAATAATAATGTACAAAGTTCACTATTTAGTAAAAATAGTTGTGTCCATGTTATGGTTTGTATGTGATCTAATACCACAAAATTCACTAGAAACAATCAATTGTGTTGAATAAAAAGAGTAGGATATACCCTTTCAATCATGAAGAACTATGAAGACAATCTAATAGTGCATGTGTACCCTCTTTGCACAGATAGGGTAAAAAAATATTTTCATAACAACACATGTTACCTAGGATTGTTTTGAATTTCCAAAAATGAATTATTTGAAAAACAATTATTAAATTTCTTACCCGTAAGGTGTTATGAACATCAAAGACATTGATACAAGAATACATTTGATTGCATAGTCCGATCTTCCTTCTCTTATTCTTTAGATCTGATTCTCAAGTCTTATTTCCCAATCTGATGGATATAACTATGTTATAATGCAGTTGAAAAAATTCTGAAAACTGTCTTCCTTAGTGTGAAATTCTCAATATAGAAATTCCAATCCAATTATTCATCAAGATATGATAACTGAATAAATACAAAGAAAAGCATAATATGGTAGAAAAATGAATATGATGATCACTAAATATGATGGTCAGCTTTATAAAATTGAGATTATGTCTCTTCTTATTTCAAATAACTCTATCAAAACATCATCAATAAAAGTGCATTACAAATTTTTTCCTTTACCTAGAGTGTTGGAGCTTATTTCTCTTCCTTTGAACAGTACACCTATATCATCCCTTTGAAAAAGTACAAAGCACTTCTCCCTTTTAATGGTAACCCAAGGATAGTTTTGGTGGGAACCCCAAAAATATTCCCTATCATCCAAATATCCCTAAATCTTAATTTCTATAGAATTTCATGTCCATAGTGACTTCTTTATCACTTCTCAAATCCTCTAGAATCATATTCTTGAGTTCAAATATTTATTAGACATTCTTTTCACACATTAGATTTATTCTGATTTCCCAATCAGATTATTTCAACTCTATTTCATCAATATGATGATCTATAACAATTGAATAGAAAAATGAAAAAAATAATATTATTTGGATACCTCGGTCTGATTATAATTCTCTATTCCGAATAATAAATATGATCTACAAGCTAAATCATTATTAGCTCAAAGACGATGCATATTGATATAGATAGAGAAAGCATATCATATGTTTTGTATTTCAAGTTCACCATTTGATAATACATTAGAAAATATCCCTTATCTATTTTCTCCAACAACTTATAATTCTTTACTTCTTATCCTAACCCATTTTAAGTACAAAAATTTTTATTTATGTCATCTCATAAACCAATTATTAAATAAAAATAGAAATTCAACCGTTTTAAAATAGATGACTACATTGTTGATCATATTTTTTTTTCATTTTCATTCATCAGTCATAAGTAATTCTTTCTATGAGAATGACGTCAAACTAGTTCTAATCAACACCTTATTTTTCTTTCCCCATAAAATTCCATCTCCAAGGATTTTCTTCATCTGGATTTTGGTCTATCTAAAAACTATCACCTTTTTTCACATTCAAACAAAAATTCTCAGCCTTTATGAACTTGATTATCCCATTTGTGATCACCATTATCAATATTCTTCTTCAAAAATCTAGATACATTCCATCCACATGCCTTTGAATAAATTGACTATAAAAATATTCAATGCCTAAATTTCTTTTACCCATATCCTTTATTCCAAATCATCATAAATACATTTTTTTTCATAATAAAATTGTCCTATATATGATCTCAAACACCCCTTTTTCATTGGATCCATATTTGATAGATCTTAATATGTTTCATAACATCTCTTTCCTATCCCCATTTTATAAATCTTCATTCATATGGTTTAACACTATTATTTGATTTATGATAACTCTAATATCAGAAAAAAATCATCAATTTTATTTATCATTTTCATACAGACTTTGATTATTTATCACTTATTTAATACTAGATCTAGAGTGAATCTGATGACCATTTACATCCATCAAGATTATCCCTCAAAATGATTGATCCTTTCATTATAGATTCTATGAGAATATACTAAACATTCTCCTTTATCCATATTCACCTAAATACAATGGGACTTTTAAAGAATTGTGATTCAGATTCTTCAAATATGATGGAATTCCTGAATTTCAACAAATATGAAGTGAGGTAATTTTGCCTTTCTTTTTAAAATACTTATACCTCCAAATCCAACACTTGAATTCAATCACTTTCATCATCATCCTGCTCCTAACAATTCAATGGGATGGTTTTGATGGTGCTGCATTAACATTTTTTATTGAGTTACAACCCTCTTGTCCTCTATCTTTATCTACCTATTTAACCATTGATTTCAGATTCTATGGACCAAGGTTTCATTCATGATTCCACTAAATCATTATGGAACTGTCCTGGTATGATGAGGTTAATTCTCAATGTGATTCATAGATATCATAACACAATAAACGCATTTAAATTTTTACAGTCTCATTAGAGATATGTCACTTGATTAATTTATTTATGGTTTTTATCTAAATTAGAAAAATTGATGTATAAATAGAGTTCAGTTTATAGAGATTTTTCCTTGGATAGTGTAATGATTATTATATAGAACTTCTAGGTCCATTTGGTCTTGGTTTTTTTTATCAGATATTTATTGGTGGTACATTAGTAAATTATTTCTATTCATATTAAAATTTTTAATTAATTGAAAAACTTTAAAATTAATGGAATTAGATGTTATTGGTTGAGAAAGGAGCTCGAAAGATGATACAAGGATTAAAGGATGATGGGAAAAAAAATTTGTATATGATTAAAGGAAATAATGTTATCTGTGGTAGGTGGTCCCCAGAATAAACACGTTTCTAAAAATGAATTTTTTTATATGCATGTGAAATATAGCCTCACCTAATGGAAATTTAAATTTTAATACAACACAAATTATTTACTTAAACCTAATGGGAATAGACAGAATTCCAATGGATTTAGTTTATCTTTGTTCACTATATTGATACCTCCATAATTGGTGGTTGAGGTATTAATTATAAATATGAACCTCAAGATAAATAGACTCCATGTGAGTGCTTATAAAATGAGAATTAATGTAATGGTCATAATAAAGGCCACTTATCAGCCTTGAGTAGGGATGTGTTATGTAGTTAGAGTGATTAGTTATCCTGTCTATGATGGTGTAACATCCTAACCCTTCTCATATTGAATAGTAACAAGACTAGTGGTTCCATGTGGCTTCAGGATCGCCTCTGCAATCCCCAAATGTTGTCGACTAATAGCGGGTGTGTTAGGTGGAACAATGAGGAGACTATACCCACTATATTACAGTGATAATCACCAAGAAATAACCATGTATCATACACACTATGGAATAGTGTAAACGAGATCAGTAAAAATTGATCAATTCTAATAATTAAAATATAGAAAAAAGGAAATAAGTGGTCATACAATATAAAAGAATGATTGATCATTAAGATTATCTTAGGTAAATAATAAATAGAAGTAATAAAATAAAATAGAGTACCTGATCTCAATGATAATCATTACCCATTACCAGTATTGAGATGTTGAGATATCATTCTTGGTCAAGCAATATCAGGCCTAGACCCAACATATACCTGAAACCAAGTGAGATTCTGACTAGGTACCCCTGTTCAGTGGAAAATCTAGTAGGGTGTGAGTAAAAAACTCAATAGGGAACCTCAAACGTAGCCCCTCATATAACTAAAATTGTCATAATATGTGCATGTGACATGCTCAATAAAACAATAACTACTATGAAAACAAATAAATCAACAACTGTCATGTTCTTGGGTCTATGACCCCAATCGGTCATATCTTCTTTGGAAAGTTATAGAGTGATTTTTATTATGTCATAATAACCATTAAACCATGAAATGACCATGGTATCATTCACCCCAATATACAAATGAAAACCTTGGTTATACACCCACCCTAATGTACATTATTACTATGTGGGAAATGCTCAATCTCATTATACAAGTGTTCGTGAAAGATGTCCCTCACTAGTCCAAAAGTCTCGACCACACCCCCTGAAGACCCCACAATCCATTGAGATCTAGGATATTCCAAGAAAATTATCCATTTTCAGAAAACAATAATTTTAGTTCCAAACACCATGTAGTAGTACCAGTAGTACTAATTCAACCCTACAAGGTGTGGGTTTTTCAGTATCATGACCTCCTAGAATGGAATTGTCACAAACTCCTTAAATTAAATTTTCATGTTGTCCTTATAAAGAGTTTTTATAGCCCCCACATATGTAGTTTTCATTACAACCTATATGGGTGTTTTCCAATCCAAACATACAAATACATATTCAAGGAAATATTCCATATATATCACAATCATCACATGGAAGAAGTCCATATCACATCATAATACCCACTAATTAATGTGATAATAGTTTCATTAGAGCCTCTTGGGAATTTTACAAGTAATTTATTATAATTAATGAAATAATGGTTGACTGAATGAAAAAAACCTTCATCACTATCCACCACCCATCTGTTCACATGCAAGGTATGAGTTCTAAGGGTACACCAGTAATCAACTGAAAGAGTTATAGGATGCAACCTCTTGTGGTCATTCTCTTATTGGGACACCAACCATGGCCCCCTAGGTCATGTCTTAGAGATGTTACCTATATGGGGACCTCGATATCAATATGTTCTCATGGATGATTTCAGTCGACTCAATATATCAACCAATTAATATGGACCATGATCAAACCACCTAGGAAAACAAATATTATAGAAAGTGATCATTAAACTCATAACCCAATCAACCTAAAATAATGGCTCAAAGATATCTCCAGGTTCATGTTATGAACTATTGGGATGGCCAATATTAGATCATCATGTTCATTTAGGGGATCAATCCACATTACCTATAATAAGGTTCTAAAAGATTGAAAAGGGTATGTTTTTTATGTCGATCCATGATACTGATAGAGGAGGCCAATGGTACCAACCTTAGGGACACTAATTTTCACTCAGTTAGATCAAACCCATTGAGGAGTATATATGTCACAAGGAATCACAAGAACATTCACAACATCAAATAATAGCAGTCATACAAGTAATCTTGTGATAAAGGGTCAATTGTTGATCTTGTAACATTACTCAGTCCATATCACATTTTTTAACAAATAAAATTGAAAAGAAAAAATTTAGTGGAACATTACATTTAAGTTATTAAAAGGTTTGACTACCCTTAGTGGGTAGACCAAACAAACACATTCTTAACAAGAAATCGTAATTTCATATAGTATGTTCCAAACCACCTAATTCAGTTGAATATGTTTTTAATATTCTTAATTCACCACCTAGAATCTCTATATAGGTTTGAAAATTCTTTCCATGCCTGAACTAAGCTCAGACAGCATGAGCTCCAACCACACTTCACATACCATATGAAAGTCATTACAATTAATTAGAACTAATTATTTTATTTTAAACCAATAATGTATACCTACTTAACCACTCAATAATCATCACAATGTTACTTAATCCTTAACAAACAACACCTAGAGGGTACACAACACACCCCTGACGCCAAACATTGAAAAATAAATGACATATAACATATTTTAATCCACTAAATTAATTTAATTTAAACTAAATATATTAAAAGACTACATCAGTGGAATAGTTATTCACAATAGAAATAGGAAACATACAGATAAAATCATGGGATACCCTCTAGATTAGCTGAGTAAAATATACCTCATTCATGGATGAGTCCACCATGATCCAATGAAATTTACTAAAATATCATAGTTATAGAAGTATATAATTATAATAAATTGATGGATGAATGAATAGAGATCAATATAAGATAGAAATATCCTCAAAAAAATCATTAAAATTACAAGAAAAACATCCAAAAACCATGGGTTTTTTATGGTGGGTAAAGGGAAATCAAGCCTTTACAGGGTGTACATTATTGAAGGGATAGAGAGGGCATCCCCCTATAAATGTTTTACATGGAATATCAAAATGTTTCCTTATTAATCCCACTATCCATTAAATACAAGACACAACTATCTAGTGGATCCATGGTAGGTACATCGGTGAGTCTTTTGAATCCTTTTCAACCCCAAGACATCCTCAACACTATCCTAAGTACCTTATATCCCTTATGAACCTAAAAACACATCAAAAATAATTTTTTGGACATTCAAAAACCTCTCCTAGATAATTGAAATGATATTTAAAATCCGAAAATCCAATGGATGAATATTCAAATTACCATTAAATCATATCAATAATGGGCTTTTCAAAATTCATACCATAATAATTACCATCCTCAAGAGGACTTCTTGATCATCTAAAAATGATTTTGTACCCGTCTCGATTGTCATTTTTTAACTACAAATCTATGTTTCATCCATGAATTACAAATACGCATTCAAGCTATATTTAAAAAAATGGAACTCAAACCAAAATAAAATTTATCAATTTTGTTTATATTATCAAACTGCCTATATTGAACTCATCCACACCCGTATATATGAGATACCCAATGTGTCTCACTCCATATGGACATTAGGCCCATGGTACTCTTCACTTCATGGCATATCTCATAAATCCAGTTTTAAACAATAATTCCTCCCTACCATCAGAATTTCCCACCAAAGGATATTATCTATGTTTTAAAAAACACATGAAACAGTAACTAAAATATCATACCTTAACACACAAGAAGAATCTAGTCAAATATGGATAGTGATTTCTATATATGAATTACATACCACATCAGTCAAATCTTACCACCAATAAAAAAGGTGTTAAATATTCCAACCTCCCTTGTCAATCCCTAGTGAACACTCAAACCACACCCTCTATGCCCAAAATGACACACCAAAGATGGTTCTTATCCCATCACATACCGTTACATGTAATTACACCGATCAGACCTCCTATGGATCTCTATTTCAAAAAACGCACGACTGGATCCACTGACATGCTATAAAATATTCTGATCATGATTCCTTAAATGTAAAATAAATATCATTTTCATCAAGGCATTGAACACCATAGTCTAAAACTAACCCTTTGTTTAATTCCACAATTGAAGCACTTACCATTAAAAACTATCAACTCACTCCCACCTCATCATCAATAAATCACTAACTCAAAGAACCCTTAGATCTCATTATGTTCATCCATATGCTAATAAAAATGACAAAAATCTATCCAGTTTCACACATGAATTTATAATTTACATTCACCGAGGAATATATTTTAATTCATCTTTATATTCTCATCGAAAACTGAATACCAAAATTTTCATCCAGTAGACAGTATCATACCTCCAAGACCATTCTATCATGAATGTTGATACAACCAAGACAACATACTCATCATCACATTACTAAACCAAATTCCCTTCCATAATTACACATATCCCATCAATAACCAAAAATATTTTTTTGAGTGTCCAAGATCACTCATAACCAAGCAAAAATAGGAAACATTAATTTTCTTCCCATTCCCAACTCAAAGAAATTTCACCAAT
The DNA here is from genome assembly GCA_963277665.1 of Viscum album. Classification (NCBI taxonomy): domain Eukaryota; kingdom Viridiplantae; phylum Streptophyta; class Magnoliopsida; order Santalales; family Viscaceae; genus Viscum; species Viscum album. Next base: position 1,888,090,497 of record OY728143.1, on the reverse strand, counting down.
AGAATCTCTCAAAATTGCATCCATAACATGGGTCACCACCCTCAACATAAAACTGGTGTAGTCCCAACCCTGTGTCTTATCTTATTACACTTATTTAGTTCATCCTCAATAGGTTCATCCATAATCATTTGTGTGTTGGTACTCTTATGAAATAGTCACCAAATTCCTTGGCTTCTAGGCCTACAACAACATAAATAATACTCTAATCCTACACCCTCTCATGGTTTCTATCTAATTTAAAATTAAAAAATCCCCATACATAAACAAAATGGGTATCCATCAATATATAAAAAACATTAATAGTGTATGATCTTGTTCCACATGATCATTGAAACCAAAATCATGATACCATGTTTTAAACATCAATAAAAAATGATAATTTCCCAGAAATCACCAATCATACTGCCTAATATGTTACTTCATCAATCCAAGAACATCATCAATTATACCATCTAAAATCACAATATTGTACCCAATACTATACCAACCATATGATTAGACTCCATATAAATCCATCCCACGTTTGGAGTTTCTACCCATTCTCTCACCATATAGTAAAATGCATTTGTAATAGTAAGTTCAGGCACACAAAAAATATTTCTCTTAAATTCTATCCTTAGACCATGAGTATAGACCCCATGTAACTTTTCCCAATAAAAACCATGGCATTCATCATTCAATTTTCTCAAACCCATCCATGTGTGTTAATATTCCTTGGTTAACCCCTCTCTGGGGATTCCCTCATAAATAACTAATAAACGACTCACTAAAACCCAAGTAAAGACCTATAGTCTATAGGTCTCTCACATATCCATTAGTTTAGGTATTATATAAGGTCACATATCATGGGACATCACCCACACTCTCATATCAACTAATCCATGAAATACAATATGAATATCCACAAAATCACATTTTAGATATACATAACAATTCCAAATCCAAATCGACCACCCACATGTGCACTGATTCTCAGGAGCATCCAAACATTAGACTAACCCTTGAGGATCACAAAATCAGGATGTCCCTTACTAGGCCTCCATAGAAAGAATTAAATCCCATGAAGATCACATTCTCATATGATAATATTTACACGCACACACATAAGGATATCATCTTATACAATCAATATTATGGAAATAACAACCATTATTTTTATTAATTAAAATTTCATTCCATTGTATATGGGAAAACATCATTTTTTTTGTTAATAACACATTGAAGAACTGAGCATATAGACGAATAACCCCTATGGGGTCTATAACTAGTTAATCTAATGTAACACTATTAAATTTTCGTTTAAAAAGAATAAACTTAGTAGATTTCTTAATACACAACATTATTATTTAAATGACATGTGATATACTGTAAAAATATTATTATTTAAATGTGACCATTATAAAATAGTCGTTAAACTGGTTTTGTGAATAAGAATAAACATATTATGAAAATATATATATAATTTTTAAATAATTCAAATGTATAAATTAATTCATATTGAATAACTACCCAATTTTCAGTATATTAATTTTTTGTTTCAAAAGTATATTTTTTTAAATTTTGGTTTTATTTCCATTTATGTTTGAATATTATAAATAATTTATTCTATTTTTAGAAATTTAATTTTGGGATATAAATATAATTTTATATATCATAATTTTAATATTTGTTTTGGGTGAATATTTTCTTAATTTTATAGAAATGTTAATATTTAAGTGAATAGTGAAAATTAATGGCCAACTAAAAATTAAATTTTTATTAATGATAATATATAAAATCATAAAAAAATTTAGATGACTCATGGGGATCAGAAATTATGATGACCAAGGGAATCACTCTTATCATGGATCTTACAATCATTAGGTAATGATCCCAAAATAGTGTAAAATTTTAATCTCTATTCTAATATCCCTTTCGTGGATATTGAATTAGTAGAAAAATTCCCTTACCTCTATGTATATAGATAAAGAATATCCTGGATGGCTTTTATTCTATAGTTTCAAATGAAGAAATCAAAATCCCATGGCCAATTCAATTTCTCTTATTGTAACTAGAGATACCCAAGTGATTTTGATTAATAATCAATGATCTAGATGTTGTATATCCCACAAAACATAGGACCAGTGGCCATGGATCTAACCCCCATGTCAATGGAAATACCTAGGCCATAAAAGGAACTGACGCTCGAAAACACTGATCCCCTATTTTTTCTCAATAGCATATCACCTCTCATCTCCCCAGAAATACATGAGCCATCCACATTCAATTTTATAAACATAATATGTGGCTTCTATCTAACCCATATAACTTTATTACATTTTCCAACATATATATTCATTAATCACCTTAGATGAATCCTTATAAAAGTAGAATATTTCACCCCACACATTCTATTCACCACCATATCTTCCACAATTACCTTTATAGGAACCAAAAATAAATGGAGGAGTTCGTTATTCCAATATCATTACAATTTTATAGCTTCCAAATGCGTCCTACAAATAGTGGTATGGACTATACACTAAACCATAACCTCCTTGACTTTATGAATAGTTCCCTAAAACAAGGCATAAATACCCTCTTTCATTGAGTCCATTACGTTATTAATATTCATACCATGTTCCATTAAATCCCAGACCTCCTTCACATATTCACCAATAAACATGCTCCATGTAGATTGTCATTACGACCTTTCATAGAACTAGAATTGTGAAGCCATGACCACACCATTCTTCTACACATTTTCATCCACTAGAAGTGATTAATTCCTAAATATCCTAGAGAAAACGGTCATTGAGATTGGTATCTCCTTAAAACAGTTCTTTGACGCCCATTCATCCATCCTAATTATTTAAAAAACCATATTCCTTGAGACTATTCCACTAAAGATACCTAAATCTGAGCCTTGAAAAGTGCATATATCTTGTTCGTCAACCAACCTAAGGTTATTATAAACATCCTTCTTGTCTTAATTAATGATTTAATCAAGGAAGGATGGATACCTTTCTACCTGCTAAAATTTAATTTTTGGAACCATAAACTTATGAAAAATAAGTTTTTTCAAGCCCATTTCTTCCCCAATAGATTAATATCACCATGCACAACAACCTAGTGGAATTTCCACTAAAACTACTCTATATGATGTATCATGAATCGTGAGAGAATTGATAGTATCTTGGTCCAACCTTCCTAGTCCCTCCATACCTCTCCAAACAAATCTCTAATAAATCTCTCCCATAATTAATTTACCTTGGTGACATCCCATGTAAACCTTGTATATATGGTATTCATGATTACCAAAACACTACAGAGACTGATACTACCCTCCCCAATCACCAGTTCCAAGAATTACCAAAATTTCCACTAACCCCATTCAACCTAATTCACTTCCCAAAGAAATTTTTTCATAACTTTTCCAACTTGGTGATTTTCCACTTCGGAGGCTGGATTAAAGATAACACAAGAATTAGAATGTAGAAAACTAAACTTTTAATTAGTGACATTAGTCCTCCAAATGATAAGAACCAATTATCCTTTTTTCATGTGATTCACGTGATCCTGCTGATAATATCATTGATTAGGACCTTTATGAACCCACTATATGATATGGGATCATTGAGAAAAATCATTGGGAGTTTCCACATCTACATGACCAATTTATCCTGTATTGCACTATTAGGACTCCCGATGAATTTACTAGATAATAAAATGATTATTTTAATTTTTTTAACAACTTGAAAAATCATCGTACCATATATTTTCATGATTTTTATGAAACTAATAAATTAACATTACATCAATTAATAAAAAAGAACAAGTCAACAACAAACATTAGATGAGACACAAGTCCACTTCTGAATTTATTTTTAAATGGAATAATCCCCCCTTCCACATAAATTTAATGGAAATATCATTTAAGTGCATCTTGGGCCTACATAAAGAGGACTTGAGACAAGGGGTATCCTTTTCTTAAACCAATTTTTTTTTTCAAAAAGCCAAATCCCCTTCCCATTAGAGAGATAATAAGCTACAAAGGTGTGGAATACCTGAAAGATAAATAAAAAACCATTCATAGAATCAAAATATCCTCATAACCCTTATAATGAAACAAATTCCATCCTATAATAATCTTTTCCTATATCCATGATTATTATAACATTATATACAATTGTTTTTTTATTTATATCATCCAAAATTTCGTTAACTATTAAAATTGAAAATTTTATACTTCTCCCTTGCATAAAACCATGTTATTTATCCAATATTAATCATGGGGTAACATAACTATGTATCATATAATTGAGACAAAAATTAATTTTTTTTAAAAATGATTCATAATTTTTTTCCCTATAACAGTTAAGGGAATTATGATCTTTCTCCTTTTAAATAAGAACAAATCTATAAGAATATATCTTTGTGTTCTATGCTACACCTGTAATGAAACACCTCACCACTTCCCCCACTTGTTCAGTTTTAATATTATAATAAACAACATAAAATACTACTAAAAATCAATATAGACTAAGGATACTCTCCTACTTCATGAATGACCTGGTCTCTTTGACCTATTCTTCTGTTGTAATAGCTTCAAGAACACCATTTTCCATATACTACACTATTCTTAGTATACATTCCATAAACACCTCCTCCCCATTATGTTTTATTTTTTATATCATCAATGTAAGAGTTTGGACCTTGAAGAATACCCTCTATATAATTTAGCACCATCTTCCATACCAACTTCATATTTGTTGTGAAAGATCCATCATCTATCTTAATGTTGGTTCTCTTGTTCACCCTCTTCTCTTTCAGACACACTAGTAAAGAAGTGGTATTCCTTTACACCTCCTAGATACAAAATGATCTTGATTATTAAGGAATGCAGTAATGATACCCAAGGGTTATTAAACCAAAATATTTTGGTTTTTAGTTAGTCATTTGAACCATTCATCACCCCATCCATATTGGATAGTCTCCTTTAATCTTGTAGTGTATTGCCTTAATCCATCCAATCTAAGATACTCATCTGTTTTATTATATAACTTTTAATTTATACCCCTTTTCAGTCATTGAATATTCTTCTTATATCTGACCCATGTCGTACGCATCTTCAAATTATCCCATGACTCTTTTATCATTTTTAACAATCCATTCATCTAGTTCTAGTTGGTGGAAAAACTATTATAACTTTACTCTTTTAAAATCAATAGAAGTTGGTCATGATCAGAACATGAAATAGTATAGTGTGTAACTATGGATTATGAAAATTAATCCAAGCCTTGGATATTTTAGTGGAATCAATTGAGCCCAATCCAAAATCTACTTGTCCCTTTATGATTGGTACACCATGCGTACGTGTGGACTTCAAGTCCATGACATGATGTGATTCCGTTCTCATTTTTTATTTACATGGATGTTAATGAGGATTGATTTAATAAATATATATGAAATAAATTATAAAATATTGATTATTTAAATGTATATTATTATTTACCTTTCACTAATTCCATCCATATAAAATTTAGAAATCACTCATGCATACGAATGGACTATCATACCCACAATATGATGTAATTCAATTTTCTTAATTGTTTTACAAGAATAGCTATAAAAGTGTACATAATATTAAAAATTATACATATGAAAATATTCTTATTATGGAGATTAATGATCCATGATCAATATTCAAATCTCAAAAATACCATACTGAGACATACCTGATGAACAAAGTAGTTAATATCCTAAATGACAATGATAATGAATCCTTATTATAGAATGATTGATAAGATATTATAAGTAAACCATTTATGATATTATATGTATGAATATAGTTCTATTATATATTTATAATAATATCAAATATTTTATAAAATAGGCTTGATTGTTTTCAAATCATGTCACACTTGAGTTAGGGGTTTCTCATCTAAAATTTGTTTTTATGAGACATATGTCATTTTAACCACTTATTTCTTTTATGTGGTGTATAAAATTACCCTTTGATATGTTATCTAATGAATAGATTTATATTCGTTGTATTTAAAAATATTAATTTATTTTTTCATGGGTCATATGACTCAAAATATTCCAATGCAGTAATGGTTTTATGTTCCAATATCACTATTTATCGGGATTGATTATTCTTAAATTTCTTTATGATGAAATTATATGATCTATCCATAAAAAGTCTCTTTTATTTTCATCTCCTACAGTTATTTCTATAGATTCCATATAATCCTTTCCTTCTAATTTATAAATGTACTCAAAATTCTGAAATAATATTTTCAGTAAAAACTATCATTAATTATCTCTTCAATCAATATAAATTTCAATTTCTTATTCATGTATTATAAAAAAAATGAAAAATGATTTTAATATTCCAAAATGATTAATTAAATTAATTTTTTATATGTTTTCCTTTCTATAATTATTTTTAAAATTAATCTTCTTTATCATTTTCCAAATGAGTAACATTTTAAATTTTTTATAAAATGCGAAGGAAATATTTTTTTAATGATTTCACAATAACAAATTTTTGCACTATAATTATGACACATCGATTTGATGGTTATTATAAAAGAACATATTTTCTTTAATTGTAATTATAATATTTATATATTTTCAAGGAAACTTTTTTTCTAGTGATATTTTAATAGAAATATTCATCTATGATAACATCCTCTAATGGTACATATACTTAACCTGTGATATAATCCAATGATATTATCCTTATTCTTTATCTTAATGGTTTGTGATTATGATGATGAAATATTGAGAAAATAAATTTTATTTTCCATTGGTAATATTAAGATGAAAAGAACAAAAAATTTATGATCTTGTGGTATACATATGAATCGATTATTATTATTTGATGGGTTGGTCTATTACACCCCTCTAATACATTAAGTAATGATAAAAGAGTTAACTTAGTGGAAGTTAATCCTATGTGGATATTGCAATTGATCTTTTAGAATTTTCCATTTTGATTTTATATCCACTCTATAATTATAGTCTTGGATATTATCCTTATAATCTGATTTATATTATTATGATTAATCAAAAAATTTATGTCACTCTATTAGTTAATTTTCTTATACATATCATATTATCTTTTGAATAATGATAAATATTTCTCTAATGATTCATGTATTATAATCTATTAATGATTTATGCCATGATTATGTTATATAAATTTATACATATTATATTTAAGTTTTATGTTTTTGTTCTCATGCCCTTATGGTCTCTATATTCTTACATAAGATCATTGACAATTATCTACCATGATTTTCATTAAAAGAAATAAAAACTAATACATTATTATGTTTCCATTAGTTCAAGATATTAATTTTGTTATTAGGTATGTTATTCCTAAGTGTGGTTATAAGTGTTAAGAACTTAACAAGAGATGATATAAATATTTTTGGTACCAATTCATCTTTACTTGTTTTCAAATACACTAAACCTGTAAGGTTCCGAGGCATGTATTGTTATGATATGTATAAAATATTCACCTAAAAAGAGGTAATATTTATATATGTAATGCTTGGAGAATCACAGTTTGTATCAAATAAAAGTTTAATAATTTTTGGAAACTAGGACGATAAAAAATTTCTGATAACCATTAAGATAAGCCTAATTATTAGAGATCAACCTTTGTTGTGGTAAATAAATGAATCTACCTTTTCATGTAAATACATCTATATCATAATACTAGTAAGTAGAATCATATATGACATATATTAACCAAGGGGTAACATCTTTTAGAGAGGAGGATTGAGTAGTTTCTTGATCATCAATGGTTTACGAAGAGTGGGCCTAGGAATACACAACTATACCGACACTCCTAATGGATATTCGTGGGTTTATGTATGTTTTCATTGTGAAAAATAATAAAATATTTGAGTACAAAATCACCAAGGATGACCTAGATTAAACATAATGTGTTATTTATTCAAATGTATTAATTATTCAGACATCATATAAATGAATTTTTTAATTATATTATTTTTTATTATTGTTATTGTTTCTCACAAAGTGATTAGTGGTTTTAGTTAATCAATACAACCAAGATGAATCATTTTTACACTGATTGTGACGGATAATATATTGATTATCCTCTTTAGAAACCAAATAAAATGACATATGGAATGTAAAAACCTGTGATAGTGATTAACTAACTATTTCGATATATGATTAATAATGTCAATTTTGGTGAGTTTCTTAACACATATAATTAGATAAAAGTTGTGTTTTCTTGGATTTATATTGATGAATACCATGGAGAAATGATGATTTAACTTCCAACATGATTAAAATATGAGAGTATGTGCCCAGGGAAATATCTCAAATAATTGGAATATGTATTTATGTGAAAAAATGGGTTAAATTGAAAAGGAAAAATATAGATTAATGGAGTGGATGGTAATGATGATTTATAAATGGTTGTATCTATGGTTAAATGTGTTGAACATGGAAATAATTCTTATTCTGAAAATTGATATCCTAGGAAAATACTGAAGAATATTATTAAGGAGGTTGTACAAGTAATGCTTTTATTGTTGATGATGATTAAATACAAATGAAATATGAATGGTAAGAATTATTTTAACAGTATTTAGTATATTAAAATAATGAAACATGATTAAATTGGGATTTAAGAATCGTAATAAATTATTTATATTCCATATTTTGCGAAAGAAGATTTAATTTGTAAGATGATAAGACATGGTTAATGTTTTATGAAAAAGTTAAATCGTTAATATTTTTATATATTTATTTTCAATAATTGTGATATTTATCAAGGATATAATGGAATGATCTAAAATGTATAGTGATTGTGAATCATCTATGACTTTTTATACATTGTGTTGTGTTTATAAATTTATAGATGTATATTGAATGGTATTGATATTATTGAAATAATATTTGTGATAATTAGATATTTTGAATATGTAATAACACATGGATAAGGAATAAATAACTATTTGGGTTAATATGTGTTTCATAAAGAGAAACTAATTATGGTCTGTATATATTTTAGATTGATATTGATAAATTTAATTTGATGGGATTGGTGACCATTAAATTAATTTGTAAATTTATTAAATATCAATTAATTTTTTTTATGAAGTTTATTTCAGTTTTGGATTCATCGAATATATACAACTTATTATTACAGGAAATGTAATAATAGAATCCTTTATTACAGGAAATGTTTCCATTATTATTATGGGAAACACATCCATTATTATTATGGGAAAAGCATCTCTTATTATTATGAGAATAGAATCCTTTATTATTACATGCAAGGTTTCAATATTATTAATCGAAAGGAATCACCCATTTTAAGGGGAATACAAACCTTATTATTTATGTGAATGGAATACCTTATTAATCATGAGCATGATGTCCCTTATTTTTACATGTATAGAGTCCCCTATTAATTAGGGGCATGGTGTCCCATAAGATTCATGAAACTCTAGAATTGAATCCCCTATGAATTACGATACTCAGTCACAATATACCATAAAAATTGTGATACTAAATCATGGGGTCCCTTATAAATTATGAAGTTGGGGATGGATCCCCTCACTTAAAATATGACTCCTATCATTATACATGGATCCCTTAGAAACACATTGAATCTAGACACGTACTAAATATCTAAACATATGGTTTCATATGTTACTACATATATAGTTCATATTTATTCATAAAAATATTTTATGTATATGTATAAATGCACATATCAATTGATATCTAGTGAAACTACATCAAAATTATTCCAGCTTAGGCCAAAGCAGATATAGTCATCTCGGTGTCCTCATAGGAACCTAAGACAAACCTGATAATATTATTTACTTCATCAAACTTTTTTCATATTATACCTACACAATGATTTATTTCATATTAACAATTAATATTTCATTATACACTATTAGAGGTGGAATATTGAGTATATATCACACCCATTTAGGGTCACCATTGCACTGGGGTACCCGAAAAAATCTCATTATTGTAGGTTCGTGTTCATGGGTTTTTATAAGTTTTATTATGATTGTAGATGGGATATTGGAGAATAGGACTGAGTCAATATTCAGTATGATCATGGAGATAGCCCATAAAGGATTTTTATTTTCTTTATGTATTATATCACTTGTTTTATGTCGGTTACATGTACAATTTTGATAAGATCATCCATTGACATTTGTAAATTTGTTGTGTTTTTCAAGTATTATAATCTTCCACTACTAAATTAGTTATATTTATTCCTGTAAATTATTATCTATTATACCTATATTTTAAGGTATCATAAGTTTACAATATTCGAACCATATAACCTATATAATCTCATTTCTAATAATAATACTCTATCATGCTAAGAGGAATGCTTGAGACCATGTGACTAACCTGCTTAGTAAACTATTTTAGTTTCTATCGGTTCATGACACCGGAATGTTATATCAAATTATATTGATTTAATATTTTAGGATATTATACATTAGAATATTAATATTTCATCACATGGTAAATTAATTCTGTTTGGTTCTATCTAATCCATGTATAGGGGAAGACTGATCATCCCTTTATGTGATGATTTAAGCTATTTTTTACAAATGATTTTTATTTCACCTTGAGTGACTACTGTACATTTGATGGTTATTGATATATTGAATGATGATTTTACCACTTTAATCTATATCAAAATAGATGAGGTGTGTACATGCATAATTTTAGGAACATATATTTATATATTTCTTATATATACCATGCCAAGTGGGTTTCATTGTTTATTGCCTAATGGTTTTGATTTGTATGACATGCTGGTGTAATTGATCACCACATTTATTATTATTCCTTCTTAGGTGATTGTATATAATTATTACATGTACAACAAGATAAGATTATTTTTACCCTATTTACCTATGTTATTTTCTTATGAGGTATATTAACATGTCAACACTCATTTATTAACTTTTGATAGCATTCTTTCTATAATTATTAAATATATTTTGTATTAAAGTGTTTCATAATATTTTATTATTTTTTTACATATAGTTTGAAGGTGGAACCTTATTTAACAAATTAGGACATGTTTGATCCATTTACCATTGGTCACATGGGATGAATCATTTATGGTTTTGATTAATTAGGTAAAAAAAATAATTTATAAACTGTATATGCCTCTAAAAATTGGTAAGGTTACCCTTTATAATCAGACTATTATGTATATATATGAACTTATTATATTCTAAAATCTATAGTGATGACCTAGTTACAGTTGAATGAATTCCAATTGTAGCCTAGAAAGGCTAATACATTTATAACTTAGAAATGATTATTCATCTAATAGATCAATAACACATACATAAATTCATACATATAAATATAAATATAAATATATATATTAATAGTAATTCATACATAAAATTATTTCATTTAATGAAATATATGGATTATAATGTTATAAATGCATATACATATATAAAATAGGCATGGTGACCCATATGACTAAATCCCTAAATGTACAACTCGACCTAATAAGGTCAATTATGAAATGTTGCCTATGAAATAAACTGATTAAGGGTGTATTAAACCTTAAATGAAATAACTTTTATGGGTTTCATTTAAATGGGATGCCATTTGTAATTTTTAGATTCTTGACTCAACAATGTTTTAATGGTTACCCATATGATTCATTATAGGATGTATTGATAGGAACCTCATTTGTAAACTTATTCGTTAATTCCCTTATTATTGAACTCCATGTTGTTATATTAATGCTGACATGATTGTAATTTAATGTGTCCATAGTCACTTATATAATGTTATATATACATTTATGGTGGAATATTACTTGACCTATAATATTTTTAATGAATAAAATACTTTTTATCTTCTTGTGATCTTTTCTATTGCATGTTGTAATATAATTAAAATTCCAATTAAAACATAAAGGGTGTTTTCTTCTATAGTAATGAGTTTAAATTTTATTTTAACAAGACCAATTGTGATAATTTAATTGATAAATAATAGTAATATTTTTAAATGGAAATTAGGAGATAATTTACCTAATGTACAATAGTGTTTTATAAATAATGCAATTAATTTAGTTTCTTTTAAAACTGATACGTGATATCTCTTATGGTTGACCTTCTTAGAATATCATGAAAAATGAATTAGAATAAAACATTATGAAGATGTTATATCATGGAATCTTGTGTAGGTATCAGTTTTAAATGAAACCTTAAGCGCTACATTGAATGAGAATTTGAGTATATTCTATAGGATTTATCTTTTTCATTTAATCATAAATAATATGTGGTAGATCTTAGTGACCATTTTAAGCAAGAAAAGTTTAAAAGCTGATTCCATTTATATAAAATATATATTACCACATTATGATAGATACATCATATGTAAATGATCTATTAAATGGTTATAAAACGATTCAGATGTGAGGTTCCATTCAAGTGTTTTTTGTCTAGAGTAGGAATCTAGGTAATGAAAGGACACCATCAAGTAGATAGGTAGGTTTTTGGAATGTTGAACTACATGGGGTATTATCATATACACATATTCCTAAGTATTGGTTGTTTTCCCTTTATGTTAGCATTGTTTCCTTTGATATGACACTTCCCCTTTTAGATAATTTGTTTTGGTCATGGCCTAGTATCCTGGTGTTTAAAAGGTGATATTGTAACACCTTTTTAGATATGTTTAGAACCTTGTAGTTCAATTATTTTTTACCTTTTTCAGTTTAACCACTTTTAATATAATGTTTTCAGGCATGTTATACATTGTCTAATAAATTCTTTTAAATGGGTTATAGTTCTCGTGAGAGAGACCTTTGGGCTAGGTAGATAGACCTAGTGGCCCTATATTGAACATGATTAGAAGGTATAGGTTGGAGAACTAGATACCCTTATATTTGACTTGTACTCTAGTAAGGAATCTACTTTTTGTTTGATAAGGGAAACATATGAGAATGTTTTTACCAAAGATATAGGTGCCTTTAGGTATTGAGCTTGGGCATAAACTTTTTTTGACTGATTCAATGTAGTTGACCATGATTTTCAATATAGGAACATTGATTCCTTTCCCATATTCAACTAACATGGGGTTCTGAATATCAAACTAGCTTAGATGGGTATTTCCTTTTGAGTGACTAGCCCAGATGACTAGTAGTTATGTTCATGATGCCTCTTTTTTTAAACGATTCCATGAAGTTGATTGATGATCAATAACTCAATATAAATATGAGGTGCCTATTTTTAAGAGGACTTTTAAGGGAAATATTGATTTACTAAATACTAATGTTCTATATTACATGCTCATCATGACCTAATTGATAGATTACTCTTGAGAGTGTGAGTTGGGTCTGGAACTAGGTGGGGAAGAATGCACACCCATGAGGATGATAGGTTAGTTCATACTGACTGTATGTGATAACTATTTATAATTAAAAATTGGTGTGTGGTCATGTGTGAGCCTAGGAATGATGGTTTTCACAATGTGAATATTTACATAATGGTGTCCTGAAGCATTTATTAATTTTAATGGAGGTTCCGTAGTGATGAGGGTTAGTTTAAGAATTATTTGGGTGTCATAGGATGGATGACCTAACCTTGAAACTCATGATGAATAGATATCGTATTTGGTTAGGAAAATTAAAATATGGATTTTTTTAATGAGTGAAGATTGTGAGGATCCATATATTGATATTAATATAATTTTAGTGAACCCTCATCTTAGAGATTAAAATAACCAATATATTGACATCATTTAGAGTACACTAAGAGGGGGTCTAATATAAGACAAGATACTTGTATATGCTCTTCTCATTAGATTAACGGTCTCCTTGTGAGTTTCACATAAATAGTTTTGTTGATTAATTGTGGTGTTCCTCTATGTCTTTTTTTCTTGAAGAAAAACACTAGTAACTATTCTCAGAAAGTGGGATCGATTTCGGGGTTATATTATGTTATCACTTAGGGATGAGCATTTTTTTCATATCGTCATTATGTTTCTAAATGGATGGGGCATTCACTATGGTTTCAATTTCTATTCTTTAAGTGATGAAAAGTGTTCTCCAAAGGTGGGTAGCGATGCATTGGTCGCTAATGGATGACCCTTTTGAGAGAAGGGATATGAAATCATGATGTCAGTCATTGGATTTTCATTTTGGATATCTTATTCCATTTAATTAATTATGAAATGTATGGATGGAATACTTAGTAAATTCGAGGGTATTTTTGGTGCTGGTGCTATAACATGATGATGATTTTTAATAAGAAGATGGTTTGACCCATAGATGTCACCGAGAGTCAGGAACAAGATACAACAGGCATGCTCGAAAAAATATAAATTCTCAATCACATAATACGTTGGAAACTAATTCTAATGACGTCTAGGATTCTAAAGACGATCAATTTGAGAGTAGTTGGTTGGAGGAGGTCTAATTTTAGTTTCTATAAATAGTTAAATATTTTTGTTAAGGAATCATGTTTTGAACATTGATGGGGTGGGGTGGTAAAGGTTAATGTGTTATTAAAGGATTTTAAAGGAAAATATAGAGTAACCAAGATAATTTTGGTCGATTGGGATTCAACCACTCTTCTAAATTTATAATCATGCAAAGTGTGTTTCTAGGATTTTTTTGGAAACCCTTAACATAAAATTATATTGGCGGGAGCTATGGGGCTCAAAATTTGATAGAGCATGCTCTAACTTGTGGTTGGAAGAACTATAATATGCCTAGTTAGAAATATGATATTTTAATTATTTCATGGGTTATATGGGATCATGTATGCATTCCCTTGATATTTTAGTTTCAAATATGAGCATTGGATCGAGTATTAGTAGCATAAGTACCTCATTTTTATAGTATAATTTTCTTGTGTGTTGGGAATGGGAAACACAACAAGGCCATTTTAGTAAAAAATTTAATATCCCATGTTTGTGGGTGTTATTTTAATTATTCAACAAGGATTCTATGGGATGATATGTTTTAGTGTGGGGTGATTACATTATCTAAGGTTTTGGATAAGGTTGAAAATTCCCATAGAATTTTAACTCTTCATTTGGTAGGGAGGAAAAATTTTAAATCGATATTTTGAATAAATATTCCATAGTAAGAATGCTTAAATGTGTTTTTTTGAATGGTTTTTTATGCCCGATAAGTCAATCCATGGTTTGGATGAGTTTCAAGATCATCGGGTTCTAAAAATTCAGTTTTTAGAGTAGCTGATAGGGGCACATTGTTAGGTTATACCATGTTTCCCCAAAGAGAAATTGTGTGAACCTTTAATAGGTATGACATGGTTTCTCAAAACCTGTAAGGTGGGGAGAGAGTTAATGAGATAGGTTTATATTAAATTACAATTCTCTATACATGTTCTATTCAAATCATGCTCCCAGACCACATGGTTATTAACACATAACCAATAGCAGTAATTGTTTTTAAAACAATTATTCAATATTTTGTGGGGTAGGGCTCTTAAATATTATGAGTTGTATGGTTAGGGAATGGATAGATAGTCCTTGTAAAGTAACCATATGTCTCCTTAAAAGAAGTTAAATATTCTATTTCCGCCTTGCAACCTTATTTTTTCCTTCTCAATATTCTCCCTCACATCTACCGCACCGAGGCTACTGAAATACTCAATTGTATTCTGCTCATTGATTCTATGTACCCCCATCTGGTCACTGAATTGATTTCCATTAGTTTTTTTTTGATCCAAAATAGCGTGCTATTAATTTTTCTTTATTTATATTTAATTTTACCTTTCCATATGGAATGATAATTCAATTCATTTTAATTCATCCTATTTTTAGGGAGTTTGACGATTTTGTGATTTATCTCGTTCTAGATCTAATCTTGTCCTGATATTGTCTGAGTGGAGAATTCTATGTATGAGTTAGGAATTCTAGTTTCATTTTCATAAAGTTTCATTTACTATATATTTTTTATATTGTTCCAAATGTCATATTTTCTATGTGTTTCTTCTAAAAAATTAAATACCTTAAATTAAATACATAGACAACAATCATGATGTCCATTATACCACTAAACATTGTTGTAGGTCAACATCTCAAACCAAACCAGATCGTATTGTTTGTTCAATTATATTCTACCTTTTCATAGGCCTTTATCAGTGATTAAACGTCCCCATAGGTTCATTCATTAAAATTTCATACCACAATTACAAATTATTTAATAAATTAAATGGTTTGGTTATCATATTGTGGTCCTTGATAACTTGTGGATGGTTTGATAATTATGTAGGACAAAACTTGTAGAAATAATTAAAATATTTTGATTATATATAAACCATGAAATTAATTTTTACAAAACTACCTTTTATGTGTTCTATCTTATAAATATATATAGATAATATACATGAAATCTGGTTGACTTGATTTATGTCAAGGGTGTTTCCTATAGAATTCGTTCTTGTTAACGAATGCACAGAATTATGTAAACCAGATTAACTAAAGAGTGAGTGGTAATTACATTTAACTCACCCATTAATGAAACATATAAAATAAATATTAATCATTATTTTCTTGTAATATATATGGGAGTGGTGTCCCATAAAATTTCAGGGCATGGATTCAACAATTATTACGAGAAAGGAGACCCTTATTATTACTGGGAAGGAACCCCTTATTACTATAGGCAGGGTGTCCCATGTTATCATGGGTAAGGTATCCCTTATTATTATATGAAAGGCTTCCCTTATTATTATGATAATGAGATCCCTTATTAATATGGGTATGGAGTCCCTTATTATATATGGGTGTGGAATCCCATATTATTCATTGGAATGTGATACCCTATTATTTGGTTAATGGGATACCATATTAATCATGGACATGGTTTCCCTTATGATTAGTTAGACTCACTCATGGATTCCCTTATAAATTATAAAACATGGTCATGGTGAACCTTATTTAAAATATGAATAATTTAATTATACATGGATGCCTGCGATATTCCTGGGGTCCATACTAGTACTACATATCTATTTATATTGTTTTAAATATTAATAAGTATATCAGAAATATGTATATATATATATGTTTATATATATATATATATATACGTTTATATTCATATATATATATATATATATCTTATGACACTTCATCAAAGGTATTCTGACTTAGGCTAAAACAGTTATGGTTGGACATGTGTCCTTGGGGGAACCTATTCTAGACATGATTATATTTATTAATTTCCTTACACTATTTTTCTTATTATACCTATAGAATAAATTATTTTCTATTCATGGACTAGATTACATTATTCACCATTTGTGGTGGTCTACATACTATAACTCACACCATTTTCTGGTTTCCAATGCATTGGAGTACCAAAATTGACTTCATGGTTGCTAGTTTGGGGGCATGGTTTGTATTAAATAATATTATTCTTGTACATGGATTATTGGAGAACATGAATGATTAAATTATTTGAATTATAGTTGTTAAATGACCTTGGGGATTTTTTATTTTAATTATTTTTTAAATAACATTTTTTAATGTCCATTCACTATAATTTTTTATAGTTCCTGCATGGTCATTGGTTTATTTATAATGGTCTTCCAATATTTTTATATTATGATTCTTATTAATTTAAATTGATTATGTAATTTTATTGTCTCTTATTATTTTGTGGTACTCTGATCATGAGGTTATATTATACCCCCTATACCACCTATAGAAAACCACATTTATTTATTTGCCTCAGGAATATAAAGAGGCATTCTCAAGGTCATGTCATTGAATTTTTCAAGGAACCATTTCAGTGTCTCATAGGATGTGATATAAAAAATAGTCATACTTCCAGCCAAGAAAGACACTATAATCAAGATTGATATATCACATTGGTACTCACCTCTATGAATTCCAAAATATGGAATCTTGAGAACAACACTAATGACGAATCACAATTTTGCAAAGAATTTGCACCTTGGAATGATTATTTTTGGGATGATGATAATGAGTATCTAAACTACATAAATAAAATAAAATTGTGACCTTACTAGATGATGGTAGTGGGTAATGACAGGGAAAGAAAACCTCCAAGGGGAATAAAGAAAAAATACAATGTTACAATGAATAAGGAAAATATATACATGCCATGGTAGGGAGGGCCTCAATAAGAGGTAAACCCCTTGAAAAATGAGAATTCTCTACTGGAACCATAGAAGGTATCGTTCCATATAGTAGCATCCAGAACTATTATCCCTTGGTCCACCTAGTCCTTCGAGTCAATAAGGCCTTGGGTCCACCTCAAGGCTAATGGGACAACTCAAGGACTTTGGTCCACATGATATACAGACACAAACTAGAAAGAATCAATAATGAAAAACCTCTAGATGAATATTCAGGGAAAGGCACATTCAAAAAATCAGAGCTACTGGATTTGGAATAATGATAGGGTATGTCATTTTACATTAGTACTAGGCCTGTGCATATCTGTACAAGATATATAGCTGAACAACCATGTGAAGGTGGCGATATTATCATGATGTAGATGCTAGGGAGGGGAAGTTTCAAGTAGTCATAGTTTGGGATAGATTCCCCTAAGGTATTCAGATCCTATAATTTCAAAAATCCTATGAGCCATGTAAGGTTTCCCCTTGAACCCTTAAAAGGGGGATTATAAAAAATGAATAAAAATAGAAGGCCTTCAGGCCATCCAATCAATCATACATGTTGTTTCTTTAATAAATGATTTTAAAAACCATTCTCCCACCAGTTTACACAAAAATGTGTAAAATGGGTTTTTTACATCATTTATCATAGAATTGATGTGATAAACCAATCTATTTAGGTTTATCATGTCAGTTATTTTTTCACCAATGTAATAAATCTATTGGAATTAGATTATCACATCGGTTCTCTAATAACTAAGGGGATAAAAAAATCCTCATTGGTTTATCACCTCAGTCATCAAAGAAATGACACAATTATAAATGTTTTTTTATAATTTTTTTGTTTGAACCCAATAAATAAAATTAAATTAGAATAAAATTAAAATAAAATAATAGTATAAAAAGCAAAAAAATCCACCAAAATACAATTACAATTTTTAAATATTATGTATATAATGTATACAAAACTGTAAAATTTAATCAAACTATGAAATAATTATCCCATTATATATTCATGTTTTGTAGATCATATACACTATAAGAAAGAAGGAAAAAAAGCTACAAATTTAAAGGAAATCATTTATCATTTATTTTGAATAATATGAATGAAATATTAAGAAAATTGACAAAAAATATAACTTGTTGAAAAATTGTAACTATTTAAGTGGTTATTATATCATGAATAAATCTTTTAAAAAATACCATAACACTTTACACACTTTACTTTATGAAATTTATATTTAAAATAATATTTTCACCTAAAAATAACATTATTATGTAATATCTAAACAATTTATTAATTGTAAATGAAAATTCATGTTTTCGTTAATATATTTTATGTTGATGTTATTCTAACTTGTGTTATCCCTATAGAAATTCTATTCATTGTATAAAAATAATATGAATATATTAATTTATGTCCTTATTAGATACAAATTATTAAAATATTTAAACAGATGTCTCTAATACATTCTTAAATTTGTTTTTCACTTCACCTTGGATAGAAAATATCTAGTAAAGAACCCCATCCCTTGGAAAAAATACACCCAACATCAAATTGCCACTCTTATAAAAAAATTAATTTTTTTTGTTATTAATTATGCAGATATTTAACTCTTAATAAGATATATGTTTTGATATTATTGAATATAAGAAAACATCCATCACTGAATAATTGCACTATTTCGAAATCTTTCAGCAATATAAATTTTCTTTCTATATCACTCATTTTTCTCACTACTGATGTTATATAAATTGATTCCAATAACAAATATACATATATCCTATCCCCATCTTTAAAAATTATATAATGATACCAAATATAAAAGAAAAATTAGTATAAATTTTCAATAAATTAAACAAATGGGAATTTTTTGTTAATTGACATACATAGATAAAATTTACATCATGTCTATTCCCAACAAATATTTATCTACCACCTCTGTTATATCACTTCTAAAAATCTCCATATTCATTACACACCCACAGACAGTAGAATTAATTTTAATTTCATAAAAATGCAATAACAAATATGAATATGGTGAGAATCTTTCAATATTGGTAGAAATTGTATATGAAGTTTCACTTTGTATTTTTTATTATCAATATAATATTACTTTATATTTAAATTATTTTAATAATAAAATATATAAATATACAAAATTTAAAATTATTATAAAAAATTAATTGAAAATATACACATTCCTCTATGGTTACATGTCGAATAATTAAACATGTAAAAACTAAAAAATGGATGATTATTTGTCAAAATGTACTCACGTCATCTATAATACATGGAATTCTTCCTAAACTATCTGTAATTTCATGATAAATACCCCTATGATTGTCTATAACTTTCTATTGATGATAAAAGTATTTATTATAAAGAATATCTCCACATACACAAAGATATTATTGGTGTTATCAACATATAAATAAACATGATTCATATAATAGGGATTAGGGGTGTATGAGTTGTATAATAATGATTGGGATCTGTAGGGGGAGGTGGAGCTGTCATAAAAGTAGTAGGAGCAAAAAATTCTAGTGGATGTGAATTGGGATCAGCAGTCTGAAATTGTCTTCCCATGCATGTAAACATCGATTGTACTGATGCTATAATTATATCCTTCATAATAAAATTAATACCTTTAACTTTACATTCAAAAAATTCTATATTTTTAAAATACCCTCCATTGAATATGCTACATAACATGAAAATGCTTATTCACTGATACACCTATCAGGAATCCTCATACATGGCTGGGGTGTTAGGGAATTCCCATTACTATGGCTAAAATATCCTTCATAAACTCACCCATAAAGATTCCTATTGTTCTCTCCCATTTAGGAGAATCTTTTATGAAATATTTGAAAATAATAGAAATGATTCACAATATATAAAGAGTTAAATTATAATAAATAAATAAATAAAGTAAACAAAATAAAATACTCTCAGTTATACCCCTTTACTTGTTTATAATATATTTTCCCTTTTTCTCGTCTGAACCCTATTTATTTTTTCTTGTCTTGTTGAGTGGAGGATGGTCAAACAATATATTACCTAAAGACTCATCTATTAGTTTATTTAATTGTTCAGCCTTCATTTTTTTCATCCAGTAACATATACCCTCTATGAGATAATGTTTTAGGGTATACATTTCAAGATTGTACATCCCAATGATATATATTATATTTATATAAATCAAGAATAAAAAAATCATGAATAATTATTTAATAAGATCATTGATATAAAAAAAACTTCTGAAAGGTAAAATTACACTTACCAAAAATTATTCTTATATTCTAAATTCAAAAATTATATTCCAAATATCTTCATTTATAAATGGATATATATATATATATATATATATATATATATATATATATCAATTTTATTATGATGTTTACTATTGTAAAAAATTAATTCTAATGTGAGGGTTGATTTAAAATCCCTCCATCTCCTAACATCCTATTATTATCATTTATTACCGACTCCTTTACTAATAGGTATATTATATTTCATCTGATAATAAGGGGAAAAATATTACTAAAAATTACATATATGTAAAATAATTACAAATGATCTTAGAAATATGGTCTCCCAGAAGTTAGACAGTTTCAGTTTTTCAATACACTTCCAATCGTCAAAAAAATACTAAAAATGTCTTTTAGCCTGCATTGCTACGAAATTATTGAATTGTTTTTAATTTGGACCTCTTAGAATATCATTACTATTAATATCTAATTTTATCCATTGGTCTTGGATGTAGGGAACTGATAATTTTGGTAAATATTTCGTCTCATGTTATACAACACTCAATCACTTATTTTCCCTCATGGAAGAAGATTTATCAGGTAAAAAGAGATGAGGAGACTCATAAATTGGACCATGTGTATGTTCCTTCCTAGAGGTACAAGTATGATCTTCTTCATTATATTGTGGTGGATCATATTATTATTCTTCCAACATAATACAAATTAATTCAACATAATGTTAGCACACAATTTCAGAAATCCAACTATTACATACAAATGAAAATAAAAAATAAAAATCCATTAAACAAAATGTTACACTAAACTAATCACATATTTAAAAATACCTTAAATTATATAAATAAATTAAAAAATCCAAAATATGGTGTGTTTGAATATACTATTATAAAAAAATCTTTTTTAATTTATCATATTAAATATTAAATATATTTTTTTCAATAAATTCTATTAAAAGAGAAGTTATATAATAGAAAACATGTTAAAATAAAAAAGATTAAACTAATATAATAAAAAATTTAACATATTAGTTATAATACATGTATTAATAATGATAATAAAATTTAAATATCAAACAATTTATGAAGTTTAAAAAATTGACCCATCAATAAACATATGTTACCTGTAATATTAAAAATGTACCAAAATATTGTTTTCCCAAGTCGCTTTATCATGATCATTCCATATAGTACAAAAAATTTCTATAATTTTATCATCAATATTATCTATTAATCATTCAATTTAAGTTGGGATCTCACTTAATTTTGAATCGTCATCATGTTAATCATCACCAATATAATGTTTTTTCCTTGTAAAATTATAGACCACTACATATCCAACTGATCAAGAAAAAAAATTCATGTGTTTCATTGATAAGTGGTTCCATTTTTTATTCCAATTTATTCAAATCAATTACTTTCATTCAAAAATTCAACATACCGAATACTAATGTTACTGATAAACAATTTGAAGTTTTACACTAGAAAATGAAATTTAATGTAATAAAACTCCCATATTTCTTCAATGAATCTTTAATATGAAAGTGGTATAGAGATTGGAGTTTTTTTATTTGGCACTTACTAAATTCATTTCTTCTGCAAACACTAATATGATAGTTTTTTGAACTGCACATTAATTTTCCTAATCATTCATATGAAATGTATAGACATTAATTTCATACTCAGAAAATGTTAACAAATTTAAACATTGACTTCCAAATAACTATCTCATTTTTCTAATGCGTCTAATCTATAATGCACAATATCTTTAAACTGTAGAAAACATGTTTTGGTATACTAAGTCAAAATCCAAACATCATTCTTCATTTGATAATAATATTTCGATAAATTAAAATGTAATGTTATATATGTCTTATGATCATCTATGTTATTAAAAATATGTAATTATACATTATTTATTAGTTAACCTTTCAATTATTATACATTCGATGTATGGATCTCTTTTAACCCATAATTAACTCATTCATTCTAAGATGTATTCTAACCGATGTCCTCCACTTTAGAAAAATATCTTGAAAAAATTTTGAAACCTCCTCAGAAATGTACTTCTCAACAATATAGGATTACGGACGATATATATTCTTAACATATCGCTTTAATATATTCATATTCCATTCACATTTATACGTCCAAAATAGATATATAGGTCCTCAAAGAATAATTTCTCACACCAAGTGAACCACTAAATGAATAATAATATATAAAATGTTGGAGGAAAATATATTTCCAATTGAAAATGTTTAGATATCACTACATATCTAATGTGTTCGAACCATTAGGATTAATAATCTTATTAAAAATTTAATTGAAAAAATAACACACCTTCGTAATCGTTATTCTGACATGAATGGAAAATATTCTACACAATTAAATCGGTAGGAGTTATTGCATCATGATTGGGAAATCATGATTTTCCTTTGGGTCAACTTCAAATACATTAAATACAAAACTGTATTTAAATTTTAATAATAAAAATGTGATCTTTGATATCAGGAATACACTAATAATATTGAAATTTATCCCGCTTTGATAATATATGAAAATACAGTGGAAGGAATTCTCTCCTTCTATCTGGAGTGGGAGCTTACTGTAAACAAATTTCTATTGAGTTTAAGACCAATCATTCATTCAGCCCATCATTACTTTTTTCTATAATATCTATCAATTTTTCTATAAATATTTTAAAGATATTATTATCCACTTTCATGAGAATAATGTTTTGTTTGACATCATGACATCCCCAATATAGAAGATGAAAAATAATTAAACATTTTTTCCAAATACTTTTTTTATTACGGTAGTTTTTTGTATTTCTCAATGGAACTTCACTATTTTTCACCCTCTCCAAATTCTCATCAGAGGATAATAATTTTGGATAATTTTAAAATTCATTATTTAATATAAAAAATGAGTTTTCCTTACAGGAAAACTTATTATGAACCATGTATATAGTATTTATCATATGATTTAGTTGATAATATGATATTATTTTCCATTAGTTTGGAATGATTTAGACCCCTTAACACTGTATCCAAAAAACATTTCCCTTTTCTGGAAGTAATCTATTGTGAACAAAATCATTACCTATAGTTTAAAATATGATATTTTATAAGAATCATACACTCTATTACGATTCTCCCATTATATTTTATAATCATCAATTAATGGTGACAAAAAACACTAATATCATATCTGGGTTGTTTTGGTCTAAAGATCATTAAACTCAACATGTAATATTTCTACTTCATACAAAATTCAGGAGATATGTTGTAAATTACAAATACATTAGGCCATGAGTTATGTTTCATTCTAAGGTTTCGATATAGATTCATTCCATCTATTCATAGTCTATTTTTGATAATTCTATATCATTTTCAATTGTAATAAACTTCTTATCAACTTTTTTTCCACTTTTGAAAATCAATTGGATGTTATAATTTTCTATCAAATATTCACTCATATTAATTTCGTCTTAACCTTTTTCATTAATTGATATTTCAAATAAATGTTACAGAAGATGAATTATATAAATATACCGAAATTCCTTGGAAGGTGTCTCTTTAGTTTCTAAATAACCATTTAATTTTTCATTCATCTTAAACCATGGAGTCCCACATTTAGGAAAAATTAATATAAATTCATAATCCATCTTATATAGAACACAATAATTTGGGCATGCATGTATTTTTTAGTATCGAAATCACATTGGTCATATTACTCACTTCTCCTTATAATGTAAATCAAAAATATCATTATCATTATGGAGAATTTGTTTCAATAATTTTAGAATGAATCTAAAACTCTTATCACATAATCCATTTTTCTCCTTCATGTTAATAATTTGTAAAAATGAATTCAAAAATATAATTTTAAAATAACCAGGATATAACAGTTTTTACCATCACCATATATATTTTCAATTGTTGGTTATTTCTCAATTTTTCCTATTTCAAAATCACGAATCATTTCTTCAATTTCATCAGAGTTAATATCTTTCCATGAATCATCACCAATAAATTTGAAATTATCCGATGTTTCACCATGCCAAATCGATGGTATATATGTTTAATTAAAACCATGGAAAATTAAATGACATTTGAAATCTAATATTTTCAACATCTTAATATTTAAAAATTTTAGGAATGGATAGAAAAACATGATGTCTAAAGGATCATTTGATAAAAAAATATAAAAAAATCATCACATTCCTTATATTCATCACTTATTTGATGTACCATAATCCAAATTTGAAAGATTATTATCTATACCAGTATAAAAAAATAAATATCTTATCAAAATAATATAGTGATAATAAAAGTGATAATAAATTATTTAACTCATAAAATCGTTAAATATATATCAAATATGAAATAAATTTAATGTAACAAAACATTTAAATTTAAAAATAATATATTTGTATTTTAAAAATATAATTATTAATTCTATACAATAGTGGAATATAAGTTTAAATATAAATGATAAATCAAAATGTAACAACCTTTAAATTTATAATACCAAATTCCACTACACATTATTCATATATATAAAAAATAATTCATATCCAATTACTTCTAAAACAATATGTCCCAATAGTTTTTTAAAAATAATTTATTTAAAAAATAATAATTTCACATTATAATTTAATTAAAAACATCCCAAATGTTTTATTCTAGAAAAAGAGAACTATTTAAAAATATCTATCTCATTTTTAATAAAAAACACATATTTAAATTAATTGATTAATTAAATATTTCATTAAACTTAATAAAAAACTTGTTTCCCTTACATGAATATTTTCAACAGAAAAAATATTTTTATCATCATGGATAGAAAACATTTATTACCCATTATTATGAGTAATTTTCAAAATCCAGTTACAAATTTCCCAATATATCAAGAAATAATATTATAGAGTATATAATACTAAATAGAAAACATATGGGATGCTATGTAATAAGAATCTGAAAAGATGGAGGTTAACATGCTCAATAATTCAAACTATATACATATTCTATAATACAATACAATAAAGGATGTAAACCACTAATCTTTACATAGATAAATATCAGAGTGACTAGAATTAATTATTTAATATATAATAAGGGTTTTAAGATAATTTTTTTACCTTATGAGTTGTTATTTAAAAAATCATGGATATTTATATATAATAGTAAATATAAAAAAATAATGAATAAAAACTAACGTTCGACTAAATATATGATGTATAAAAATTCACTAATATTTTCTCCCAATGTAGACCTACTCCTCATCCCTAGTTTATGGAGTTTCATCTCAATATTCTCAAATCACTAACAAAAACATTCCAATAGTTTCAAGACTGAACCCCTAGATATCCCTTATAATATTTTATGAAACCTTCTCGAACATAAGAAAATATAAATATGGGAGTAAATAGAGTTAAATCCATGATTTTACTATACCAATTTCAAAATATAATTGTTTTCATAGTTTTGGGTCTTTCATTAAAACATACTATATAAAAATTCTAACGATATAATTAATATTGAATTTTATAAAACAATGGATCAAATTTTTAATCCATTACTAAATTAATGAAATATTGTTTTTCATAAAATAGAAATAAAAATATATTATTTTAAGGAATGATTTTTAAGAATACATTATTAAAATGAAAAGAACTATTACTAAAACATAAAAAAGATCCATAATTACTTTATAGAGGTCATTATGTTAAACTCTTTCTAATCTGAAATTTATATATACATATAATTTATATTATCAAATAGTATTTAATAATTTGAAAATCAATGATGGATTGGGGTCTAAATATTTATCCCCTCATAACTAAGCCGTCCATTATGTTACTATACATTCAATCAGTTATATAAAATTTTTTGAATTTTTCATGAAATATAATTTACTCAGGATATGGTGGGAATAATTAATCTCACCTTTTAAAAAATGAAAAAAAAAATATTTTTTTTCATAAACCTATAACAGCCCAAAAATGTCCATATTCAATAGTGGTTCTATGTGGTCTATTAGTCCAAATGTTAAAAAATATGTGGGACACATCTACCATTATTCAATACATAATCATTCCTTAAATTTCAACAATACTATGTTGAGGAAAATCATTCAATTTATATGTAACATAAAAATGAAAATAAAAAAATACCGCATCTATAGCCATATTATTCATGGTTATATAATGAAACCGATAAAAGGGATCTATAATATTTCTTAACAATACACATTATAGATGAAAATTAATATAATTATCTAAGGGTTCGAAAATAATTTACATTTCATAAATCTAAAAAAAAGATCTCTATTTTTACAAGTGATTTCATACTATATCATAGTCCAATGAAATATCATGTATAAATATAATAGTAATTAAATTAATGTTTTTAGGAAATACCATCCAGTATTACTTTAAACATTCATTTTTCTCATTATTAGTATTTTACAAAAACATGTTGTATGCATGTCATAAGAATAACCAATAAATTCACCACAAGGGTTCATAACACCATATATTAACATATTATATCATTAAAAATCCAAATGATCATCAAGAATCCCATTGAATATATTAGTTATTTAATCAAATTATTTCCAAATAAACCATTTATCAAAACCCAAATATAACAAATCATAAGAAAACCTAGGGGGATAACAATGAAATTATTCTAACACCATTTTATAAGAACTTTTAATTTAATAATCCTTCTATAATAAGATTTAGAAACAAATTATTTAATCATAACACATTCAATCCATTTCAAAATGATAGTAATTTTAATGTTGAGTAAATAAAATCGAAAAAAAGAGATAGGGCATCTGTGAGTGAGGATTGATATGTGATGCTTACTTGATAGATGATAGATAATCCAATCCAATTCAAAAAAACAAGGATGATTAGGCCTTATGATTTAGGAATATGTAAAACTGATATAGGAATCCTTTGGATAGAATTAAAAAGGTTAGGTATTATATGTGAGAAATTAGTTTTCATTCCCAATATTTAATAACAACAAAATGATTCAAAATGGAAATTTACAGAATTTTAAATTGTATTTCATGTCGGTTTTAATATAAATGACTTGAATATGAGATGTATATTGGTTTATCATGTCATTTATATATTAATAAACATGAAAAACGTTCTTTATCATGTTAGTTATCTTATAACCTCTATGATAAAGTAATTAAAACTTCCTTATCATGTCAGTTAGAATATATCCAACATGAAAAAAATATATTCAAAACATCAGTTACTAAATAACTAATATCATGAAGTGGGATACTAATTTTTTATTGTTGGTAATATGATAAATGACGTGATAATGAAATATCTAGGGATTTTTTAAACAT
Organism: Viscum album; assembly: GCA_963277665.1. NCBI lineage: Eukaryota > Viridiplantae > Streptophyta > Magnoliopsida > Santalales > Viscaceae > Viscum > Viscum album. Next base: position 1,888,061,678 of record OY728143.1, on the reverse strand, counting down.
CTGATGTATAACTAAGTGGAAAATCTGACAAGATAAATAAATTTTGTAATAATGTTTATAGCTCATAGACATTTAATTATGACCTATAATACCCCTTAATCAGTTTTATCGAACAGAATATTATGTTTGAAAAGTTAAAGGCCTTTAACAATACATCCCTTAAATATAGATATGTCTATCAGGGTTCTCATAGCTATAAAAGTATCACCATTTGGTCCATAAGCATGACATCATTTAGTAACTCTCATGAAATTAGAAAACATGAATGTATCCATATGTCTCTAATTTCAGGGATCTAATATTATTGACTGCTTAATATATAACCCAAAACCCTTTATTATAATATTATTGTTTTGTAAGTATATTGGAATGATGTTAGTAGGAATTAATAATAAACAGATAAATCTTTTGGATTTCAATATTACCCTGGGACCTAAGGAGAAAACATGGTCAAATTTTAATAAATTTTCCTCACATGTGTTCTCACTGTTCATTTATTAGTGAAATGTTGTTGATGTATATGTTACTAAAGTATAATTCAAATAAAATAGATACATCTAAAAAGGAAGTTAATCTATAAATTTGGACAGATTCTTGGTCTATGTTAATGTCACGACCCCCCTTCGCAAAGATGAGGGAAGGGACAAAAAACCTACAAAACCATCCTTCTTTATATTAAAGGAGATATAATGACCTCTATGTCCTGCCTTCAATATGCCCTAGAGTGGCGACTAGAACCAAGGGTATTGAATCACCCATAATATAGAAGGAACTTCTCATTTTATAAAAAAATATCAGGGGACAGGATGGTAAAACCCAAAAAACTACAAAATTGAAGGTAAAAGTAAATCCAAAATCCATTACCATGTGCATGTTCAAATAAACATTGATACAAAGTAAACAAAAACTCGAATTGAAAGTACCAAATGAAAAGAAAATATAATCCACAACAATCCTAAACTCTGAGAAAGTAAGGTCATGAACGGTCTACGAAGTCCTCATGGAATCCTAAAATAATTATTTTATATACGTAGGATGAGTTTACAGGTATACTCAATAGGGAAATAAAAAGATATCACATTGAAGTGGGAATTCAATCTAATGGCCTGTGAGAAAATAGAGTTAACCAAAACACCTAGTAACGAAACGATCAACCCAGCCTCACCAAGGCACACTCCCCAATATAGTATGTTAGATAATGTAATAGTAATAGCACATTGATATTTGGGTACCCCTCACCACTTTTTAACTGGTTGTTGAAGACATCCTATGTGTCAGACCTCCCCCTCCATTTTCATTGCAGTCCCACTGTTTCCATAACAACAACCTTATAGGGAACCACAACCATGCATCCTGACCACATACACCTCAGCCACCACAACCATATGTAACCATGCCCAGAGAAGCCTATTCTAGATCAATCATACATATCCATTCCCACAGATACCTAGTATATAGTAACCACCGCTGCACCGGAATAAACCTGGGCCTCAACCTAAATACACTTGGGAAAAATCCTTCCCACATAGACTTGGGCCAACCACCACAACATACCCTGCATAAAGAGTCCTGGGCTATAATTGTCCTTAAACCATCATAGCCCACCTGAATATTCTTTCGCTACCTAGTAGATGGAGAAGAAAAGGGGATAATAATAAACAACTTATATGAATTTTGGGAAAACACCCTCTCCCTTGAAATGTGTGTGGTCAACACGAAGTGATCAATGCGAAAGGGGTGCGCATGAGAAACACAATAAATAAATTTATACATTAAATAAACCAACACTCCTCCCAACCTATGGGTTCCGAAAACGAAAATAATCCCACACGTGACCAATTTTTATTCTACCACTACATTCCTAAATATACCACATCCACAACCAAAACACAACCCACTGCCATAAAATATTTCCACCCTAGAACCCATTCTTATTGTCAGGTTCACGTGATTTTGTTGAAATAATTCTCCACTACTAGAAAACTAACAGACACAATCTAAAAAAACACTAAATAAGAAAACCGCCAAGCAATAATTTATTCATCCACACTTGGTTCTCTTGTAATTTCACAACAACAAAAATATTTGTATGTTCCCTCAAAGCAATGGAACACAACCAAGCCCCAAAAAAATTCTCCACAAAACATCTGATTCAAGAACCAACAACCCCACAACTAGTGGTCATATTCCCAACCACATCACCCAACAAAGAAAAGATCAATAAAAACATGCATACCACCAGGACAGATCAAGGAAGTTGTCAAATTCATCCAACAACATTCACTACATTATTTCTATCAGTTCGGTTAATCGTAGTGATCACACATGGATTCTTATTCATTGGGAATATATTTAATCAATTGAGTTTACATGATTAACCATTTTCCATATTACATCCATTTACTCATATGTTTATCATGAAATATTGAGGTTCATTATTGTGTAATAAAGGAACACAAACAACCACTATTTTCTATGGACATTATCCCATACAATTCACAACATAAATATGAAAATAAAAATAAAACAGAAACATCATCATCAACCTCACCCCATTCATTATTTAAAAGTATGCTTATTATCTTTGTTATGATTTTATTTCATTCTACCTCCCGAGGGAATAAATTATCACACACCCCCCCACATAATGAGAAATAATGAGACATGATGGAAAAAACCCTACATGGATGCTCAATGACCAATGTTTTCTCCTCGTACCATGAATTGTGGATACACGACTTACAGAGGAAGAACTTCAAGGACTCTAAAGTTGAGCAGGAAGTGCTCTAGCACGGGCACACAGTTCATATCAGAAGGAAGTCTCCATGATCACTAAGAGAGACTATAAGAGAAATTAATAGATGATCACCCCTTAAGGAAAGAAAAAACCCTAAAAATAGGGAGACAATTTCAATGAAAAGGGATCGTGGATCAACCACACTGTTGGCCAGTTTCACACGTCGGGATAAATTTTGATTTAATAATTCTCCTCAGAGAAAGTAGAGTCAAGTGATGTGAGTTAATATATATCTTCTAAACAGAGGTAAACCATGTAATAGGGAATCATGTCGATGGTGTGACATGGAAATAAAAGCCGCACATTTTGGAAACTGAAGAGCTTCCTGACTCTTGGTGGGTTTAAAACATATTTTAAAACATTAAATTTATTCAAAAGGGTATTCAAACACATTTATATAAAATGACATGTTACAAGGGAATAACTAGAAAACAATTTGAAAAATGGCGGGAGACATCGCAAAAGTGACATCGAAACTGTTCCACCTTTTCCATGACACACCGTAAGCAGTGTCTCCATTTTAGTGCGAGACCATGACAGTTCGACAATTCTGGTGGAACCGTTTGGTGAAACTGAATTTTTGGAAAACTCTTAGGCCAGAAGTAACCCTAAGAACACTACCAACAATAAATTTTCACAATGTAATGGCTTTGGAGAAATAGTTTATTACATCTGATACCTCTCAAACTATTCTCATCCTCAAGAATTTAAAACCTACTAAATGAAAAGAGTTCCAAACAACCATCCTTTCGATTCCTCTCAAGAGTAGACCGCTATGATATCAATCTCCAAAAGGAATCCTCCTTGACATCTAGGAACACCTCTCCCTCATAATGATCAACTGTAGAATCACTACCACCCTCTCTAACAAGAAACCGCACAATCATATAAAGGTCTCACCATACATACATATGGGTTAGGGAGTCCCTTCCTCCTATCATGATACTATCTAATTTTGGAAGCATTGACTCAGATGCATGGGTTTAATCACATCCAACTTCATGCGACTTGATTTAGGATCAGGTCCTCCCCTCCCTGCATTGGAAACCTTACACAGATTAAGAGTATAAGGAAAACAACCCATCTCATAGAAAATAAGGTTAATCATTACACCACAGCAAAGAAAAAGGAAAACAAAAAACCAAAAAAAACCTTTGGGTACTGTGAAAACATTTGTGCCTCCTGTTCCCAAGTACTTTCATCAAGGACAACATGCATCCACAACACATGAACTAATGGAATGGTCCCCTCCTCCCATGAACAAACATCTCCTCACAATCCTTGATTCTTATTGGTCGCTCCTATAATGTCTTATCGTCCTCAATATCCAACACTCCCCAGTCAAGGATGTCTAAATAATTATGTAGATACCGACGGAGATGAGACACATTGAAGACATCGTGGGCCCTCTATAGAAACAGCGGTAGCACCAACATATAATCCACTTCATCGAACCGTCACAACACCTCGAAGGGTCTGTCAACCCTAATTGAAATATTAATCCCCCTACTGAACCTCAGTTACCCACACTAAAGAGAGACCATTAAGGAATAATTGTCCTTTACCACAAAGATGAAGGGTCTCCTCCTATTATTGTCAAATTACTTATGCCGGTATGGAGCTTCTTTCATCCTATCACGCACAAGATATACCTTAGCCATCATGCTTCACAACACCTTTCGATGCCCAAATCATGATGTAATCCCTTCCAGACTCGTACAGTAAAGCATGTATCCTGATCTGAAATGATGGTTCTGAAAACTCTATGAAGTCATAGAGCTTCACCACTTAAATTTCCGCTGAAGCATCCACGATTCATGACTCCTTAATACCTAGGAAGTGAGCTGATTTTGTCAACCGATCCACTAATACCCAGATGGAATCATAACCTCCCTCAGACTTGGGTAGTTCAAAGACTAAATACATCAAGATTTCATCCCACTTTCAATTAGGAATGTCTAAGGGCTGCAACATCCTACCCAGAGCACGGTACATATCCTTCACCTACTGACACATGAGGAACATTTCTACAATCTCCGCCAGTACTCGATTTACCTTGGGCTTAAAAAACATACCCTTCAAGCACCGATACATCTTATAAACTCTTTGGTGTACCACCAAAGGTGTGTTATTGAACTCGTTGAGAACTCTCTCACACATTTCCACTGGAAAAAAAAATTCCCACAAAACAACATCATATTCTGACCGTTTTATGACCGTCATTTTAGTGCATCACCCATGTTAAGACAATTACCCATTACATCGGCCTCCATGTATCCCCACTACTACTCCTCCACTTTTCGAACCAAGGAACACTTCACTGTCATCTAAAAATGGAATACTCTACCATATTCCACCCTTCCATCCATGTGTAAGGCATCCAAATAACCTATTTCTTTCAAAGCATCGGTTGACTCTTGAACAACATGCTTATATGACATCATTCTCAAGGAATCAGGCACCACATTCCATTTTCTTTAGGTTTTGGAGATTTCAATGTCATAATCCTAGAGAAACTCCATCCATCTCTACTGCTGCAAGTTCAGGTCTGTCACACTCGGAAATCTAAAATTAATTATATTTTACTATTTCTTGGCTCCGGGTCCCCGTGACAATGTCTAGGTTGGGTCCCAGTTTAATTTTTGTGACATTTACTAAGTTCAGTGGGTTTCAGACCTGTGCTCACCACACAGTGGGCGGTAGCTGTGTCGTTAGCCTGGGTGTCGCGCAAAGGTTTAATGACTAAAATAAATAATTTTTGTTATATAATTAATGTGGGTTTAATGTTCATATTTTAATAAGAATAATATTATTATTTAATTAATAATATTATCATGTCTATGGTGTTATTATGTTATTGTTATTAAATTTATTATTATTATTATCATCTTAATTAATTTAATTTTTATTAGAATTATTTAATAGATCTATTATTATTGTTATTATTGTTTATATACTATTATTATTATTTATAGTTTTATTATTATTACTATTGTTAATTTATTTAAATGAAAAAAGGTCTAACCTAACCCTAGTTCCACGCTGCACCGCTTCCCCCCTTCTCTTTCCCGTTTTTTCTTCCTTTATGCGGCGCTTCCCCCTCCTCATTCTCAGCCGCCTCTTGCCCTGGCGAGCCACCCCGCGCGATGCCTCACCGGCTCCCCATGCTTCACCCCGACCAACCTCCACCTCAACCCCCTACCCGCCTCCCTCGTCCGGCCGCATCCGCCACAGCCCATGGACTTCGGCTTCCCAGCACACGACCACCGCCACCAGCAATCGTCATCCAGCGCTCCGGCGCCCCCTGCTGGGAAGTGGACTTCCACCCCCTCTGGTGACCTCCGACCGAGCTCTGGCGAGCCCCGCCTCCGGCTAGTAGCCCTCCGACCACTGTTCCGGCGTCCTGGGCACTCCCGGCCTTTTCCCCAGTGCTCTGGCGCGCCCTTCGGCTCTCCTTTCGGCGTTCCGGATTCCTCCGGTATGCCTACACCACGTTTCCCAACCGCCGCACATTCGGTCGGTCATGTTCTGGCCTTTCTATGTTCCATCCAACAACTGCCACCTTGCGCCGGCTAGCGGCGCACCAGACGGTCGGCGCGCGACCCCCCCCCCCCCCCGACGATCTACGTGCCTGAGCGTGTCGCCCCTTCTGACTGGCACCTGACCTCGTGGGTTGAGCACACCTCTTCTCCATGGTAATTTTTGTGATGTAAATCTATTTGAGTGTATTTTATATATTTTTTTGGCTGTCTTGGTTGTTTTGGTGTTTGTTGCAGCGCGTTGGCGGAATAATTCTGCAACGCATCGGTCTTTTGCTTGCACGTGCGTACGCGCCTGCGCGAGGTGTGTTGCATCGTTGAGTTCGTTTTGTGAGTAGAGGTAGGTCTCCCAGTGCACTTGACTTTAACTTTAGAATTTATTTATTCCTTGTCTTCTTATTGAATTTCAGTAAATTTAATGTAGTATTAAATAGTTATGCTTAGTACGATGACTTGCTAAAAATAAAATCGGCTTAACACTTGCATTAAACAGGAAGCATTTTTCTTGGACCAAGTTGTGTGGTTTTCTTGTAATATGGAAAACTGAGTTCTTTTTGAAATGTGTAACTCATGTTGATTTGTGATTGGAAATGGTTTTGGTGTGTGTAAAATGGAAGGTGTATTGTTTATGGAAAGTGGTGTTCTCATAAAACCGTGAATAGGGAAAATGCTTGTTTGGCCTTTAAACTTGTTTTTGGAAACTTCAAGTGGGGATATTTTGTTGTTGAAAAATGTTTTCCTTTTATGTGTGAATAAAATTTTGGATTTCATTTGAGAAACAACATTCCTTCAAAAAAATGATTAAAGGCCGGTTTTGCCTTTGAGCTGGATTTTGGAATTTGTCTCTGGTTTTTTGGTTTTCCTTAAATTTGTTTCTAAGTGAGTTTCTGCTTTTCAACATGATGGCATGTGTTATGTATGTTTGGAAACACCATGGTATCTAACGGTTTAAATTATAAATGATATGGCGGCCCGGTTGGCACTTTATGGAATTTTAAGTGATTATATATATATATACATATATACTTATGGGAAATCTCTACAAGGGGACTTCCATTTGAGGGTTGTCGTGCAGCGGTGTCCATGTAAGGGGTTGGCATGTGCGGTGAGATGAGTAACACATGCGAGGGTCTCCAACTTACACAGTATTATTGAAACCACCGTGGGTTCCTGGGCGTCTTTTAGATAATCGAGTGACGGTTGCTAGATAACCCCAATTGGATGGGTTGGTCCCCCCTTGGTAGGTAAGGCCTTATGGGGTGTGCCACTGGTTGGCTGTTAGGGCGGCCAGATGGTTATTGACTATGAAGTACCATTTCGGTAGGTAGTCTGAACCTGAGTACATCCATGGGTTTTCTAGGGACGTTTAGGATCACCCATGGTTACTTGTTTTTCCTTCCTTGTTTACTCTCATTTTTCATTTACGGGTTATACTATTCTACTCTTTGAAAATGGGTTTCAAATGAAAATTCATTATTCAATTTGGGTAAAATTTGAAGATGTCACACTTCTTTCCCTTTTAGAATGAGTTTGAAACTAATATAAGGAATCAAAATTTTGAAAAAGAATAAGGGTAATGTCTTGTGTTTTGGTTTTTTTCAAGTGAAATATTATGGGAGCTTACATTTATACAGTTTAGTTCAAACTTGGATTTTGTGAATTCTTTATTTATTGGAAGTGCTTTGGGATTCATTGTTGTTCTCACCTACTGAATAATTTTTGTACTCACGCCTATCCTTCACCATTTTAGATGCAGGATCCTTTGTTCAGGTTTTCCTGGTTTGTGTCGTTCAGTGTAGAAGCAGGGTTAGTCCCTTGTTTGGGTGCTGACCTGCGAGGTCACGTGGAGGTACATTAGTCACGTAGCTTTTATTTTATTTCTGTTGATAGTGTTTGTATGTTTTGTTTAATATCTATTCTATTTTTATACTGGTTTTGTTTGGGCTAAAATTGTTCCCAACAATTTGATCTTGATGCCCGGCACTAGTTGCCATCCCGGGGGAATCGGGAATGCCCTTTGGGACTTGTCGCGGATTGGCTCGAGTGACCGATTCAGGGTTTACCCAGGTTGGATTGTAACAAAATGGTATCAGAGCAGGCCCTTGTTATTTGGGATGTCTGGTAGATGGAGATTAGGTGTGTCGGGACTCGAGAGGTAGGTACAAGAAGGACTTCATGAACCCTTTCCTGTTCCCACATCGAGTCGGCAGGGATAGTCCGGGAATTGAGTACTTGTTTCGTTCTAGTTTTTTTTGATTGAGGGATGACAACAGAGGTAGACCGATGTTACATCATGATCTCACATGGAATCATGACCAATGTGGAGTCTGGGTACACGGTTTGAATTCCTCCTAGTTGTTGAGACTTACTTGGGGCATGACCCACTACCATGCCGCCAGGTTTATTGTGACAGCTAGTCCCTCTAGTGGTTTGATGCTAGTGGAGTGTTGTTTTTGTTCTGGATGGTGTAAGTGCGTTTTTGGAAATGCAAAAATGGGTTTCTGATAATGGGATTGATTTCTTTTAAATGAATTTAAATTTATGAAATGGGTTTTAGAGTTGAAATCCTTTGGTTTGGAAAACTGGTGTTTTCTTGGAAATTGTTTGAGAATGGTTTTGGGTGAAACCTCAGGGACTCCTTATGAATGTTTGCACATGTGAGAGGATGCGGGGAAAGTGTGTGTTTGTACGTATGAATTAAAGTGTGAAAAGTCATGTGCAACGGTTCATGGGATTACCTGGGTTTGTTTGAAATTAGGGGCTTGACCTTTTTTTTCTAAATTGTCCTTTAAAGAGGAAAATGGTTTTGGAAGGTGATTTTGGTTTGAAAAGTTGATATGGTACTTGGAAAATGCAATTCAAAGAAGGTGGTTTCGAAATCTAAAATAAAAAGGGATTTTTGTGTGGTGTTTGTATTTGTTTGGTTTTCGATTTGGATGTTTTTAGATGAAAGCGCTTTTAATGATATTGCTTTGGCTTGATATTGGTTTTGGCTTGGTGTTATATATGTTGTTCAGAGATGCCGCACAGAAAGGTCCACAGAGTTGATGAGTCATACCCAATTTTTGGTCCTTCTCGGATGTTGTCTGTCCTTCATGGTGATTGGAGTCTGTTAGAGGTAGTGCAGTGGTTTGAAGAGGTCAAGCGCATCTTCAGGTTGTTGGGAACTCCTGAAGCTGTCAGAGTGCGTGTTGTTTTGGGTTTGTTTGAAGGTCCATCTTTGGACATATGGGAGTTGCTCACCCCACCGTCAATGTAAGATGGGATGACATGGGATGTATTTATATCTGTCTTTGACTGATGGTTTATACCTGAAGAAGTAAAAATGAAGAAAATGGAAAAGCTTGTGTGTATTCAAAAAGGCCAATAGATGACGAAGGCATATGTTGACCATTTCAAGGATCTTGTGTCATTTTCTCCGAAAGTATCATCGCAAGGATTGATAAAGATTTCCCTCTTTATCAGGGGTCTTCGTCTAGAGATCAAGGAGCAGGTCCTACCTTTGAAGGGCCATTGTTTCGAGAAACTGGTGTATTAGGCATTCTTAGCTGAGTGTGTTTTCAAAGTGCATATTATCAGGAATCCAGCGTATCCAGTTGCTTGTAAAGGTTCCCATTTGGTGAGTAGAGTGTGCCAGAGGGGAATGTTTCTAAAGAATCATTTGAAGTGGTTCTATCTCCTAGTTCGTCGGACAGTTCAGTGGTGTGCCACTAGTGTGGCCGGTTCAGGCACATGAAGTCGTCATGATGCACCCCTCCGAAGATGTGTTATCGGTGCGGTTGTCTGGGTCACATGGAGAAGATCCGTAAGAAGAGTCGCCAGAAGAAGATGTTGTGACCAAAGAGATTCTAGTGCCCAACTGTGAGGCAGGAGATGCTTCATCCAATAGAGCCCCAGCCAAAGGTCTTGGGGTGAAGCTCGCACGCAGTCAGGAGTTTCCAAGGATGTGAAGCCTCAGTTCAGGTTTTGTGTTCCGTGTTGGTGGTGGAACATTTAAATTCTATTTGTCCTTTCTTTTTCTACTGTCAATGTTTTGACATCATTTTAAGTCCATTGGTTCCTCGTGATGTTGTGATGGACGTGTTCGTTTGTAATCCAAACAGTCTAGTTTCCCTGAATTATGTTTATCTGAATCATGCATTTTTCTTAAAAGTATGTTTGGACCTTGCGTGGGTTAATATCGATTTGGTTGTTATAGTTTGGAGATGTAAGTTTCTTTGGAAGAATTGATATTTTGGGTATGCTTGGGTACTATTTGGATTAAGTCCTTCTCAGAGGATTTTCTCTAGTGTTTGGGTTTTGAGTCCAAGCTACAGGTTCCAAGTTTTAGCTGAGGAATTCTTTCACTTGTGAAATAGAAGTTAGCTTGGATCGGTTGGAATTTCACGTGTCACCCCACCCCCCTTCCAGGGTGGTATGTTTGGGTGTTAAAATTTCCACACTAGTTGAGTCCTTGTGGTGGGGAGAACCCTCTCGTGTTCCCCCATTCTCTTATGTTGTGGTTTCTTCTTGTCTTATTTGGGCATGGATTCTGGTTTGGTCCATTGTTCGGCTGAGTGACTTTCTGGGGGCATAAAGTGTCTGTGGTGGGGATAAATTTCACATCCAGACAACATAAATTAATTATATTTTACTATTTCTTGGCTCTGGGTCCCCGTGCCAATGTCTGAGTTGGGTATCAGTTTAATTTTTGCGACATTTACTATGTTCAGTGGGTTTCGGACCCCTGCGCGGTCACTGCACAGTGGGCGGTAGCCGCATCGTTAGCCCAGGTGTAGCGGAAAGGATTAATGACTAAAATATGTAATGTTTTTTATAAAATTTAAGAGGGTTGAATGTTCATATTGTAATAAGAATAATATTATTATTTAATTAATAATATTATCATTTCTACGGTGTTATTAATTTATTGATATTAATTTTATTATTATTATTATCATCTTAATTATTGTAATTTTTATTAGCATTATTTTACAGTTCTATTATTATTGTTATAATTTTTTATATTATTATTATTATTATTTTTAGTTTTATTATTATTACTATTGTTAATTTATATAAATGAAAAAAAGTGTAACCTAACCCTAGTCCCAGGCGGCACCCCTCCCCCCTTCTCTTTCCCGTTTTTTTCTTCATTCCTACGGCGCTTCCCCCTCCTCGTTCTCGGCTGTCTCTTGCCCTCTCTAGCCACCGCATGTGACGCCTCTACGGTGCCCCCTTCTTCGACCCGACCGACCTCCACCTCGGCCACCCTACCCTCCTCCCTCGTCCGACCGCATCTGCCGCAGCCCGCGGACCTCGGCTTCCCAGCTCCCGACCTCTGCTACCAACAGCCGCTGGCCAGCGCTCTGGCTCCCCCTATCGGCCACCGGCCATTTTCCTTCCTCTGACGACCTCCGTTCGAGCTTTGGCGATCCCCACCTCCATCCAGTAGCCCTCCGACCACCGTTCCAGTGTCCCAGGCACTCCCTCCCTTTTTCGCGGTGCTCTGCCGCACCCTCCAGCTCTCCTTCCGGCGTTCCAGCTTCCTCCAGCACGCCTACACTGCATTTCCCAACCGCCGCACCTTCGGTTGGTCGTGTTCCAGCCTTTCCATGGTCCGTCCAACCGTTTCTGCCTTGCACCAGCCCACGGTGCACCTGACGGTCGGCGCACACACCCCCCCCGATGATCTACATGCATGAGCGCGCCGACTCTTCTGACTGGCATGTGACCCCATGGGTCGAGAACATCTCCGCACTGAGGTAATTTTTGTGATGTGAATCTGTTTGAGTATATTTTATATCTTTGTTTTGATTTCATGGTTGTTTTGGTGTTTGTTGCAGCGTGTTGGCCGAATAATTCCGCAACACAGCGGTCTTCGTCTTGCGCGTGCGTACGCACCTCCGCGAGGTATGTTGCATCATCGAGTTCATTTGAAAGTCGAGGTAGGTCTCCCACTACACTTGCCTTTTAAATTTAGAATTTATTTATTCCTGTCTTTTTATTGAATTTCAGTAAATTTAAATTAATATTAAATAGTTATTCTTAGTGCGGTGACCTGCTGAAAATGAAATCTGTTTAACTCTTGCATTGCACGGGAGGCATTTTTCTTGGATGTAATTGTGTGGTTTTCTTGTGATATGGATAAATGAGTTCTTTTTGAAATGTGCAAGACATGTCGAACTGTGATTGGAAATGGTTTTGGTGTGTGTAAAATGGAAGGTGTATTGTTTATGGAATGTAGTGTTCTCTTAAAACCTTAAATAGATAAAATACTCATTTGTCCATTAAAAGTGTTTTTGGAAACTTCAAGTGTGGATCTTTTGTGGTTGAAAAATGTTTTCCTTTGACACGTGAATAAAACTCTCTGATGTCATCTGAGAAACAATGTTCCTTCAAAAAAATGATTAAAGGCTATTTTGCCTTTGAGATGGATTTTGGAATTTGTTTGTGGTGGTTTGGTTTTCCTTAATTGGGTTTCTAAGTGAGTTTCTGGTTTTCAATGTGATGGCGTGTGTTATGTAAGTTTGGAAATGCCTTGGTATCTTATGGTTTAAATGATGAATGATATGGCGGCCCGGATGGAACTTTATGGAATGTGAAGAGATTATACATATATATACATACATACATATGGGGAATCCCTACTGGGGGACTTCCCTTTGAGGGTTGTCGTGTAGCGGTGTCCGTGTAAGGGGTTGGCAAGTTCGGTGAGATGATTCACGCGTGCGAAAGACTCCCACATACACATTACTATTAAAACAACTATGGGTTCCTGGGCATCTTTAGAGAATCGAGTGACGGTTGCTGGCTAACCCCGATTAGACGAGTTAGTACCCCCTTGGTAGATAAGGACTTGTGGGGCATGCCACTGGTTGGCTGTTAGGGAGTCTAGTTGGTTATTGACTATAGGGTACCATGCCGATAGGTAGTCTGAACCTGAGTACATCCAAGGGTTTTCTGGGGATGTTTAGAATCATCTATGGTTACTTGTTTTTCTGTGCTTGTTTACTCTCAGTTGTCCTTTACAGCCTATTCTATTCTACTTTATGAAAATGGTTTTCAAATGAAAATGATTTATTCTCATTGTGTAAAATTTGATGATGTAACACTTCTTTCCCTTTTAAAATTAGTTTGGAACTAATAAAAGGAATCCAACTTTTGAAAAAGAATAAGGGTAATGTCTCCTGTTATGTTTTTTTCAAGTGAAATATTATGGGAGTTTACTTTTATACATTGTAGTTCCAACATGGAATTTGTGAATTCTTTATTTACTGGAAGTTCTTTGGGATTTGTTGTTGGGATCACCTAATGAGTACTTGTTTTACTCATGCCTATCCTTCACAATTTCAGATACAGGATCCTTTGTTCAGGTTTTCTTGGTTTGTGCCGTTCAGTGTTGGAGTGGGGTCAGTCACTTTTTTTGTTGGTGACCTGTGAGGTCACGTGGAGGTATGTTAGTCGCATAGCTTTTATTTTATTTCTATTGTTAGTGTTTGTCTATTTTGTTTAATTTCTATTCTGTTTTGATCCTGGTTTTGTTTGGGCTAAAATCATTCCCAACAATTAGATCTTGATGTCCGGCACTAGTTGCCATCCAGAGGGGATCAGGAATGCCCCTCGGAACATGCCGTAGAACGGCTCTGGTGACCGGTTCAGGGTTTACCTGGGCTGGTTTGTGACAAGGTCTTGCTGGGAGAAGGCATACCTCATGCTCTAGTGGTCTGTGAAGACCACAAAGCATTCCCTAATTAAATAATGCTGCCACAAATTCAGTGCGAACACCACTGATTCATGTTATAGGTCATGGGTGGCACAGTTACATTTGTGAGTAGGTAGCTGCCTTGACCCATAAGAGATCAGTCCCCCTTGATGCAACAACATACACCCACAGACTAGACGAGAATCATCACAGAACACTTCAAATGTTTCCCCTTTCTCTAGAAACATTAGTACTAGGGAATTGACCAGTTTCCCCTTCAGATAACTGAATTCTTACTAGCACTGCTCACTCCAAATAAAATCATGGTCTTCCTTGGTCAAGGTTTTCAATGGAGTTCTAACTAAAGAGATGTCAGGAATGAACCTCTGGTAGAATCCTTCCATACCCGAAAAACTACAATCCTCTTCCACATTCATGTGTTATTCCAAAAAAAAACCACTTATACTTTAAACGGTTCCACTACTATTCCCTGTTGGGACACCACGTTTCCAAGGAAGTTCACCTCCCACATACAGAACATTCACTTGGACAGCTTCCCATATATCCGGTGGTGCTATAGGGCCTACAATACCATATTCAAATGATCAGATTGATCCTCCTATGATCATGAGTAGATCACTATGTCATAGATGAACATGATAATGATCATGTTCAAATATTCATGGAAAATAGAGTTCATGTTCCCCATAAACAGATTTGGTGCATTCATAACATATAACGATATGAAAACAAACTCAAGTGACCATATTTGCACCTAAATGAATTATTTTATATGACACCCTACTTTACACTTAACTAGAGATATCCATACCGCATTTTGACATTAAGAAACCATACATCCCCATTAAACTGATCAAAAAGGTTATCGATCCTCGGAAGGGGGTAACAGTTTTTGACTGTCACCTAACTCAGTCTCTGGTAGGAAATAAATAGCTTGAGACCACCATCTACTTTCTTTGAGAAAATGACTCGACCACCCCAAGGTGACTCATATGATCTAATAATACCATTCTTAATCATGTCATCAAGCTAAATATGAAACTCCTTCAACTCAAAAAGATCCACCAAATAGGGAAACATCCAAATTAGATGGTCATCTGGTGGTAAGTCAATCCAAAACTCAACATCATGTAGAGTTGGTAGAGTAACAACCTAATCTAGGATGATGTCCTAGAACTCTCTGAAAATATATGGAACATTCACCATCTTTAGGTCTGATGACACCACTGTTAGATCAGCTAACAAAAAAATAAGGGGCTCCACTCACTGGCTATCCTCCTAGTAAACCCAGTCACCAATGAATGCTACAGACTAGAAACCCACATCATAGAACACATCTCTTCTCTAGAAGTATTTGATAACAGTGTGAAAAAAAAAATTCAAATCGATATGCAGGATGATATCGTATGGCTTCATTCGCAAAATAATGAGATACCCCCTAGACTAATGTGACCCCAACATCTGTTTTCACCCACAATAAACATCAAACATTCTATTTTGACATCCAACTGGTGTACTCATCACCAATGTCACAAAAATACTCTCTATGTATATACCCAAGGGATGGGATATACCTGGTAAGAAAAAGAGTGTGATTATCTTGAATCAAAAAAGGCACACACAAGTGTTCTAAACAAACTCATCATACCTCGAACAACCTCTGGCCCATCTATAACTACTTCTTTTATGGTATGAAACTACCCATGCCCAAATCCTCTCCCTCTCATATGTCAACTAAATCCCCGACCATTCCTTGGTCGAGGTCCATGAAGAGGTCTTTCCGGTCGGCATATTCTGGCACTATCTTCCCTAGGTGGAGCTGAAGCTCGCTGCCCCTACTGCTGATGCCACTGCAGAAATGGTCTGGTTGGAAACTGCTGATGCTGAGGATGACACAAAACCATCACACCTTCACTATACAACAATCGGTATGGGCACTGGTTCTAGATATTTTCACAAAAAACCAATTTTAAAGAACCTCAGTCCTCGGCCCAGACAGAATGTACGGGGACTGGGAGATCGAAACTGAAACTATTGTGGCCTGGTCCCCATCGACCAAAACCTAGATGTTCACGATACCGGAGGCCTACTACTAATGTCCTACACCATAGACAAGCTCAGCTAGCTCCCCTCACATGGCACACCTCCCAACATGGGAATCCTCTCCACCACTTCTTCTTTCTTATGAACCTCCAGGTATGTTGGTAGAGTGAAGGGAGTAACCGCATATTGTTGGGAGGGTCAGAGCACCTCCTCTAAGTGTCTTTCCTGTAATTCCACTTCTGGGAAGAGGGCTGGAGTGAAACAAAGGAGATCCTTGAGCTTAATCCCCAAATCCCTCACTATCATACTCCCTTAATGGAGGGAGATTAGCTAATGTCTCTTTTTAGCCTTCATGGTGGAAGAATGAAATTTTTCCCAGAATTCATTCTCGAATTCTATCCACATAACCTTAGCTTACCTATTTTCTCCAAGATAGAGGTTAGACCACTTACGCGCCACTCCCCACATTTGTCTCACAACAAAAGTTACCCAGTACTATGCCAGAGCTCAGATCTAGCTAAAAGCTATCTCCACCTCCTCGAGCCAATTCTCCGTCTCCTTGTCTGAGATGCTGCCCTCATAATTCCCAAGGGTCGGCCGCAAAAGACATGATGAAAATTCTCCCACCAATCATCCTCCTCTTCTCGATTAGTCCTCAACTGATTATTAAAAATATCCTCCTGAGCCTCGATCGCTCGTACTACCCATGGCCATCGTTTTTGTGCTATAGATTCAAGGTATACAAGGAGTACCTAAGCCTGAGTAGTGTAGAATTCTTCATTAATATATTACTTATTTTTTTAATAATTTTAATTCCCCAAAACCCCAAATACACATAAGAAAAAATGTCATTATGATGAATGTACCTTTCATTGGGTATCTATGAAAAAATCAGTGTATCCTATATTGGTCGTTTTCTAGGTTCAATGTCCTTGAATCATATCATGGGGGCCCTAAAATCATGTGTCCTAGCTAGTCTTACCTAGCCTATTTTATGTACTATGATTTCCTTACACAATTTCCCTAAAATCCCATAAAATGACCACTATGACTAACTCTGAACTCCATCCAATATCTCACCCTACCTTTGATACCATTATGTCATGACTCCCCTTCACCAAGATAATAAAAGAAATAGAAAACTGCTATACCCTTTCATCAGCAAGATGAATGAGAGATAATGACCCATGATACCCTCCTTCAATAGGCCTCTAAGTGGAGACTAGAACCAAGGATATAAAATCACACATAATATATAAGGCATTACCATTTTTATAGAAAAACATAGGGAGACAAGATGGAAAAACCCAAGAAAATCAAAAACTGAAGGTAAAAGTAAAGCCAAAATCCATTCCCATATGCATGTCCAAAAATAAACCGATAATGAATACAAGAAAAAACCCAACAAAAGTACTAAACGAAAAGAAAACATCAACATAATCTATTCCAATGTCCGAGCTAGTAAAGTTCCGCACAGTCCTCGAAGTCATCGTAGAAACCTAAAATCATTTTTTATATACATAGTATGAATATAAAAGTATACTCAATAGGGAACCCAAAATCTATCACACACAATTGTGTAGACAATCTAAATCCTTGTGAGAAATTAGATATAACAAAAACACCTAGAAATGAAATTATCACCCAGCCTCACCATCTAACACTCCCAAAAAACTCAGGACATGTAAATTAATATAAATAGAAAATAGCTATTTGGGTACCCTACCATACTTTCCCACAGGTTATTGAAGATATACTACACGTCAGACCTCCCCCACCATTTTAATTATAGTCCCACTACCGCCCCAATGACAATCTTATGGTCCACCACAATAACACATCCAACCCGCAGACACCTAGGCCACCACAACCATACGTAGCCATGCCCACAAACACCTAGGCCAGAACAAACCTACGTAACCATGACGTATACACCAGGTCCTAAATAACCATCACCACACCCAAAGACAGTTCGGCCTCATCCCAAAGACACTCGGGAAACCAACCTACCCACACATACCTAATTAAACCACCACAAAATATCATTCCAAAAGATTCGTGGGATATAATGGACCTTATTCCATCAAATCCTACCCAAAGTGTCTTGTTCTACCAAATATGGGGATTTGAAGATGAGATAATAACTAGCCACTCATAAGAATCTTGGAAAAAAGACCCTCGCCCAAGAAATGGGGGTGTTTGGTACGAAGTTCTCAATGTGGGTGGAGTGTGCATGAAAAACACAAAAAAAAATTATTGATATAGATAAACAAGCACTCAACCCATCCCAAGGGTTTCAAAACCATCAAAAATCCCTCTCGTGGCTACATTTTCTGCTACCACTACATGCCCAAATATACTGCACCCAAAAAAAGAACAGAACCCACTTCTAGAAAATAGTTCCCCCTATCAAACCCAATTTTTTTATCTTGTTCAAGTAATTTTTTTTGAAATAATTCTCCACTATTGGGAAAGAAATAGACACAATACAAAACAACATTTAAGAAGAAAATAGCCCAGCAACAATTTAAGCATTCACACTCGGTTCTCTTGTAATGTCACAAAAATAAAGAGAGCTGTGAGATCCCTTGTTGTACTGGAACCAAACTAGGCCACAAAATACCTCTCCCCTTGGTCTCAGATTCACAAAACAACAACCCATAAACCAGGGGTTTTATTCCCAACCACATAACCCTAAAATGCATCAATCGGGACAATCACGCATATCACCAGGACCGAGTAAAAAAACATTCTTATTCAACCAACACCATTCATTACAATACTTCTTTAATTTAGGATAACATGGGTGATAACGTGGGGATTATTATTAATTTGGTATATATTTAATAAACCATGATTATGTTTCTAGTTTCAATATTACATACATTTAAGCACAAGGTTATACAAAAAATGGAGGTTAATTAGAGTGCTAAAAAGGACCACCAACGACCAAAATATCTAGTGGGCATGAACCCATACAATTCACATCATAAAGAAGAAAATAAATAGAAAAAAACAACATCATCATCAACCACACCCACATCATTCTTTAAAAGTATCCTTATTATCTTCGTTAAGGATTGGTTTTATTCTACATCCTGTGGAAAAACATTATCACACCAACCCCGCAAGATGCACAAAAATGAGAGATGAAGGAAAAAATCCTACTTATATGGTCAATAACCTGAGTTTTCTCCTCTCCCAAATAACTAGTGATGTGTGACTTGTAGAGGAAGAAATCTAAGGACTCTAAGGCTGAGCGTGATGTGATCTAGTATGAGAACATGATTCATCTATAAAAGAAGTCTCTAGGCGCATTAAGAGAGACCACAATAAAAATGGAAGAGTGAATCTCAGCTTAAGAAAAGGCCAGATCCTAATATGTATGTTTCACACAATGGTATTAATTGGGATTTAATTATTCTTTTCAGAGATGGTGGAGATAACGAATGTGAGTTAGTTGATATCTTCTAAATAGATAGAAACCATGTAACAAGGAAACACGTCAAAGGTGTGACCTCGAGGAAAAAAGCTACACGTTTTGGTAACTGAATTTTTACCTGACTCTTGGGTGTTTAAAATATATTTTACTCACATTAAATGGCTTTTAAAAGGGTATTAAAACACTTTTATATCAAAATATATGTTACATGGGCTATATTGGAAAAAAATTAGAAAATGGTCGGAGACACCGCAACAGTGCCACCGTAATGGTGGAACCAGTTCGGTGAGACCCCATAAGTAGTTCCACCATTTCGGCGTGTGACTATGACAGTTCCATTGTTATGGTGCCAATATCATAGTTCCACTATTCCAGTGAAACCATTTGGTGAAACCGAGTTTTTGGAAAACTCCCAGGCAAGAAGCACCCTTACGAACACAACTGACACTATATATTCACATTGTAATGGATGGGAAAAAATAGTTTATTATAGATAATTACACTTGTGATACCATTAGATTCCCTGGCCTCATTATTCCTATGCTATACTCAGATCTAAATCAATTTAATTTTGATATTCTCATGGGGATGGAAAGAATATCCCATATTCTTTTAGAATTCAACAATGGACAGCTAGTGACTCTAGGATGTATGGAGATTGACTATTCTATAGGCCTAGAATATAATATCTCCTGGAATACCCCTCTAGGTGGTTTCTTATAAGACGAATATTACCAAAGGTATCATAAGGGAGTGGTGTAAAAAATATTTTTGTTGGATAGATGATGGTGTAGAGGATACTAAAGATTGAATTCAATGCATACTGATTTTAAACATGATCCAGGACACCCATTCTAGAGAGGAGTTTAAAAACATCTCTATGTTGGTTGATGTTATAGTCCTTAATGAGAATGTGAATAGAAATAAACATACATCCATATGGTTAAAGGATGGTGACATGAATACCAAATTCTATCACTACATTCCTGAAAAAAAGATCCATGGGTGGGATAAATTCCCTATGTGTCAATGGATTCATGTTCAAATTTGAAAGAAATATTTAACACCATTTAGTTAATTAATTACAATGTATTTACTATGATGATGCGAGGAATAACATCCACATGATGATCAATAACATACCAAATTTAATTGAGGATCATCATAATTGAAGCCTCACCCTGGACCCTTTGACGAGGATGTTAATATTTCTCTTATCTCAATATATTTGTGTAGTTCCCCTAATCTTTATGTTTTTAACAGAAAAAATTCATATTCTACTGGGAAATCACCCTGGCTAAGGTGATGAATTATTTGATGGAAATATTTAATCACTCATATATGAATAATTATCTCAACTACAATATCATTTTGTGTATTCATAAGAAGGATAATTTCAATCAATTAAGGTGCTTCAAGCCAATCAAAATTAGAAACACTATTCCCAACATCATTGAAAAAATAATTATCACCAAAATTTTGTAGTTGTTAGAAGATATTATCACCCCAAACATGCTTGAGTTTGTGACTCATATGATTATACAAAACTATTTTTATTTCATCTAAATGTGTCAGCCTTATGATGTAAAAAATTAACTATAGGATCTTCTCCATAAAAATTTAAATCTCTAAATACATAACTCATTTAAATTGTGTTTTATTATGGATGTATTTAAAAATATATATTTCATAATGATTATATTATATTTATCTAAACAAATATTAACACTAAATTTTTTTTTATCTTTAATGTATCTCCCAAAAAATTATTCTGGTACTCTAGGATATATATAAATGGAGGCCCTCTCTTGGGCATTATTTATTCCATCATTGAGGACTATTTGAGAAGATGTATTACTAATCACATTAATATTGAAAATTATATAGAGTTCTAAGATGGAAAATAATTGTTTACACCATCTCATATTATTTGTGATGATGAAAATTTACTCCTTGGGAAGGCCTCTAAAAGAACTATTTCTAACATCAAATCCATTATTGGTCATTATAAATAATAGGATAGACAACCTATTTGATGGAATAAAAACTTCATCATCATTGGGGATGGTGTATCAGTGGTAACACAAAAAAAAATTCTATGAATCATATATTATAATTGGGTGACCTTCCCTACCATGGTGTTACATTTTTCTAGGGAAATGCCGAATATCGTTTCCTTGGGGACATTTTTTCAACAATTTTCATTCATCTAGAATGATATAAAGGGACTTTATGTCCCTTTTTTCAAGGGTTTTCTTGGCAAACATGGTTTCCACCTCTAATTTACTCTATTCCTTCTAACTATATATATGGATTTGAAGTCTCATCAGGTTTATACAAATAATGTTGAGGAATTTTATTTGGACTGTGAAAATCCATGAAATAAAACTTTTAATTGTAGCATGGGAATATTTTATTTATCCCATAGATATGGTGGATATAAGCATCAAAGATATCAAGATTTATAATGATTCCTTGGTTTCTATATTCACTTTGAACCTATTAACCTGTAATGATTCTTTATTGGAGTTTTTTTACAGAAGGTACAACATAGAATTTGTGAATATATATTTATACCACCTTACCTCATCAGTTTGGCCTACTGTTAAGAAATTATTCAATGAATTTATGGGTTGTTCTAAAAATATAATTTTTATATAGTCTAACTTCAACTATTTTACCACCCATTAGATGGAAAATCCTATCATTAAAATCATTGTTTTTCTCCAAAATAGGATGCTCCGTAATATTAATGATTTTATTTCTTGAAGACCAATTCATGACATTATAATACCTTCACACATTCCATTGATATATATAAGTACAAATTTTTATGTAAGGAAATTATCATATTCATATAAAATATAAATGGTCGATTCAATACTAATGAGTTATATAAAATAATTTGTTAGGGAAACCGATACACCCCTATATTTATCCTCAAATTTTTGTTCAATTTATCCATACTATATTACTTATTCTACACTAGAAAATATATATTGGTTGGATACCTACCCATGACCGAATGAAAAGTATCAGGATCCAGATGTCTTCATCCTTCATCCTATTCATGGTAAATGTTGAAAGTATTAGCAACATTTTTTCATTTAAATTTCATCTTAATGTTGTGGGATTACATTAAGATTTCTCTTGTATTGGCTGTTATAGGTAGAATAAAGTAGTGGACCCAATGGGTTCTATTATAATAGTTTTCCATAGTGAGAAGGTGAACAAACTGATGCATACTGCTGCTAGTTATGGCAAATCCTCTACCTTGTCAGCAAGGAAAATAGTCATTTTGATAGTCAATACATTGTTCTTTAGCTGGGGTGATGAATATTCACTTGGTTTTCATTATTTTCTCCTGGGATCAAATATTTTACATTTAAATTTTTGATTCAAAACCCAACAAAACTCATATTCATGGTGTTCATGATAGGGATAAAAGATCTATTTTACTGAAATACATTTGATGGTTCCCTTATATATATACCCAGATCAATGTTAATGTTAATGGTGAGTCTTTTGGTATGCCATGTCCCTCATGTTGTGGTGTTGTTTTCCACACCCACTATGGATTTATAAAGGCCTACTTCATTCAGTACAATGATAATGAAATTTTATTTTATTCTAAATTATGGTCTATCATACAAGCTATTCATAAATGATTCTACTTATTGATATAATCACAATAAAAACTAGTTGGGAATGTGATAAAGGATAAAACTAGAAATTTATCATGGAAAGTGTTAACAAATTATATTAAATATCATCATAGTTCCAACCATAACGTTCCTATGATATGACATGCATATAGTGAGGCCAATTGTGTTGTCAATTATTTTTCCACAAAGATAGTTCAGGAGATGAATACATTTTGGCCTTTATTGATTCAAGCATACTATTTATACATTGTCTATATGGAAATATGTGGTGTGACTGAGAACAACATTTTTTAAAATCCTTTATCACATACGTTCTCTTTCCATTAAATTTTCTTAATAATAGTTTGGTTCATCTTTATAACTCCCCAACCCCAGTTACCTAGAGTTGTTGAAATATTATATTACATTAGAATTATCACAGGAAATCAAAACCAGAAGGACCGATCAATTTAGTATCCTGGAATATACTATATACAAACATATGTTTTACCTTACATCTTGAAATGAAAAACAACATATTATACCCTTTGAAAACACTCATATACTTTACAAAAACCATACAGGTCATTCATAATATACGTCTTCACATCATGGGGGGAAATTAAACATAAGAAAGGGGTGAGCTCAAGATATCATTCAGGATAAACAATAATGTAGAATCTATCATAAAAAAGCATAAACATTTAAGAAAAGGTATAAAATAGAAACCGAATTTTTTTAAACATCAAATTCAGCATACTATGAAATGAATATATCAAATACTTCCATTTGATCATTCATAATGATATTATACTAGTTAAATAATCAAATAAAATATTAATCACATAACGAGGAAATTAATGCAGGACATCATAACTATATAGTACACGCCTCGTTCAAAGACCTTAAATAACCATACTATCAAGGCCTCATTCCCGGACATATGTTTGTCTCATGAGACCTACTGATGCATCAAATGGATATAGTACCCCCCATCACTTACTTAAACTAATGTATTCCTTATATCATCATCATCATATAGATTTTTATTAGAGGAAAAATAATCATGAATGGTATAAAAATAGAACATCAATAGTCAAACATAACAAAAAACCATAAATATAATATTGATGATTTTATCGTAATAAATCAGCCTCAATCAAGAATAAATTCCAACAACGGATTTTTACATATAGGAAAATAATTTAATAAATCCATTAAAACTCTTTGAAAAAAATATTACTTTTTATATTGAAATTATATATAAGTTTCACATTTTTAAAAGGAAAAATATTATTTCATATTAACTATGTAATCTCATAAGTAAAGCTTCAAAATTTTATGTCTTCATAATGGCAGAAAATATCCCCTTGCGTTGTATAAGTTAAAAAACATTATTTCATTAATTTGTCTAAAATGTTATAAAGTACCTCATATGGAAAATGTCATAAAGATTTTTTAAAAAACATTTCACAAAAAGAAAAACAGGGTTAAAAATTATTTTAATCAATTTTCAATAATATTTCAAAATACATCTTAAGAAACATGGACATGTATGATAAAGATTCCCGTGTAGGTACAAAAGTATAAACAATCTCTAATAGTACATAGATTATGATATTATCCCATACCTTGTACATTCCTTTAGTCCACGGTTAGTTAAACTCATGTATAATTGTTAAAGAATGTTAATAAAATAAACCAAGACAATATCCATATTTATGATATCATATATGATCCTCTTATATCATTTTATTAATAGTATTTTAGTTTTACCATTATTTATGGTGTTAATTTCATTTTTTTCCCATTCTTGTTTTACATTGTAAGTAATGTTTGTTATGAATTAGATATATATTATTCATTTATAAAATTAAATTTAGTTCATAATAACTTTTTTTCCTATGATATAAATTTTATAACCATTTTTGAATGTTTAACATGTATAATGAATCTCACATTGTCGTGGAGACGGTAGGTCTGGTGTACGGATGAACGACAATATCTTTCCCTTAATGGTTAAATGGTATGAAATTGGATGGTATATTAATTATAAAGAATAATTATCATGTTATATTAATTATTTATATCCACTATACTACTAATTAAACCCATCCAAATAAATTATTGTTAAATGACAAATTACACCATGATGTGGAGAGGGTAAGCCATACAAACACAAACATAGTGATTTTTTTATTCGTATGAAGAATAAATAGAGTAATATGGTTGGTCCATAATTACAATTACATATAAAAGTATATATGTTACTGTATTCATTACTATGGGGTGGAAAAATAATTGGAATATGAATTAGAATATGAAAATAAATTGAATGGAATTGGTAAAACAATTACCTCTTCTTTGAGTGTCTCCTTTTGTTATTTACAAAATGACTCCATAGGATGGATTTTTGGAAGAAGTATGGAATCTATCATGAATTGAGAGAACATATGAGGATAATTGGATAGTGTTTTCTAATAAAAATTTCTTTAAATGTTTGAATAAAAGATAAGGATAGATTCTATTTAATAAGAGAGGGGAGTGGTACTTTTGGAAACTCCAAAAAAAATAAATTATGATAAATTGGATTTGGTTCAAAAAATATTCAATGTGAGTCATTTAAATACAAAGATTATTATGGTTCAAAATAATAAGAAACATGGATTTTTAGACATGTTTATGTCTCAAAAAGTACTTTATCATTCGGGGTTAACACATAGTTAAACAGTTTAACTCTTACCGTGTCTACTTGTATTTTCATACAATAGGGTTAATATAGTTACTATAAAATTCCAACAGAACCAAAATTGGATTATTAATGACATATGTAACACTATCATAGTTATGTATTATAATCTTATATTTTTATGTATGTTATATCATTTAGTAAAATATTATATATTTTAATGTATAATTTGTGTCCATTTCGATACTATTCTATATTTTCATTTTAAAAAATATCAAAATCAATCATGATAAATTCATCAAAATACCTTAAATATGTCACTAGCATGTTTATATTATCTAAAAAAATCTTTAATTTCATTAATTAAGTAAAATATATTTATTTAAATATTTTTAATATCTTTTATTTGATTTTTCTGTTAATAAACTAATTTCCCTTACGTTATTGTGTCACCATTAATGGTAATTAATTAATATCTAAAATTATAAATAAATTTATATTATGTAGTTATTTACATTATATTTCCATATAATATTTATAAAAGATGTTATTTCCTAGATACATATATATTAAAACTATTATACTTATATGAAATGAGAGTCTGATATTTTCTCACATTAAATAATTTTAGAAATATTCATATCATATTCATGGAAAAGGGTCCATTAAAATATCAAATTCCTAAAAAATGTGATTTGGGTAAAACGTATTCATAAAATAATATTTTTACATGTTTTAGTTTAACGTTATAATATTATTTGTACTATTAATTACTCTATTTACCCTTAACCACGAAACTAAAAAATAATTTATGTTTCCATTCATAATATCCCAAAAATAAAAGTAACCTAATAAAATAATTTGGACCCAATGATTCTTAATATGGAATCCATTTTTCAAAATTTAACACACATATTTTTCAGTAAATTATTTAAAATTAATCCTTGTTGACAAAATAAGAAAATAGGTTTTTCAAAAGTTAAAACCATCAAAATATTTGCATGTGTTTATATCATATTTTAATGTGAAAAAATTTCCAATGACCTAAATTATGTTAAAGGATAAAAATATTATATAATTATACTTTAAAATAACTAAATTAATAATAATATAATAATAAAAAATTATATGAAAAAGAATTTTCGAATTAAAACTCATTATTTATTTAATGTTCATTAAAATATTACAGCATTTAAAAAAACATGAAAAATTTATCCAAATTAAAATTTTATGACGCACATATAATGAAAAAACTTATTTTGTAAAATGGAATATATAAGTTTCAAATATTGGATATAAAACGGGGTTCCCATTAAAAGGTGATAAAACTGTATTTTTTGAAAAATACATCTTTTATTCAAATAGTTGAATTTTTTCTTATATAATGTATATGTAACACATGAGATGAATATTAAATATATATCAAATAAATTATATTTTTATTTATGTTTATAATATTCATAATTTATTTTAATATGGTTATTATTGGTGTGAAAAAACTTAGTGATGCGTGAAGTGAAAGCTATTGAATTATTTAAAAAGAAGCATATTATAGAATCCTGGGTCTTACAATCTTTCCCCATTCAAATAATTTCATCCTAAAAATTTCTAGATTATCAACTCAAAAAAATATTCATGTGGATATTTATCATAAATTCCTTAGGTTCTCACATCTCCTCTTCCATTTTATGGTTTCTCCAGAAATATTTTACAAAACATGTAATATGATTTATCAAAACATGTTCTCTTTATCAATAATCATGACAGGAACATCACAGTAAGTCAAATCAGGTTCTAGTTCCATTTCTTCATTGTTGATTACATGTGACGAGTTTGGCATGCATTTCATTAATTGTGATACATGGAACACATCTGAAACATTGGAGAGGCTTGGAGGCATTTCCAAACAGTAATCTATAACTCTAATTAATTCAAGAATTTAAAAAGTTCTGATGTAACTGGGACTTAATTTACCATTCTTAATGGATTGTATAACCCCTTCCATGGATATACCTTTAGGAAAACAGTATCTCCCACATGAAATTACAAATCCTTCAGTTATCAACAAAACTATTTTTCCTACGTTCAGAAGTTTTAATATGGGTCTGAATAGTCTATAAATTTACCATCGTTCCCTCAAAACATTAAAGTGCCTGTGAGTTTTCATTCACCAACATCATCCAAAAAAGTCAGTGTACGAAATCTCTTTCCATGTAATGCTTCATATGATTCAATCTCAGTACATAAATGGAGGCTATTATTATAAAACAATTCTACTATAGGTAAATACTAATCCCACATACCATAAAAGTCATATTAGAAATATATCAACATGTATTCCAAGGTTTGAATATTTGTTTTTTATTTTCCATCATTTTGAGGGTGTTAGACAGTTCTCACATGAATGTCAGTATCTAGGGAGTTCTGAATAATTTTCTAGAATTGTGATGTATAATGGGGATCTCAATCAGAAATAATATTTTGGAGTACACTATGGCATTTTAAATCTTTATTAATATATAGTCTTTCAAAATTTTCAGGTGTTAAATCATTCCTTATATCAAAATAATGTGCTTATTTGGTAAGTCAATTGATAATAACCCATATCCCATCATTTATTTTGGGATTCCTTGGTATCCCAATGATAAAGTCCATCATAATATCATCACATTTCTACACAGTTATAGGTAGTGGTTTAACTAGTCCTCTAGGATGTTTCCTTCCAACCTTCACCTATTGACAAACCATACATCTCGACACATAATTAGTAATATCCCTCTTCATGCTGTCCCACAAAAAATGTTATTTAAAATAACTTTACATCATAGTGCCACCAGAGTGTATAGAGAATTTATAGATATGGACATCATCCAATAATTACCTTTTTTACTCGTACATAGAGGGAACACAAAGCCTCTCCACAAATTTCAAAATCATCTCTTCATAAATGAATTCAATCAATCTTCCATCAATCATAGATTTAAATTTATTTGAAAAATCGTAGTCATCATACTGGGATATTTTTATCCTTTATATAGTAAATATGGTTTGGAAACCATTTTAAATTGTAGTGATGTTTCACCATCAATGATAATTCCCCTATCTGAATTTACTTGATCTGTTATCATAGGGTCTTTTTCAAATCTCATTTTGATTAAAATTGCATGGTCCTTTCTATTCAAAGCATATACCACCTTATTTTCCTTCCTTGGGTGGTAGTGTATTGTGAAATCATAATTTCTGAGTAGTTCAAGACATCTTATTCATCTCATGTTAATATCTTTATATGAGAAAATATATTTCAAACCCTTGAATTTTTATATATCTCACATCTTTCACTTTAGATACAGTGTCTTCATATCTTCAAAGAAAATATTAGTACTCAAGATCATTATTTGGGTAGTTTTTTTAATGGATTTTTAATGGACTTTATGCGTAAGAAATAACTATATCAATCTTAATAAAGACACAACAAAGGTCTTTCCCGGATAATTTCTAGATAGTAAAGTCAATATTGGAGCACTGACTAATTTTCTATTCAATTATTCAAAAATACCTTTACAATATTTTTTCCAAATGAATTTAACCCCTTTACATGTGATATTGGTAAATGGTATTTCCAATCTGGTAAATTTATAGACAATATGATGACACTAACCTAAAAAACCAATAAGACTGTGTACATCAATTATACATAGAAATACTGGCTATTCTTGAATTACCTTTGTCTTTGCAGGATTAATATAGATTCTATCCTTAGAGAAAATATGGACATAAAAATGAATTTCTTGAAGCATGAAATCACACTTTTTAAAAATCACATAAAATTAATTTATTCTATGAGTCTCCATAACAATACACACACGGTTATCATGGTCTTCATAACTTTTTTGGTATACCAAGATATAATCAAAAAATACTATAACAATCACCATGATATTCCTCAAACAATCTTTTCATTAGATCCATGAAAATACTTGGTCCATTAGTCATTCCAAACAACATAACTGTAAACTCGAAATTACCATACCTAGTTTGAAATGTTGTCTTTAGAATATTTTCCATAATTATAAACAACCGATGATATCCAAATTAAAGGTCACTCTTAGAGAAATATTAAGCTCTATGAATTTGATAAAAAAACCATCAATATGAGGTAGAGGATCCTTTCTCTTTATTGTAACATAATTGATTAATACATATTCAATAGATATACTCATTGATCCATATTTCATTTTAACAAAAAGAACTAGGCCTCTCTAGGGAGAAACACTTGGGGGAAAAATACCATATTACTCAACTCCTCTAGTTGTTTCTTCAGCTCAGATAATACAATTATTTCCATTATATAGGGACTTTTTATATTATCCTTGCATAATTGATTAAATCAATAGTAAAATCAACTTCATAGTCTGCACGATTTCCATGTATATCATTTGGAAATACATCAATATATTCTCATAAAATAGGTACATCTACAATTTGAATATTTCTTCCTTCATCCCTATATTTTATTTCCTCTTCCTTCCTTTGAATCTTATTCAATAAAACTACCATCGTTGGGGATTTTATAAGAATCAAATGATGAAATTTTTTCCATAAAGATAATTGATTCAACATTTTTCTCAAAATCTGCATCTTCCTTTATATTGTTAAAAAACATTCCTTATATTTTGATATCCAGTACATACCGAAGATTATATCATATTATACCATAGGTATAATGATAAAGTCAGTAGATAAAGCATGTTTATATGCCATAATGGTAACTTCTTAACACATCTATGGTTCAATGATACTTACCTTAGGGTTTTTGACCGACAACTACCTTAATAATTTGAATTAGAAATATCTTTTTTTAATAAAAACTAGGAAGATATAAATGAATTCATGGATCCAAAATCAAATAAAGCTTTGTCTAAATTTGAGGAAATAATTAAAGTACCCACCACCACATAATTACAAACATAAACCTCAATGGTTTTGATCCCAAAATCTTGGACTTTCTCCCTTGGCCTTTTTTGGGAATGATTCCTTGATTATTAGGAAAATACTTTCCATAATTTCCCATATATTTACAATTGTAGCACTGAACATTGGTAGACTTTTTATTTCCCTTGTAATTATGAGGTTAGTGTACTTTCTCTCCACACATGTAACCAAATAAAATCCCATATAAGAAAATACCAGGGTGTTTCTTCCCATAATTACTATAAGGGGAAAATAAAATTTTCTATTCTTCCCCTTACTTCATTTTCTAGAGTATTATGTGGACCTCTTTTTTCATGAATTATGTTAAATTTATAAGAAATAGGGAATTCATTTTTTATCTTGATTGCACATGAGACTATATTGCCATTCGATTAGAAATATTTTGAGACCAATGAATTTGGGAAGAGTTGTTTTAACCCATAAAATAATAAATAAATCGTACTAATTGGTCAACATATGTAGTCCTCAAAATGAATTTCTAACACTGTAAAGGTAACTTCCTACATTGCAACATTCTCATCCTTCTTCTTCCTCAGACTCAGAAATTGGCTCTCTATATCCGTTGGTAGATCAAGAAGAATGTATTTTGCTAGGAAGAGTTATTTAAATTCCATATATTTTATATTTTCTACCTCTTCATCCTTCTGCATGTTTTGAGTTAATGAAAACTATTTGTCTTCATCTCATAATATAAAATTGAATAACATAAAAACTTTTCCCTCTTGTAACTCTCCGAAGTAGAAAATATTTTCTCTATGTAACATATCCATTTATCATCTAAAAATGGATTTTTAGACCCATTTAATTGTCGAGGTTGTTTTATCATTAAGTGATCTAACATTGATCCTCCATGTTGTGGATCAGGGTGCTCCATACAGATAAGGTTATTGTTTCTAACCTGAGCCAACTATACCCACATTGTTATAAGTTGTTCAATGCTAGTTGTCTCTCTATCACCACTATCACTATCATTAATAGGTGTGAAATCCTTACATAGATTACATGAATTGATATTATTTTCTTTCCTTACTCTAAGAACCATTTCCAAACAATGGTATCCACTACATTAGGTTATAAATCATAATTCATAATTACAAACTAGTAAAATACATAACAAAAAATAAAAAAATTATGCATATCTAATTCATAATCATAAAAATAGTTTCTTTTTAGATATATTTACTCATAAATCCTTCACAATGATTTGTAAATAAAATTTAAATAATCCTAAGCATAGCCCCCAGGAGTGTCACGCAGTAAGACCCATTGCCTTATACCAGGTTACCCCTATTCAAGCCCAATACACCTCGTCAGAGTTGTTACTCCGATGTCATCTATCCTAAAACCAAATGCACTTTTTGTATCTAGACATATATATATTTTATAGGAACAATTACATATTCTCTACAATAACAAAATATTATAATGTTCTTATATAATTATCCACAAAGTCTATTTATGGGTAGTGTACCCTAATTAAAGTCTATTCTAAATATATTTTCCATTTTTTTTACTAAACATCATCTAAAACCAACTATAACCCCACAATCAAAATTTCCTAGAGTTGTTGAATTATTTTATGACATTTTCATGATCATAAAAAATAAAACCCCAAAGGATCTATAAGTTTAGTAGACTTGAAAATACTAGATATAAACATAAATTTCACATTACATCAAAAAATAAAATAAAACATATTATCCCTTTTGAAAACTCTAATTTCTCTTAGACTAACACTATAGGTAAATAGTAATGTAATTACTATCATAATGGGTAAAAAATGGATAATAATAAAGGGGTGAGCAAAGATTCTCGGTAAGGATAAACAATATAATGGAAGCTATCATAAATAAGTATAAACTATTAAGACAATGTACAAAATAGAAACATAATACTTTTAGAAATAATCTGAAACAAAATATGAAAAGAATAAATCAAATAACCTCATATAAACATATACATGTTTATTCTACTAGTCTATTGACCGCATGTAATACTAATCACATAATGATGAGATGCGTAATGGCAGACATCATAACCATACTATCAAGGCCTCATTTCAGAACCATAAATAATCATACCATCAAGGACTCATTCCAAGACAGTAGTTTGTCTCATGAGATCTGCCAATTCATCAATGGACTATATTAGTCCATTCCCATCACTTAATATGAACAATGAAATACTCATATGAAAATGGTGGAATATAATAGAAACATTCATATTAAAACTATCATATAAAATGTTAATACTATAACCATAAACTATGAATGATATAAAAATAGAACATACATAATATAACATATCATAAAACCATAAATACAATATAAAAGATTTTAATATATTAAATCAAAATCAATCAAATATGAATATCCAAAAAAGGATGTTAATATCGATGAAAATAAAATAATAAATTCATTAACACCCATAGAGAGAAATAATCCTTTTTTACATTGAAATTATTTAAAAGCAACACAACTATAATAAAAAAATTTAATATGAAAATAATATTTTAATCTTATAATTAAAGCTTCAAAATGTTAAGGCATCATAATGACAGAAAATTGCCACTCACGCTATATAATTTTAAAAAAAATTTCTTTAATTTGGAAAAATGGTCATAAAATAACTCATCTATAAAATGATAAAAAGAATCCTTGAATTTTTTTTATAAAATGCCAATAATTGATAAAAATTACTTTAAAAATTATTTGACAATATTTAGTGATACATTTTATGAAACATGGACATGGATGAAAAACATGTCCTAGTAAATACATTTGTATATACAATCTCAAATAATAAAGGGATTGTGAAATTAACCCTTACATTGAACATTTCATTAGTATAGGGTTATTTAACAACATTTATAATGGTTAAACCATATTATTAAATTTTAAAGCGCCCATATCCATATTTATGATATCATATGTGATTTTATTATATCATCTTGTTAATATTATTTTAGTATTACTATTATTTAGGTTGTTAACTACTTAAATTTCCCATTCATTTTTTGCCTTGTAAGTAATGTATTTTATGAATAAGATGTATTTTATTCAAATTAATATTGATATAATTTTAAAAATAATTAATTTTACTCGTCATATTAATTTTATAGTCACTCATGAATGATTATCATAGAAAATTAATCTCACCATGTTGTGGAGACTATAGGACGTATTTATGCACGAGCGATAATTTCATTCCCCAAATAGTTAAATGGTATGGAATTGGATAATATATTAATTATAAATAATAATTATAATGTTATAATCATTGTTTATGTCCATTATACTCATCCTTGTACACATACAAATAAACTAGTGTTAAATAACAGATTACTCCACGACATGTAGACGGTATGTCGTATGCACACGTGAATAGGGATATTGTTTTTATTATTATAGTTATATTGAGGAATATGATTGTTACATAATTATAATAACATATCAGAAAAAATTATACTATAATTATTAATTTTTTATAAGAAAAACCTAGGAATATGAAGTATAAGAATAAAAAAAATGAATGGGATTAGTATAACAATTACCTATTCTTTGAACATATATTTTTTATTTTAACAAAAGGAATCGTTAGGATAGATTTCTACCCAAATTATGGACTCTAAGATGAATTTATGGAAGTTATAAATATATGTGGGATGTTTTTGGATGATCCGCAAGTTTTATAGGTGTGAATAAAGAATAAGGATAGGCGCCTTTTATAGTACAGGGAGGGGATCCTTTGAAAACTCCAAAACTAATAAATTATTATAATTGTTTTGGTCTGAAATAGATAAAATATGTTTCAAATATAGTATAGGATAATTATGGGTCTAAATCCTCACAAAAAGTTTTTTTTTAAATATTTTTAGGTCACTAAAGTAACCTTATCTTTTAGATTTAACCCTTAGTTAAAATGTTTAACTTTTATCGTGTCTACATAACTTTTTATACTATAGTGTTAATATAATTACTTTAAAATTCCAAATAAACCCCAATTATATCATTATTGACATATTGAACATTATACTAGTTATTTTTCAAAACTTAATATTTTTATGAATTTGAAAACATTAAATGAATTATTATTTATTTTAAAGTATTATTTTTGTCAATTTTGATACTATTCAATATTTTAGTTAAAAAAAATACACCCATCATTATAACATTAAAAAAATAATTATAATATGTCACTATAATCTTCAGGTTACCTATAAATTTTTTATGACATTAATTAAGTTAAATTAAATTTATTTTAATTTTTTAATATCATTTATTTGATATTTCTATTAATAACATAATTTCTGCTTCATTATTGTATCATCATTAATGGTAATTATTTAATCTATAAAAATTATTACTAAACTTAAATGATTTTAGTTAACTATTATATATTACTAAATATTATATATAATAAATTTTATCTCTTAGATATATCTATTTTAAAATTATTATACTTATAAGAAATGAGTGTTTTGCATTTGGTCACATTCATTAATTTTAATAATTGTCAGGTCATATTCATGGAAAAGTGAAGATTAAATGATTCTATTTAGAAAA
This sequence comes from Viscum album, assembly GCA_963277665.1. Lineage (NCBI taxonomy): Eukaryota > Viridiplantae > Streptophyta > Magnoliopsida > Santalales > Viscaceae > Viscum > Viscum album. The sequence continues at coordinate 1,888,026,262 of OY728143.1, read as the reverse complement.
ATATTTGATAATTGTCTAATTAAGCCTTAAAATACAATTTTTACAGTTGTTATAATAATTTTATAACATTGTGTTTACCTATTGTTACCCTATTTACCCTTAACTATGGTAATACAAAATTACTAAATTGAATATTCATAATATAAAAAAAATAAAATTCACATATTAAAATAATTTGGACCAAAAGATTCCAAATATGGAATCCATATATAAAAAATTTAAACATAAAATTTGTAGTCATTAATTTAAAATTAATCCCCGTTGACAAAACTAGAAAATAAGTTTCTCAAAAGTAAAAACAATCAAAATATTGACAATTGTTCATATCAAAATTTTAATGTGAAAGTAATATCAATGACCTACATTATATTATATTATAAAATCAAAATATAATTATTCATTGAATCTAATTAGAATTATATTCTAACAATATAAATAAATTAGATGAAAATATAGTTCTGAATTACAATGTTGTATTTTTAATTTTTCATTAAAATATTAAACTTATTATAAATACAAAAATAAAATTAATAAATATATTTTTTTGACGCTGTTAAAAATAATTAGTTTATCTTGTCAAATTTAATATATAAAAGTGTCAAATATTATATTTAAACAGGGTTATCCCTAAAAAAGTTGTAAAATAACATTTTGTTAAAAAAATTATTTTATTAGAAAAACAGAATATGCTCTTCTATCATGTATAAGAAACACATGCGATAAATATTAAAATTATATATAATATATAAAATTCAAAATTTATTTAATACTATTCAAAACGTCTTTTTAAAAGGTTAGTCATGGTGGCCTCAAACATGGTGTTTCATGTAACACATGTTATTGATTTCTTTTAAAAGAGGCATACTGTGGAAGCTTAGGGTTTTACAGTCTTCATGTTGGTCCTAAATCATTTTTTCATATAATTTATTTTTAATTGAATTGTAAAAAATACCATTTCTTTAAAACTGTTATTTTATAACATTAAACTATGTCATTTTAATGTCCCATAATTCTCTAAATTTTATATATAAATAACAAAAGTATATTATAATTATAAATAATATAATTAGTCACATAATAATTATTATTTTATCTAATTTTTGTATAAATTCACTTTTTGAGTGAAAATTCTTTTTTTAATGATGTCTTTCATTGTGAATTATGAATTTCTAATAAAAATGATTTCTACTACTTTTTTAAATTTAATAATGAAAAATGGATTCCATATTTATAATCCAATTTCTCATGTTGGGTAAAAAGTTCATGACAATAATGCTCTAAAATCTCCTTAAATTTTTCCTTTATCCCAAGGGATGAGTTTTTTGACCAAATAATTCCTATATATAAAATATGAAAATTTCATGAAACTTAACTTTTATTATAACATTTATATTATTTATGAAAAAGTATAAAATAAACGTCACTATCGTAAATTGAATTTCACTTATATGATGTCGCTGATATTAAAATAAGATTTTAATGAGTAATAATAATTATTTTGAAAATAAAGTAATTATTTTTATGATGGTAATTTATTTTTTATCTTTTGTTTTGGAATAATTACATTATGTTCCTATGCAATGTTGATTCAGTGTTTGTGAAAATAGTATTAAAAATATAGTAAAAGAGTTAAAAATAAAATAACTATAAATTGGGTTAATTATGGATTTCCAAAAAAATTATGATAATTATAACTTATTATTGATTGTAGAATTATCATTATTCTAACCTCATTTTTCTTTTTTATAAGTTAATGTTAAATTAAATGAATGGTTAAAAATGAATTTAATGATACTTTATTTTTAGTAGTATTATATTTAATGATTTAAAAATAAAGAAAATCATCAAAGAGGATAGGTTGAATTATAAATGTTAAAATATGTTATAAATTTACATTTTTTATCCTATATTCACTTTATAATTAAATTTATAACCCCTTATGGGTAAAAAATAGGTTACAATTGTTAAGGATAAAATGGGCTAACGAAGGGGAAACAGTAAAAGATAATGTTAGTATAAATTTTACTATTTGATGATATTTTGACATTTTTCTATTTTAATTTGAAATAATTTTAATTTTTAATAATTTTAATTATAAATTATATTTATTATATTTAAAAAAACTTAAGTAATTCTGAGTATGTCCTCTCCTAACTTATAAAAGGTTACATCTTCTCATCCCTTATTCAGAAAGTTTGAATCTTCTAGATCAAAGAATAACAAACCTCATAACTTAATTGTTTCATTCCATTAATTATTGATCTTTTACTCTTACCCTAATACCATCCTAAAAAGGCTTAAGTTGTAAGCCAGATAATGTCTATCAAATATGGGGAAACCATATTTTAAAAATCATTCATAATATTTTCTTAAATCTATTTCCTCTACATCCGAGGTATCTATAAATAAATAATTAATCTATTGTTTTAAATATAAATCTATGTTATTATGATTATTTTATGACCATATTACATATCATTTTCATTAAATGGGAAATAAAAGAATCGCTCATGTGTATCTGTGGACTATATCCTCCACATTGTGATATTAACATCAATATCATTCACGATTTGTTCATATGATGGATATAATTTTTTTAAAAACATGTTAACACAATTATGATTCTATGTTTATAATATCTTATATTCCATCTTAACATATCATCTATTGAAAAATGGTAATGTCTCTCAAGTGTCTGTGTGGACTACCACCTCCATGACGCAGTGTGATTTGTTTTTTGATTTTTTTACACGATGATAGATATGATAGATTTAATTAATATGAATAAGTATTCTATGATGATTATTATTCATTACTGGTGAATTATTATTTTTCTTTTTTTATTCAATCCATCAAAAAGTGAAAACATCACTTGTTGTATATACAGACAACTTACATTATATAGTGATGTAATTCATTTTTCATTGTTGTGTTATATGAATTGTTATAAAAGTGTATATAATGATTAAATATGATAATAAAAAAATGATTTATATTTTATATATTATGGAACCATGATAAAATCGAAAAGACTATAACCGCCCAACTGAAGCATACATGAAGGACAAGGAGTTAACAACAGAAATGATAATGGAAATGAAATATTGTTAATAAATGGGTGATAAGATGTAATAAGTAAACTGTATATGAAATTATAAGTATTAATATGGTTCTATTATATAATTATATTAAATAAATATTTATTATATATGATGTTTGATTTCTTATGATGCAAGTCACACTTGAGGTAAGCGTTTCCCATCTCACTTTTGTTTCTGTATGACATATGTGATATTAAAATTTTAATTATTTCATATATTATATATACTACTTATAGGATATGTTATATTAAAAATATTTTTATATTATTAATATTTAATTTTTTATTTTTTATTTTTTATTTCATGGTATTTATAAATCCAATGTTTCCAAAGCTGTACGAGTTTTATGCTACAATATCTTTTTTAAGAATTGTTTATTATTTAATTTCTGATGATAAAATTATATGATATATCTAAAAAAATAACCTTTATTATTTTTATATAAATATTTATGTAAATTAAATATTTTAATTAATTAAATTCTCAAAAGTTATTAATATATTTGTAAAAAAACGACATTATTTCTCTCCGGTCCGGAATCATTTCACTTCCTGATACACGATTTATAAAACATTTTCATAATTTTGATACTATTCCGATATTATTTATCAATGTAATTTTACCCATGTTTTACTTTATATAATAATGTTTAAATGAAATCATCTTATCATTTTCCAAATTGGATACTTTTGATTTTTTTTATAAAAAATGTAAAAGAGATATTTATTTCAATATTTACTTCATGAATTATTTTTCCCACAATCATAAATAATCATGGATTTGAAGCTTATATTATAAATTTAAATGTTCATTTTCAATGAAAAATTTTCTGTTAATATGTTGAAAATATTTATATTTTAAATAAATGATTTGAAATTAAAAGGGTATTTTTCACCACAAATAATTCTGTGATCTTTTAATAGAATTTTTCATCTACGATAAAATTATTTGATGTTACTTATATTTAATTCTTGATATAATCCAATATTATCATCCTTATTAATTCCTTATATGTTTTGAGATCATGATGATGAGATAATAAGTACACATAATTTCTTTTCTTCTGATTATGTTATCATTAACTGATAAATGTTTCTTTTTGAATTTGTATCATACATATGAGTGAATTATAATTATGTAATGGCTGGTTCCATTATAGAAATTTAATTCATTGGATATTGATGAAAAATTTAACTTTTTAGAAATTATTCTTATGATAATATTTGTTATTTTCTAGGTAGCCTTTTTCATTATGAGTTTATGACTATTATATAATAACAGTTTTGATAGTGATCCTTGACATATGATTGTTATAACTATATTAATTCCACACCTTCTTTAAACTATCTTATTTAAGGTTCTTATATCTGTTATATGATCTAGTGGCTGATGATATATAAAAATCTTATGAATCATGTCCTATGAACTTACAATGATTTATGCCATGATTATGATTTATGAAATTTTTGTTCTTATTTTCAAATTTCAATCAAATTTTCACAAATTTGTATTCTCATGTTATGATTATATATGATTATTGAGTGTTATATACCTAGTTTTACTTTATAGGGAATTATATATCAAACATTATTATAGTTACTATTCCACATGAGATGAATAATTGTTTAGGTATTATATTCCTTTATAGGGTTATAAGTCTTAAGAGTCGTTGGATGGTGGTCCTAGAATACAACCAATCAAAAAGGAAAAGGATAAATCACAAAAAAAATAAGTTCGGATGAGTATGATAATGAAAAATTGTAAATATATAGATTAATTCATGAAATCCAATTCCAGAAGTATTTTGATGAATGGATCCATGACAAATTTGACTGCCAATATAGAAGATATTTCTGAATGAATAGGTATGTGTAAATTTTTGTTCATTTCTCGGCTATTTATTCTGAATAGGGAAAATACTTATAATGTTGATGATATGATCAATCATATTTCCAAAATATAGGGCTATAAAAATTGGTTTTTCATTTCCCTCATGATTGGATTTTTTTCAATTCTTATTTACTTCAGATGAGTAAATGAAAAAGACTTGAGATTTTCTGAATTTTTTCTGAAGCCGAGAAATTTATATTTCCATGAATGAATCATTTATTGGAATCCTTTATCTATTAAATGTACCTATGCATAGGTGTGGGTTAAAATTTATGGACTGAATTGGGTTCATATTCACCCAATGTTCCTTCATGAAATTTTAGTTACTATTGGGGTACCGTTCTGGATGGACAATGAAACTACGAAGGTGGGGGTGGCTACTATGTCATGATTTTTTAGGAGGATGATTATAGTTAAACTATAATTAATAAGGTAATTATTTATAATTATAAGGATAAAATTAATTTTATGATTGTGTATGAAAAAGTATATTCTTTTTTGTTTTATGTAAGTTCCTTGGTCATTCAATGAAAAATGTTGAAAAAAATAAAGCATTTATGGTGTGTTCCTAAAAGGTACATCATGATAGTGAAAATGTAAAGTGTAAATTACATAATAAATTAATGTTTAATGGACACGATGCTTTAAATTTTTTTAGAACTAATTTTGGAGGTCGGATTCAGGATTGTCCAAGTTCATCTTCTAAATTATAACTTCCTGTAGTTGAATAAAGATTATATTTTTTTGGTGATAAGTGTACTAAAGGGGATGTATCCCCACATTCATAGAAAGATGATTTTTCTTGTTCAACCTAATCAGGGTGTGGTTTATCCTTATGAAGGGGATGTATCTTAGAATCTTGTGTAAGAATATCTTCATCTTCAACCGGAGCAGGGTGTGGATGCTCCTTTATCGGGGGCCAGTTCTCCGTTCTGTAATGAAAATCTAGAGGAATAGGTGTCTTCGGGAATTAATTAAGAACTTTCCATTACAAAAACTATAAAAAGACTAAAATATTTGGGAAATGGGGTATGGTTTCTAACCTTGGTCAACCTGAAGATGTTCCTATGAGAAGTTATATCTTGTACATGGATGCAATGAATAGAATCAAGTCTAAATATGATTTGGGTTTCTCAAATGTTCCCCATAAAATTTATTGTCCTAGGAATGATTATTCCCATTATAATCCCACATTTAGTGCCAGATCATCTTATAAGGACATGATCCTCAGATGAACTAATTAATATCTTTGAAGACTGACCATTACTATAGTGAGGAGTGTGAGGCTTGCATTCAACTGGATTATTATGATTGATATCACTTTTTTTTGTGTTTCTTTTTTTTGAGGAGGTTATGTTTTATTTTACTCTCGATTCTCCTATTTCATTCTTCATAATTTTTTATCTTTTTTAATGCAGGGTATCTCACCCATAATTTTTAAATAAACAAAATGAGGGGATGTTATGAATCTTTTCTTTACTGGATTTTATATCCATGAATCCAAACACACTAAATATTTATATTTATAGAACATTTATTGTTATTATATGAATAAAATATTCACCTTGAATGATGTAATATTTATATATTTAATTTTTAGGATTACTTATATAATGGACATGATGAGTTAAGAGGGTTATTATACAGATTTTATACAATTGATTGCACATTCATCCACATCATACAAAATTTCACCATAGATCCACATATAATTATATAATATATATATATATATAAACAAGGAATTCCATCATGGTAGGATAGAAAAAATATATATGAGAAAATATTATATGATATATTTTGACACTTTAAGAAGTTCTTCCTTTATAATAATTTATAAAAAACATAGTATTAGGCTGACACACATGTCATGAAGATCATGTGTTCCTAATCATCATGTGATGCCTCTTTCCTCTATGATTAAGAGACAAGAATGTCACAAAAATTAAACATCATGACCATCACAAAATGTGAAATAATATAATCATAACATATAATATCAATAAAAATAATTCTAGTCCTCGGGTAACATAAAATCCTTATCAAAATAGGTTTTTATGATGCTCTATCATGATTGAAATCAATTAATCAAACACAACCGTATATCAAATAGCTATAATATACCAATATTAGTATAAATAAAAATCCTCTAATTCCACTATAATATATCCCTAACAGACTCCCTTTGAATAATTTTCTGATCGATGGAACCATATGACCTCACGTGTGTCTCCTCATAAAGTAGAGACTATCGTCTTGTAGTGGGGGTCTAATGTGTTATTGTGGGGATACAATACCACCTATATCAGTGTTTAAAATCACAAACAAATAACCAAATATAGTACAAAATGAAAATAATTTTGAATAAAATAAATAAATTATTAACAACTATAAAAAATTAAATATATTATAAAGGACATAAGAAGATATATAATTTAAAAGATTGATCACCCAATAGGTCAATCATTAATATATAACAAATAGAAGAAACAAAAAAACAATTGAGGCCTTACTAAAAACTCCAAGACCTCTATCCACCCTTTCTATAGAATAAAATATTTCATAATTGAAAAGGAAAAACCAAGCCTCATCCAATCTTAAACCTACTAGAAAGTGAGAGTCTTCTCAGGTACCCTAAGGTAGTAGCAGGCCGACCAGGGTGTGAACAAAAAACTCAATACGTCACCACCAACTCACCCCCATGAATAAATACAAATATATTGACACTTTTATAAAAAATTATCAATATAAATAATAACTTCTGAAAAAAACAACCACTATAACACCATGGGATTTTAAATGAAAAACTTTATTCAATAGCGTATATAACATGCAACACCCAGACTAAACGAACCCTAAAATTTTACTATTTAAATATTACGATTATAACTAGGCCATTAAATTGGAGTGTATTAATATTATTTTCTAATTTATTATATATATATATCTTTATGAATATAAATATATTGATACATTCTTGTGAAATTGGAACATTATTTTTAATGAAAACATTTTCTGTAAAAAATAAATTTTCAATTAATAAGATTTGTATTGATTTTGGTGAAGAAAATTTTCAAAATAATTTCTCAAACTTCTATAAAATTTATTTGATAAAATTATATTTTTTTTTAAAATCAATATATAAAAAATATCTTAGTTGAAATTTTTTGGATTACTGTAAAATGATTGATTTTTCAATGAAAAGTTAAAATTACTAATTTTTAAAATAATGTCATTTATTTTTATTGAATAATTCTATTTAAAATTAAGTTTATATCATTTATTTATTATTAAAATTAAATATGATATTTTTATAATAATCTAATTAATTTCATTCAAATCAGTAAATTTCATAATTTTGGTATAAGTCTATTTTTATGATTAATATTGTGGTTTTATGCAAATTGCATTCAATTGTATAAATATTATCCATTTATAATAATTATAATATAACATTGTAAGTAACTATATAAATAAAGTTAATAGATTATATACCTATTAATTTGAATTTAAATTCATATATATATTGATGATTTCTCATCATAGAGTTAATATAAGAACATCTATTTCATCACATTTTTTGTTTTAATTTTCAATTATAATTTTCCAATACAATGAATATATCTAAATAAATGGATTAAATATTTTTAATTTTAATAATTATTTTTATTTAATAAGTTTAAAATTTTTTATCATGTATATTGAAAACAATAAAAAATCATTACCGCTATTAAGACTAAAGCGAGGTTTCTAATTACATGTGCCTGTGTTACAATTAATCATCCCCAAAAACATGATTTATTTTTGATATATTGAATATATTATTTTTCATTATTGGTTATAAATTATATAATATGTTTAATTTTATTTTCCTCGGTTAAAGGATTAATTTCCTAGGAAAATATATAGTTAACTTATAGAAAAAATATTGTAAAATGGAGTAACCTTAGATATAATGGGAATAACATGTTTAAAATATATATTTATTATTATTTTATTTGTGGATCAAAATTATAATCCATAAACTATATTATTTATAAATTTTTGAAGTAATTGGTTTTATAGTGACTTCCCACTATTAAATAGTGTTGGGTCTTTAAAAAAATATCAGTCTTTCACACTTATCAATGGGAACATCCTCTCATCTTCTATTCTCATTTCAAATGAACTTAAGTTCTAAATAACCAATAAAAAAATCACATAATTAATACCCTTACCACATATGAAATGCTTTGGTTTGATTAGAGAACCCTCCTTGGAAATCTTTTGGTGAAAACCTAAAGAGGACGTCTGAAGAAGAGGTATCTTTCTTAACCGATCAATTTGATTAATTTATTTTTTTCACATCATTCCAATATTATTAAACCATTATGATATAATAACATAATTATAACTCCTATAATGTTATATTAATATTTTAATTAAATAAAATACAACAATCTCATCTTCCATAAAATGGTAAACAAACCCATCATTCATGTGTACAACAGACTACAACCTCACGAATTGATGTAATTCGTTTTCCATTATCAAATATAAAGGATATATAGTATGATGTAATTAATGTATGTATATGATATTAAAGACAAATTATTTATTCTTTAAATGTAATATATCTTTTATTTTCTTACCTTTTCATTCATTAAAATATAATAACATCATTTGTGTGTAAATGTGGCCTACCACCTCCACAAAGTGATGTTATTCATTTTTCATAACCGCATCATATGGGAAATTATATAAAAGTATTTTTAAATAAGTAATATGTTACTTATTATATAATTATAATTATTTAAATATTAAATAATAATTTCATTCTTCCTATCACAATCATTGAAAAATGGAAATGTTAGTCATGCATAAGTGTGTCCTATTGCCGCCCAAATTGTTACATAGTTTATTATACATTAACATATTCCATGGTCGATTTTGAAATTATAATTTAGGTATAAAAATGATTACAATACAAGGAAAATTATTTTTTAAATAATTTAATAACGATTAAATTTTACTATATTCAACCTACCGTATTCATTTTGAAGATATAACCCAAATATTGTTAAAATTTTTGATGTGAACTTAATTTATTATGTAAATAAATATATCATGGTAAAAAATAATATAAAAATAAAAAAAAATTACTTCTACAAGTTAATAATGAAGATACCTTTATTATTTAGAAATTTATAGTATGAATGATATGAGTCAAACATGAGGTAAGAGATTTCTTATCAAGTTACCTTCATTGAGGCATGTATTAATGTTATGCACATAATTTATTTTCTAATATTTATAAGATGACCATTTTAAATATTATATCATGAATTATTTATAAAAAATGGTATTTCAAGATAAAATTCATTTTACATCATCAAAATGAACATTATTTAATTGTTAGGAAACTGATAATGCCTTTATGTAATAATATCTTTTATTTTTTTAGGTTTTTTATGTTCAAGGTTCCATTGGGGAAATAATATACAATTTTTTTATGAAACAAAATATATTTTATTCTCATCCAGTCATTAATTTCTTTTTTTTCATTTCCTACCTTATTTAATAATTAAACAACAATAATTTTATTTTTTCATAATACTGATCTTGAATCTTTTTTCGATCTGAAATATTTCTCTTCCATGTCAATATTTTCCTCATAATCTCTTAAATAATGTGTTTTATATTCAATAATTAAATATTAATAAAAATTTTACCCAAGTTTTACTTTTTTGGAAAAAGGATTAAATGGAATCTTTAGGTTATTTTCTGAACAATGTACTATTTGAATTTTTTTATAAAAGAGTGAAAGTAATTTTTTATTTTATAATTATAAAATTAAAAGAATGTTATACTTCCATGAATTCTCAATTATTTTAATCATAAATTATAAGCTTCCATAGATCTTTGAAAATATAATTTTTTAATATAATAATTCATAAATTTTATTATTTTTAAAAAGTGATTATGAAGACAAAATGGTATTTTGCACAAAACATATTCCATTTGATCTTCTAATTAATATTCAATAAAGTATGAAACATTTTTTCTGTTAATGTTTTCATATAAATTATATATAAATGTATCATGAACATATAACTATCTCATTCTCCATTAAATTAATTGGGTAATGCATGTCGTAAGTTCATTTATCAAATTCCTTATTTATAAAATCTTCTTTAATTATGAAATGATGAAATATTACACAACCCATTTAATTACATTGGAAATTATTATGTTTATAAATTATTATTGATTTTGGTTTTTTGGAAAAAATTATAATGTACATGTTTTTATGGGTGTTCCCATATTTATAATTAATACAATGGGTAATCATTTTGGTCTCATGAAATATTATGTATGGTACTACAGAGTAAACCAATTACATTAAGGGACCTTGTACCTCCTGTGATAATTTTTAGGTAGTTTATTAAAACATGTGTTTATGTCATGTCATATTTTTCTAACATATTTATTTGGAATATATGATATTATGATAAAATGTAATTTTTTTATGCTACCAGTTAATTACTCATGTGTTTTCCCTTTTATGATATCATGTTATTCCTTTTACTCACATATTATGTATCCCTATATTGTTATTTCTCTTACTTAGAATATTAGATCACATATTTTTTTATGTATTCACTATTTTATCCTATATAGTTCTCATATATAGAAGATATATAGGAGCTCACTATTTATTATACAAACAAATTTGTTATGATTTAGTTTCATCTAATTTTTTATGCACATATTCTTCTAATGACACCATGATTCACAATATTTATGTTGTAGTAAATTATTGTTTATGTTAAAAATCATATAATAGGTGATATAATTGAATTTTGAATCTCTAAAAACCTCTTATCCATGATTTATGACCTTGATTGACCATAATTACTTCATCCAAGGTCAGAGTGTCTATGAGCACATCACAGTGACTTTAACAACAATAAAAGGGCATTAAGATCTTTTACTATTGTATATAAAATATAAATTATGTATATAGTATAATGATGTTGGGAATTATCAATTCCGTTTTCATGGATTTAGTAATTATCTATCCTAGTATACAATATTTCTTGGTATCTAAGAAATGGAAGTCTATATTGATAGGCCATTACCACAAAATACAAAAAAAATATTTGACAGATAGATCATGAAATGTACTCCATAATCTTTGAGAAACCTATAATTCAAGCTCCAAATACTGTAAATCAGCACAATTATCATCACAAACACCGAAGGAGGGTTGTTTTCTTTAGTATCACAACATCTCTTATGTAAATTTTTAAAATAAACCCAATGTTAGTTTTCACAACCTCCCCATAGAGAGTTTTCATGAACTCCCCATAGAGAATTTTTATGACCACCCATATGGGTGTTTTCCATTCCAAGAAATATAAACACCTCCCTAAGGGTTTTTTTCAAAATAAATCATATTTTACTTGAGGTTTTAGGTCATATAACATCATAACTGCTACCAAGGTGTATGATAATAATGTCATAACTTCCTCTTATTTGTTTTCCATGTCATTTATAATAAATAAAAGAAATAAGGGTTATTTAAACACTAAAACCCATCATAATTATCCATAGACCATCCAATCGCAGGAAAGGTATAATTTCCAAATGTATACCCATAATAATCATCATTAGTTCAAGGCCACACCCCCTCAAGATCATTTTTCATTGGGTAAATGCTATAGGCCCCTAGATAATGTCACTGAGTAATAACCCTACATGGTGTCCTTAGACTCAATCTGGTCATATGGGTCATATGGGTTGGTCAAATCACTCAACCCATTCATCCTTCCTTGTTAAAACCACCTAGGAAAACACATCTCAATGGAAGGGATCACAAACCACATAACTAATTCCATAGATCCTAATAGATCTTAGGTGAATTTTACCACTAATTAGGGATAAAAACTATCAACTTATCATATTCCAAAAGAAGAAGATTACATAGAACACATAAGAAGGTTTTTTAAGGCCTACATAGACCATCTATATATATTGATCCACACATATACAAAGAGGTCTCCAATGGTACCTACCCTATTTTCATTAAGTCTCACTCACTCTATTCACAACCCTCAAGGAATTGATGTCATAGATCCACATAACAATATTATATTACATCAGAAACAAGTCAAATATGTATGTTCATAAAGGTACATGGTTTTACCTGTCACATTACATGGTTTGTGTTACTTTATATATGTGTGGAAATTTATAATTAAGCTAAACCATGAAATTGAACGTTAAAACTCAATTATTTTGAGGGTAAATATCCTTTAGTGTGAATACTGAACATCCAAAATCACCATAACAAAACATTATTCTGTAGGAAATGTAACAAAACAACCTACCTCAATTGAAGAAGATTTCATTTTTTTAGTACCAAACCCATCCATTCCTCAACTATCCTCATACAGCAACCAGAGATCCTATCACCCATCAAATATGATAAATAATTAATTATAAGCAATTATTGTTAATTATTTATTTTAAACCAATGTGCAATAACCATTGAACAACTCCCCAAGCACCATCTGATCATCAGAACATTGACTGACAACACCCAGAGTGTATATGACACAACAAAAATTCCAAACTGATCAAAAATTCTAATTGGAAACATCCAATAATTCTTTATATTTTTTAATTTTATTAAAACAATCATAGAAATCCCACCACAGTGACAACCATCATAAAAAAAGTGTCATTATGGGGATAATATGTCATTATCCCTATGGAAAGGTGGATTATAATACCCATCATAATGGGTTGATTATGACATGATTCTGTGAAATTTAATTTAGAATTGTAACTGTAGATGAGAATAATTTGGATTAAATGATTTTTCGAAAATAATTTATCATTGATCTATAGAAGACACATCAAATAAATATTGAAATATCTAAAAAATACCCTAATCACATTGGTGTTTGAAGATCGAAGGAGGGGATCCATCCTCTTATAGGGTGAATACAAATTTGGGGGAGGAAGGGGTTGTCCCATAAAAAATTTCAAGGGGTAAACTAACATTTTTTCCTATTTAAGGACACCAACATGCTAGTGGTTGCAGTAGTGAGCCTACTACTAGCCAACCACCCTATGATGCCTCCACTACATTCCTAATCCCCTTGGATCCATTATAATCCCCAAATAATATCATAAATAGATATCTATAAACATTAGAACTATCTATTTGGAATCCCAAAATAAAATTAGAAATTCAACCTTTCCAGAGTGGAAAATTTTAATTCCCATAGAAAATTCAGTCCCATAAAGACAATGGGAATTACAGATGGGACCATGGGAAACCATGAAACCTTCAGGATATATTATTAGAGATTTTTTCATTGGTGTTCTATTTGAGAAATGATTTTTATAGGGTTATTATACTGAAATGTTATACCTGATTTTTTTTCTATAAGGTTGTAGGAAAACCCATGAGTTTCTATATGATGTTACCAGTTTCATGAAAAGGAATGGAAAAATCCCTATGTTTCTAGATGATATTACTTGTTTTATGAAAGGTTTTAAAAAAAACCCTAATTTTCCATTTGATGTTACATGTTTCCTAGAAAATTTCAGGCATGACCGTTGGTTTCTAGATGATGTTACCTATTTCCTGGTAGGATGTCTCTACACCATTGAATTTGAGGATGAGGTTAATTTTTTCTTATAAGGGAGTCTATATGGCCATGGGTTTTATATGATAGTATTATATATAGGTACAATCTTTTAAAATCCAAATTAGGAATATTAAATAATAGGAGTCACCTTATAACTCAAGGGTTAATGGTATTAGTTTATTCAATTATATAGATTTTTTTTTCTATTGAGAATTTCATATGTGCATACATTGTGTTTACTAGTCATGTTACAGACCCTGTTGGTGGTGATCTACTATGTTGTACTCTCACACTTCTTGGGAATCCATAACACTTGAGTATCTAATATGACCTCATTGATCATGGAATTGGGTAGGGAAGAGGCCTAGTGTTTCATAATTAGGATCGAGCATATTGATAATATAAGGCCCCAGCCTTAAACCTTACATAATCTTGAGTTATTACAAGATTACACATTGAGGATCTTTTCAGGTTTAGAGTTTTAGAGAATTAGATCATTGTTTCGGTGCGGATGTGCGTCGGGTTACGTTGTTCCGCCAGGACGCGTTCGCGCGTGCACCCGTCAACCCGAGGGGATGGGCGCGCGGCTTGTGGTCCCGCAGTCCCGCTTTCCAAGGGCGGGCGACATTCGTCCCTTATTCAGGGGCGTCTGCTCCTTGATCGAAACCGGGATGATGGGATGTCGGCTCCTCCTTCCTTGGACGTCTCCTCGGAACTCGTCGCCTAATCCGGGTCTCCCTCATAGACTTAAGAATGTTCGTGAATCTCGTTCACGGCGCCATATCTTCATGTACACCAGTTAATTACGCTGCTTCCGCCCGGACGCTCCAAGGAGTCTGGGCGGGGCAGCAACCTGTAGTGAGAAGGCCGGGTGGCTCTGGGTGCTGGGGGCGTGTCGTGACACTGCGGCTCTGCATGTCTGTCTTTCGTCCCTAATAGGGCTTCTCGAAGGCATGATGGCCTGAGGCATCCCGTACTAGGTGCGGGGAACTGTGTCACCTGAGGTTTTCCTCAGCTTCCCATGTTTAACACGGGGTATGCCGCGAGTTTAACGTCCAGCGGGGACGGCATCGGACCGATCAACACGAAAAGTGGATCGGATGACAGAACCCCTTGTGGGGAACCTCCGACGCTGGGGCCAGCACATGGGCGGCTTCCCAAGTAACGTGGAGTGGAGTGAAGTGGAATGACCCCACCGGGATGTGGCGGCCTGGGTAAGGATCAGGGTGGATGATGGAGTGAAGAGATTGGACCCTGTAGGGGCTTCCTACGTACTGCGCGTTAGCACGGATCAAAGTCAACGTAGTTCGGGTATACAGTTTAACGTCATGCTGGACGTCGGCAAGCCGACTCACGAAGAGGTCGAGGCCGCCGGGCGGAGGATTGAACCGAACCACCTCGCACAGAGGGGGGTGGAACGTCCGGGTGGATCACAGTTTCACGTCATGCTGGACGATAAAAGGAGAAATGGAAAAAGGGGCTGTGGGGAGTCACAGTGGAGATACACACGGGCAGTCTCCCACAGGGGCGGATTCATAGGTGAATCGACGCAAGCGTGAACCCTGGAGGGATCCACTGATGGACGAACCGACGTAAATACGACAGGGACGACCAGGTGGCGGGCTTGGACCTCAAGAAGGCTTCCTACGTACCCTGTATAGAAGACAAGGATCAAAGTCCACGTAGTTCATTCTGTCAGGACTTACGCACTTGAGGCAGCCCGGATGCGGCGAAACTCAGTTGGAAGGGACTTGGACCGAAAGTAGGAGACACCTCGATCCCAGTCACACCCTCTACTGGCTTCGGCAGTGGGGGAGCGCAATGGAGATACACATGTGCAGCCCCCCACAAGAAACAAGGGGTTTATAATACCCTGCCCCCGTAGGGAAAAGCCACTCCCATTAAATCGTCCCAAAAGCGGGACAATCCCGACATCCCTGCAGAGACGAGCGGGTGGGGGCCACATCCAAACCGGGGGGGACCCTGCGTGCGGAGCACGGGATCAGGTTGCGGACGGTTTAACGTCTTGCCGGACGAAGTACAGTTTAACGTCGTGTGTTGAGGACGAAGCGGACGGTTTAACGTCTTGCCGGACGAAGCACAGTTTAACCTCGTGTGTTGAGGACGAAGCGGACGGTTTAACATCTTGCCGGACGAAGCACAGTTTAACGACGTGTGTTGAGGACGAAACACTTGGCAGTTTAACGTCTTGTAGCGCCGACGAATGTGCAGTTTAACGTCATGCTGGACGTATGGGCAGTTTAACGTCATGCTGGACATATGCGGAGTTTAACGTCATGCGGGACGTAGGTCCGTGTCACTTCGCGCAAGCCTGGAGGGCCGCACGGAAAGACAACACATGGTGCGGGCACCCAGGATGAAGATCATCGGGCGCCACGCAGGCGGGTACCCTCAGGGGGTCAAGGGAGGCGACCCTGGCGGATTGCGCGCAAAAGAGGAGCTTTGCGCGCAAAACCGCGGGTCGGCGCGCAAAATGGCGGGCTGGCGCGCAATTGGGCCAGCGCTTCGCGCGCGGATGATTGGGATTGCGCGCACCGGGCTTCGGGTAGCGCGCGGGGGCAACGGCTCATTCTCTAACGAATGGCCACTTTGAAAATGGGGGGTGCGCGCAATCGGGCTGGATTGCGCGCACCCGGGGGGCAATTGCGCGCAAGAGGCTTCTTTTGCGCGCAAAGGCCTTCAGGTTGAAATTTATTCAAAGGAAAGGAGCCAAGGGGATTGCGCGCGAAGGCGGACCCCAAGGCTCTATTGCGCGAAAGAAAGGAGGTTACCTGAAGATCGGCATTGCGCGCGGAAGGGGTTGAATTGCGCGCGCGGGAGACCGTTCGACTTCCAGCAACCTCTGAAACGTTGGGGGTCGCCTAGTATTTATAGGCAACCCCGGGCGCGGAATCCAAGGCGCGAGCGCGGAATTCTCCTCGCGGGCGCGGAATCGGGCACGGCGCGCAAGGGAGTTGCGCGTATCCCGGGGGTTTTGCGCGCGGATCATCATCTTTGCGCGCAGGCCTCTGAAATTCCGCGCAAGGCCTCCGGGCCCTCCGAAACATTCTTCCGACTCCAAATATGACCTCGCTTTCCGCATCCGGAGCTTCTTTTGGGAACAACGGACTTTTCCGGAGTCTACAAAAGCCCCCCCCTCGGAATCTGATCGGCGAGAGGTCGCAACGATCGGGTTCTGAGGGAGACGCCGGAATGCCGAAGTCCTGGGCGGCGCGGGACTTAGGCGCGCAAAAAGGGGCGCCGGTCGCGAAATTCGCCGCTGCGGTCGCGCAAAGCGCTTTCCACGCAGCGCGGACCCCGGCCTCGCCTATAAATAGGGGCACTGGGTCCCTCCGTGCCATACACTGGCCTTCCGCGCGATAAGCATCTCTGCTCTCGTGCGCGAAATTGCCTTTTCCGGCGCGGAAGTCGCCCGCTCGTCGCTCAAAACCGTCCGGATTTCGCTCTGCCTTTGCGCGAATACCCGGGGTTTTACGCGAACGACTTCCCGATTGCGCACCGTCCACTAGGATTGCGCGCCGACTCTCAAACTTTTCCACCAGCCTCGTCTGATTCCGCACACTTCATCCCCTAACCCGCACGACCCCCGAAACTTCTGAGATGGCCGCGAATCAAGGAAATGAGGGGGATGCCGCCACTCGCAGGGCTGAGATGGCGACGAACGAGGAGGTTTACGGAGCCAAGGAGATTGTTTCCAACAATCAATCCTTGTTCGACTTGCTGACGCCGGCCCAGAAGACATATCCGCTGTCGGACAACCTGCCGCTCTGGAACTTCGGCATCCTAGATGAGGTCCTGGTGCCAGGGTTCGAGATTGATGCGCCGCGGACCTGGGTGACCCGGGAGGACGAGCTTCTCCGCTATAACATCACCAACAATGGGCATCCTTCCAGGGAGACCAGACACTTGGATGTTTATGTCCTGAACCCGAGGACGCGAACCATTGATGGGGGTGAGCCTACTGCGGAGAATTCTCCAGCCCTCTACTCGAGCATATATCGCCAGAGTGTCACGGACGACACCAAGGGCTGGCTGAAGGACTGGGACTTGCGGTCTGGGGGCAACTTCACCAGTGAGTGGGCCTGGGCGTTCTGGGTACGCCACACTTGCAATCACTTCGCAGAGGAGCTGCGGTACATCGGCCTGTTCGAGGCGGTGTGGACGTCGCAGTTCCACTTCTACCAGCAGTCTGAGCTCGGGCCGGAGCTGTTCACCCGCTGGTCTCCGGATACCAACACCTTCCATCTTCACCATGGGGAGGTCGGCATCGGTCTCTGGGACATCCACTGCATCGGAGGTATCCCGCTGGAGGGCTACCAATACGATGAGTTCCTGCCACCGAAGAACACCTGGGAGGACAGGTCACGGACTCCCATCCTGACCTGGCATCTGCTTGACCTGGCTACGCAGCGGCTCGGGATCAAAGACTTCCAGAAGGACATAGCCTACAAGGAATGGTTAGGCCAGTTCTTGGAGCATGACCCGGCGGTCAAGATGCCAGGCAGGGGGAAGCGGTGCCCGACCGCAGCTCAGAGGAGCCGGAACGGGTCGTACTGGCGGGTCCTGGAGACGGGTGACTACCGCTCATGGGGGTACCGCGTCATCGAGGCCCGGGACCCAAACGTCCGGTACGCGGCGTTCCTGGCCGCCTTTCTGAGCGGGTGGCTCCTTCCAGTGCGGGATGCGAGGATGGGCGTCCGCCCGGTGACACTGGCGATGGCGGGCGCCATGGCTGCCAATAAGAGATACAACCTCGGGGTCCCAGTACTGGCGAGGCTGTATGCCATTCTGGGACGTATCTCACGAGGGGGGTCGCCACGAAGGATCTGTGGGCCCTTTCAGTTCTTCCACGGCTGGGTGGCTTCTCACCTTGGTGGGTATACGTTCCCAAATGTCATCATTCCTCCGGGCAACGGCCTGCGACCCTCCCTGCTGAACATCGCGGGGGTCGCTCCGATGACCCTAAGCGAGGAGGGCGTGAGGATTCGGATTGGCAATCATGCCAATTTCAACTTCAGTCCGTTCCCCACTCCCGTCGGCCAGATGATCGACAATGGACAGGGCCCGCTGGAGCAGCATGAATACTTCCTGAACATGCGGGGCGGGGTGCTCGTGGCTCGGATCGACGGGAAGGTGATCTGCGAGCCTTACGTGCCGACCCGGTTCGCCAGGCAGTTCGGGTGCCTTCAACGGATGCCGAAGAGGGTATCCACTGCTGTCCGGGAGGAGACGAACCCTTGCGTCCTTCATCAGATGTGGCTGATGTTCGCCGCTTTCGGCTCTGGCGACGTCATCACTCTCCCTCCTACCGGAGTTGACGCAGGCTTGGCAACCGAGTACGCCGAACACTGGGCCATCGCGTACCCCGAGGGGCTCTTGCGGAAGCTAGTTCGACGGCTTGAGGTTACCCGTGCGGAGACCGGGAGTCAAGGAAGGAGGCGAGGTGCCGCCACACGGGGGAGAACGGAGGCGCGCCAAGCAGTGGGGCCGGCGCGAGCAGGGACTTCGGCGGCGGGCACATCGCGAGCTGCCGCCACGACCTCAGCGCCCAGAGAGGGGGCGCGTGCGGTGGTCGACGAGCGGCCCGGGAAGCAGGTGAGACGTCTGCTCGAACCTTCCCATGATGCGATCTTCCCGGCGCTGTGGTCGGCCTGGATGACTCTGCGGCAGTCACTGGGGACCGACGCCATCTGGCGAAAGATACTCAGAGAAGGAATCTATCTGCCAGAGGTCGGGCGCCTCCAGATTGCCGACAGAGTGGACTTCAACCGACAATATGCGTATCTGACGGCCATGGACGAGTACGCGCGCCAACGTGGTCAGCGCGCGGAGCCATCCCTTCTGGTGAAGGTGATGCTCGGTCTCGAGCCCGCTCCGGAATAGATTCCGTCGGAAGAAGATGACAGTAGCAGCGGCTCCGAAGAAGAGGAGGAGATGGGGGAGGATGAAGGCTCCGAGGGAAGATCCCATCAGGGGAGCCCACGGGAGAGCGACGAGGTGGCCGGCTCTGACAACGTTGATGTCACTGAGCTCCTCGAGGTCCGCTTCTATCCCTACTCAATCTGCTTCATCCACTCTCTTATGCAGCTTCTAACCCATTTCTCCATCTTTCTCAGGAGCACACGGATGTCGGTCAGGCGTCCTCAGCGGGAGTAGGAGAGGCGCCGGTAGGACAAGGCGGGGGCCAGGCACCCATTATTGATTTGACAAGTGTGGAAGGGCCCCCTGCTGCAACTGTTCCTGCGGCGGCCGGGATAGCGGAAGATGACGCTCTGAACTCCCGTAAGTCTCCCTACTTTACTGCTGGTGCTTGCCGTTGACGATCCGTGACTAATCATGGCATGCCCCGCGCAGTGATCTCAACATTGGAGGCTCGTCAGGTTGCCGAACCCGGGCCATCTACGAGTGGACCAGTGGTGGACATGCCGCCTGCTCCGGAACAGACTTCCCAAACCGAGCCGGCCCCACCAACTGCTGATCAAGGGGCTCCGGACGTCGGCGGTGCTGACATCGGAGAGAGGTTGGGGGCTGACGAGGGTGTCAGCGCCGCTGGGGAGAGAGAAGAAGGTCTCCCGGATGTTGGGGAACCTATCCCTCGTGAGGACCTCCCAGGGGCGGACCCTGCAGCAGACCTGTTGGCTGCCTTCCCTGCCTACCGGCCTGCCGATCCCGAGGAGATGGACGACTCAGACACGGAGGCGGTCGAGGAGAGCCGGATAACGCGCCGTAGGGGGTGGAAGTGCATCCAGCGCTTCCTCAAGCGAGACCCGTCGGAGTGGCTGGGGCGCATGGGATCACTTCAAACCTGGCTGCGCTTTCTGTGTGCCGGGGGAGCTGATGCTCAACGCCTCCATCTAACGGTCCGTGATTTCATGGCCGAAAAGATGCGCGAGAGCTGCCGGCGTGCCGACGTCACACAAAGTCGGGACATGTCGGAGAGCACGCGGGCGCTCCTCGCGGCGGAGCAGGAATTCCAGCGCCTCGAAGGGCAGGCGGCAGAGAAGGAGGCCCTCGTCGCAACGTGTACCGAGCTTGTGGAGCAACTAGCAGCCCAGCTGGTTGACGCCCAGGTACAGCTGACGGAGGCGGGCCAACAGATGGTCACAATTCAGGTCAAGCGGGAGCGTGCACAGGCCAGAATCGACGAACTGCGCGCTGCGACCGCCGACAAAGAGAGGGCACGCAGAGAGCGAGAAGCAGCTCTGGAGGCCACCAGCCAAAGGGTAGCGGCATTAGAAAGACTCATTCAGCACGCTAATCCCTAAGGGCTTTGTTTTGCCATTCCCAAAACATTTGCTTCCGCTACTTTGATCCATCTGTATGAATCAATATATTTATCTGCATCTTTTGGTTTAACATGCTCAACCACAATTCGTTGTCTTGCGGGAGTGTTAACCAAGCATCAGGCATCCATAGTTGGGCCTGGATTTCTGGAGAAAAGAGGGAGGTCATTCCTAGGAAAGGAGACCTCAGACCTAATCAATGTATCATCCCCCCAACTTGTTCCAACACACGTGCGGGACAATGCTAGGGGCGTTGATATTTTATCCGAACATAGGGAAATGAGAAAGGGTGAATCGCGTGTCCCGAATCCAGACATCCACAACGGTCGGCCTTCCAGGAAATGCCTAAGACGGTAGGCGGACAGTGGATCGACCATAACAACTGCAATAGACGGGCCGAAAAAGGTCATCATTCATATTGCAGGAGGCGGACCACATGTCATCATGAATACCGCTTTGGGGTTCCTTCAGACACAAGGGTGGAAAATCCAGATCAACAGGGCATGCGAAGCGTGGGGCGAAGTGACGGTTTGTTCGGACAGAATCCAACGCTCTCAAAATTGCGCCACCGTGGGGAAAGCGTATTAGGCGGATGCACTAATCTGGCCGTGAATCACCCCAATTCTCAGACAGCACCTCTTTGACGAGGAAACCGTCGCTTCCCACTATTGCAGTGGGGCATCCCGAGCAGAATCGGGGAGAATATCACAACTGCACCACTCTACCAGAAGCCAGGCCAGACGGCCGGCGACGAGGAGGGGCGGGACTTAACGATCCCTGAGTCTGGACCCGAGTTGAGATGCCCGGGCGTTCCTACGTACTCCATCAGGCTGGAGATCAAGCCACACGTAGTTCTGAGAGTGCAGTTTAACGTCATGCAGGACGTAGAATCCCGTTTAGGGGAGATCTTAGTTTAAGGTCGTAGAGCTCGGACCATAAGGGTAGATCTTAGTTTAAGGTCTTAGAGCTCGGACCATAAGGGCTAGATCTTAGTTTAAGGTCTTAGAGCTCGGACCATAAGGGGAGATCTTAGTTTAAGGTCTTAGAGCTCGGACCATAAGGGTAGATCTTAGTTTAAGGTCTTAGAGCTCGGACCATAAGGGCTAGATCTTAGTTTAAGGTCTTAGAGCTCGGACCATAAGGGGAGATCTTAGTTTAAGGTCTTAGAGATCGGACCATAAGGAGAGATCTTAGTTTAAGGTCTTAGAGCTCGGACCATAAGGAGAGATCTTAGTTTAAGGTCTTAGAGCTCGGACCATAAGAAGAGATCTTAGTTTAAGGTCTTTAGAGCTCGGACCATAAGGGGAGATCTTAGTTTACGGTCATTAGAGCTCGGACCATAAGAAGAGATCTTAGTTTAAGGTCTTTAGAGCTCGGACCATAAGGGGAGATCTTAGTTTAAGGTCTTAGAGCTCGGACCATAAGGACCTCAAAGTACGCCACATCGTGGTCATATCCCCTGGACATGCGAAGATGCACTGAGGGATAGTGTCAAGAGTGTCGAGGTTTCGCCTGGCCAGAATGGGAGGTGGAAAATGTGAATCATGCGGCCATTCACTCAAGGACTGGAGGCAGCGGAGTAACGATATGGGAGTACTGCCGACCGTGGCGGAAAAGCAGCATCAATATCGCACTAACCGTTGGTGGAATGAGGCAGCAAACGAGCATCGACCGCTCAATCGCAGGATTCATATCGATTTGCTGCCCGAGGCCATTGGGGGTACCGGCCCGAGTCGGTGGGAGAGCACTGAGGCATTGTGTCCGAACCGTTCATGGGGGCTCCACCCAGGGCGTAGACGATGGGTCCGAATGAAATGAGGCACGAAGCCTGAAAAGCGGAAGAAACCTGACCAAGCGGATCCTGACCCTCCTGGCAATAAACCAGAGTACTCTTGACACCGGTGGACCACTGCAAGGGGTCGGGGAACACGCCTTGAGGGTGACCTGAAGGCGGCGGATTCCCCAGAGAAGGGGGAATCTCTAAGAGGTGGGGGGCTGGACCCGAAGTTTCAAACATCCGGGCGTTCCTACGTATCCCATAAGGATGGGAATCAAGCCACACATAGTTCTTGAAGCGCGGCGCAACACAATCGGGCACCAGCGCGGGGAAGAGTGCGGGTCTGACCCTCGCACACAGAAGGAGCGGCATTTGATATTTCTTGTTTGTCCTTAAAGATGAATGGGTTTTCATGCGGCGACATGCCTGTGATTGAGAAATCTCTGGCGTCGCCACAATGATCAAGCCATGGAAGGCATTGATGAATGGCGTGGTTATTAACCAGCGCCCAACATGAGTGTCCCCCGAGGAGAACATCACGATGCAGTGTCGTTTCTCGTCGGGCAGCCAAGACGATCACAGTTTACGGTCGTGTGGTAGGACCAGACAACACATTTTAAGGTCGTGTGGTTCGGACCATGGAGGAATCCGCTTATCGCGGTACGGCGGACACGGCGGAGGTGGGAGCATACCCAACCTTACGGTCACGCACGATTCCAGGAGAAGAGTCTTGGGATAGGGGCCTGCGTATGTCCATCACCCGAGGGGCAGAGATGCTAGCCTCCAGATACACTGGGCCCAGAACGCGATTGTTCGGGCGACTCCCCCCTCCTTATGGGGACGAGGGTCCAGCTACGCATGGCCCTTGGGGAGAACATCCGCATATATCCCTGGTGCTCAGATCATGGGAGCCTCGAACGACATCATTACCTTGGTTGGTCTGCCTAACGTGTAGAGGTGTACTGGAGGTCAGTATGAAGAGAGTGTCGAGATTCCACTACAGCGCACAAAGGCGGAGTGTGATGAGGACTGCGCAACCAATGTTCAGAGCCTGAAAGAGCCGACATGGCGATCAAGGATGTTGCTGACGCATTCGCAACACAACATCCGATCGCGTCAGCCTAAGACGGGGCAAGCAAACGAGCATCGACCGCTCAATCGCAGGATTCATATCGATTTGCGGCCCAAGACCCGCCGGTAAATCGACCCGGAGCGGTAGGAGAGCACTGAGGCATCGTACCCAAACCGCTAACGAGGATCCCTTTGGGTGAAGGCTCGAACAAGAGGAAGCGCGAAGCCTGACAAGCAACACAGGACTTGTCGAGGTTGAATCTGACACTACGAGTCATAGACCGAAGTACCCAAAACATGTTAACAGATCACCGGAAAGGGTCGGAGGACTCACCCTGAGAGAAACCAAAAGAGGGCAGATCCCCGTGATCAACCAAGGGACGGGGCTGGACCTGAAACACAAGCGTCCAGGCGGTTCTACGTATCCCATAAGGATGGGAATCAAGCCATACGTAGTTCTGGAGAGGCAGTTTAACGTCATGCAGGACGACGAGGGAAAAAGAAGGGGGAGCAGAAGGCATCCCCAAACGTGGGGGGGCATACAGCGTGGCGAGAAAACCGACGTAAATGATGACATAATCCCCCGCGCACGCGATACGCCACATACCCAGAGGCAACTGGACCAAGGGCCCAGGATGGGATGGAAATTCCCGAAGGATGGGGCTGGGCCTGAAACATGAATGTTCAGGCGGTCCTACGTATCTCATAAGGATGGGAATCAAGCCATACGTAGTTCTTGAGGGGCAGTTTTACGTCATGCAGGACGAATGCTGAACAGTTTAACGTCTTGTAGCTCGGACGTAGTGCAGTTTAGCGTCATGCAGGACGAAGCAGTTGGCAGTTTAACGTCTTGCAGCGCGGACGAATGCTGAACAGTTTAACGTCTTGTAGCCTGGACGAATGCAGTTTAACGTCGTGCAGGACGTGGGCACACTCAGACAAAGTACTGCTTTAGGAACCTAGCGTTGGTGGGAGGAGTGACACGCTCACCATCCATAGTCGCTAGGGAGTACGCGCCATTGGGATAGACCTTGTGGACAACAAAAGGTCCCTCCCACTTGGGCTCCAACATGGGCGGCTTCCTGCCGGGGATCATCGGTGCTCTTAGGGCTAGCACTAGATCACCCTGCAGGAAGGAGAGGAGGCGAACGTTCTTATTGAAAGCTCGAGCCATTATGCTTTGATGCCTCTCCAAGTTGTGCAAAGCGCGGAGTCTATTCTCATCCAGTGCTTCCAACTCGACTAGACGGGCTTCAGCAACTCTGTCCGGTGCTTGCTGGTCGTAGACCGCAGTGCGCAAGGACGGTAACTGGATCTCGATGGGCAGGACGGCCTCAGCTCCGTACACCAGGAAATAAGGGGTCATCTGGGTGGAATTGCGAGTCGTCGTCCGATAAGCCCAGAGGGCGTTGGGGAGCTTGTCCGGCCAACTCTTCTTGTTCTGACCAACCATCTTTTGCAGAATGTTAGAGAGGGTTTTGTTGAACGCCTCGATCTGTCCATTCGCCTGCGCATGATAGCGAGATGTATGGTTCGAGCGAATGTTATACTTGGCGTACAACTTCTTCAACTCGGCTGCTCGGAAATTGGTTCCGTTATCTGTGAGGATAGCGTGAGGCACTCCAAATCGATAGATGATGTTGGAGGTCACGAAGTCAGCGATCGAACAAGATTTGACCTCTCTGAGCGGAATCGCCTCTTCCCATTTGGAGAAGAAGTCCGTGGCGGTCAGAATGAATCGGCACTGGCGAGCTGTCGCCGGCGGGTAAGGTCCCACAACGTCCAGTCCCCAGACTGCAAAGGGCCAGGAATACCTTGTGGTATGGAGAGGATCCGGCGGCCGATGCACAAAGTTCGCATGAACCTGGCACGCATGGCACCTCCTGGCATACTCGATGCAGTCATGGATCATGGAGGGCCAGAAGTATCCCAACCTCCGAATCTGGTGGGACAGCTTCGGCCCAGTCTGGTGGGCGCCACATGAACCAGCATGAACCTCTTGCATGACCCGTGGGATCTCAACTCCCTGAAGGCAACGAAGGAGAACACCATCAAATCCGCGTTTGTAGAGGATCTGCTCCAGGCCGGGACTGCTCTGGAGGACGAACTGCGATGCGCGGCTTCGAACTCGCTCGCGCTCGGCCCGATCCGATGGAAGAATGCCATGTTGGAGGTACTCAACCAAAGGCGTCCTCCAATCAGGGGATGATCCGACTGTCATATCTGGGGTACTCGGGGCTCCGGGCATAGGGGCAACCGTGGTGAGGTTACTTACCAACAGGCCACGATCTTCTTCCGGGATAACGGGAGCGATGAGCCTGCGGCGCGTCACGCGGACGATCAGGTTGTCCTGTTCAGGCTCCGCAAGTGACGCAGCGAGGCTGGCCAAAGCATCTGCTCGACCGTTCTGCGACCGGGGAACATGGACAATTTCCGGCCGAGAAGGGAACCGAGCCATCAGAAGGAGGGTGCACTCCAACAATGGCACAAGTTCCGGCTTCCTGACAACATAGTCTCCATTGATCTGCTTAACGACCAGCTCGGAGTCCCCTTTCACGCACAGACGGGGCACGTCGATCTCCAGAGACAACTCGAGGCCGGTGATGAGGGCATGGTATTCCGCCTCATTGTTGGTACAGCCCTCTGACAACAGGAAAGAGTATGGCAGCACGGATCGCTTTGGGGTAATGAAGACGATACCCAAGCCCACTCTGTTGAGCTTAGGATTATCGAGTCTTCTACCGGTGGGGCTCCGGGATGCACCGTCAAAGTGCATCTGCCAGCATGGATCGGCTCGATCAACCGAGAGAATGGTCTCATCAGGAAAGCCTAGATCCAGCGGCTGATCCGCGGAGGTTGGGTGAGCAGCCAGAAAGTCTGCCAATGCTTGCCCTTTGATGGCCTTCTGAGACACATACCTGATGTCGAACTGCTGGAGAATCACAGCCCACCGTGCTAGGCGGCCAGTCAACATAGGCCGGCTCAGGATATATTTCAACGGGTCTACCCGAGAAACCAACTGTACCTCATGGTGCTGCAAGTAGTGCCGTAATTTCTGTACGGCAAATACGAGCGCCAGGCAGCTCTTCTCGATGGGGGAATACCTAACTTCCGCATCGAGGAGCATGCAACTGAGGTAATAGAGGCTATTCTCCGTTCCCTCGTTGTTCTTCTGGGCGAGAAGGGCACCCAGGGACCGTTCCAGGGCGGTCACATAGAGGACCAGCGGCTTCCCGGATACAGGCGGCATCAGGACCGGAGGTTGAAGCAGGTACTGCTTGATTTCCTCGAAAGCGGTCTGACACTCTTTATCCCATACATAGGTGGCACCTTTCTTCATGAGCCGGGAAAAGGGCTTACACTTGCCGGCTAGATTCGTGATGAATCGGCGTATATAGGCTAAGTGGCCTTGGAACCCTTGCAGTTCCCGGACGGTACCTGGGGGAGGCATCTGGCTAATCGCCCTGATTTTCTCTGGGTCGATCTCAATACCCCGGTATCTTACCACAAATCCAAGGAACTTTCCGGAGGTGACCCCAAAGGCACATTTCAACGGGTTCATCTTCAGGCAGCGAGACCGGAGGAAGCTGAACACTTTCTCAAGATCTTTGAGATGGTCCTGACGCTGGCGCGATTTGACCACCAAGTCGTCGACGTAGCATTCCACCAGTGTGCCGAGGATTGGCTTGAATATGCGGTGCATCGCCCGTTGGTAGGTGGCACCTGCATTCTTCAGGCCGAAGGGCATGACCCGGTAGAAAAAGGTACCTTGGGGGGCCCTGGAGGCAGTGAACTCCTCATCCTCAGGGGCCATCCGAATTTGGTTGTATCCGGAGTATCCATCCATGAAGGAGAGGGCTTGGAACACTGCCGTGGTGTCAATAAACAGCTCTGTCACTGGAAGGGGAAAATCATCCTTCGGACAGTGGCGGTTGAGATCACGGAAGTCGATGCAGACTCTGATCTGCCCGTTCTTCTTTCTGACCGGCACAATGTTGGCCAGCCATTTGGGGTACTGAACTTCCCTCACGAAGTTGGCTTTGATAAGCTTGTCAACTTTGGCCTCAACCATGGCACCGTGGGATGGGTGCATCTTCCTGGGAGGCTGCTTGAACCCGCGATGGTTCGTCGGGAGACCAAGGCGGTGGACGGCTACCTGAGGATCTAGCCCCGGCATCTCGTCATAGCCCCAAGCGAACACATCACGATGCTGCCTGAGAAAGTCCATGTACTGCTGCCGCTCCTCAGAGGGCATGGCGGCACTTACCAATGTGGGTCTTGGATCGGCCTCGGTTCCAAGGTTCACCTGTATTAACTCATCGACCGTGGCGGGGACGCCCTCCTCAAAGGCTGGGGGTGCGTCTTCCACGTCCTCTCCACTCGGGGAGGGATCGTCCATGGGAGAGACTGCGTTGGAAACTGCATTGGGGCTACCAGATCCTGCTGGGCCACTGGTGCTGGCACGGGCGGTCGCGGTCATCTCATTAGGAGACTCGCCGGCCGTCGAGACCATGGCGACGTCCAACCGGTGAATCGGGAGGACGTAAGCGTCATCCAGACTTGCCCAGGGATCACTTGCAACAGCGACAGGCTCAACCTCACCTGCCAGGATCTGCTTATCCTTGCTCTTGTAATAGTCCGCGTCCAGATAGCGGGCTTCACATGAGGCAAAAGGAGAGGCATCTCCTTGAAGCACGCCTACTCAACCATTAAGGGAGTATTTGAGGCACTGGTGGTATGACGAGGGAACCGCCGCGTGAAGGTGAAGCCATGGCCTGCCCATCAATGCGTTATACGCAGTGTCCTGAGAGACTACCATGAATTCGGTGTTGGCAACCAAGTCACCGAACTGGGTCTTCAAACGTATCTTGCCGACCAGGGTTTGCTCGGTGCGGTCGTACCCCTGGATCCTGAGGTCGGAGGGAATCAAGTCATCCTCAGACAACCCCAATCTCCGGAGCGTCCGAGTTGGAATCAGGTTAATCCCAGACCCCGTGTCGACAAGACAGCGCCGGACTTCAAGGCCATTGAACTGGCCAGTGACATACAGCGGACAGATATGTCCCTGTATGGGAGGGTCTTCATCCTTACCAGAGAACGAGATAACTGCCTGACATTCGGCGTCCTCGATCGTTTCGGCGTGAAAGGCCTCTGCAGCGCAACCTCTGTCTCAAACTGGAGGGGGATTTTCAGGGCTTCAGCGAGTGCCTCGCGCATCTCAGATGACATGCGCAGAGCCTCAAGGATGGAGAGCCTTGCTGGGATCTCAGCCAAGTGCTTCAGGACATCATACTTTTTGGCCAAGCGCGAGCCCCTGGTTGCAGGAGGTTGCTCTGCGGTTGGTGGCATGACGGGCCTTGCCGGTTGGATCGGCGGCCGACTGGTACTTGGCGCATCTCGCTGTTCACTGGTCACAGTCCGGGAAATGGTCACCGTACTGGAGTCAGGAGGCCGTGATGGACTCGTGGCAGGGCGGAGCTGGTCGCGACGCGGCTTAGGCGGTTCTGCCTGGTCCCACACCACAAACAGTGGCAGAGGCGAATCCGTCATCCCCGGATGGGGGGGCTGCGCGCGCTGAGCTCGGTTTTGAGCCTGCTGCCTAGTCTCAGTGGCATGCACGGCCTGGCTGGAGGTACCAACGGATGTGCCCCGGCGACTCCTGTTGCTGCGGTTCTTCCGACGGTGGCGACGACTGGGGACACTAGGGAGGTCCACCTGGTGTTCTTCAACGTCGGGAACCGAAAAGGGATTTACCAGCTCGACGGTGTTAACCGAAGCGTACCCAAAAAACGTGGGGGGGGGGAACCCAGGCCATCGACGTCGTGAGACGGAGTGCCCGATTTTCCTTCCCCAGCCCCTGGCGGGTAAGACTGAATGCTTGGCCGGGCAACATGCCGGTCTTCCAACACCTCTGAAAGCCATCGGTCCTCGTATCGAGGAGAAGAGATTCACGTCGGGTTCACCATTTTTCTGTTTCGGTGTGGATGTGCGTCGGGTTACGCTGTTCCGCCAGGACGCGTTCGCGCGTGCACCCGTCAACCCGAGGGGATGGGTGCGCGGCTTGTGGTCCCGCAGTCCCGCTTTCCAAGGGCGGGCGGCATTCGTCCCTTATTCAGGGGCGTCTGCTCCTTGATCGAAACCGGGATGATGGGATGTCGGCTCCTCCTTCCTTGGACGTCTCCTCGGAACTCGTCGCCTAATCCGGGTCTCCCTCATAGACTTAAGAATGTTCGTGAATCTCGTTCCCGGCGCCATATCTTCATGGACACCAGTTAATTACGCTGCTTCCGCCCGGACGCTCCAAGGAGTCTGGGTGGGGCAGCAACCTGCAGTGAGAAGGCCGGGTGGCTCTGGGTGCTGGGGGCGTGTCGTGACACTACGACTCTGCATGTCTGTCTTCCGTCCCTAATAGGGCTTCTCGAAGGCATGATGGCCTGAGGCATCCCGTACTAGGTGCGGGGAACTGTGTCACCTGAGGTTTTCCTCAGCTTCCCATGTTTAACACGGGGTATGCCGCGAGTTTAACGTCCAGCGGGGACGGCATCAGACCGATCAACACGAAAAGTGGATCGGATGACAGAACCCCTTGCGGGGAACCTCCGACGCTGGGGCCAGCACATGGGCGGCTTCCCAAGTAACGTGGAGTGGAGTGAAGTGGCATGACCCCACCGGGATGTGGCGGCCCGGGTAAGGATCAGGGTGGATGATGGAGTGAAGAGCTTGGACCCCGTAGGGGCTTCCTACGTACCGCGCGTTAGCACGGATCAAAGTCAACGTAGTTCGGGTATACAGTTTAACGTCATGCTGGACGTCGGCAAGCCGACTCACGAAGAGGTCGAGGCCGCCGGGCGGAGGATTGAACCGAACCACCTCGCACAGAGGGGGGTGGAACGGCCGGGTGGATCACAGTTTCACGTCATGCTGGACGATAAAAGGAGAAATGGAAAAAGGGGCTGTGGGGAGGCACAGTGGAGATACACACGGGCAGTCTCCCACAGGGGCGGATTCATAGGTGAATCGACGCAAGCGTGAACCCTGGAGGGATCCACTGATGGACGAACCAACGTAAATACGACCGGGACGACCAGGTGGCGGGCTTGAACCTCAAGAAGGCTTCCTACGTACCCTGTATAGAAGACAGGGATCAAAGTCCACGTAATTCATTCTGTCAGGACTTACGCACTTGAGGCATCCCGGATGCGGCGAAACTCAGTTGGAAGGGACTTGGACCGAAAGTAGGAGGACACCTCGATCCCAGTCACACCCTCTACTGGCTTCGGCAGTGGGGGAGCGCAATGGAGATACACATGTGTAGCCCCCCACAAGAAACAAGGGGTTTATAATACCCTGCCCCCGTAGGGAAAAGCCACTCCCATTAAATCGTCCCAAAAGCGGGACAATCCCGACATCCCTGCAGAGACGAGCGGGTGGGGGCCACATCCAAACCGGGGGGGACCCTGCGTGCGGAGCACGGGATCAGGTTGCGGACGGTTTAACGTCTTGCCGGACGAAGTACAGTTTAACGTCGTGTGTTGAGGACGAAGCGGACGGTTTAACGTCTTGCCGGACGAAGCACAGTTTAACGTCGTGTGTTGAGGACGAAGCGGACGGTTTAACGTCTTGCCGGACGAAGCACAGTTTAACGTCCTGTGTTGAGGACGAAACACTTGGCAGTTTAACGTCTTGCAGCGCAGACGAATGTGCAGTTTAACGTCATGCTGGACGTATGGGCAGTTTAACGTCATGCTGGACATATGCGCAGTTTAACGTCATGCGGGACGTAGGTCTGTGTCACTTCGCGCAAGCCTGGAGGGCCGCACGGAAAGACAACACACGGTGCGGGCACCCAGGATGAAGATCATCGGGCGCCACGCAGGCGGGTGCCCTCAGGGGGTCAAGGGAGGCGACCCTGGCGGATTGCGCGCAAAAGAGGAGCTTTGCGCGCAAAACCGCGGGTCGGCGCGCAAAATGGCGGGCTGGCGCGCAATTGGGCCAGCGCTTCGCGCGAGGATGATTGGGATTGCGCGCACCGGGCTTCGGGTAGCGCGCGGGGGCAACGACTCATTCTCTAACGAATGGCCACTTTGAAAATGGGGGGTGCGCGCAATCGGGCTGGATTGCGCGCACCCGGGGGGCAATTGCGCGCAAGAGGCTTCTTTTGCGCGCAAAGGCCTTCGGGTTGAAATTTATTCAAAGGAAAGGAGCCAAGGGGATTGCGCGCGAAGGCGGACCCCAAGGCTCTATTGCGCGAAAGAAAGGAGGTCACCTGAAGATCGGCATTGCGCGCGGAAGGGGTTGAATTGCGCGCGCGGGAGACCGTTCGACTTCCAGCAACCTCTGAAACGTTGGGGGTCGCCTAGTATTTATAGGCAACCCCGGGCGCGGAATCCAAGGCGCGAGCGCGGAATTCTCCTCGCGGGCGCGGAATCGGGCACGGCGCGCAAGGGAGCTGCGCGCATCCCGGGGGTTTTGCGCGCGGATCATCATCTTTGCGCACAGGCCTCTGAAATTCCGCGCAAGGCCTCCGGGCCCTCCGAAACATTCTTCCGACTCCAAATATGACCTCGCTTTCCGCATCCGGAGCTTCGTTTGGGAACAACGGACTTTTCCGGCGTCTACAATCATCAAACTCACATTACATTCCACATTTAAACAAAGTGGTTACATAAATGATTGTATTCATTTTCTCAACAATGGAATCATATTTAAAATAAAACATGGATTCTTTCTTGACCCTTCCTTCACACTATCATCATATGATGTACCATTCCCTTGACATGTGAAAACATTTCAAAAAACATGGGATGAGCATAAAAAGCTCAGTAAGGGTTATAAAAAGTATGGAAAGGAAACATGAGTATATATATACATAATAATGAAATCATACTTTACTCATAAAATATAAGCACTTTAACATACCTCATAAAATCATGAATAAATCATTGAAATCATAAGACATAAAGGTAACTTGAGGCATTCATAATATTACTACGTAGGTAGTATCCATTTTAGTTATGTTTGGAATACACATCACAGTATATTCCCTAAATCTCTTCGGAGAAACCGTAACATTTAACTCCTTCGTGTTACCCAATGCATTGGAGAGATATATCGGGCTCACCCACCCTTATTTTATCACGGAACCACCCGTCTTCACAACAATGCCCAAGAACCATAACATAATCATATCACATAAGACATGCATAAAGGAAACATAACATTTCCACTATTCAATCACAAAATATCAATACAACTCATTGATATTGTAACACCCCAAGCTTCTATGGTACAATTTCCTTTAAATAATGTAATAGCGTGTGTTGTACGCAACATTGAGTTCTAACACACACCACAACCGATCAAACTAGCAGTTATGAATAGTAATACCTACTTTTTTAAATTATATATATTTTATATTTCAAAATGGACTTCATTTTTGGATTCAGAATATTGAAATTATCCTACGTTGAATTTTTTGTATTTTTCTGAGAATGTCCAATTTTTATGAAGAGTGAAAAATACTTAAAAACAAATTTTTTAATCAAAATAATTTATAGTGATAAATTAAATTATTTAGTGGTTTTAAAGGATAATTATAATATATTTTTACCATTTTATCCAATGGTGTTCATTATAATTAAATTCACTTTGAAATTGGACATAAAAAAATGTCAATATTTTTATATATATTGTTTCTTAAAAACACGTTATTTGTTGTGACAGTGGGAATTAATTATAAAATTAATTAATACAACTCTTATGTTTGTAATTTTGTAAAATAGACATCATTTTTGAATTTGGAATATCAATTATATATTAGGGTGATATTTTGGCATTGTTCTGATAAACATCAATTTTTTATAAATAGTGAAACTACTAAGTGGTAGTTAAAAAACTAAATTTTTCATTAAACATAATTTTACCGCTTCTATGATTGAAATTTAGAAAATCTTAGAGACACGGTTAATATAAAGGAGTAAAATGTGGTTCAATGAGTTGAAAATAATTTTTGGTGAATAGTAACTTTTTACTTTTATTTACCATGGTTAAAAGTAAATAAGGTAATTAAGGGTAAAAATGAAATTAATATTAACCTAACACATGTCCTAATTCTATTGGAAAAGTGTATCTCGACCAAAAACAACCTTATGAATAAAATATTATCATTTAGGTCCACTTGGATTAGATTAGGACATTTATTATTATTTAATTCAAAGAAGAGTTAAAAGAGTTAAAATAAAAGTTTATTTACTAAAACATTTTTAATATAGGATAATACATAAGATAAATTCGATTTTAAATATTCATTAGAAATCTAAAAATATTTCCTACATAATGATATTTTATTTATAATTTTTAGATATTAAATAATTTAATTTATTTATGACACAATTATGATACATGAATTACCATAATAGTGAAAAATTAAAATAATTGATATTATAAATACCCAAATAAATATAATTTGAGACTTTTAATTAATTAAACTAATTTCAAGGTTTATATAACATTTTATAAATGATTTAATTAACTTTTATTGAAGTAATAATTCTGTTATGTGTTTTACAAAAATCAACTATTGAAAAGTGTGAAAATTGACATAAAAGTGTTTTTAAAAACAATATTATATTATTAATTGATATTAAATTCATAAAAATCTAAGGTTCGCCCAAGAGACTGAAATCATGATCTGTGTAGCATTAATGGACCAATTGGAGATCTCTTGGATGTATATAGTATGTTTATTAACCATATAATATAAAAATACAAAGATACATTGTAAAAGTGAAACTAATTAACTAAGCGTTAATACTTAAAGATAAGGTTAATATAATGACCCAATCCTGTATAAATTCAATTGGTTGTATGGTTTTCGACCTATACCCACATTAAAATTTAAATAATCCACTTTGGAGCCATTAGAAACCAAATATGAATTTATTATAATATAATATTTCTAGCTTTTCCAAAGGTGCCCCTCACCCCTCTTATAAAAGGGCAATCTCCCTTCTCATTAACTCACACCTTCAAAGCCTTTTGGATCGGCCAAACTCTGACCAAATACTCTCTCAACATTCCTCACTTCATCCTAGAGGCCTTCCTTTAGTCAGAAGGCCAACCTAAGAGCCCTTTTGATCAAATCAAAAGGAAGAATCCGAAGAAGAGGTAATGTTTTCACCACCCTTTTTCAAATTCATTTCTTCTTCCACTTCTTCCTTGTTTGTTATTACCATTCTAAAACAATATCTCCATTATCTTATATATAATGTGATGTTATTATAAATATGGTACAACAATATTCAGTATTCTATCCATCCTTTGAATAACATGTCACCATACGTACGTACGTACAACTTACCATCTCCACGTCATGTTGTAACTGTTATTCAATAAATTATTATTTGGATGGGTATAATAATGATGTGTAACTCATTTAAATAATTAATATAACATGATAATGATTCTGTATATATGTTATAATATCCAAATATATATTATATTAATATCAAAAGAATGAGATCGTCGCTCATGTGTACGTAAGGACTATTGTCTCCATGAACGCGATGAGATTCATTCTCCATCATATCCATTCAAGTATACTTATCATTTGATGATTTAAAAATAATGTTTATGGACTTTATATCATTATGTATATGAATAAGATACATACTATCCATAACAAACATGGCTTACATAACAAAACATATCAAAGAAAACGAGTAAGTTAACGCCCGAAACGACGATAATACTAAGAAATTATTAACAAATCAATGTTAAAAGATCATATATGATAGGATATTATTGTATAATTTAATAACAATTATTTCAGAATTATACAGGTGGTTAACCTACCCCATCCAAGGAAAAGTACAAGGTAAGGGTTATTTCACAATCTCTTCATTATCCG
Organism: Viscum album; assembly: GCA_963277665.1. Lineage (NCBI taxonomy): Eukaryota > Viridiplantae > Streptophyta > Magnoliopsida > Santalales > Viscaceae > Viscum > Viscum album. The sequence goes on along the minus strand of OY728143.1, from coordinate 1,887,989,567 downwards.
AGGTTGTTTATACGTATTAATCTACTAGGATCTCTTTATCATCCACATCCATGTTTCTTAAAAATGTATTTCAAAACAGTTTTACTATTTAAATGAATATGGGTTAAATTCATTTATACCTTTGTTTGACTTTTTATAAGAGGTTTATGAAGTAATCATTCCTTCGTTTTCCAAACAAGGTGCTTTTTAACATTTTTGACAGAAATAAGTTAAGAAATTTTTTTTAACTTATACGGCGGGTGTGGCTGTTTTACGCCGTTATAAAATATTTGAAGCTTACCTTACAATATTATAAGAATATTTCTATAGAAAATGTTTTTTTTTTTGAAATATATGACTCTTAAATTATTTCAAAATAAAAAGAGATATTTCTCTAAAAAGAGTTTTGATTTCATCTATGTCAACATCCTTTGATGGATTTTATGCTTATTTGAAGTTGATTTATTATGAAAAAAACTTCAATATTGTATTGAAGGTTTTTTGATATGTTTGACTGTGGATGTGTTGTTTTTATAACATTCATGGTTTATGGATGAAGGATTTACATTTCGTATGCTAGTTTTAATACGATTGTTTATGTTATGTTTAAAAATTTTCATATGGGAATGCATTGGACTTAATATGTGACTGGTGGAGCCCGCTATAGCTCCTTGATGCATCGGTAGGTCTCATGAGACAAACTAGTTTCTTGGAACAAGGCCTTGAAAAAATCTTATTTGTAGTCTAGGAACGAGGCGTTGGCTATGTGGTTATGATAGTATGGCATTATGCATTCCATCATTATGAAAGTGGCTATTGATAATTCATGTGATTATTCGATTAGTAGAATATCCATGTGAATAAGTAAATGTAATTATTTCATTTTATTTTTGCCATACTATGTTGAAGTTCAAGTTTAAAAGACATTTCTTTAGTTATACACTACCTTAAATGTTTATTCTTATTTATGAAAGTTGCTGCTATATTGTTATCCTTACTGGGCATTTGAGCTCACCCCTTTTCTATGTTTTATTTTTCCCAGAATGTGAAGAAGTAAATTATGAATGACCTGAAGGGATATTATGAGGGGATAATAGTGTGGATTATGGAGTCAATATGTTGTTGTAGTAGTTTTTCAGTTCATGATTGAATGTAAAACATTATGAATATATCTAGTTTTTCCAAGGCTACTAAACCAATCGATATTTCGAGATTTGATCTTTCTTGTGATCATGAAAATATTATGTAATAATGCACAGACATTGGGTAACTAGGGTCGGTGCATTACAGTTGGTATCAGAGGAAGTTTAGTACAAACCTTGGAAGCTAGATTTAGATAAACTCTGATTAGATCACATAGACCTAAGATGGACTTTGACGATTAGTATAGAAGAACTTCCTAAAATTTTGGTATTGTAGATATTTTGTGAGTTTTCCAAACAATACATCCTTGTATATATACGAGCAGGTAGAGGCGGATCTGGCATAGATGTACCTAGGGATAAAACCCAAAAACACCTCTTTGAGCTAGACTCGAACGGGAACTGGTGCACGACAACGGGCCTTGCTGCACTCTTGGTTACAACACTCCCGAGGGATATGCTTAGGATAAATCTCATTTTATTTATAAATAATTATAAAGGGTTTATGAGTATATACGTCCTCAAAGAAAACATTTTTTATGATTATGGATTATATCGATAAATATTTCAATTTATATTAAGTGTTTTATAAGTAAGGGATTATGAATTTTGATTCATAAACTGATCTAGTTTATGCCATTGATTAGAAATGGAACCTAGTGGAAGAAATGGAAACTGTATCAATGCATGCACTCCATGTATGGATTCCCCTCCTACTCAAGATAATTATAGTGGAGCTGGTGATGCAACTGGTGTCGATCAGCTAATCACCTTACTAGGACATCTCACTCAGGTTATGAATAATAAACTTACCCATATGGATCACCCTGATCCGCAGTGTGGAGGATCAATGTTGGATCACGTCATGAGGAAGAAACCACCAACGTTCAATTGGAGTACAAATCCCTTAGTATGTGAGCAATGGATAAGTTCCCTAGAGAAAATATTTCAGGCTTTGGGGATTAGTGAAAGGGAAAAAGTTATCATGGCAGTTTACCGCCTCACCGGAGATGCTGATCAATGGTGGTCTTTGATTCAAAACACGATAGAAGATTATGAAGTATCAAATTTGTAATGGAGGGAGTTCAAAGATCTGTTTTTAGAAAAATTCTTTCCCTGTGACCATCGAGCAGATATTGAAAGGCAATTTTTGAGTCTGAGACAAAAGGATGATGATAATGTTGCAAAGTATGAGCTAAATTTATAAGGTTATCAAGGTATGATGGAGATTATATACGTATCCCAAGAAGTAATATTGATCGTTTCATTGATGGGTTAATACCATTTCTCCATCAAGCATTAGTCTCGCAATCATTCTCGTCGTATGAAGACATTGTCTCATGTGCTATCAAAACAAAAAAGGAATTCTCTAAGTTTTATGACTTTAAAGCAAATAAAGAGAAGAAAAGATCTGATGATCAATCGGGGAATGGAAATAAGATGAATAAAGGAATGGTTGAATATCCATCTTTTGGTAAATGTGGGAAGAAACACCCCGGTACGTGCTTGAAGGGAATGAGTGTCTGTTACAAGTGTGGTGAAAAAGGCCACCAAGCTCGTGAATGCAAAGGGAAGAAGAAAGCCACAAATGTTCAATGCTACAATTATAGGGAGACGGGACATTATGAAAATGATTGTTCTAATCGTTATGGGAACTTACCTCAAAAAAGGCCAAGGGATCAAGGCCAAGCTTATGCTATCACTACTGCTGAGGTAGAAGCTCCAAAAGATGTTGTGGCAGGTAATTAAATGGTTTTCTCATGTTTAGAAAATGCATTATTTGATTCTAGATCATCAAATTGTTTCATATCATCCTAGTTTTCTAAGAAAATTAGATATTTCCAATTTGATTTAACAAGGGAGTTTTCAGTTAAAACTCCTAAGGGAAGTATCATTGCAACAATGTTTTGTGAATCAGTCCCCATTAGAGCACATAAATGTTCTTTATCTGCTGATCTCATCGTCATGCCTATGATTTAGTCTGATATAATCCTCGGTATGGACTGGCTTTCAGACTATGATGCAATGATTTATTTTAAGAAGAAAGAGGTTACGATTCTTGATGATGATGATAAGGAACACCTTATCTTTAGAGCAGAATCGTCACCACCTAATTCTTATATAGATCCACCCCTAGTAGCTCAAAAAAATTCAATTATTCGGGATGAAGAGAATGAAATGACTGTGGGTGAGGAAAGGAATGTTCAAATAGAGGATGTACCTATTGTGAAAGAATATGTAGATGTATTTCTAGAAGATTTACTTAGACATCTTCCAGAATGAGAAGATGAGTTTTCCGTTGATTTAATTCCTGGATCAAGGCCTATATCGAAGACCCCTTATAGAATGGCAACTGTAGAATTATATGAACTAAAGAATCAACTAGAGGAATTGAGTAATAAGGGATTTATTCTCCTTAGTGTTTCTCCATGGGGATCCCCTGTTCTTTTTGTTAAAAATAAAGATGGATCTATGAGGTTGTGTATCGACTATAGGGAGATCAATGCCATAACAATTAAGAACAAGTATCCCCTACCTCACATTGATGATTTATTTGACGAACTTCATGGAGATCAATACATTTCAAAGATTTACCTTCGATATGGATACCATCAGTTGTGTGTAAAGAAGGAAGACATTCCAAAGACAGCATTTCGAACCAGGTGTGGGCATTACGAGTTTACTGTAATTCCCTTTGTATTGACTAATGCACCCTCTGTATTCATGGATATGATGAATAGTGTTTTCAAGGAATATCTTGATTAATTTGTGGTGGTATTTATTGATGATATCTTGGTATACTCCAAAATATACAAAGATCATGAAAATCACTTGCGCGTTATCCTGAAGACTCTTAGAAGACTTGAATTATATGGAAGGTTTAGCAAGTGTGAATTCTGGCTTCATGAGATTTCTTTTCTTGGCCATATTGTCTCTAAAGATAGAATCTCAGTTGATCCTTCTATGACCAAGGAAATCCATGAATGGACAGAACCTACGAGTATAACTGAGGTATGCAGTTTTATTGGTTTGGTAGGTTATTATCGACGTTGAGTCCAGAATTATGCCTGATTGGATAACCCATTAACGATGCTCACACATAAAGTGGTTAAATTCGTTTGGACAAAATAGTGTGAAGAATGTTTTGAAGAACTAAATAGAAGACTAGTCAATGCTCCTATATTGAATCTACCATCGGGGAATGATGGGTTCGTTATTTATAGTGATGCATCGAAGAAAGGACTTGGTTTTGTCCTTATGCAGAATGATAGGGTTATTGCCTATGCATCACGAAAGTTGAAAATTCATGAGAAAAACAATCCTACACATGATCTCGAGTTAGCAGTTGTGATATTTTCTTTGAAGATATGAAGGCACTACCTCTATGGTGAAAGGTGTGAGATTTATACTGATCACAAGAGTTTGAAGTATATTTTCTCACAATAAGAACTCAACATGAGGCAAAGGAGATGGCTTGAATTAATCAAGGATTATGATTGTATGATACACTACCACTCGGGGAAAGCAAACAAGGTGGAAGATGCTTTGAGCAGAAAATATCAGGGAGTTTTGAGTAATATGAGAATTGAAAGGGATCCAATTTTCTTGGTTCTAGTGAATATGGACATGGGAATAACCAGGGAAGGTGAAACATCAATTCTTTTTCAAATGGTTCCCAAACCATATTTACTATAAAGGATTTAGAGTTATCAGATAGATGATGAAGAATTTCGAAAGAAGATTAAAGCTGTGAATGATGGGAGATTGAGAGACTTTGTGTATGAAGAAGGAATTTTGAAATTCGGGAAGAGGCTTTGTGTTCCCGATATACCTGATCTAAAAAGATAATTGTTGGATTATGCTCATAGTTCCAATTTCTCTATACACCCTAAGAGCACCAAAATGTATAGAGATTTGAAGTAAAATTTTTTGTAGGACAACATGAAGAGGGAGATTACTGATTTTGTGTCAAGATGTATGGTTTGTCAATAAGTCAAAGCTAGAAGGCAACAACCTGGTGGAGTATTGCAACCTCTTCCCATATCGGAGTGGAAATGGGACAATATTACGATTGACTTTGTCATGGGGATACCAAAGACTCCTAGAAGGAAGGATGAAATATGGGTTATTGTCGATTGTCTTACCAAGTTAGCACATTTTCTTGATATAAGAGAAGATCTACCACTATAACTTCTAGAAAGACTATATATTAATGAAGTTGTGAGACTTCATTGAGTACCCCTATCGATTGTTTCTGATCGTGATCCCTGTTTTACTTCAAGATTCTTGAAAAGTCTTCAGAAATCCTTGGATACTAAACTTCATTTGAGCACTGCCTACCACCCTCAAACAGATGGACAATTGGAATGAACTATTCAAACCTTAGAAGACATGTTGAGATCCTTCTCACTTGACTTCCAGGGTATGTGGGATCAGTATTAACCTCTGGTAGAATTTTCCTACAACAGTAGCTTCCATTCGAGTATTCAGATGACACCATATGAAGCGTTATATGGAAAGAGATGTCGTACACCAACCTGTTGGGATGACGTTGGTGACAGAAAACTTTTAGGTCCAGAACTGCTAGAGGAAACAATGGAAAAGGTGAAGGTAATCCAAAATCACAGCAAAGTAGCTCAAAGTAGGTAGAAGAGCTTTGCTGATAATCGAATAAATGATTTGGAATTTCAAGTCAGTGATCATGTTTTCATAAAGGTATATCCATGGAAGGAAGTCATATGTTTTGGTAAGAAAGGTAAATTGAATCCCAAGTGCATCGGACCTTTCGAAATTCGAGAACGAATTGGGGTTGTTGCGTACCGATTGGCAATGCCGCCAAGTCTCTCCAAAGTTCACGATGTGTTACACGTATCTCTATTGAGGAAATACATGCCTGACCCAACGCATGTACTCACCTATGAGGAATTAGAACTGGAACCCGATCTATCTTATTGTGAAGAGCCCGCCAGGATTCTTGATACGAGAGAACAAGAACTGAGAAACCGGACGACTCGTCTGGTAAACGTCTTATGGAGAAACCATAAGATGGAAGAGGCAACGTGGGAACCCGAGGAACTTATGATGAAGAACCACCCGAGTCTTTTCATGTGATAGTATTCTAGAAATTTTGAGGACGAAATTATTTGAAGGAGGGGAGAATGTAACACCCCATGCTTCTACGGTACGTTTCCCTTTGAATAATGTAATAGCATGTGTTGTACGCAACATTGAGTTCTAACACACACCACAACCGATCAAACTAGGCGTTATGAATAGTAATACATAATTTTTGAAATTATATATATTTTATATTTCAAAATGGACTTCATTTTTGGATTCCAAATATCAAAATTATCCAAAGTTGAATTTTTGGTATTTTTCTGAGAACGTCCAATTTTTATGAATTGTGAAAAATACTTAAAAACAAATTTTTTATAAAAATAATTTATATTGATAAATTATATTATATATTGGTTTTAAAGTATAATTAGAATATATTTTTACCATTTTATCCAATGGTGTTCATTATAATTAAATTCACTTTGAAATTGGACATAAACAATTGTCAATCTTTTGATATATATTGTTTTTTTTAAAGCACGTTATTTGTTGTGACAACGGAGTTTAATTAGAAAATTAATTAATGCAACTCTTATGTTTTGAATTTTTTAAAATAGAAATCTTTTTTGAATTCGGAATATCAATTATAGCTTAGGGTGAAATTTTGGTATTATTCTGAAAAACATCAATTTTTTAAGAATAGTGAAACTACTAAGTGGTAGTTAAAAAACTGAATTTTTCATAAAGCATAATTTTACCACTTCTGTGATTGGAATTTCGAAAATCCAAGAGACATGGTTAATATCAAGGATTAAAATGTTGTTCAATGAGATTAAAATAATTTTTGGATAATAGTAAATTTTTACTTTTATTTACCACGGTTAAAAGTAAATAGGGTAATTAAGGGTAAAAATGATATTAATATTTCCCTAACACATGTCCTAATTCTATTAAAAAGTGTATATCGACCAAAAACAACCATAGGAATAAAATATTATAATTTAGGTCCACTTGGATTAGATTAGGACATTTATTATTATTTAATTCAAAGAAGAGTTAAAAGAGTTAAAATCAATGTTTATTTACTAAAACATTTTTAATATAGGGATATACATAAGATAAATTCGATTTCAAATATTCATTATAATGATAAAAAGATTTCATACATAATCATATTTAATTTATAATTTTTAGATATTAAATAATTTAATTTATTTATGACACAATGATGATGGAGGAATTACCATAATAGTGAAAAATTAAAATAATTGATATTTTAAATACCCAAATAAATATAATTTGAGCCTTTTAATGAATTAAACTAATTTTATAGGTTAATATTACATGTTAGTAATGATTTAATTAACTTTTTTTGATGTAATAATTCTGTTATGAGTTTTACAAAAATCAACTATTGAATAGTGTCAAAATTGACATAAAAGGGTTTTTAAAACAACTATTATATTATTAATTGATATTAAATTCCTAAAAAACTAAGTTTCGTCCAAGAGACTTAATTAATTATAGGTGTATCAATAATGAACCAATTGGGGGTCTCTTGGACGTATATAGTAAGTTTATTAACCATATAATATAAAAATACAGAGATACGCTTTAAAAGTGAAACTAATTAACTAAGAGTTAATACTTAAAGATAAGGTTAATATATTGACCCCAACCTGTCTAAATTATTTTGGTCGAGTGGTTTGTGACCTATCCTCACCTTATACTTTAAATAATCCACTTTGGAGCCATTAGAAACCGAATATGAATTTTTAATAAAATAATATTTCTAGCTTTTCCAAAGGTTCCCCTCACCCCTATTATAAAATGGCACTCTCCCTTCTAATTAACTCACACCTTCAATGCCTTTAGGCTCGGCCAAACACTACCGAAATACTCTCTAAACATCCCTCACTTAATCCTATAGGCCTTCCATTAGTCAGAAATCCAACCTAATATCCCTTTTGATCAAATCAAAAGGAAGAACCTGAAGAAGATGTAATGTTTTCACCACCCTTTTTCAAATTCATTTCTTCTTCCACTTATTCCTTCTTTGTTATTACCATTCTAAAATAATAACTCCAATATCTCATATAAACTGTGATGTTATTATAAATATGGTACAACCATATTCAGTATTCTATCCAACCTTTTAATAACATGTCACCATACGAGCCTACGTACGGCTTACCGTCTCCACGTCGTGGTGTAATTGTTATTCAATAAATTATTATTTGGGTGGGTATAATAATGATGTGTAATTCATGTAAATAATAAATATAACATGATAATTATTCTTTATATATGTTATACCATTAATTTATATATTATTTTAATATCAAAAGAATGATATTGTCGCTCGTGCGTATGTACGGACTACCATCTCCACGAACGCGATGAGATTCATTCTCCATCATATCCATTCAAGTATAATTATCATTTTATGATTTAAAATTAATTTTTAAGGACTTTATATCATTATGGATATGAATAAGATACATCTTATCCATAACAAACATTTCTTACGTAACAAAACGTATCAAAGAAAACGAGTAAGTTAACACCCGAAACGACGATAATACTAAGATATTATTAACAAATCAATGTTAAAAGATCATATATGATATCATATTATTTTATAATTTAATAACAATTATATCACCATTATACAGGAGGTTAACCTAGCCCAACCAAGGAAATGTACAAAGTAAGCGTTATTTCACAATCTCTTCATTATCCGAGGTTGTTTATACGTAATAATCTACTGGGATCTGTTTATCATCCACATCCATGTTTCTTAAAAATGTATTTCAAAAACATTTTTACTATTTACACGAATTTGGGTTAAAGTCATTTATACCATTGTATGAATTTTATAAGAGGTTTATAAAGGAATATTTCCGTTGTTTTCCAAACAAGGTTTTTTTAGCATTTTCGACAGAATTAATGTAAGAATGTTTTTTTAACTTATACGGTGGGTGTGGCTATTTTCCACCATAATAAAATCTTCAAAGATTCCCTTTCAATCTTATAAGAATATTTTCAACGAAAATGTTTTATTTTAGAAATATATGACTCTTAAATGATTTCAAAATAAAAAGAGATATTTCTCTAAAAAGCGTTTTGATTTCATATATGTCAACATCCTTTGATGGATTTTACGCTTCTTTGAAGTTGATTTTTTATGAAACAAAACTTCTCTTTTGTATTGAAGGTTTTGTGATATGTTTGACTGTGGATGTGTTGTTTTTATACCATTCATGGTTTATGGATGAAGTATTTACATTTTGTTTTCTAGTTTTAATATGAATGTTTATGTTTTGTTTAAAACTTTTCATATGGAAATGCATTGGACTTAATATGTGACGGGTGGAGCCCGCTATAGCTCCTCGATGCATTGGTAGGTCTCATGAGAAAAACTAGTGTCTTGGCACAAGGCTTTGACATAATCTTATTTGTAGTCTTGGAACGAGGCCTTAGCTATGTGGTTATGATAGTCTGGCATTATGCATTCCATCATTATGAAAGTGGTCATTGATATTGCATGTGATTATTCGATTAGTAGAATATCCATGTGAATAAGTAAATGGCATTATTTAATTTTATTTTCGCCATAATATGTTGCATTTCAAGTTTAAAAGGCTTTTTTTTTATTTATACACTGCCTTAAATGTTTATTCTTATTTATGAAAGTTTCTGCTATATTGTTATCCTTACTGGGCATTTGAGCTCAACCCTTTTCTATGTTTTATTTTTCCCAGGATGTGAAGAAGTAAATTATGAATGACCTGCAAGGATATTATGAGGGGATAATAGTGTGTATTATGGAGACAATATGTTGTTGTAGTAGTTTTTCACATCATGATGTAATGTAAACCTTTATGAATATTTTTTTTCAAGGCTAATAAACCAATCGTTCTATCGAGATTTGATATTTATTGTGATCATGCCAATGTTATGTAATAATGCATCGACTCTGGGTAACTGGGGTCGGGGCGTTACATATTTAAAAACATTATGAAAACCATTTTCAATACCAAAATAAAAGAAAAGTAGAACATGGTATTTATTTTTTTTATTCAAAAAAAGATTATGGCTTGAAGAGGAAGCCGAAACTCAAATAATGGTCACAGCGGTGGAGAAGTCGTTGTATCCACATACGTATGACAAAAAAAACAAAAAAACATTCCTTTTTTCGTTTAGTAAAACTCTTCATATAAATTTTTTTTTTCTTTTTAATAAGCATAAAATTCAAAGGGTTTTATATGCCGTATAAAAGAAAGTTGTGTATCAAACAAAATATGCCTCAATGAATGGAGATTGAGACGAAGTCCCATACCTCATTGGAGCTTTTATCATTTTAAACCATTAATATCCATATAAATAAATCCTTAAAACCATTTTGAAAACATGGATATTAATGAGAAATATTTATAAGAAGAAATCATTAAAACATTTATAAAGATATTTTAGTTAAAGCGTTTTTAACAAAATGAGATACACTTGAATACAATAATTGATTAATAACATTTAATAATATCATTAGAACAAAGGTATTCATGATATAATATTCCAAAGGATAGTATATACACCATATAAGAGTGAATTGGTGCATAACAACAATGAAGTCTCAATGGAAATGTAAATTGAGATGAAATCCATTATAAAGATGGTATCCATAAATAAAGGATAAATAAATCTCATAATAATGTGTGAAAAATATAAATACACCCAATATAAGTGTATATTAAGTGTAAAATAATCAAAGGTAATTCACACATATTAAAATGATGACATATTCAATAACTACATGTTGAACCGAAAGAAATAAAAATTGGGTTATGAAGTTCCCTTGACAGCCTAACGGCGTCACATGAAATTTTAGAAAAAGAGTTAATGAGAGCGATAAAGGGTACATCATCACTTGGACATAATATTTACAGCAATAAGGATATATAAGTACATTTCCCCACATAATAAGTTGAAAATTAAATGACATCACAAAAGTAGTCTTTTAAAAAGAGGAGGGTGAACGGTTCCCTTACCGATTTGGGTAACTTTCGAAACATACAACCCATGAAAGAAGGACTATAAAACATTGATGTAAATACTCATAAACGAATGTATGTTAAAAAAAGAGTAGAATAGTGGATCGTACATGCACCACTCAAAAGAAAATATTGTCAAATGTAGCATGCATCTCACGAAAACACAAAGTGAGATAAAAAGCCCCTTACGAAATTCCGGAAGCCTAACGGCGCCAATTAAAACATCCAAAAAGTATTGATGAGAGAAAATAGGGTGTCTCATCATATGAACATATAAAGTACTCTAAGATTAATATAAAAGAACATCCCAATCATAAGAAAGATGAGCTTAAAAGGAATGACATAAAAAAGTGTACTTAAAAAGAAAGATAGGGGTAGGATCCCTTACCTCGAGTCCAACTTGAATCGATCATTCTTTAACCTCCTGAATAATAAACATGATTTAATTTCTAAGAAACTTTCTCAAGTTCATTATTCAATTTTTATCACTTACTACCATTCTATTAACAATATGTAATTATTTAAGTTAATAATGGTCATTTTGTAGATCATTGCTACTTGAGTAAAAAATAAACTCTTTATAATTACAAGTTGTTCATGTGGTAAAATATATATTATATAAAGAGTTATATTCATTATTTATATATCATATATATCATATATATCAATTATATACATGCATTTATAATATAACATAACATTTATAGGTATGAAATGAAATGCCCCGTTCATGGAGACGGTAAGCCGTACGTACGCATAAACACTACTTCCATTTCCATTTCTTATTTAATGGAATTAAAACATAATGATACATAGTAGTATTATAATTCTAGTATGTTATCATATATAATATCATTAAATTTATCCTTTATACCTTCCACATATGGTATTAACGAATCAAATCACTTTGAGTGGGCGATAGTCCGCATTTCCTAAAATGAAGATAGTGTGTTTAACCATAATGGAAACCATAAAGGTATGCCATAAATGAAACATACATATGCTTAATTAAAACATAAAAATATTATATATAATATATAAATATAGTGACATCTTACTTGCCACCTTTGAGGGTGTTAAAAGAATATTGAACCATCATCGTGTTGTGAGGCAGAAATTCACCATCCACATAAACAGTATGTTCTTCAACCATTAGATGTAGGTGTGTGTAAGTGCAGATCAAATACTTCTTATAACAACATCCTAGTATATATAAGATACTGGATTTATTACAAAATAAATGAATAAAAAGATATTAGGGGGTTAGAGAAGAAAAATAAAACAAAAGAAAAAAAGTGAAGACATTACCTTAAAATCAGCTATGTCTCTTTGATTTGAGCTCAATGGCTTCCTTGGGAAGACTTATGCCCAATGTGAGGATTCTAGGAGTAACATAGGGATGTGGAGAGACAAAATGTTAGGTTTTGTCCGAGCCAAAGGCTTGAGAGGTGTGGGTAAGGTGGTAGATGTGGGGGCCTATTATAAGAGGAGAGTAGGGATACTCTTGGAAAGTTACAAAATGTTACATTATATTTAAATGAGTTTCGGATTTTAAAGGTCCCACATTGATGTATTTCGAGGATAATGTGGTAAGGATTCGAAATATACTCATCCAATAGGTCTTTGAAAAGTTTATGTTAGATTTGTAACATTATCTTTTCATTTTATTTAAATCCATTATTAATGAGGTAATTTCTGCATCATCATGATGTCATAAATAATTTAATTTATTTAATGTATAAAAAAATATCATGATGTAGGAATTTTTTTTATATTTCTAATTAATATTTATAGTCTTAAAAATGACTTGTATAACCCCACTTAAAAATTGATTTAGTAAAACAACTCATGCTTGTGACATTTTTATTTTAACTTTAAATAAAAAGTTATTTATGTCATTTTCCAAACAAAAGTGGCTCCATGGGGCCCCCATGTTGACCCATTGATTTTCTTGGTCAGAAATGACACATCCAATGAGGGTAGGACATGTTTTTAGGTCATTTCATATTTTTAAAACATTATTTTTACCTTAAATTACACTAATAACCTCTAATCGCTATTAATAACTTAAAAGTTACTATTGACAAAAAAATTATTTTAATCCCATTGAACCACATTTTACATAATAATGAAAACCATGTATTTTGGATTCTTGAAATTCAAATCATAGAAGTGGTAAAGTTTCATTTAAACGAAAAAACAGTATTTTAACAACAACTTAGTGGATTCACTATTCATCAAAAATTGAAGTTTTTCAGAAAAATACCAAAACATCACCCTAAGCTATATTTGATATTCCGAATTCAAAAATTATGTATATTTTAAAATATTCAAATCATATAAGTTAAATTAAATAATTTAATAATTAATTCTCGTTGTCATGACAAATAGCATGTTTTTATGATACAATATATATCAAAAGATTGACACTAGTTTAAGTCCAATTTCAAAGTGAAATTAATTCCAATGACCAATATTGGATTGAATGATAAAAATATATTATAATTTCACTTTAAAAACAATTCAAAAGATAATATAATCATATAAATAAATTAGATTAAGAATAGGTTTTTAATTAAAATACAACATTTTTCACTATTCATTAAAAAATGAACTTTATTGGAAAAGTACCAAACATTTACACAAAGTAAATTTTGATGTCCCGATTCTAAAGAAGAATTTTATTTTTCAAATATAAAACATAAAATTGTCAAAAAGTGGATTTAAAAGATGTTCGCCATCAAAAGGCGGTTAATCAACATTTTAAATAATATTTTAATGTTTACGCTTAAAATTGGATTCATTCGCATTTTTAATCCTCTAACATTTATTGTAAAGAGTAAAAATATTTGACAAACATATATAATCATTTTGTAGTTAGTTCTATTCTTTCCTGCCATTACAACAGCTAGACGTTAACTAGCTTTTAAAATAATATTATTTTATTATTAGAGTGCAACGTAAGATTCCCAAAAAACTCGTTGTTGCGTATTGGGTACGCCATCGAGCATAGTGTCCCCTTTAATGTAATATTAATATTTTATTCAAAAATATGGATAAATGTGAAAATGCCATATTCTTTATTTACCTGGGGTGTTACGTCCTTCTCCCCTTTTTGGAATTGCGTCCTCGCAATTTTAAAATTGGGCTTGGAAACATCATTGAAAATCCCACATCGGAATAAGAGTCAGTAAAACAATCACATTAAAATAAATAAAGAGAAGTATGAATGTCACCCGAGTTAACCCGTACTAAGATTCCAAGTATGAAAATATAGATATAGAGGAGAAAACAAAGGGTCATGTTCTGATGGAGAGTTATAGTAAACATGTCTAGGATAAAGTTAACAATAAGAAAATCACAAACTTTAGATGGATTAAACAGTATTTGATTCCAATGTAAGAAAAGTTAATAGACAACATTTTTGTTTTATGTTACTTTTCATTGAGGAATTTATTTTTGATCTTAAGGAAACATACTTACTTGTCTTGTTGATTTTCCAATTTTAATAGATTTCTTACACAAACTCGTACTTTCCCCAAATGATGAGTATTTAGGAAGACTTGTTTACATTAAGAGAGCTATAATCAACTACTAGAGAATCACCTAATCTATAGAAGAGAACTATATAATTCCCATGTATTTAGAACTTAAACAAAACTAAAACAAAAAAGGTTAGTATGAGATCAGATAATACCCAAAAGGATAATCCTTTATATAAAAAAATCTATTCTTAATCTCCAAAATTTCTCAATCAAAACCCAAAGTTCAACAAAGACCATTCAATAAACATCTATCCATAAAATTCTACAAAGTAAACCAAACTAAGATTGAAACCCAAAATGTATTAAACAGTAATTGCCTCAAATTCAAGGATCATAAAAACCCAAATGGTTCTTTATAACTATATCCACAAAAGAAATGATAATTCTTCCCTAAATAAAATTTTCGTATATCAAACATCAGGGTTACTATAAAAAGTCTTCTAATGTAACCCCATCATCAAAAGAGACTTAATACATCTAAGAATTTCACCATCCTAAAATCTACCATAACTCTTGAATCCCTTATATGGCGACTTCTTACTCATTCAACATTATTCATCATCCATTAGCCATTACTTTTCAACTTATCTTGAAATACTTCTTTCCTAAAAAAAATCATGAATCATATCCTATGATTCCAATAATAGGAAAACATTTGTTAAGAAATAATTCATACCTTTCATTCTTCATTGTCAGTTTCTTTATCCTCAATCGGAATGGCATTATGTATTGGTAAATAAATATTTGTATGATCTTGGTGACCCCATTCCCGAAACTTCTTCATAGGACATGTGTTTGAATAATGACCATGCACACCACATTTAAAACATTCAATTGATCCTTAGAAAGAACTTCTTTCCCATTCTTAGAGTCAACTAGATTCTTCCTTTTTCCATGGCAGGTTCTTACTTTATGAACTTCATTTCCACACCTATAGTAACTTTCTGTCCCTTTGAAACATTTTCCTATGTGTTTCTTTCCACATATTTGACACATATGTTTTTGAACATACTTACCTTTATGATTATTACCTGAACTTCCGTAGGTATTTGTTTCTCGCATATACGATGCCTTATAAAAATCACTAAGGTTCAGGTGGTCAATCATGACTCTAGATAGTTGGTTGAGGATAACCACAAGAGTTCTCATTTAAGCTCCCATATCATTCAGTTGTTCCTTCATAAAACTGTCACAGTTTTCTTCAAATCCACTGTTACTTTGGTGCCTGCTAGATCCATCCATTTAATAAAACCAAAAAGGTCAGTGTGAGTATATCAGTAAAATCATCAAATAAAAAAGAGGAAGATAAACACCAAGATATACTTATCCAAGTTATCCCAAACTCATTCTAACTTTCAAAAAAACAACGACTCCATCTAATATACTAACCATTGTGGTTATACACAACTTGTCACTTTTTCTTAAACAACATTCTGACCTCTAAAGTTATCTAAACCGACCTCTAATACCAACTATAAGGCTCCAACCTTAAACCTTACTTAATGTTGAGTTATTACAAGATTGCACATAGAGGACCTTTTCTGATTTAGAGTTTTAGAGAATAAGATCATAAAACTCTCATTACATTCCACATTTAAACAAAGTGGTTACATATAAGATAGTATTCATTTTCCCATCAATGGAAACATATTTAAAATAAAACATGGATTCTTTCTTGACACTTCCTTGACACTATCATCATATCCTGTACCAATCCCTTGACCTATGAAAACATTTCAAAAAAACATGGGATGAGTATAAAAATATCAGTAAGGGTTATAAAAAAGTATGGAAAGGAAACATGGGTACATATATACATAATAATGAAATCATACTCTACCCATAAAACATATGCACATTAACATACCTCAAAAAATCATGAATACATCATAGAAATCATAAGGCATAAAGGTAACTTGAGGCATTCATAACATTCTTACGTAGGGAGTAACCCTCTTGGTTATGTTTCGAATATCCATCACAGTATATTCCCTAAATCTCTTTGGAGAAACCTTAACGTTTAACTCCTTCGTGTTACCCAATGCATTGGATAGATATATTGGGCTCACCCACCCTTAGTTTATCACAGAAGCACCCGTCTTCATAACAATGCCCAAGATCCATAACATAATCTTATCACATAAAACATGAATAAAGGTAACATAAAAATTCCACTTTTCAATCACAAGATAAAAATACAACACATTGATATTAAAAAATTATGAAAACCATTTTAAATACCAAAAGAAAAGAAAATTAGAACATGGTATTTATTTTTTTATTCAAAAAAAGGCTATGGCTTGTAGAGGAAGCCGAAACTCAAATAATGGTCAGAGCGGCGGAGAAGTCTTTGTCACCATATACATATGACAAAAAAAAACAAAAAAACATTCCTTTTGTCGTTTAGTGAAACGCTTCATATAAAAAAATATTCCTTTTGAATAAGCATAAAAGTAAAAGGGGTTTATACACCATATAAAAGAAAGTTGTGTATAAAACAAAATATGCCTCAATGAATGGAGATTGAGAAGAAGTCCCATACCACATTGAAGCTTTTAACATTTTAAACCATTAATATCCATATAAATAAATCCTTAAAACCATTTTGAAAACATGGATATTAATGAGAAATATTTATAAGAATAAATCATAAAAACATTTAAAATGATATTTTAGTTAAAGGGGTTTTTACAAAATGAGAGACACTTGAATACAATAATTGAGGAATAAAATTTAATAATATCATTAGAACAAAGGGATTCATGATATAATATTCCAAAGGATAGTATATACACCATATAATAATGAATTGGTGCATAACAACAATGAAGTCTCAATGGAAATGTAAATTGAGATGAAATCCATTATAAAGATGGTATCCTTAAATTAAGGATAAATCAATCTCATAATTATGTGTGTAAAATATATATACACCCAATATAAGTGGATATTAAGTTTAAAATAATCAAAGGTCATTCACACATATTCAAAAGATGACATATTCAATAACAACATGTTGATCCCAAAGAAATCAAAAGTGGGTTAAGAAGTTCCCTTAACAGCCTAACAGCGTCACATCAAATTTTAGAAAAAGACTTGATGAGAGAGATAAAGGGTACCTCATCACATGGACATACAATGTATGGAAATAAGGATACATAAGAACATATACCCACATAATAAGATGAAAATTAGAAGACATAACAAAATAAGTCTTTTAAAAAGAGGAGGGTGAAAGGTTCCCTTACCGATTTTGGTAACTTTCGAAACGTACACCCCATGAAAGAAGTACTATACAACATTGATGTAAATACTCATAAACGAATTTATGTTAAACAAAGAGTATAATAATTTATAGTACATACACCACTCAAAAGAAAATATTGTCAAATGTAGCATGAATCTCACCAAAACACAAAGTGAGATAAAAACCCCTTACGAAATTCCGGCAGCCTAATAGAGCCAATTAAAACTTCCAAAAAGGATTGATGAGAGAAAATAGGGTCTCTCATCATTTGAACAATAAAATTACAGTAAGAGTAATATAAAATAACATCCCAATCATATGAAATATGAGCTTAAAATGAATGACATAAAAGAGTGTACTTAAAAAGAAAGAGAGGGGTACGATCCCATACCTCGAGTCAGACTTCACTCGATTGTTTTTTAGCCTCCTTAATAATAAACGTGAGTTAATTTCTAAGAACGTTTTTCATGTTCATTATTCCTTTTTATCACTTTCTACCATTCTACAAACAATATGTAATTATTTAAGTTAATAATGGTCATTTTGTAGATCATTGCTACTTGAGTCAAAAATAATCTCTTTATAATTACAAGTTGTTCATTTGGTAAAATATATATTATATCCAGAACTATATTAATTATTTAGATATCATATATATCATATATATCCATTATATACATGCATTAATAATATTACAGAACAGTTAGTGGTAAGAAATGAAATGCACCGTTCATGGAGACGGTAAGCCATAGTATGCATGAATGCTACTTCCATTTCTATTTCTTATTTAATGGAATTAAAACACAATGATAAATAATAGTATTATAATTTCAGTATGGTTTCATATATAATATCATTAAATATATCCTTTATACATACCACATATGGTATTAACGAATCAAATCACTTTGAGGGGCGGTAGTCCGCACTTCCTAAAATGAAGATATCATGTTTAACCAAAATTGAAACCATAAAGGTATGCCATAAATGAAAAATATAGAAGATTAAGTAAAAAGTAAACATATTATATATCATATATAAATATAGTGAAATTTTAATGGACACCTTTGATGGTGTTAAAAGAATATTGAACAATCATCATTTCGTGAGGCGGAAATTCACCATCCACAGAAACAGTATGTTCTTTAACCATTAGATGTAGGTGTGTGTAAGTGTAGCTTGAATAATTATTATAAAAAAATCCTAGAATATTTAATATACTGTATTTTTTACAAAATAAATGAATAAAAAGATTTTATGGGGTTGGAGAAGAAAAATAAAACAAAATAACACAAGTGAAGACATTACCATAAAATCAGTTATCTCTCTTTGATTTGAGATCAAAGGCTTACTTGGGAAGACTTCTGCCCAATGTGAGGATTTTAGGAGAAATAGAGGGATGTGGAGAGACAAAATGAGTAGGGGTTGGGCGAGCCAAAGGCTTGAGAGGTGTGGGTAAGATGGTAGAGGTGGGGGCCTTTCATAAGAGGAGAGGAGGGGCACTCTTGGAAGGTTACAAAATGTTACTTTATTTTCAAATGAGTTTCGGATTTTATAGGTCCCAAATTGTTGTATTTCTAGGATAAGGTGGTAAGGGTTCGAAATATACCCATTCATTAGGTCTTTGACAAGTGTAAGTCATAGATTTAACATTATCTTTTCATTTTATTTAAATCCTTTATTAATGAGGTAATTGCTGCATCATCATGATGTCATAAATAATTTCATTTATTTAATGTCTAAAAATTATAAAACAAATATCATGATTTAGGAAATATTTTTATCTTTCTAATGAATATTTATAGTTTAAAATATGACTTGTATAACCCCATTTAAAAATTGTTTTAGTAAAACAACTCATGCTTGTGACATTTTTATTTTAACTTTAAATAAAAAGTTATTTATGTCATTTTCTAACCAAAGTGGCTCCATGGGGTCTCCAAGTTGTTACATGGATTTTCTTGGCCGTCCATGACACATAAAATGAGGGTAGGACATGTTTCTAGGTCATTTCATATTATTGAAACATTATTTTTACCTTAAATTACACTAATTACCTATAATTGTGATTAAAAACATAAAAGTTACTATTCACCAAAAAAAATTATTTTAATCTCATTGAACCACATTTTACATCCTAATGACAACCATGTATGTTAGATTTTTGAAATTCAAATCACAGAAGTGGTAATGTTTCATTTAAACGAAAAATCAGTTTTTTAAGTACCACTTAGTTGTTTCACTATTCATCAAAAATTGACATTTTTCAGAAAAATACCAAAACATCACCCTAAGCTATATTCGATATTATGAATTCAAAAATGATGTTTATTTTACAAAATTCAAATCATATAAGTTAAATTAATTAATTTAATAATTAATTCACGTTGTCATGACAAATAGTGTGTTATTATGAAACAATATATATCAAAAGATTGACACTAGTTTAAGTCTAATTTCAAAGTGAAATTAATTCCAACAACCACTATTGGATTAAATGGTTAAAATAAATTCTTATTTCTATTTAAATCCAATTCAAATGATAATCTAATCATATAAATGAATTATATTAAAAGGATGTTTTTAATTAAAATACATCATTTCTCACTATTCATTAAAAAATGATCATTATCAGAAAAATTCCAAAAATTTACATAAAGTAAATTTTGATGTCCCAATTCTAGAGAAGAATATTATTTTGTCAAATATAACACATAAAATTGTCAAAAAGTGTTTTTCAAAGTGGTTCTCCATCAAAGGCGGTTAATCGACCTTTTAATGAATATTAGAATGTTTATGCTTAAAATTGGATTCATTCTCATTTTTATTCCTCTAACATTTATTGTAAAGAGTAAAAATATTTTACAAACATATATAATCATTTTGTAGTTAGTTCTATTCATTACCTCCATTAAAATGGCTTGGCGTTAACTGCCATTTAAAATAATATTATTTTATTATTAGAGTGCAACGTAAGATTACCAAGAAACTCGTTGTTGCGTATTGGGTATGCCATCGAGCATATCTTCCCATTTAAAGTAATATTAATATTTTATTCAAAAATATGGATAAATGTGAAAGTGTCATTTTCTTTATTTACCTGGGGAGTTAGAGATAAAGCTCTGGATTCTATGATGTAGTGAGGCTCATGGATGGACCTAGTTCCTCCTTTTAATTTTTTTCTTGACTTTATTTTCTATATGTGGTCAACATAGTGAGTGACCAGTTAAAGAAGAAAGATTATATTCTTACACACTTTATTTATTATAGATTGGATGTTTATTTTTTTGTATACTATGATTTTTTATTGGGGATGATTATTTTTCATTTATATAATTATTTATCAATATAATATGATGGAATAGTGTCTTCAATTTAACACCTTGTTCCATTAATTCCAATCAGATTCCTCTGGCATATAGGGAGGCACACTTGAGGTCCCATAGAGAACCATTCTGGTAACATTAGAGTGAATAAGTTCATGACATTAAAATATATAATTCTAGTACTATTATTTCATAACTCGATAAATATTTATATCTTTACATAACTAGGTTCACTCATGATAGATATAGATTTGAAGAGTTTGTAGTCCACACCCTAGCTGCAAGACACAACATAGTGTTTTTCAAGGGAATAAAAAATTTATCTAACCACCATAGTTCAGAAACACAAGGATTTAGAGTTGAAGGAACCCAAAATATCAATTAATCCATTTTAAACCATCTAGATCCTCACAAATCGAACGTCACCATTACTGAACTATTGAGTGGAAATACACCTCAATTAGGAATTATATATCGACTAAGGGTATAACAACATATATAAAAATACATAACCCACTAGATGGGGGAGGAAATAATTATAAAACAAATAACTTCTATGTCTCTATTCTGTAGTGTGGGGTGGCTATGTCTCACTAAAATTCATTTTCTAGAAGATTTGGTTATCAACCTCTATGGAGGACTCACACATTTTCATGTTGGATGTGAATTGGCAGAGGGGATTACCTAATCCATAAGTTTAGGACCTACTCCTCGTCACTATGGTTGGTTACCTACTCTAATATATATATTTATATATTTATATTTAGTTCCCATGTCATGGTATCATTATGTCATCAAGGGGTTACTGACCCCACGTTTACTCCATCCATCATGCCCTCTCTCTATCATCATCTCTATGAGTATAGGGTAATTTAAAAGCCCTAAATGCCTTGAAAAAACACATAAATTTTGACTATAGGTGAAATATATTATTTCAAGATTAATAATGCTCATAATAAATTCTTAATATTTATAGTTTCAATATTATAATAGTGTACTATGTGTAACCCATAAGTACAGAACATGCCATCCATGTCCAACATTTGGGAATGTAATACCACTACTTAGTTGTTGTAAGGGTGACCTATATAGAGTTTACAATGGGAGTACATGGTGTATAGAAATAACCAGGCTATAAAATATATACTATAGGTACATGATAAGGTATCTAATCAACTATACACAACAAAATCATCATGGCATACGACATATGAATTTCATGTGTTGATTTGGTTTGTACTCGAGTATATATCATGGCATGTAATTCTGAAATAAACAGTGTATGATTCATGGTAAACCCCTATTTAAAATTCTAGACTCTATATAAATCCTAAAATCATATTATTTAGATTAAATGATGTGTGACCTAGAATATTACATGATGTGTAATCATAGTTTCCAAACAAAGAATGTGAAACAATCCATATTACACACCATGACCACTACCATTGGATTTTCCTCCAAACATGCCTTTGATACTGGATAATAACGATGCCTTGAGATCCTCTATCTCACCTCTCTAGACATTTAGATTCTATTTATTTTCATTATATTCATTATCATCTATCCTCTATTGAAGACACAACCCAATCCCCTCTTGCTAAGGTCAATATCACCACCACCGTCTCGTATGTACTTGAATATTCTATTCTCACTTAATCAATATTCAGAAACATATAAAGTGATGAATTCACTAAAAAATACAAACAAAACCTAAATTTTAAATAAACATTATTTACCTTCATACAAGCCTTAAAAATAAAATCTAATTCATGACAACAAAAACATATGTCCAGAAAAAATAAATGTTGACACCGGAATTTTTTATCTTTTAAACCCTAAATGGGAGAAATAATATGACCTAGTACACAAATTAAAATCCACTAATAATAAAGTTTAAATGGTAAAAAATAACAAAGATGATTGGTATCTCCGAAATAATACTCAAATGATATATATGATCAAATGTAGAAAGTAGTTGTAGTCTGAAAGAAACCTCAAATGAAGAACAGATCCTAATAAATAAATTCAAAAATATATGACTATTAATGAAGGATGTTAATTTTATTAATAAAATATATATACTAAAATACACAAGGATCATATTAAATAACACCAAAGATGAAATCCAATTATACATATATAATTTCATTGGTGTCATATCTAAAAAATGTTTCTTAAAAAGATAACTGCACTACAATGATGATTATAAATGAATATACATTGCAACCCAAATTCATCAACCTAATAAATCAAATATCTCATCAAATCAAAATATTTATATTTTTTTATTTTTCTATTATTATGATTCACATGGGACCCCATGTGATGATGGCTTAAACAAAATCCCCCTCTGAATTAAGTGGGGAAAACTATCAACCCTATTATTAGTCGCTAAATCTCACATTTACCTATAGGTAAACTATTGGTGAACATGTCTAAAAAATTGTTATATGTGTTGATGTTATTGAGATTCAACATTCTCAAGTCAAATAATTCATCGATCCAATGATACATAACATCAATATGTTTTGACATTCCATGAAAGGTGAGACTATTTCTTAAAGATGCATCGATATGACTATCATAAAATAAAACATGCATTTCGTAATTTAAATTATGCTCCAAAATACATGTTTTCATTCAAAAAATTATCTTGATACCTATTTATCTTCAATAAAATATGAATCAGTGGTAGATAAATCTACACATATCTACAATCTAGAATGTTGACATACAATTCCCTCAATAAAATTTATCAAATAAAATAAAGTAGTCTCTATCAAATCAAAATCTCATTCCTTATGTTAATATGTAAAGAAACAAATCATAGGTTCTCAATTTCCAAAACATAATCTCATATTAGAAGTACCATGAAGATAATGAGTTATATACATCACTTCTCTCAAATACTCGCCACCTAGATTAGATATAAAATGACATACCACACCAACTACATGTGTTGTATCAAGCCAGGTATACAAAATTTCATACATCAAATTGAAAATGAAAGATGAATAAATTATGTGGTACATATCATATATATCATAATTATTAGAAAGATAAGAATTGGTACTGGGTCTAAAATTTAAATAATGAGGAGTACTAACCTCTTTCACTATGTCTATATGAAGTCTCTGAACAATGTTATCATTTTATCTTTCCTGATATAACCATAATTTCAGATCCTTTTCTATCATGAGTTATCGATATGCCAAGATTATAGCATGATGGAACCAATCCATTCATTATAGGTGACTAAAAAAAATACTACATCAGTATATCAATTCATGATTCATCATGAAAAAAATCTTCTACCTAAAGTTATAGTATAAAATAATCATCATTTTTAAATATATAAATAAAAAATGAATTGAAATTTTCTTCCACAAACCCTGAAAACATTCCATATTCAAAATTATTTTACCATTTCTTAATAGAATGATTCAAACCTTAAAAAACACTTATTTAACCTATAGAACTATTTATCAATACCCTTTTTTTAAAATAATACCCTAGATTATCCATGTAAATTTCGTCCTCAAAATCAATAAGGAGGAATGTTTCCTTCACATCCATCCTCTCAATCGACATATCCAAAATAGCATCCAAACCAAGAGGATCCCAAATTGATGAAATTTTGAGAACATGTAAAATAATCTCAAAACAATTAAGGCATTTTCCCCTAACATAATCCTGTAACAAC
Organism: Viscum album; assembly: GCA_963277665.1. Taxonomy (NCBI): domain Eukaryota; kingdom Viridiplantae; phylum Streptophyta; class Magnoliopsida; order Santalales; family Viscaceae; genus Viscum; species Viscum album. Next base: position 1,887,964,510 of record OY728143.1, on the reverse strand, counting down.
TAACTTCACATTGGTTCATGAAAAAAACTAAATTATTCATTTTAAATCTAATAAATTCATTGATTTTTTAAATCTCTCTTACCTATAGCCAACTTCACAAACTCAAAAGTATAGTTTTCTTGAAATTTTCTCATCTTTTCATCTATTGTTGCACCCCTATCATTTTGGTCAATTACCATCACCTCATCAAAATATTTTGGTTCTCCCTCTTCAATGAGGGGCGCATGCTCATTAGGTGAGTACGATGAAAAAATAGTGTGTTGGTGAGAAGATCTCGAGAGTGGAACCCTAGAATTATTAAAAACACCTAGAACTAATCACTAGAAACAGAAGGTGCATTAAAAACTTCAACTAAAACTTGTTCACCTTAAACCTCTAAATTCACATCAACAAAATAATAATAATTGAAAACATAAGGTAAATGTGACTCAGAAACATCCATAATATTGGTAAATACATCAAGAGTTATAGAAGTGGATTTTTCTTCATTTTCAATATCTTTAATAGTTTGATCTTCTATATATATTTCCTTATGGATTATGAATTTTATATTTTAATAAAGGTCATAGAATGTGTTTCCAAAATCCTCGAGTGCATATCTATTAAAAATATAATGTCATGACTTACCTTCTAGTTTGAATATCTTATCTCAAGGCACGTAAACAATATACTTACAACTTGAAAAACATAAGTAACCATACTTAATAACTTTTCCATTCCAATATATGTTTTATGTGAATATATAAAAGTAAAATTTAATTTTTAAATTGATAATATGTGCTACCGTAAATAAAGACTCAACCCAAAATTGTCTAGGAATGCTTTCTTCAAAAATAAAACATCAAACTTTTTCTTGAAATTTCATTTTCATCTTCTCAACTTAACAATTTATATGTGGCTTCTTATGTGAAAAATTTTGATTCCAAATACCTACCTTCATTCAATATTGATCAAATAGACAATAATAATCACCCTTATTATTAGTGAATATATATTTCAAATTCTTAACAGATTCCTTTTCTTCCAAAATTTTGATTTCTTATAAATTATGGGAATATAAATTTTGGTATTCAGAACATAAATTCAATAAATACATTAATATTCATCAATAAATTGAAAAAAATATTGATTCACGCTAATGGAATTATATTTCAGAGGTACATAAATTTCATAATGTACTAATTGAAGTGCCTTTGACTTCGTATGCATAGGATGGCTATGGGAGCTCACCCTGCTCTATATTCTATCCAAACAGTGATTTTATGTGTCCAATTAGACACCCTTATCTTGTCATTTTGACCCCAATTCCACATAAACATTTCCCTAATCCATATAACCACATGGCCTCAAAAAACCCTCCCCATCTGCCAGAGGTTACTGAATAGAGGTGAGGGACTGGGTTTTGTCTTTGGGGAGACTATACCCTCACTATTTGAGTACATGAAAATATATATAATAATATTAAAATAGTAAAATAATGTATAAATATATAGTAAAGTTGAAACTTACACTAAAATAACTATCCCAGAAACATTCCTTTGTAGAAATATAAATAATCATAATAAATAAACTGAGTAATAATAAAAAGTAATAAATTGAGTCATATACAATGGATGATGATTTAATGTATCTTCAAAATAGGTAATACATGTACACATTGAAGTAAAAAGTCAATACACAATATGATATAGAAAAGATTAAAAAGTCTAAAAGCTATCCATGTAACCTAAGATCCATCATGGTCATCTGCTTCCATGATCTCATTCAAATCCATGCAAGAAGTCACATATCTGAAAGTGAAATATTCTCTTTATCTAAAAATGCAAGTATGCAGTCCTTCTAGGTACCATCGGTGGCCCAAATATAAAGTGAGATAAACACAGTAATCCTCCAACAACAACATATTTAAATATTAATTCCATTTATATTACATGGAAATGCACTAATATAATAATGAAATGTATTATTAGTAGCTATAAATGATTTAACATTAGTTTTAAAGGAATCCAGACAGACACTACTTGATTTGGCCCATGCCTAAGTATCTCTGAAAAAATAACTAAGGGACACAATGCTTGATATCATTGTATGGGGTCTCCATGCTGAGTACCAATGTATAAGATCGCCATTACTAGTATCAAAATAATAATGAATATCATGCCTAATATCACAACATGTTTCGTTATGATAGGTATCCCAAAATAGTGAATGTGACACACATATCAAAATTATAGGATAAACCATTCCCAGTATCATAGTAAGGTTCATGATGAACAATTACAAAAAATAGGGTCAACCATGTCTAGTATCATATAATAGGGTCTTCACGCCCATATAACATTCATTAAATTCTGCCATTACCATATCATAATTATAAAGGGATTCCTAGGCCAAATATTGAGTTAGTAAAAGGGTTATAATGCCCATATATATATATAACAAAAATAAGGGTCATCATGTCCAATTATAATATTATTCAAGGTTCTTCATGCCCAGATTCGTAATCTCTAATAAGCATCCAATGATTTATAAATATCCCACCGCTAATTTGTACCTCATTAACATTTAAAAATAACAAGGTAGTAACTATTATAACATCGGATTCATGTGATATGGTAATACCACCCACATTAAATTCAATTAATTTTATTTTATATGGATGTTGTCCATGCCATGCCACAACATTCATCATCTACCAATATGATTTTGTAATTTCAAAGAAAATCCAAAGACAATAGTGGGGTTTTTTTGTTTATATCCATCAAATTTAAGTTGTCATGTAAGAAGGAACACCTAAGAGAATGGCTCACTCTGATATGGAAGACCTCGATAATATTTGGTTCTTAACAAGTCATTATGTTTCATGACAGAAAACGATTTTTTAAATAATGAAAATAGGCACAAAACATGGTGAAACTATCATATTGAACATATCTCATGTTATTAAACATAAATACTTTAAGGGATAAATACTAGGAAACATAACTCATGATCATGGTACTCTTTTCTTCTAATATCATCATTTATATTTTCATGGATTGTAATAAATCTAAATAATATATAAATGCCTCGAAAATTGGGATAAAATCCAGAACCTCAATAACTTTTTCAAGATAAAGAGGAACAGAGAAAGGGAAATGATAATTATAGATCTTACCGATATGAATCCAATGAGATAAACATACCTGAAATCGGATAGAGAATGGTGAAATAGTAGTAAATACTAGATTAAGGATCCATGGGAGGTTTGTACATAAGATAGGGGTGAGGGATGTGGTTCTTTCCAAAAATATAAATCCTTTTTTCCAAAATACCAGTGTTAGGAACTTACAAAGTGTAAAAACGATTCACATGTCTTGTAATGATCATAGTTTTCCCCCTGGAAAAAACCTTTACTTGATGGGAAAGGTTCTTCCTTGACCATTACATGACATGTAATTGATACACATCTTGTATAAAAATTACATGGCATGTTATTTAATTTTTTCCAAGCTACAACTATCCTACCAATTCATTTCCAAAACTACCAATTTGACCCATGGATTGAATTTATTGTTTAACCCATAATTATGAATTTCAAGAGATTAAAAGAGGAATTAAAAATATATATACATAATAGAAAAAACCTACTTCTTATAGTCTTAACCAATAATGAATATTTCCCCCAAGTTCACCTTCTATTTTGGGAAAAACAGTGTCCGATAATAACTCTATCCACTGAGCACAGATGTCTGCCTCCATCCCACAAGAGTCATTTTGTACCGATTTTTGCTACCAGAAACCCCAAATTAAATGGATAAATTTTCTTCATAGAGACTACATTAAATGAACAACGATGAATATCAGATACACCTCAAAATAAGAATTATAATCTTTATCAACATCCTCAGAATGATAATTTTGAGACATGTCAACATGATGATGGGGAACATCTGAAACAATTGAAGACATTGTGGATGAAACAGTACCATTGAGGAAATATAAACTAATAGGATGATAGACCCACTCTCTAAAAAATATCTATAAGAACATCTAATCACATCAATATCTTCCATCTCCTTTGTATCCATCTATTCAAAAATATGGGAGATACACATAGGAAAACATGATCCCCAACCTCGAACTCTAGAGGTCATCAACGATGATCAACATAAGATCTCTAACTATATTTAGTAGTAAAATATCATTTAACAACAAGATAAACCTACTCCAAAGTCTTCTAAATGATGTGAGGACCCAGTAGTGATACCTCTTCTTCCTTTTAACAGTATAGGGGTGAACAGTGTGGCCTACCATATAGGGCCTCATAAGTATCCATCTATATCTTCTTTTATAAGTTGTTATTGTATGTAAACTCAAATATAGGGATATGTATCTCTCAAGAACATAATAAATCACCTAATCAAGATCAGATCATTTAATATAAAACCTATATAGTTTATTCTTATCGGAGATCGGTCCTAGGGTTAAAGGTTGTGCCCAGAAGAACCTGTGTACAAATATATTTCTGTAACCCCAACCTGAACATCAATGTAAAATAAGTGTCCTATTTGAAATGATAGTATGAGTGACCCTTTTTAGACATATAATCTCATGTATGTACAATATTCCTAATTCCTCAAATAAGAAAGTCTGATGTATTTGATGTATGAAACTTTTATCAGTTGGTTCATGACTACCTAGAGTATCTTGCTACCTCAATAAGACGATGAAAATATTCATCACAACATCCTCCCACTTCCATTTGGGATCGGTAACGAATATTACAATCCAAAAAATACATTATTTATCTACCTTCACCAACTAAAAAGTGGAACACCTAGCGATAAAACCTACTCCCAGACATTTCATCCCTACAAGAAAATACATTTAGCGCATATTGTGATACAACTTGGAGATAATCTGTTGAACTACACACCGTGAAGCATGAGACTCACACATCAACTCCTCTCTCATATATTCAGAAACCCATAAATTCCCATGGATAGAAATTATGTATTCATCATATATATACTAATCTTGAGGTGGATCATCCCCAAAAACACTATACTGTAGGACCAAACCATCAAGATACAAATACGGTGTCATCTTTACCTTCTATAGAAGTGAAGAGGGAGATGATAGTGATCAATTTATTGAATATCTGTTATGTTCTTTTACCTCGATGTGCATCTCAAAAATAGACCAGCAATCATTCATTCACTATCGGCCTCATGAACATTTTATGTATGAGTCCTCTTAATCAATACAACAGCTACTGCATTTCCCTTTCCCGATATATATGAAATCTAAAAGTCAAAGGATAGTAGATATTAAATCTATATTCACTGTATATGATTCAATTCATGTTGCGTGAAAATATAACTAAGGCTTCTTTGGTCTTTAAACACCACTGAATGATATCTCACTAGGTTGTGCATCCAAAAATATAATGAATGAAAAGTAACTACCAACTCAAGAGCCTGTGTCATGTAATTCCACTCATGAGGCCACAACTTTTGTGATCCAAACACAAAAAATTAATCTTACATCATTAGAAATTATCCTAGCCCAAAACATTATGTATAACAATATACTTTTTATATTCCTCATATAATTGGTAGAATCAGGATTGGTGAAAATTTTAACCTCCCTTTCATCTCCAATAAGGATGTCTCACACTATTTTTACCATATAAACATTACATCCTTCTTATTCATTCCTGTAAGAGGTGGTTCTAAGGATGATAAGTCCTCTATAAAATTTTTATAGTGACCATATTTCCCTAATAAACATGGTATATTAAAGAAATTCTTGGACTTCTCTTAGGAATGAAAAACTCTCACCTTCTATGGTCAACTGAAACTCCTTCTGAGATGTTATGACCCATAAAGTGTACTTGGTGATAAATAAATAACATTTACTAGGCTTATCATAAACGTGGTGCACTCTCAATGTATTCAAAATGATCTCAATATGAGTGAAATGGTCACTTCACATATTAGAGTAAATTATGATTTCATCTATAAAGATTATGAAAAAGGATCCTAGATATGGATGGAAAACATGTTCATAAAATCCATGAAGACTTAAGGTTAATTTCTAAGTCTGAACAGCATGATGAGATAATCATATAAGTTGTACTAACTATATAAATACATACATGGAATTTATAAAGCTCTAACATGAACCTGATTATAACCTGATATCAGGTTGAGCTTCGAAAATTCAGTCACTACTCTAATATAATACCCTGAAATTCTAATGTACAACTAATATTCAATAGTGTCTATGACACACCTCACCAAGTATAAAAATGGAATATACTAACCTGATACATTAAAATATTAAATTAATATAATATATTCTATATAATGTAATGAATGAAATTATATGTAATCTTTCATCACACAATGATAAACCTTCCTTTATAGCATCTGTTACCCACAAGAGTGACCTCCCACAATAACATGCGTTACATGCAAGACTGAGTTTTACCAAATGAAAATGTATTATGAAAATATAATTACTTACTATAAAATGATAAAACCTAGACATTATATTTGAGATTATTAATAGTATTAATTGTCTTTTGAAAATTTATGATTTATAAAAATATAAAATTAATTCATCGGTTACCAATTAATGAGAAACTAAAATGATAACCAATTAAATATAGAAAGAAATATTATTATTATTTTACTTCTAGATAATTTTTTTATTAAAAAACATAAATAATAATAATTAGTAAATGTTTTAAATTAAATATATGTGATATATATTCTAATTTTTTTTATATTAATCAATTAGGACTTAAAGGCATTAGATAAAAGAACATTAATTCACACATAAAAACTTATACTTTTATAAAAGCAATTTTAGTACCATTTAAATGAAAACCAATATTAAATATAAATTTTAAAACATTAATTGATTAAATAAGTCAAAATAAAAATCATATTTGAATTCATGATATAATAATTGGGATATTTTAATTTGGTTTATATTTTTTAGGAACATATCATTATTTAAAGAATAGTAAAAAATACTGAATTTTAGTTCCAAAATACTATTTATCATATTTATTTAAAAAGTTAGATTAAATTTTAAATTGAATTTAAATATTAATTACATCATATCTTTATCAATTAGTCTAATTTAGTTCATTTTAATCAATTTTACTTTTAAATTTACTATAAAAACATACCAAAAATTTTATCGTTTTTGCATTAAAAACACGATTGTTGCCTCGTCTGCGAGATTGAATTTAAATTACTTTTTTCCACTTATGTGATTGTAATTTTGAAAAATAGATTACATACTCAGAATAATCATAACATATAATTTATAACAATTTCAACTTATTTTTTGATCGAAAATATTATTGAAGGTAATTAAAATTAATTACAATGATAAAAGTTAACAATTGAAAAAACCATAAACATAGAGACCAAAATAACAAATACATTTTTAAAAAACCTATTGTATTGAAATATTTCTTCCAATACACCACTAAGGATCCATAATATTCGATTGGATACTTTTGTAACACACAATCCTTTTCAAAAATGCCATGTATATCATTTTCCTCCCCTATAAAAAGGCCACATCTCCTCCAACTTCCTCAGACTCACATGCCACATTGGCTCGACCATGCTATACCTTAATAACTCCTGAAAATCCCTAACATTATCATATAATACTCCCATTTTTATGTAATAAATCTAAGGAAGCCCTTTGGTTCAAACCAAAAGGAGTTACCCGATTAAGAGGTAACAATGTTTCTTAGGATTTATAGTTTTATTTTAATTTTCCACTCCCTAAAATATTATTATTACATTCATACATAACAAAACCAATATACTCCATATACTAGTATTTTTTTATTTTTTTATTTTGACCTAAAATTAAACACACCCCCATCTAATGGGTAATGATTATAATGTTTATATGATCATTGAACAACCGCCTCACGAAACAATGATTGTTTGTTCTTCTGTTACGTCCTATTATAGTGGTCATTATGATAGATAATATATTTAAATATGATATATATGATATTTATATTCTATTTATGTTAATTTAATTCTTTTATAACACATACCTGTATACATTCTGTTGTGTGTAAATATGATAACATCGTTTTTGGAAGTGTGTACTACAACCCCCTCAAAGCGATGTGACTCATTCATGCTACTCATGGAATGTATAGTGGATGGTTTTAATAAACCTATTAAACATGTATGACATAGATATGATACTAGATTTATAATATTCATAAGTTTCATTCACTTTTTATTCTTTTAAATACTATAATGGAATGAAAGAAGCATTAATATTTATGTACGGCCATTGGCCTCCATGAAGGGTACAATTCATTTCATATATCCAAATATTATAGACTATTATAAATACATATATTCTGAATATATATGATCATTAAATCATGTTTTATAATATGGAGATTATGAAATCATGATGTATGAAATATGAATAACAAATCACCAGTCAAAACATACTCGAGAAAATAGAACAATTAACACCCGAAATAGTTAAAATATTGAAAGAGTTTAAAAAACGGGTAAAAAAATAATATAAGGAATTAATATATGGTATTATAAACATTATTATGGTTGTGGAATAAGTTAGTAAAATATTTTAAACCACTATAAATGTGCATAAACATAACTTAACAAAATTAAGTTTAAAGTAAGGGATTCTTGTCTCACTTTTCATTCCATGAGGCATGTACCATTAACACCACATAATTCATTTTTGTAGTGTTACTAATGCAAGATTTGATATAATAAATTATGATTTATTTTAATATAATGATATTTAAATTATTAATTTTATGATCATTGCTTTTGTTTCTTCCAATTTATCTATTACCACAGTGGTAAGGGATTTCATCTATATTTAAATTAAATTGGTACATATCTGTTGTTATGCACAACTTCAATTTCATATTGTTTACATACTAACCTTTGACATGTTATATCATGAATATAAATATTCTAAAAGTATTATATGTTTCATTTAATTCATGGGGAATTTTGATTTAAATGATTAAATTTGGTATGAGACACTATGGAATGTTTAATGATAATTTTTATCAAAAATGTTTTACTGATTTTTAAATCATATTTCCATTCATCAACATAAACAACACATTTTTTTACTTATATGACAATATTTAATTTCTTATAAAACCCAATTATTTATCCATTATTTATATTTTATTATATGGGATGTTATTTATTAATTAAATAAATTAACCTATATGTGGGGAATGCATTGGATTTAGTATTTGATGGGTGGGGCTTGCTATAGACCCTCGATGCATCAATAGATTTCATGAGGTTACTAGATATGGTTTTGGCCAAGGTCGTACCCCATTTATTAGATCCATTGAATGAAGCCTTGAGATTAAGAGATTCCTAGCATAAATCTTTGATAGTATTAGATTCTTGGCATGAATCCTTGAAAGTATTAGATTTTTACCTTGAATCATTGTATATATTTTTTAAGTATACATCTCTATGCATTTAAAAATTATATATTCAATTTTAATATATCCATTAGTTTTTTCATCAATAAATCATTGGATATATTTCATTCTATGTTTATTTATTAAATAACATGTGTTTCTGTTTATCACCTTACTATATTGATTATTCCTTGTTGATTTATTTATCTATAATGTGTTATCAGTTTTTTCCTTACCACGTCTATTTATATTAATTAATTCACTAATAAATCTTCCTTACATAACCTTGCTGGTCATTTTAGCTCATATTTATATTGTTTCCATTCAAGAAGTTATGAAGTGGAATCCATTTAATAATATTTGAATGGTGTTTTTTATTTATTTTTATTATGTTTCAGGTTTTGATTTCTTATTTCCCAGTGTATTGTGAGTATCATATACGTAATATGGACTTCCAAGACTGCTAAACTGATTACTCCTATAAGATTATATTCCTTATAATCATGCTAATGTAATAAATTAATGCATCGTCTCAAGGCTTCTGGGGTTAGGGAGTTATAGTCAGTACAAAAAGAATATTTGCAGTAACCATAGAAACTAGATTTATAAAACATAGATTATAGTGAAAACCCCTATGATATAAATTAAGGATATGTATAGAAGAACATCATAGAATTTGATACGGTAGTTATTATGTTTTTATTCTTAGAAAGACATCCATGTATTGATACTATAATTTTAAGTGGTTCTTGCACATATATATTTACGAGTAACAACTCTAAAAAGTTGTGGCGGGCCTGACTCTGTGTATCCTGGTACATAAAAATAGGCATTATTTCACACTTGGATTGACACTACTAGGTGATATGCTTAAGATAATTTTCATTTTCATTATATTTCCATCAAGAATGGTTTATTTATAAGATTACTATGAATAATCTCCGATAAAAAATGTGTTATAGATTAAAAAAAGTAAAACCCATGATTTAGTCATCCTATATAGGTAACATTTCATGATTATGTTGTTTTTTTATAAGTGTTTCACACAGCAAGCATTCTAATTGTATTCAATCACATTAACTAGAAGGAACGAGGACAACATTGAATGTGATAGAACATTTAAAAATTATATGATAAATGGAATGATCATTAGAGTGAAGGATGTTATGATCATGCCTAATAAAATTTCAAAGAACATGGTTAATAACGAGTACCTTAAACAACTCTCAGAATCAACATGGAAGAAAATGAAGGATTTCTCTAATAGTTTGGGAAATAGACACATTTTAGGAAAGAAGATCTAGTTTCGTCTCTATCATGAATGTGAAAATAATCACCAAATTTAATTTCATAGAGGGACAAGAATATGTTTTGATGGTTGAGATGAAGGACACAAATCAATTAACTCTAAAGAAAAAATATAGAGTAATGTTGATTCATTGGATGGTAATATTGGTCTCCGTAGGACATTATTGACGATTAAAATTCTTTAAGTGTAGAATTTTTGTTCATTATTCACATTTATATTCCAAGTGGAAATATCATGAAGATAATAAAAAAGTAGTTACTAGTAATTATTTTATTGTAGATAATGATAAAATTACTAGTGAAATGAAAAGTTAATGATGTGTTGAGTAATATGATGAGTTAGAAATGTTGAAGGATTAAGGGTAAAGTGGAATAATTGTTGAATTTTTATATTTGTATTCAATAATTATGTCATTTTATTGGTTTATCAGAAATGTATTGGTTATAAGAATTGTGGAATATAAGAGGATTATACTAAAATACTGTTTCGTTACGTATTTGAGATCATATACAAAATGTTACCAAGAAAATTTATTCTATATAAAGTTAACTTGTTTATAAAATACAAGACTGAGGGAATGAGATCCCTTAATAAATTCCAAATTTGGATGTAAAGATGATGAAATGATTGATTTGGACAAGTATTGACTACCTTGAAATTGATTAATGACTTGCCCAAGGCTCTCTATGACATTATTTATAGAGTTCACAATATTTTTGGATTTAAGGAATATTTCTAATAACCTATGTCTTACATAAGTAATAAGGAAGAATGCATGTTTCCAATTATTAGTCATGGTAATTTCATATATTACCATCACTCAAGTGGATACATGATAATGGTGGTCACATTTCAGGTGTGTAAGAATTAAAGAGATATGTCATGTATATTAAAGGATAATGATAAGTTCATTTTTGAAATTCTTTAAAATTATTTCGAAAGTGTAAAATCATAATATTTTGGAAATTTTAAACATTTATTAAATGTTTTATGTTTAAATTTGGATGTTGTTTTAGATATTGATATATTACATCACTATATGACGAGTCTTAGTATAAGAGAAGATGTAGTAAAAGTTCAAGGCACGAACAAAAGATACTATTGTACTTATAAAAACATACCAAGTATTTATATTTACTTATATTCTTAGAGATTAAAATAATTCAAAAAATATAGGAAAATGATCTTGGAACCAAAATTTTAGTACAAGTATCTCTATTTTGGATGAATCAAATGGCCCCTTAGATCATCACAGATTTATGGCCTTGTTACTTTTAACTTTATACAAAATATTTTTTCAAAAACTATCCATCCGAACATGATTGTTAGATTTTTCCTTTGTAACCATGTTTCCAATTCCCACATATGTTCTTCATCTAGGGAACCTAGTTACATGAACATTGTATTTTATTTTCTATCTTATTAAAATGATGTTTCATTAAACCTATTTACAATGTTCACTTTTCAATAATAGTTATTTGGAAATATAAATACCTTAATTACTAATATAAATTTTACTTTGAAAGGATTCAATTTAATAATGGTGGGGATAATGTAACACATTGAAATTATAAAGTACATCTTTATATTTAATAGAGTTAATTACATGCAACAACATGAATAAAAAGGGAATATATTATCTGATACATAATAATATTAAAAAATAATATATTCTATATCATTTAATTAACACAAAATTACATTATCATTCATCAAATATAAGAGTTAACTTCATTGATAGCTTTCATTACAAGTAAAAACGTCCTCCCTTAATAGCTTGCGTTACGAGCAAGACCGAGTCTCTCAAAATAATAATGTATTATTTAAATATTTTTATTTACTATAATATAATATAAAATAAAAATTACGATAGAAATTATAAATATTATTAACTAATGTAAAAACATAATGGTTTATATAAATATTAAATGAATTCATTTTTTACCAATTAACAAGAAATGAAAATAAGAACTAATTTGATATAAAAAGAAATATTATCATTAGTATGCTTCCAAAGGAGTTTTTACTTAATAAAAAAAATTATTTAAAATTATTGAATGATTTAAATGAAATATTTATGATATATATTCTAACAAATGATTTCTATATTCATCCATTCGGTTTGATAGGCATAAGATAAGAACAAAACAAAATTCCCAAATGAAAACCTATATTTTTATAAAAGAAGGTTTTACCACATTTTAATGGTGAATCCATTTAAAATATTAATTTTGACACATTAATTGATTTAATCTTTCATTAGAAACTTCATATTTTAAAAATAAAAATAAAAATAATGTTATGGTGAATTTTTGATATTTTTCGATAACATAATATTTTTAATGAATAGAGAAAAATATTGAATTTTAGTTCCAATATTCTTTTTCATATAATTTATTTTTAAGGAGAATATAAATTTAATGTTTAATTATAAAATATTTTTATCAATTAATCAAAAATATGTAATTTTAATCAGTTTTAATTTAAATTTTACTATAAAAACATAGCAATATGTTGGATGTTTTTACTCTAAAACAAGTATTGTCATCCTATTTGGTGGGATAAAATTTAAATTAATTTATTCAAATAAATTTATTGGTATTTTGAAAATAATGGATTAGATCTTTGGAATACAAATATTTTATAATGTATAATTAGTTAAAATTAGTTTTTTACCAAAAACATTAGTGAAGGTAATTAAAATCAATTACAACGATTAATGTGAAAATGTGATTCATAAATGAAAAAACATAAAACATAATGGAAAAAATAACATATAAACTTATGAAAAAGCTATTTTATTGCCATATTTCGTCCAATAAACCTATAAGGATCCAAGATATTATATTTTACACTTTGGTAACTTTTACAACTTAGGGAACAAAAAATTCTTTTCAAAAATCATAACTGTGTCCTTTTCCTCCCCTATAAAAAGAAATCCTCTCCTACCACATTATTACACCTCTAAAAAAATTTGATAGACCAAGATCTACCAAAATATCTCCTCAAAATACATAAACTAATTCTAGAATCATCCCCATGTGGAGGAAACAATCCATGGAATCACTATAGTGAAAACCAAAAGGAGTTACTTGATTAACAGGTAACAAACGTTCTTATGACATTTTGTTTTATTTCCATTTTCAACTCCATAAAATATTATTGTCCAATGAATACATAACCAAACCTTTATACTAAATATACTATTAAGTTTTTATGTTAATACTTAGAACTAAAATTATATAAAGTTGTGTCTAATGTTTAGAAAACAAACTAATTATGTGAAGAAAAAAGTACCGCCTAAAAAAGGATGATTGTTCATTCAACAGTTTCCTCCACTCATAGAGGTAATTGTGATGGAAACTATATTTTTATATGATATTTATGATATTTATATTTTTCTTTATTCTAATTTAATTCGATCATAACACATACCTCTATACATTTAATTTTCTGTAAATTTTATAACATCATATTTGGAAATGTGGACTATCGCCCCTTAAAAGCGATGTGACTCATTCGCACTATAAATAGAATGTATAAATAATGATTTTATTACACATATGTAACATATATAACATATATATGAAATTATAATTATAATATTCATACTTATCATTCACTTTTTATTCTTTTAAATAAAATAATAAAATAAAAGTAGTGTTTATGTGTACGTATGACATACTGTCTCCATGAGAGACACACTTCACTTATTATCTAAAAATATTATGGGCTATTATAAATAAATATATATTAAATATATATGACAAAAAAATCATTTTTTACATTTATGAGATCATGAAATCAGGATATATGTAATAGTATCAACAAATTACATGTCAAAAAAACTTGAGAAAACTAGGCAGTTAACACCAGAAATAGTTAAAATATGGAAACAATATTATAAACGTGTAATAAAATGTTACAAGGAATTAATACATGGTATTATAAACATGTTATAAGTTATTTTATCAGTTAGTCAAATATTTTAAACCACAATATATAAGGACAAACACTAGAAAACAAAAAGGAATTTTGAAGTGCATTGTGTTGCATTTGTTGTCAATGAGACATGTTGTTGTCTTAGAATGAATGGATGTCGAGGAAAGTCAAGATGTGAATGACAAAGGTTGTGATGGTGTTGGTGATGAATGGAGAGTGGCCATGGTACTAAGAGACATGTCACTTAGGAGATTCACTAAGTGGCATAGGAGATGTGGTTGAAACATTCTCTAGTAACATCTGACGATTGTAGAGCTGTTCTTTAAGTTCATAGAACTTGTATCAAGATGATACAAAGTCACAACATGATTAGAAGACCATGCATTGTAGTGACAATGCATGAGGAGTTGAAAGTGATCCATCCATAAGTTGTAAGTGGATGAAGTGGTTTAATGAAGTCCATGCACTATCACTTAGTTAATGTGAATCAGAAGATGTTCCAATTGATCTCTGATTAGATCAATGAAGTTTATTGAAGAAATATTTGATTCGGGATCTCGGTTGAAGATGAGGAAACCTTTTGAATTCCATATCCTAAGTGAAGATTATATGTTGAGGTGGATTAAGGAATTCTCAAGAAGTAGAGAAGGGAAGAAATTGAGAAGAAGAATGGAAGGGCTTGATATGGCATTTTACATGGAGGACTTTGTTTTTTTTACAAAGTCTTATTCAAGACTTATCCAAAAAATTGGCCAGCCCGTGGACACCTTGAGGGTTCAACCCCAAGGCACATGTGGGCCTAAGGCGCCACGCCCAAGGGGGAACCCGTGGGGCGAGTCCAGGGCGGCAGGGCGCACCCAAGGACACCGCATGGGCGCCTAGGGCACGCCCGGAGGAGCGCAGGGGGGCCATGTATAAGCCCCCCGAGGACACGCGGTGGTGAAACCCGCGCGCCCGAGGAGTATAGTGGGCGCCAGTAGCGCGCCCGCAGGGAGCTGAGGGGGCGCAGAGCGCGCCTGCAGGGAGAACACGGTGCAGGGCGGCACCGTGGAGGAGGAAGTTCAATTCCGGGGTTGAGGGAGCGGCTGGGTAATAAACCGCGAGAAAACCGCGCCCCGTTTCGATGTGGGACGCGGAAAATTTCCCGGGAGCGAATCTGAGCCGCTCGATTGATCGCGTGCTTGATCTGCGCCGCACGATCCATCCGCAACGCCCCGATCTGATCCAAGCCGTCGAAGCCTTTTTGATCACCGCATCCGACGGCTCTCGGCTTATCTTCATCCTCGAGCTCAACCGAGGCACCCACGAGCCGCCGCTGAACCAGAGCCTCCCCGAAGACACGATTTCGAGTTCCCGGCTGTCTCTTTCGAAGCTAAAGGCTCCAATGAGTTCGTCCGGCCCTACTGAACACAACCATGTATAAAAATGGGAATGCATGCTATGTTTGGAAGGATTCGAGATTTGGCCGAAGGCAAACCGAAGGTGCCGAGGCCAGTTGGTGTTCGTGCTTTTCATGCATGGATTGGAATTAAAGAGGCCGTGCATGCGTTCAAAGTCGCATGCACGTGGAGAAAATTAAGGAAAGAACCCGCGGTGGAAACTGAGGAGAAAAACAAGATTTCACCGAATCTTGAAAACCCGAAAACTTCTGGTGTTTGAAGTTATTTCTACGTGGATGAACCGCCTATGCCTCGTCTATAAAAGAAGAGCCTAAGGCTCCAAAGATTTTTGCTGATCCTTTGTTGAAGATCCGAAGAACCGTGAGTGCACCTCTGCCTCGCGAAGTTGAAGCCCCGCACAAATTATATTTGCGCGGCTGAAGTTCCCTGCGCGCTAATCCTTTGCGTGGCAGGAAGAGCTCGTGGCCGCAGCATTCTTGCGCGCCCGAGGCTTGTTCCCTCTCTGCCCTCACCCTTGCGCGGCAAGAGGAAGACCCCGCGGGTGTTGCACTTGCGCGCCCCGCGGGTAGGAGGTCTTGCGCGCCCCTGTGCCGTGCACCTTGCGCGCCCGAAGGCTAGGTGAAGACCCGAGGCTTGTTTGCCTTGTGCTCTACACACATTGTGTGTGTGCCAAAGAAGGCCTAGGCCTTGCCTCGTGTGTGTGGTAAGAGAAGAAGAGAAGGCCGAGGCCTTTTTGCCTTTTGTGTAAAAAGAAAAGGAGGAGGCCGTAGCCCTTGAGTTGGTATTCGGGTGTGTGCAAGAGGAGGCCGAGGCATGCCCTTGTGTATGTGCCAAATTTAAGAACACATCTTGTGTGTGCTAAGTACCCTACGGGAAGTGAGAGAGCAAGACAAGGCCATACTTGTGTGTGCATTTGAAGAAGAAGGCCGTAGCCCTTATGTGTGAAAAATGAAGAACCAAGTGTGTGCATAAGAGGAGTGCACACTTTGAAGGAAATTAAAAGAACAAGGAAGTGTGTGTGCTTTGCAAGTGAAGTAGGCCAAGCTCAAGTGTGTGCCAAAGTGAAGAAGTTTTTGTGTGCAAAGAGACAAGAAGGCCGAACCTAGTGTGTGTGCACTAAGTGAAGTGAACACACATAGAAGAAGGAAGAAAGAGGAGACCCTCACACTAAAGTAAAACACACTTCTGAGTGTGTGAGCAATTTGAATATAGTGTGTGAAGATTGTGGAAAAGGTGTGTGCTATAATTGATTACACCCTTTGTGGGTCTACTGCACCAAGAGGAAGAAAAGGAGAGTGCATGCATGCATGCATGCACGTGCACACGTGAACAGTGCTAAATCAGTGGTGTGCAACTGAGACTGAGCCAGACTGAAGTTGAAGAGATTGGTTGTCTGAGTTTTCAGTAGATTGAGAAGACCCTGATCATCACAACTGATCAGAGGTACAGAGCAAGGCCAGCAGTCTTTATCCCAGACTGCTGAAGATACTTGAAGAGCTGAACAAGAAGAAGAGCTACTCGTGTGACTCGAGCAGCCAGGAGAAGACCCCTGTGAGACTCAGGGTGGAGGAAGTCTCCAGTGGGATTCTGGAGCAGGCCAGTGGGACTCTGGTAACACTGTGGGACGCAGTATAAAGACCCTCCTGTGGGACTCAGGAGAGATACAGTGGGATGCTGTATCGACCATTGTAATTCTAACAAGTTATAATGGGAGAATCCATGCTGAGAGATCATGGCAAGGATGTAGGCCTTTGGTGCCGAACCTTGTAAATCCTTGTGTCCTGTGCCTTTTCATTACTGCGTTATCCGGGAAAGGTTGAGAGATACAAGAAGAGTGGATCGAGGCTTTAACCAGCCATAGAGGTTTAATTGATAAAGAATCAATTAGTAAAAAGTTTAAAGGGATCACTGATTCACCCCCTCCCCCTCTCAGTGATTCACACTGATCTGGGCACTTCAAAGTTTAAGGTAAGGGATTCTTGCATCACTTCTCTTTCTGTGAGGCATACTCCATCAATGCCACTTACTAAATTTGTAAGGTGTAAATAATTACCCTTTTGATATAATAAAGCATTACTTATTTTATTATCATGTTATTTAAGTGTTTAATTTTATTATCATTACTTTTGGGTCATCCAATTAATATTTTACCACAACTGTAAGGGATTTTGTCTCAATTTACATTATATTGAGACATATTTATTATTATGCACAAATTAAATTTTATATGGTGTATATTCTAACCATTTACATGTTATATAATGAATAGTTATATTCTCATGATATTATATTTTTAATATAATTAATGGGGAATTATTATTTAAAACATTCAAAGTGGTATGGGAGACTTTGGAACTTTTAAAGATCATTTTCTTCAAGAATGATTTAATGATATTTAAATGGTTTTTCCATTCATCAGTATCAACATCCCTTGTTGTTAATTATACTCCACTATGGAATTATTTATTAATAAATATTATTTATTCAGTACGTATATTTGATGATTAGGTTCATTATTTATTAATAGAATTAGTTATTCTACATATGAGGAATGCATTGGATTTAGTTTGTGAAGGGAGAGGACCAATATAACCCCTCGATGCATCAATAGGTTTCTTGAGAGAGATAAATATGATTTTGGTCATGTTTGTACCCATTTGTTAGATTAATGGAATAAATATTTAATAGTAATAGATTCTTGGCATGAAGCCTTGGAAGTATTAGATTTCATGAAGCCTTGAAAGTATTAGATTCTTGGAATAAAGCCTTGATGGTATGTTTTAGATATCCATAAATATATATTCAATCATTATATATTTAGTTATTATTTATCCATGATATTTTTCATCGACATATCTATGGATACATTTTTTTCTTATGTTTATTGATTAAATGGAATGTTTTTTTAATTTCTCACCTTACTATATTTGTTATACCTTATCAATATATTTTAATGGAGAGTGTTATCAGTTATTTACAATAAAATTATAATTCATTTTTATTGATTCATTAATAATTCATCTTTAATTACCCTTACTGAGCAACTGATCTCACCCTTATTATGTTTCCTTTCCCCAGTTTATGAAGATGGCTCTTTTAAATAATCATTCATGGATGTTGTTTATTACTTTTTATTTTGTATTATGTTTTTATTTATTATTTTACAATGTACTAAGAGTATCATGTATATATTATGGAATTACAGGACTGCTAAACTGATCATCCCTTCAGGATTTTATTCATTATAATAATGATAATGTAATAAAATTGTAATGGCTCTGGGCTTTTGGGGATGTGGCTTTACATTTATACGAGTCAAAAAGATCATAAATATGAGGAAAGGGATACTAATTTTTCACAATAATTTGATTTAACATCTTTTAATACATGAATCGTCTGAGGGTTCCATATTCCTTCTCGGAAAAAATGACCAGTGAACCGTAGGGAGATGCACTGGGCCATATTAAACCCTTAGACTATAAATCTTCTAACTACCTCTAGAGATCTTACAAATTAGTAGTAACCATCATGTAAAGCGGAATGAATACCAATGTAGCTCCATGAGATACCTCGATAGTAAATTCTACATCTCTCTAAAAAGGTAGTCCTAAAAGTTATCATTGAATAAATTTTATATTTGATCGACTACAAGAGGTAACTCACTCTAATATAGTACCAAATAATTATTGTAAAGGCTAGTAGTTTTGGTGATCACTCCACCTAGACCAATATTATCTAGTAAAGCCCTACCCACCTAGACATCCCACTAGACCCTGTGAATATAAATACTACCTTCTAGTGATGTAAAAGATACCCTTCAAGGACAAAAACCATACATGAATGATAGAAAACCAACAATTCCATTATAAGAATAGTTTATAATCCCTTCATCTAAAGGAAAAATGTGTACCATAACAAATAAAAACTTCCTACCTCAAGGGGAATTCCTTTCACTGGTGTATACTCTCAAAATGTATAGCCAAATCTGTATCTAGTGTTGTAATTCCACAAGTGTAATCAACATTAATTGCAAGGCACTCCATAATAGAAAAATATATTAAAGAATGTAATGATACTATCTGTAATAAAGAAGAAAAAATGTTGAAGATACTAGAATAGTACCACGAATTGAAAATTAGCTGACATCCGGATCCCTTGGAATTTTATATAATAAATAATTCATTCCACATCTATAGCACTATACTGTAATCAAACTAATCAGAGTATGAATAATCCGTTGTAACATTATATATAAATACTATATACATTGTCCAAGACCTCATATTATTACTATATGGTGAGTAGTAATCCAGATTCTGGATTGGTTTATTTCTACTAGACCTTATCTTGAAGATGGAGCTCACACAAATCATCTTCCACTCGAAACAGAATGCATGGCCTTGTAGAAATGTTATAGATTATTTAATATTCTTCAATATCAGTCTCGATGGGGTCTCTAATTACGAGACATTCCACACTGGTAACATACCACGCAACTGTCTACGCATGTCAACTATATACCGCTACTAATAATCGTAGTCTTAAAGCATCACATTAAAATTCTAGTCAAACCATTACTCTATATGGTACTGGAACCACCCTAGATCACACTATATTTATTCGTTGTGTTTTCATGGTGATAATGGAATGGTTCCCTATATCAGATACCATGTTCAAACAGAAACAATTTACCTAAAAATGTATAGGATACGAAAGTCCATCCTCGAATCATCTCATCTACAGATGTCTCATCAGCAGTATAAATATGTCTAAAGCACTGAAACTCTATGAAATGAGATGTATATTGAATAAATATCAGATAACCATGAAATATGTTCATGAATTCTGGGACATGTTCATCTCTGAGGGTATTAAGGAAGAAATAATTAGAGATTCTCAACTTGATAACTCTCTATGCAACTTCTAGATACTGGCCACCCTGATTTCGAAAATCCCACCATCACCTCGTGGATCATTGAAATCTACAATTAATGAATTTCACTCTCCACTTGTAACCCCCACAAACACTTTTTTCTTGTGTAATGTTAATATTGATTTTTGATTTTGTAATCCTATCAAAGTACAACATTCAAAGTAAATATTATCGCTCTATGATTAAAGAATAAAAAATAACTACTATTGTCAAACATAATTTATTCTTACCAAATAATTGTTTAATATAATGTTTTAAAAAATAACTATAATAATATAACTAATTTTTTGTTTTCTAAAATGTGAAATATATATATATATATATATATATTATAAAATTATAACTTTATTTGCGGTTATACATGACATCAAAAATTGTTATTTAAAAATATTTTAATGACATTATTTTTTAGTGTAATTTTAATAATATAAAAAATTATTTGATCTATTATATGAGTTTAAAAATATGTTATATACACATGTACATATATATATATATATAATGTAATAATTCTTATATATTAATTAACATTTTGAATTTTTCTTAGTAGAATTATATACATTAATAGAATGATTAAAATGGTACATATGAACATTCAATAAAATTATGTTTAATTTGAATGATAACATATTAAAATTTGTTTTATAAGTATAAAATTACAAATATATGGTACAAAATAGTATAATTATTATTTCAATGTAATTCTAATTATCAATTAATTTATAATATTTTTGTTTTATGTATATATAATTTTACTAAAAAGTGGTTAAATTTTATGTGCTAAAAATAGATAAATGATATTATGTAATAACATGTTAAAATATAAAAAATGAGATTTATATAATAAATTGAGAAAAGTTTGATGTGATAAACAAACAAATGGAAAACATGATTGATAAAAGTAAACAGAAAAGAAATCTTAAAGAAGAAAGAAAATGTGGTTGATTAAATAATTTTAATAGATTATTAGGTTTAAACATTTGACTTTTTAAAACTATTAATAGTATGATATATGATTAAATAATTAATGATAATGTTATAATAAGTTAAAAGGTTTTAAATAATAAGAATGATATAATAATAATAGAGATATAATATGAAAATTAATTGGAATAAAAAAAGGGAAACCCGTAAGGGATTTGAGAATCCTGTAAAAACCGTATTGAAGGGGGGACTGTGACTTGGGAGTGGGGGGTACATCACGCTCCAGGTATAGGTCGTGAGTCCAGGGTGCTGTCGAGGCTGGTAGTGTTTTGGTTGGCCATGGTCTGGTGCGTCGTGCATGGTGGTTTCTTCAATCAAGATGGGGCGAGTTCGGTGGTGGAGTCGAGCGGGTTTGTGAGGTCGCACCAAGACGGGAGTCGAGCATAGTGGTTGTCCAGGTCGAGCAGACCGAATGCCGGCAAGGTATGACTCTCCATGGTCTTCAAGTGCCTTCTATGTTTGGTTGAGCCATAGTTTAGGGTTCCAGTACGTCACTAGGGAGTCGCACTGGGCAACGCTGATCTCAGTTGCGGTGTCCGACTGAAGGTTCTTCGGGTGTTCTGTGTATTCTTCAATCTCCTAGATAGGTTCCCTATTTTTTTAGGTGTCCCAATTTTCTTTTGATAAAATTTGTTTTGGTTGTTTTATACCCTTTTTATGTCCAATAATCATTTCACCTGTAGACTAAGAATAAATTATTTCTTCTGAATTTTTTTCAATGGATTTAGTTTGTTTATGTCCTCTTAATTTGCATTTTATAATCATTTCATTGTTTTATAGATAATAAATTTTTCCCGCTTTGATTGGTCTACCAATTTTTGTTGGGTCACAATATATATATATACACTACAATTATTTCAAAAAGTTACAAATATATAGATACTATATAGGGGAGTTTTTAAGGGATGATGATACTGCTCGCCATCTAGATTCTTCACTCTAATTAAGTACTACACACACAATTGGTGCTCTTCCATACCCAACCTAAGCACTACAGATCCTTAGTGAATCTAAGCCTTGACACATGTCAATTAGCATATAATGTATATGATTTATAATTTTCTTGCATTTATAGTTATAATTTGTATGTTTATATACACTTGTTATATAAATATACATCACCTTGCAGTTGAGTTTGAACCCCTCTTTACAAGGAATTGTGCATCGGGATTTTTCATGTTTATAGAGAATTAGCGGACCTAAAGCATATATACACCATGAAAACTTATTTACATGCCACTTCCACATACCTTAAATATCTAAATATATATATATATAAATATATATATTCATATGCATTGCCCTATGGTTTTTCATAAAACAGCATGTCCGAAATTATGTTTTACTAAAAACGCAAGTTTCAAAGTTAATTAATAACTATAAAATGCATGGCGTCATTTTGGTAAGGGTCAGTTATAATTTTTCTCAAATATTTATTATATTATCTTATGGATTTTATGGGTTATGTTTTAATATTTTTCATTAAATGTGTATTTTGTAAGGGTTTAATTAATTTGATCAAAATTTTTTTCTATTCTTATCAAAGGTATTCCCAAATAGACTTGTGTATAAATGTTTACATGAATCTATATATTTCATTATAACATATTATTTTGCAAACTAGGTTATGATTTTAATATCTATGTGTTGAAAGGGTTTTAATTTTATTTGTTATACCATGTTGTTATAAATTGTTATATGTGTCTATATATATATATAAATAACAAACCGTATGTATCTATATAACCTGAAATTTTTTAAATGATAGTGGTTTTAAATTTTAAGTGTTTACCTATAAATATTATGGTTGTGAGGGTGTAATTTAATCATATTATGGTAGTTATATGGTGGTATATATGTATATACACACACACACATATACAACTTATTTTTTTATGTTTGCATAAGTTAAGGGTTGTTTTAATTTATAATTATTTTTTGTTATACACATTGGGTATATTCTGGCATACACACTTAATTCAATATATTTCTATTTTATGATATTAAATATGATTTAGAATCTTTAAATAAAGACTTTGGTGCAACATGTGAAAATTATATATATATATATATACATATAGATATATGTATGAACCTATAAGTCTTAATCATAGTCTGAATTAACTTGGCCTAAAATAAACTTCGATGGTTAAAGTATGTATATGATATGTTTAATTAAACATATGTACTACATAAAACAAATGATGCACTGCAAATCAATTGGCCTTATATTATATGAAACATAAGGCATGGACACTTAATAAGACATGACAGTTATCAACACATGCTTTGTATACAAATGACTTCTGTCTTAATTCAAACTTAGTCATTTTAAAATATAAATGTTCATTTCCCCGATCCAAGGATTTTGAAACTATCATTTTATGTGGTAACCCCATCCATTCATTAATTGTGTGATTTAAATAAATATCACTTGTGCAAAGAACATTTACTATATTATTCATGTCATTAAAAAATTTATTATGTTTATAATAACTGACAAATTATAATTTAGTCCAACGTAATTACCAATATCAGTGCATGAATTGAGCATGAATAATACCTATCCGATGTTATAAACATGCAATGTAATGCATTGGATGTTTATGGAAGCAGTTGTAAAGTTATAAATTTATGTGATAAATCTAACTTTTTATTATTCATCACTTTTGATAATGAATTAAGAATTTATTAATTTGGAGTGGTATGGGACACCCCAAATAAAAGTCATGGAATTATGTATTCATTGTGATATGAGAAACATTGGTTACATGGCCTTATTAAACATAAGAATAATGTATTAAACTAGTTTGTTCTGGGTTGGGGACTGGTAAAAGTAATTCCTCCGGGTTGGGGTCTGGTTACAACAGACCCTCCCGGATGGATTCTAGTTACAAAGGCTCTCCAACATGGAGTTCGATTATAGAGGCTCTCTGGGTTGGGGTCTGGTTATAGTTAGCCCCTAGGTCTTAGAACAAGGCCATGACACAGAAATTAAAGTCTGGAATTATACATTCCTGTAGTTAGTGTATGATAATTAATTAACCAAATGGATATTTTACTAGTATAATATCCATAGTTAAGAGCCATTACTTTTGAGTATCAGAAAAGTAAATTCTTATGGATTATCATATGTATAGTACTCAGTGATTTAGTATTCTATGTATGAAATTGAATTTATTACCTTGATTCTCAACTCTGATTATTCATTACTCTTAGCCGTTTAGTTTGTGATCTCATATGAATATGTCATAAATGTTTCGAATGTCTTTTACTTATTACTCCAAATGAGCATTCCTATTATTGAATCATGTATCCTTGTAATTCTGTTAGCATGTATTTAGTTAAGCACTTTTATTAAGAAATTTTACATATGTTGTAGCATTTCATTAAGATGATTTCATTACGAAATGGTTTAAAGGATATATTAAAAAGTCTTTTTGGATATAGTATGTTATTTTTAAACCCATTAATGGGCATTCATATGATCACCCTATGTTTCTTATTAAAAATTTTCAGGTTTCAGTTTTTACTAAAGAAGTATTTCAAATGTAACTAGTTTCTCAGAGCCTCAACTGAATTCGATCCTCTATATGGCACCGACTCCAGGTACTTGGGTGTTGGGGCATGATAGTTGGTATCCTAGGATTCAATTTAGATAAATCTATAAAACCACAACTAAACAATGAAAACTTACTAAAAAACTAAGAACGATGTTTTTTTTTTATTTTCAGATGAAAAACCAATTTTCTAGACTTTTGCCTCTTCCAAAAGAAGTATTAGAGACCACAATGGGAAAAGAATTTTTATAAAATGATGAGACTTTGGAAAATATTTGTTTATCATGAAAACCCCTCTACCGAGTATCCAACTCTCCTCATGTACTCCAACTTCACCAAGGAGCGGGTTTTTTCTATTACCTCATGATGAGCGCACAATTCTCGTTCTATGTACAACATGGGAAATAATTTGAGTTTATCTTTAAATGTTTTACCCTAGCTGATAATTTCGTTTATCTTGAGGACATTGAGAAGGGTTCACAAGGAGAGACCTCCCAGAAACATATTTATGTTAGATTTTGACCTACGGTCTTCGTGCTCAAGTTTTGGACATCAAAGCACTTGATAATGAGACCACTCATTTTCATTATCAGCATCAAGTTTCTACATATGTCTCTCAACTTGATACCCGACATGATTCTATAAATATGAATTCTAGATGTCCACACGTGATTGATCCAAGTTGCACACATTGCATCTGGACCAAAAAGATTGAATAATTTAGAACCACTTTGGGGATCTGTTTGTTTGAGAACTGGGGAAATCCCCAACATTGGTGGAATCTTTGAGGAGACATCTTAGAGGACGTCCAGAAATGCATAATAGTGTTTTTTGATAGAGAGAAAAAGATTACATAATTTCTTGAGTTTTATAAATCATGACTAAATGAATGATGTTGTATACTCTATTTTGATATGATTTTATATGAAACAATGTCTCTACATAAACGAGAATTTCCATACTAAAGGATGACTTCTTAAAAAATTTCATTCAGAAGACATGAGTTCACCAACATATATTTTATCACTACCCACCAAGCTCATAGATAATATAATTGCCAATACATTTTCCACAGAGTACCATCCCTATGCCAGCTTACGTCTGACATGTAAACTACTCCATCAGGTGTTGAATTGTCCAAATATTCTCCATCTTTACCAAGGAAGAAATCTAGTCTATTACCGTATTTCATTTGCACAATTAGCTTCATATAGGAAAAGGTAAAAGTTTCATGAATCCATTCTTCTATGTTTCAATTTGTCTGATAACTATCGAGTTGTAGGTAAATATCTAGAAGCTTCTTTGAATGATGACCATCAAACAACCTACCTATTTTAGGTCTTGAGTTTTAGTATGTATAGAGAACTCTATCACATTAATATTTTCATGAATGGCATTGTGTGTGGGATATATAAGGATTTATTCCACTCTGATATTTCTAGCCTCCACACTTCTCCTGCCTCTTTATGGAAGGATGAGTGATTTAGGCAGAGGTACGACCCCAGCTATTCATAATGTATCTGGGCCAAATAGATTGAGCTGCTGAATACTACCTTAGGATCCACCCAAGGTCGTCAGTACCCTACCACCAGTGGTGATCCCGGTAAAGGAAACTTGTGAGTGACATGTGTCTAGCGTTGACGTGGTTGTGTACGAGCATTTTAGAATTGTGAGGACAAAATTATTTGTAGGGGGAATAATGTAACGCCCCAAAAACTTGTTTCTCATTTAATGGTAATATTGAGGTTTTATTTTTTTATCAGAAAAAAGTAATAACTTAAAAGTAAATATTATTGAACTTTGATTAATGAATAAAAAATAACTATTATTGTTAAACATAATTTATTCATACCGAATAATTATTTAATATAATGTTTTAAATAATAACTATAATAATATGACTAATTTTTTGTTTTAAAAAATGTGATATATATGTGTGTGTGTGTGTGTGTTTTATGAAATAATAATTTTATATGCAGTTGTACATGGCATAGAAAATTGTTATTTTAATATATTGTAATGACATTATTTTTTTGTGCTATTATAATTATGCAGAAATTTATTTGATCTATTATATGAGTTCGAAAATATGTTATATACACATGTATATATATATTTATAATGTAATAATTCTTATATTACAAAATAACATTTTGAATTTTTCTTAATAAAAATATATATATATATATATATTAATAGAATGTTTAAAATGGTACATATGAACTTCCAATGAAATTATGGTTAATATGAATCATAAATTATTAACTTTTGTTTTAAATCTTTCAAACTACAAATATATGGTACAAATTTGGATAATTATCATTGTAATATAATTCCAATTATAAATTTAATTTATAACATTTTTTAAGAATATATAATTTTACCATAAAAATGGTTTATATTTCTGTGCTAAAAATGGATAAATGATATTATGTAACAACATGTTATAATATAAAATTCCATTGAGATTTATAAAACAAAATGAGAAGAGTGTGATGTGTAAAACAAAAAAATTGAAAACATGATTGATAAAAGTAAACGGAAAAGCAATCTTAAAGAAGAATAAAATGCAATTGTTTCAATAATTTAAATAGATTATTATGTTTAAACATTTGACTTTTTGAAATTATTAATAGTATGATATAAGATTAAATAATTAATTATATGTTTACAATATGTTAAAATGTTTTAAATAATAATAATGATATAATAATAATAACAGGGATATAATAAGAAATTTATTTGTAAAAAAATGGAAATATCATGAGGGATTTCAGAATACCGTACGAACTGCATTGAATGGGGGAACATGCCTCGGAAGTGGGGGTGCGTCGTTCTCTGAGTATAGGTCGTAATTTTGGGGTGTTTTTGAAGCTAGTAGGGTTTTAGTAGGCCGTGCTTGGGTGCATTGCGTAGGGCGGTTGCTTCAAGCAAGATGGGGTGAATTCGATGGTGGAGTCGAGCGGGTCTTCGAGGCCGTGCCAAGGCCAGAGTCGAGTAGGGCGATGGTCCAGGTCGAGCAGACTGAACGACGGTGAGGTACGCTTTAGCCTGGTATTCAAGGATCTTATGCGTCGGGTTAAGCTATGGTTTAGGGTTCTAATACATCGTGAGGGAGTTGCGCAGGCCGACGCCAAGCCCGATTGTGGTGTCTGACCGAAGGTGATTCGGGAGTTCCATTTATTCTTCAATCTACTAGATAGGTTCCCTTTTTTTAGGTGTCCCAGTTTTCATTGGATGAATTTTTTTTGTTATCTTATACCCTTTTGATGTCAAATTCTCTATTCACCAGTATATTAAGAATCAAATGTTTCTGCTGAAACATTTTTAATAGATTTAGTCCATTTATGTCCTCTTCAGTTGCATTTTATAGTCATGCCATTAATTTATAGATAATTAATTTTTTCCTATATGATTGGTCCACCAATTTTAGTTGGATCACAATATAAAATATATATGTATATATATATATCTATGATTACTACAATTCATTCAACATGATACAAATATAAAAATACTATTTCGGGGACTTTCTAAGGGACGGTGTTATTGCTCGCCATCTGGATTCTTCACTCTAATAAGGTCATGCACACGCAATTGGGGTTATTCCATACCCAACCTAAGCCTACACCTCTTTTGTGAATATGAGCTTTTCCACAAGGCAATTAGTATATAAGGTAGGGTATTTATAATTTTCTTTCTTATAGAGTTTTAATTTGTATGTTTATATAAACATGTTATATAAATAAACATCACCTTGCAGTTGAGTTCGAACCCCTATTTACCTGGAATAGAGATTTGGAATTTTTCATGTTTATAGAGAATTAGCGGACCTGAAGCATATATACCCCATGAAAACTAATTTACATGCCACATACACAGACCTTAAATATATATATATATATATTCATATGCACAGCCCTACAGTTTTTCATAAAACTGTATGTCTGGAATTATGTTTTACTAAAAAATTTAGTTTCAAAGTTAACAAATAACTATAAAATTCATGGAGTCATTTTTGTCAGGGTTCAATATAATTTTTCTCGAATATTTATTTTAGTATTTTATGACTTGTATGGGTTATGTTTTAATATTTTTCATTAAATGTATATTTTGTAAGGGTTTAATTAATTTGATAATTTTTTTGTCTTTCTTTTCCATGGTATTCAAAAATATACTTGTGTATAAATATTTATATGAATCTATATAATTAATTATAACATATTATTTTCCAAACTAGGTCATGATTTTAAAATCTATGTGTTGAGAGGGTTTTAATTATTTTTCTTATACCTTGTTGTGATAAATTGTTATATGTGTCTATATATATATATAAGAAACTGTATCTATCTATATAACCTAAATTTTTTTAAATGATAATGGTTTTAAATTTTATGTATTTACCTCTAAATATTATGGCTGTGAGGGTGTAATTTGATCAAATTATGGTAGTTATATATGTGTATATATGTATATATATATACAAACATATATAACATATTATTTTATGAGTTCATATGTTAAGGGTTATTTTAATTTATAATTATTTTTTGTTATACACTTAGGGTATATTCGGACATACACACAAAATTCAATCTATTACTATTTTATGATATTAAATACGATTTACAATCTTTAAATAAATACTTGGGTGCGACATGTAAAAATTATATATATATACATATGGATATATGTATGAACCTATAAGTCTTAATCATAGTCCAAATTAACATGGCTTCAAATAAACTTCGGTGGTTAAACTATGTTTTGATATGTTTAATTAAACATATGCATTACATAAAACAAATGATGCGCTGCAAATAAATTGGCCTAATATGCTAAGGAACATAAGGCATGGCCAATTAATAAGACCTGACCATTATCAACACATGATTTGTGTACAAGTGACTTCTCTCTGAATTCAATATTAGTCATTTTATACTATAAATGTTCATTTCGATGAACCAATGTTTTTGAAAAAAATCATTTTATGTTGTAACCCCATCCATTCATTATTTGTGTTCTTTAAATCTATATCACATGTGCAAAGAATGTTTACTATATTATGCATGTCATTGAGAAATTTATTATCTGAATAATAACTGACATATTATAATTGTGGACTAAATCGTTTCCATTATGAGTGCATAAATTTAGTATTACTAATACCTATCTAAAGTTATAGACATGTAATGTAATGCATTGGAAGTTTATGGAAGCAGTCGTAATGTTATTAATTTATGTGATAAATATAAGTATTTATTTTTCATCTCTAATGATAATGAATTTAGTATTTATTTATTTGGAGTGGTATGGGACACTTTGGACACATGGCCTTATTAATCATAATTGGAATATATTTGACTAGTTTGTTCCGCCTTGGGGATCGGTAAAAGAAAGCCCTCCGGGTTGGGTTCAAGTTACAACAGACCCACCGGGATGGAGTCTAGTTATAGAGGAACTCTTGGATGGAGTCTGGTTACAGAGGCTCTCTGGGTTGGGGTCCAGTTACAGTTTTCCCCAAGGTCTTGGCACGAGTCCTTGACACATGAATTAAAGTATGACATTATACATTCCCTCATTATGTGTATGATGATTAATTAACCAACTGGATATTTGACTAGTGGAATATCAATGGTTAAGAGAAATTACTTATGAGTATCAATAAAATAAAAGCCTATGGAAATTCATATATATAGTACAAATTAATTTAGTATTCTATGTAAGATATTGAAGTTATTACCTTTAGGCACAACCCTTATTATTAATTACTCTAAGCCATTTAATTTGTGCTATCATTTGCATATGTCATACACTTTTAGAATGTTTTTTATATATTACTCCAAATGGGCATTTCTATAGTTGAATCATGTATCCCTGTAATTCTATTAGCATGTTTTTAGTTAAGAACTATTATTAAGACTTTCTAAATATGTTATAGCATTTCTTTATGAAAATTGTTGTATGACATGGTTTAAAGGATATATTCATGTCATTTTTGATATAGTATGTTATTTTTAAACCCATTACATGGCATTAGTATTATAACCCTATATTTTTTATTATAATTTTTCATGATTCAGTTTTTACTAAAGAAGTATTTCAGAAGTAGCTGGTTTCTCAGAGCCTAAACCGAATTCGACCCTCTGTATGGCCCCGACTCGGGGTACTCAAAATCTGGGGCATGACCCCACTCAGGAGGTGTCTCTATAAGATTAAACATAGAAAAAATCATCTCAACCCACAAATCTCTAACTTGTGGTCCCTTATCCCTTGAGAATATGGGTGGAAGATACTATTGGGTCACCCAGGTCTACTCTCCCATAGAAAGGGAAGAGCACAGTTCTCTCTACATCATCTACATAAGCCACATAAAGACTCCTCAAAAATTTTCATCATCACTTATGTTGGGAATAGGAAGAGGTTCCACCTATGGAACCACTGGAGGTATAATTAGTAGCCCATGGGCCACCAACTCTAGAGAATGGTCATCACCTCCCTCCTATCATATAACTGAAGGACGTCGTGGTAAAATTTCACTAAAAATTCGAAACTGAAACCTCATATAAGATTCAATAATAGAATAACCCACTGATGTAAGAATTTAATATGTATAAATACTTTCTATGTAATAATCACACCCCTATTCTAACTCAATGAGTTAGGTGAGGGTTATATGAACCATTATGTATATCACAAGAGATGATGCCTACTACGCACCAATAATGATTAGATAGGGTCAATCTCTATGTATCAGCTTAAAATTAATTTTAAAATTTGGATTATAACCCTTTTTAATTTAATTAGTTGAACTAATTGGTCCACCATTTAGGGTCCATAAGGCCCCATACACATTATGAACTAAAATATTCCATCAATTAAATCCATTCCATAACACATTCCATTACATGCAACTAATGGTTCATGACTCAGTGTGGCATAGTTGACTGCTTAGGGTTTCTACTATATCTTAAATAAGAAAACTCTATTTATGTTATAGAAGGAACTCTATAAACCAATTATACTTTTTGATTCCCTCTAATAATCTTTATAGAATAAAAATTCTATTTATAACCATTCAAGAACTCATGTAAATAACATGAAATGAAATTAAAACAATTCAATTATATAGCATGGCATTTCCATGGCATGTAAATTTCATAAAAGGTCAAAAATGATGCATTTTCAATTATTCCATTCCCTTATCTCCTATTTTAAATGATAATATGTTATCCTCAAACATATTAATACTAACATAAAAATTCTAGAGCATCCCCCAATGGCGGAATAAATAAACAATAACAAGAATAATACTGACTGAAAATTACTTTTTTATTAATTTAAGATTTAGGAAGGAGAAACCCCCCCCCCCCAACAACACCTTTCAGGGATGGCCTAAATTGTGAATCCCAAGAGAGTCATTTTCTTCAAAGATTTGGTATGCCTGTGGAAGAGACCCTAAGCTGTCAAAAATGATAAGCCCCCTCCTGACCGCCCCATGCTTGTAAGAGAATCAGCCACAAGATTAGTCTCCCATCCACCTATGGTGGATGCTTGATCCCAAGGAGATTTCTATAGCACATTTCTTAAAAATGTAGATCAGTTCCCGAGGGGTCTCATGCCTACCCTAGACCATCCTTACCAAAGCCTCTGAATCAGACTCAACATCAGCCACCTGGAAGCCACATGCTTGGAACACTTAGAGCCCAGAAAGAAGCGCTCGTGCCTCCGCCCCGAGAGAGCTACCTGGACCATAGAAAGAGTTGAACACCATACTAACTGAACCAAAAGCGTCACGAAGAACTCTTCCGCCTCTCAAAAAACCATCTCTAGGAGAACCATCAACATTGAGTATCATCCCACTGATAGGGGGTCTCCATCTGACCCACCTGCCCCCCAAAACCCCTAGGGAAAGAGGCATGTGGAGCATTTTGCACACAAGGGGTGATTGTTGGTACCCTTTGAGGAGGTCAAGAATCTCATAGGCTAAGTTTTTATCTCTAAGCAGGAGAAGCGATGTAGCAGTCTGGTTACCCATCCTTGAACAGTTCCTCGCCTCCCAAACTGTCCAGCAGAAAGATTCCATAATAATTGCTCAAAGTTTACACTTCGTGATCTTCCTCTGAACATCCTAGAACCATGACGACATGAGTCAATTGAAGGAGGGATGGTGAGGGCCGACCCTTGGCTTTAGGGAGCAGAGCGAACCAATCTCAATCACCCAGTCACTTTGCGTAAACATATGATCAATAGATTCCCTCGTCTGATTCAAGCAACAGAAGCAGCATGAGGGAAGCGAGATGCCCCTCCTCTGGATACACTCATCTTTAGGAAAAGAATGTTTCTTAATATTCTAGACCAAGAAGACCATTTTAGTGGGGATATCGTTGCACCATTACTTCGCACCTCATTCATCCAGCGCAGCCCCCACATGGAGGCTACTCTTAAAATCTCGGACAGTGAAAGAGCCTAGATTAGAACCTGTGAAGCAACATTGATCAGCCTTCTCATCCATGCAAATAATATCGAACACCGACCATTTCTTCTGATTGAGTACCACTGTAAGGAACGAGGGGTACCTGATTTCTTCCTTGAAAGAAATGTCAGGGGTAGGGGAGACCGTGAAAAAAAGTCATTCACGAACCCAATTGTCCTTCCAAAATCCAATATCTCCATTCCCAATAATCCATTGAGTAGCATCGTTGAGCTCATCAATATGTCCGAACATGCACCAGGACAACCTAGAATGTCTAACTCATCTTTCTTCTCGAGACCTCCATGGATCTCCATATCTAGATTTAAAAAATGAAGCCCACAACAATTTTCCGAAGATGATGTCCCATGCGATTCGCGCTTGCATGCCCTACATGTTTTCCGAAATATCACACAATCATATGCCACCTTCCTCCACAGGCCTTGCCATATGATCCCAGGATGCCCAATGGTAGCGGCCGGACTAGTTAGCATCCAACAAGAAAGCGGTCAAAATTTTCGTGATCCTTACTATGGTCCCCTTCGGTGGCTGAATGATCGATAGAGCATGAAGAGGAATGGAGGTGAGGAAACTATTGATAAGCGTGACCCGTCCGCCAAAGGAAAGAAACCAACTCTTCCAGTTAAGCATTCTATCTAGGATGCGGTTCAAGATGTCTTCAATGAAAATGGTAATTTCCATCCTTTAAAATTTTGATTTCCTCGATAAATTGGTTTATTACTCATTGATATTTCTCATTACCAAACCCAAATTTCTTTATAATATCATTTAAATTGTCTCTAATCAATAATATAACAACATAAATATTTTGATATCACTTTTTGACATCCCAATGGATTCCACTTAAACAATTCCACGAGCAGGTGGGCTACTATAAGAGTTGGTGTCCAAGAACCAACTGGTTGTATATTGATTAAATGTATATTTAATGAATAAAAATATTAAACATATTATTACATGTTTTTCATCATCATACATGAATATGATGTTATACTATTCTAGAGTATATGATTCATTGGTAAGTTCATGGCAGTTCCCTGCTATAATGAGAACCTTGAAATTCTATAATAATATTCTTAAATATATTTCTGTATTTGGATGATATACTATGATGGGACACATAGCATAAAGACTGTCATGTGTGAGTAATCATAAGTAGATGAGACATCCTCTCATGAAGATCACACATGGTAATCTTTAAGATAGAATATTATGAGGGCAAACCCACTAGTAGGAATTCTGCATGTTTTGGTGTAATCATATATTTCTATCTATGAGCACATGTAATGATCCTTAGACATTAAGATTATCATTAATACATGTCATGACTCACACACTTAGATTTATTGATGAAAATTTTCATGTAGACAGTATGTAGGAAGTAGGGCACATTGGGTGCATCCTGAGTGGCATGTTATTAATTAATAAGTTGATGAAGGATTTTTCCCTTCCATTTATGGAATTTGATATACCATCCATTTGATTGAAATAGAACCATCTTGTGAAATTACATGGTCATGGTGTAATGACAAGTTTATTTCAAGTATTCAAAAAAATGATATATCAAGCATAAAAGTTGATGCAATTATCATGAAACATACTTGATGAGATATTGAGTCAAAGGGATTATATTACATAGTTAGCGTTCGTATGTGGATGTAATTTTTGTAACTTTATGTTCTTTTTCATGGGTTCCTTGACCTATTTCTAGATAGTACTCTTGGATTTTAGCCAATCCCACATAATTCTAACATGAAATAATACTAGAGTGTCACACACTAAGTGTTCATGGTGGTCTCGGTTAAATTCTATTTGAATTTAATTTACATATTTTATTCTCAAGATAGTGGAATAATTTTATTTAGGTCAAAATGATTCATAAATTAAATAAATATTTATTCACCGTATTGTGGGAAAAATATATTTATTAATTTTATTGTATATTTAATAAATATTTATTTACTAGTTTGTAAATAGAATATTTATTTAAGAGAATAATTTAATTATTTATTTATTTGGGTGTTTAGTAAATGGATGTGGATTTTGAGCAAACCAAGGTTGGTCTGATAGTAAAATTATTATTTGCAAGATGGTAAATACTTATTTAACTAATTGGAACAAATTAAAATATTACATTTCTATTATTTTGGGGCATGGAATTTTATTTATAATTCCAATTTTCACAAGTTGGAACACCAAAATTAATAATGTTGTATAATTATGAATAGCATGGTTTTTCCCTATGGTTAGGAATATATTAAATTGCTTCTACACAATTAAGTATTGTATTAAAAGCACAATGTCTCTAAATAGACATGTACGTCTATTTTTCTATGTACTGAACCACACAACTAGTGAATTGAGAATTGTTGAGATAAATAATTTATCTCTCGAATCCTCTTCCCGACGCTATCAAGAATGGTAGACATTCTTCAAGGCTGATGAAAAAACGATCAAGAATGACTGACAGAAGACACACGCTTCACCATGATAGAACTTGGATAATGAGATGTGGCAATCAGAGGTGATCAGAGCACATCGGAATAACTTCTAGAGGGAATCTATTTTGGATCCTTGAATTCACAAAAAGATAATCCAGAAGGGTCATTCCAGATGATCAACATAATAAATAAATAAAATACTAAAGATCGAGGAATTATTTACAGATTGAAATTAATTAAATTAATTATAAACATGATGTGAAAGATCTTATCTAAAGTTTTTGGGCCTCTTCTATATTTATCTAAATATTTTATTCTATTCCATGGTGATTGGCGTTCATCGTAGTATTGATCTCAGAATAAAAATTGATCATGGTAAAAATCAAAATTGGGTACTGGCCCAACCATACTTTCGCTCTTCTCAAAACCACCAAGTGGTATCAGAGGGAGGTTACATCATAGTTTATAATTATTTAAATATTTCTTTGATGATTTACACATTTAATAATTTATTTGTTTTAATTCAAGAAAATAGTTATGCAAATATGAATATTGAGATCTATTCCTCCTCTTTCGATTCTCATTCACCTTAAAGAAATAATTTTTTCTTTTAATTTTGATAAAAATAAACTGAGGATCTCATCCAAAGGTACCAGAGGTTCTTGGAAATTCAACTCCAGAATACACAGCGTGTATTCGGCAGTATATGTTGTGTAGTTATGGTTCAATGCACTAGGTCTGGTCTGCCAAACCAAGCCATGTCATTTGAGTTTGCCTAAGGCTTAACAAATCTATGTGTTGACCAGGAATAAGTGGCACACAGTTTCGAGATTACATGTTGTGTGGACCACTGAACACGACGTGTTCTCCGTTTGGGTTAGGGTTAGACCATTTACCCTATAGATGACTATTCCAGCTGGAGACTGTGTAATGAGAAACTACATGTTGTGTGGCCCATTGTATACACCGTGTACTCTAAATATTTTTGAAGTATACTCACACATTGTTTCCTTGGGAGTGTACTTAAGATGGATGGTGAAAATAGTACACGTCGTGTAGTTGGAACCTCACACTATGTACTCATCCAAATTATGAAGATTTATTAAAATGTAATATTATATTATACAAACCCTTGATATGTATAATTTCATGCAGGCATAATGTTGAGGCACAACACGTGATAGGTGTTATATATATATATGTGTGTGTGTGTGTTTAATTTAACATCAATGTAATGTTCATTTCTGCTCATTGGGTAGTTATGAATGGGGATTCATTGGGTTGCCTCCAAGGAACACGTTACAAATAGAATTTTAAATGAATTTATTTATTTAAAATTATGATGGATGAGAATATCATGAAAAATGAAAAAAGGGTTTAAGATAAATGGATTGATTAATTAAAGATGATAATTAATTGTTTCAATAATGATTTATCTTAAACAAGAAAGATTTAATAGTTTAATTCTATTTTTATTAATGTGTAAATATTGTTCCATGTATGTATGATCATGATATAGATCATGACCTTTGTATGTGGATGGTTTCTTTTTATTTATTTATTTAAATTAAATTTTTTGCCGTGAATGACTTTTCCTCATTAATATGTAGAGCCTATGTGACCAAGGATTCTTTTATGTAAAACCCATTTTTACCCCTCACCGTAATGTGAGTTAAAAAAGGAATATATAATAGATGGAACTACCAAACTAGTGGAGGCGGTTTGAGATAGAGCCGAGATGATACCCATCTTATGAGATATAGAGGTGGACAAGTGGAAAGTTGCAAACATGAACCCAAAAAGTTTTAAAATATTTCCCCCGTAGGTTATGGTGAGTTTATCAAACGATAGATAAACTAACCATTAGAAAATATCATGATCATTCCCTTTACATTACTTTATTTAATTCAGTTTTATGGTTTATCATTATGGATGTTTTGTCACGATCACATAATTAATGAATTAAAAAACAATGCATGTTGGAACTAAAATAAATCATAATTATGCGTAAATATTATCAAGACATGGTTAATTACTTAAGTAAGTTCCCCTTAATATTAAAAAGCATGTGATAATGATAATAAAAAATTCACTCATAAGAGATAAAAATCCATCAAATAAAATATTAATTTTGGCCAAGATGTCCATTACATGATTAAGGGTAAAAATTAATAAAACTATGTGTTTGACCAACCCTTGTTGGGACACATAATTTTATATAGAAATCCATTATGAAATGTTTCAAGTTGACATAAACATATTAAATAAATCGTAGTATCCCTTTCTAGACATGGTGTAATATTGGAGATAAGTGATGAGGAAATCCAAAGTCATGATTTTAGGATTGGGGAGTCCACTAAACCTATCAAGGAGCTGCAAGCCTACAATTGGAAAGGACCTACCTACATAAATACCTTCTAATATCTTGACCAACCCTTGTTGGGGTAATTTGAAGGTGAATATGGATCCTTTATACTAGAATATCATTGTAACTGGACATTCATAGTTCAATGGTGAGGGCCATTGGGACATGATAAAATAGTTGGAGACCTAATAAAATTTATTATTTCTCATAAAATGTAATCAAGAAAGAGCATATGATCATCTCTTTTAGTTGAAGAATAAAAATGAAAATATCATCAACCACACTACACCTATGATCAATTATGGATAGAGACGACATCTACACTAATAGTAACTTCCAGGTGTGGTCAAGACACCTTTGGCTTATCCTGCGCCATGAATATACGTTTTATGTGTTGACATCAGCATTACCTGATCGATCTTCCAAATATATAGGTGATGTGGATTTTTCTAGTCTTCGAGAAACATATGAATGATGTGGTAAGTGTTCAATATTTGACGATATCATCTTTGCCCAGTGAGCTCATGAAGTCTCGTGAAAACTTGGATGCTTATAGTAAGCTCAAGAACCTTCATGTTAATTACAATGAGAGAGAAAGATAAGAAAGGTTTGAGATATATATGGAATTATTTCAAAGTATGAATGGAGAAGGTGCCCCAGTTG
The DNA here is from genome assembly GCA_963277665.1 of Viscum album. Lineage (NCBI taxonomy): Eukaryota > Viridiplantae > Streptophyta > Magnoliopsida > Santalales > Viscaceae > Viscum > Viscum album. The sequence goes on along the minus strand of OY728143.1, from coordinate 1,887,924,950 downwards.
GGCCTCATGTAGTCAAGATCATTAGCTACTTTGAATTCCTGGAGGTTCTTGGGTTTAAACTCCCTAAAGAACTGGGAACCGATCTCATTCATGCATCACTCCCTCAATGCTTCTCTGACTTTTTTGTCATTTTCAATATGAACAGCATTGAGAAGTCTGTATCTGATCTTCTTATCCTCACTCTCCTTGTGGACAAAGATATGATGCGTGAAAGGACCTTTGTCCTTACAGTGATTAAGAGGAAAGAGAAGGTGAAGATCTTTATGCTCAAATATTCTACATGAACTTCAATGAAATTTTCGATGAAAGGGGAGGTAAGGGAACATGAGGATGTTTCTTTAACATGTGGTAAGAAGGTCCACTGGAAGAAGAACTGCACCCAGCCTAAGAAGCAAGGGGAAGCTTCATGTGAGTTTTTTATTGAAAGAAATCTATCTGTTTCAAAACATATAGTATTAGATATAGCTTGTGTTTCTCACACATGTATCCAAATATAGGAACAATGTAGATTTAGAAAGACTAACCGATGGTAGGTAGATTTATGAGCATCCAACAAAGAAATACTTTCTATTGTAGCTATTAGGTATTACCACCTGACGTTGAAAACATGGATGATCTTGGTGTTAAAGGGTTGATATTGTGATCCATCTATTACAAAAAAATTATTTATATATCCATATTAGATACATTTGGATTTTCTTTCATTTTTAGAAATGAATGTTTCTTCTTTTACAAAGATAACCTTTGTTTTGGTAGGGCACATTTATACAAGGGTATTTATTTGTTAGATTATAGAAACTACGTAATGGGAATCGATAATAAGGTTACTTCACGTGACTCGTACCACACCCAACATTGACATCAGCAGCTAGGTCTTGTAAATGAGAATTTCTTGAAAAAGTTATATCAAGATGGATATTTAGATTCTTTTAAAATAAAACTACATGGTGTATGTCATGCATGTTTACAAGGAAAAATGACCAAAACACCATTTAGGGGGGAAGGTGAAAGGGCTAAAAAACTTCTGGAATAGGTTCATACCGATTTCTGTGGACCATTTCCAATTGATGAAATGGGAGGGTACTCATAATCTATAACTTTTACTGATGATTTTAGAAGATATGGATATATCTACTTAATGAGGAATAAGTCTGATTCTTTTGATATGTTCAACGAATACAAGAATGATGTTCAGAACTAGCTTGGTAAGAAGAGTAAGAGACTATGATTAGGCCGAGGTAGAGAATATATTAACCAAGACTTCATTGATTACATATAGGAGTTTGGGATCCTACCCCAACTCACTCCTCCATACATTCCCCAGTGGAATAGTGTGAGCGAAATAAGAAACCACACCCTATTAGACATTGTGAGATCAATGATGAGTCATTTTAGTCTACCATTATCTTTATGGGGATATGCATTACAAACAGTGACAGAAATACTAAACCAAGTACTAGATGAATCGATAAATGGTATTCCATATGATTTTTGGAATGAAAAAAATTCATATTATCGAATTTACATGTATGGGGTATGTGATGCATTTGTTAAGGCCTATTCAGGTAAAAAAACATTCACCACGGGGCACAAAGGGTAAATTTATAGGAAACCCTAAGGAAAAAATGTTATATTTCCTATAAAATCCATCAAACACAAAATTTATATTGGAAAGACGCACCATATTCCTTGAAAGGGAGCACATATTCAAAACCGATAGGGGTAGAGATAGAATTCGAAGATGTTGATGTTCAAGGTACACAAGAGTTGATATAGGAACGGATTCCTGAATTCCCTACAGAAGAAAAATTGTTTTAGAGACACATGATCTATGTAAGAGTACTACATATGTTAGAGAACAACAAAGGTATTGTTTTCTAGTTACAGATAATTCAGACTCATTATTAGTTGATAATAATTATCCTCTAACCTACAAGAAAGTAGTAAGTGGAAGATATGTATCCAAGTTGCAAGAAGCCATGAATTCTGAAATGGATTCCATATTCCAAAAAAAATGTCGATTTTGGTAGATCTTCAACTTGATGTAAATCCTGTTGGATGAAAATGGGTATTCAAGAAGAAACTGGACATGGAAGGACAAGTCAGTACCTATAAGGCATGACTAGTTGCAAAAGGGTTTAAACAACATCAAGTAATTGACTTCGACAAAAACTTTTAACTAGTTGCAATACTGAAATCTGTTATAATTATATTTTCCATTACCGCTTACCAGGACTATGGGATTTTGAAAATGGATGTCAAAAAAGACTTCCTTAACGAGAACCTTCAAGAAGATGACTACATGACAAAAAATGAGGGGTTTATGACTCCAAAGGATGTTGATAAGGAATTCATGTTGCAAAAATCTATTTATGGATTAAAGAAAATAGAAAGGTCATAGAACATTCATTTTGATGAATCCATAAGATAATTTGGTTTTATTAAGAATTAAGGTGAGGCATTTTTATAAAAACGGTTTAGTGGGAGTGCAGTCATTTTATTAATAGTATATGTTGATGACATATTACTTATTGGAAATGAGATACCGTTTTTATAGTCTATTAAGGTAAGGTTGAATCAATGCTTCTCCATGAAGGACTTGGGTGAGGCAACATATATTCTTGGGTTTAAGATATTTCATGATAAATCCAAGAGATTATTAGGCCTAAGTAAAATAACAAACATTGATAAGATACCAAAAAGATTCAGTATGGAACAATCCAAGAGTGGATTATTGAAAAATCACATGACATTCATCTTTACATGAAAATGTGTCCCCAGAAACATAAGGAATGACTGATAATGGAAAGGACTCTATATGCATCCGTGAATGGGTCAGTCATATATGACATGCTATGTACTAGGCTAGATGTGGCCTACACATTGAGTGCAGTATAAAGATATCAAGCTGACCCATGTGACTATCATTTGATGGAAGTAAAGACTATCCTAATGTATCATAATCATACTAAGGATATGTTCCATGTTTTTGGTGGAGATAAAGAACTAATCATCAGATTATTTATAGATTCTAGGTTCCAAACTAATCATGTTGACATGAAGTCACAAATGGGATACATCTTCACTCTGAATGGAGTTGTAGTGAGCTAGAATAACTCATTGAAGAGTACGGTCATATATTCTACAGTAGATTCTGAGTATATCGCAGTTTAAAAGGATTCTAAAGAAGATGTTTTGATGTGAAGCATTGTCTAGTAGTTGGATGTGATAAGTAGTAGTAAAGATCCCATCACACTATACTGTGATAATACTACAGCAATGGATCTTGAAAATGATCCAAGGTCACATTAGTGAAAAATGAACATACATTAGAAGTATCATCTCTTGAGGAATTTTTCTTAGAGAGGTGAAGTTTCAGTGAGCGTTATTTCCATGAAAGACAACACGACCAACCCCTTGAAAAAAGTCATGACTCATAGGAAACAAGATCACCATTTGAGGTCTAGCGGAATGAATGTTTTTAGTAATTGGATCTAGTCCATGTGGGAGTTTGTAAGAGTTGGTTTCCTAGAAAAAACTGAATGTACATTGATTACATTGATATTTAATGTATTTATATACTAAACATATTATTACATATTGTTCATTATTCTGTAAGACTATGATGTAATAATGTCCTATAATATTTTTTTCATTGATATGGTCATGGAAATTCCCAGATATGATCAACACCTTGAAATCCTATAATAACTTTCTTAAATATAGTTATGTTGTTGGATGATATACTATAATGAGACACAAATCATGCTGACCATCAGGTGCGAGTACTCGTAAGTAGATGAGACGTCCTCTAATGAAGTTCACACTTGGAAATATCCAATATAAGAGATTATGAGAACATACACGTTAGTATGAATTCTACATGTTTTGGTGTCATCAGATACTCTTATCTGCAAGAATGTGCAATGATACTTAAATTTTAATATTTTCATTAATATTTGTCACGACTCATGCACTTTGATTTATTGACGATTACAGTCATGTAGACCGTTCGCGAGAATTTTGATACATTGGGTGTGTCATGAGTGTCATGTTACTAATGTTTTAGTAGTGGAATGATTTTTCCATTAAATTTATGGAAATGATAACTTAGACATTTGATTCAAATAAAACAATCACATGGAATTCCATGGCCATGGTGTAACGATAGGTTTATTTCAGGTACTCAACAAACGACGTATCAATCATAATAGTTGACGACGCCAACATGAAACTTTCATGATGATATATTGCAACAAAGGGATTATATTACATGGTGAGAGTTAATATGTGGATTTCGTAGTTGTAACGTTATGTTCTTTCTCATAGGAACCTTGACCCATTTCTAGATAGTAATCTTGGACTTTAGGAAAGCCCACCTAATTCCAATCAGAAATAATCCTATAGGGTCACACACTATGTCTTTCTAGTGGCCTCGGTAAAATTCTCATTGAATTTAATTAATAAATATTATTCTAAAGACAGTGGAATAATTTTATTCAAGTTAAAATGATTGCATAAATTATGTAAATATTTTATCATCAGATTGAGGGTAAAATATATTAATTAACTTTATTAAACATTTAATACATATTAATTTACTAATTCGTAAATAAAATATTTATTTGGGATATTTATTTATTTATTTATTTTGGTATTCAACAAATGGAAGTGGAGTTTGAGTGGACCAAGATCGGTCCAGTAGTAAAATAATTATTTGCAAGACGATAAATAGTAATTTAACTAGTAGGAACAAATTAAAATAATATTTATATTATAAATAATCTCCCATGCATATAGTAATAATAAAAATAATCAAACTAATTCATATACCATAGATGTTGATGTTAGGTTTATAAAAAATAGGGAATGCTTGTATACATGACAGCATATAGACAATACACCACTTTACATATAGAAGTTAAGAAACGAAAAAATTTATCCATGTATTCGAAGCTCTAGCCCGATTATCTACTACTAGGGTCCTATCCTATGTCATGCAAGAAGTCACACATCTGTAAGAGGATATTTCCCCTTATCTATGCCTGCATGTATGAATTCTACCCATTTACCATCGACTACCCAGACAGGGTGTTATATAAAAGCAGTAGACCACCACCAAAAACTAGTATAAATATATAGTCCATTTATATAACATGGTATTGTGTAGATATAAAAAGGAAACATAGTAATTATAACTATAAATTGGTCAAATATGGTTCATAAAGGGAACTAGGATCACCCAATCTACATTGAACTATGTTGTAATATCTATGACCAAAAAGCTAACGGACACAATGCCATGGAACACAGGACATGGAAACCATTCCAGGTATCAGAGTGTATGGTCTCTAAGAGTAGTATCACGAGAATATGGGACACCATGCACAATATCATAGTAAGGGTCATTATGAGAAGTATCATGAAATAGGGTTATTCATTCCCATATCATATGTTTAGGGGACACCATTTCCAATATTATAGTATGGTTCTTCATTACCAACATCACTAAATTGGGGATTCCATGACCAGTACCACTAAATAGGGTCCCCATTCCCATATCATATTAATAAATGGTATTTCATTCATATATCATACATTTTAATGGATGCACTACCCATACATATAATTAGAAAAAGGGATTTTTCCCATATATATAATAATCATAACGGTCCATGTTCCCATTTATCAAATTTATCAATGGTCTCAATGACATCATTCATAATCTATAGGAAGTATTAATGTTTTTAAAAATATCCAAATCTTAATTTATAACTCATTTTTCTTTAGTAATAATGAGGGAGTTACCATGCTTCCATTTAATTCATGTAACATGGTCGAACCATTCAAATGTAATTCACTTCATTGTATTTCATAAGGGTGTTGGTTGTTCAAAAACAACACATTTATCTACATTCAATATTATATTTTCCTTTAGAAGTAATTTCAAAAGAATCGATGATATTTTCTTTATAATCATGAAAGTAAATTTGGAATGTAAGAGGGCACACCCAATGGACGTTCTCACTCCGCGATGAAATATCATGATATTATTTGGATTCTAATAAGATTTTATGTTCCATGAAGGATAACTAATTCAAAATGGATTCAAATTAGGTGAATAGTATGGTTAAATTTTTCATCCAAAACCAATCACATTTTTTAAAACATTAGTACAATAAGGGGTAAATATGATACCACCCACCTCATGCTTGTAGAATTCTACACTTCTAGGATGCGCCTCTAGTTCAGCTTGGATAGGAATGAATGTGGATAATGGGTCAACACCCAGAAAATATTGGATAAGAGCCTTCACTTGAATAACTCTTTAAATTGAAAGAGGAATGGAAAAAAACTGAAATACAGTCATAGGGAATACCATCATGCATCCCATGAGTCAGATCGATTTGAATCATAATATACTTTGGTGAAATGATAGTAAAACCTATCTTAAGACTCCATGGGATACCCATTTGTGAGAGATGGGGGATGTGTATGTTTATTTAAAATAATAGGAGGCCCAACCTTTAAAAAAATTGAAGTCAATAATTTACAAGGTGTGTAAATTATTTAAACATTGTGTAAATATTAGGGTCTTTACCCTCGGAAAAACCCTTTAAAATATATAAATGTTTCTAAAAAGACCATTAAACTTCATGTAATTGATACAAATCAGATATTATAATTAAAATAATGTAATTGAACAATATCCAACCAACATACCTCCAACCCCATACTTTCCAAAACATCCCAACAAGCCCATTGACTAAATTTATGCTTTAAAACAAAAGGATAACTTTCAAGAGAATAAAGAATAAATTAAATGGATTAATACCTATTAAGAAAAACTGGGTTCTTATAATTAGAACCTAGAAGGCAATTTCTATTTACCAAACAAGAAATCCACTTATCACTAATGTGGTAGATCCTCATATTCCATAAAATGTATGATACACTTCCCTAAATAATGCAAGTATAATCACAAGAAATATAATCTCTATTATAGTATAAACATTGATAATTCTTACATCTAGACACATTCAAGGAACCCTTGGATTGATTCCATTGGACATCACCAGAAGTACTGATAAAACTGTCATCATTAAGAATGATAAAACAAATAAGATTCATATGCACATCAGGATCATGATGAACATTCATCATGATCATCTTACCTCCTATGGTGGTCTCCAAAAAAATAGTTTTTATACCTAATAATTCATCATTTCAATAAAAATACATCTATAAAATCCAAAGATTTTGTTGGTTATATGTTTTAAATAACATTTATTTGATTATATGTGATTATAATAACCACTGTTAACAACCCAGTAAGAAGCATCAAGAGCATTATTAATGGATTCAAAAATAGTAACCAGATCACCCTATGAAAGAGTAGTAAAATTATAATCTCTACCAAGATTTTCCTTTTATTGATTTTATAACATTATTTTTTCCTTTTTTAGTTGATATAAAATCAGCTTATCATGTCCTTTCTTACCACAATGTTGTCATTCACACTCCCTCTACATCAACTAGGATTATTATTTCCATTATTTATAAATTGAATACTCTTTCTCAGATTAATTTTTAATTTTATCACCTTATTATTTTTTACATAATATATGAAGAAGATATATTCTTTTTATGTCTCCCAACCTTGTCATTCAAAATACCATACTTAACAATACATAATTTCAGAACATCATTAGGAGGAGAATCGATTAGAGTAACACAGAAATTCTCTCAAAATATGGTAAAGTATTAATTTACCAAAGTGCTAAAACCTCATCTTAAAATGTAATAACAATATCATAAAATTGATCAAAATTCCCCATAAATTAACTGTAGTAGTCAAAAATAGACTAACCTTTTTATAATTCAAATTCAATACATGTTTGAGGAAAACCAATTTATTAGTAACTATCATGTAACAATAAGTAGTTTCAATATTTTAAAACAATGCCCTAGTGATAGAGACAATTAAAATATGGTTCATCCTATTATTTTAAACTCACAGTTCATTGAAACCACAAACCATGTCATGGTCAGACACTCAATCTTGATCAGAAATCCTTTCTCTCTTCTAAGTAACAAACAATATCCAATTCATTTTCTTGAAGAAAAGTAGATCCATCATTTTAATTTCCATATATGGTAGAACTAATCATTCAAAAAAATCATCCGACTATAATTCTATTTCATCATGGTATTATGAATAAAAAAATGGAAGGGGGATCTATTGGTATCAATGATCAATGTATGGGGTTTCTCCCAATTTCCCGAAAACAATTTTTTGTTCATGTCTGCCAAAGAAAATGAAAATAAATTAGAGATTAGGGTTATCGTTATAATAATCGAATAATTAACTATGGATAAAGCACAATAAAACATGTTATGAAAATAAAAAAACTATTATTCCTCCTGATTTATTGGTAACACATCGATATAAATATTTGATATAAAAATAATTATTTGTTTCATGTTATCCAATATTAATCATTTATCGTCAATCCATTACATTATCAATGCATATAATATTTTTAAAAAAACTAATCATAAATTGATATGAAATATGTAACAAAAATACATGAGGTGATTAGTTTATTATTTTACATTATATGAAATATAATTCAAATAAAATAATGACATATTCAAATATTATTGTTTTTAATATTCGGTATATTATCATTTAAAAATCAATATTATTAACAATTAAGAAACATCCTTGAGGAGATATTTGAATATATTAAAAACATGAATAATTTGATAATAAAATCTCAACCTTGACTATGTTTTCATTAAATAATTGATGATAAAAAATTTATTATTGATCAATGATGCCTCCATCGTTATGAATTTTCATCCGTTGTTTGAAGAAATAAATTAAATCTCAATATGGTTTTCTCCATCCCAAGGAATATAGAGGATTTTTGTTTTGGTGAAACCAGGAGGAATATGGGTTTGGTGGTGTAATTGTCCTCCCATAATGGTTTAGTCATAGTTTATATCATTAATTAACAATATAATTTCAATTAATAAATATCCTCTCATCCCATTAAAAATAGTTTCTCCAAAAAAATTTAATATTTCATTACATAGTTACTCACCCACCTCAAAATCATAAAAACAATTCTCAAATAATAATAATGAAATTTTTTTATTATATAATTTGGTGATTTAAATAAACACCTAAAAATGTTTTTTAAAAAACTCAAAACTTTAACATGTAGTCTATACACAGTGTAAGGAAAAATTTCATTCCAAAAATAATTTGAGTGTCATAATTGTAATATGAGAATTTTTTTAGGAATTATCAATCCTTGAAAAATGGAAAAATATTTATTTATTAAATAAATATAAAATATCCATTTAAATATAAAGAGTTCATAAATTTAAAAACATTTAGCCTGAGGATAGACACTGTCTCTTGAGGCCAGTGAAACAATAAAAAATTAAAAAAAAACATTTACTAGTGTGAAATTACCAATTTACCATTTTAAGGACCTTTTCATTGTCAATCCAAAAATTTGTTATGTCTTACTTGAGGATAAATTTGATTCATTACTTTTTACATAATAAATTTAGTGTTGAGAACATTCCAATGTATAAGTAAACATATGGTGTATGTTGGGTATACAATGAATTAAAGAATTATTTTTTTTTACCGTGAATATTGTCTGTTTAATATTTTATATATATTACATTTATAATAAGTGTGATTATATTAAATAAATAGTTTATAATATGTAAAAATATTTATTAAAATTGTTACATTAAATAGTTTGTGCAAAAAATAATATTTTATTAATAATATGTGGAAAATGTTATAACAAATTTTACAATAATTAAAAATTTGTGTTGTTGAATCATGTATGATTTTAATGAACTTTCTAAAACACATGTAATATGTGTCCAAAACATTTATGAGAACAATAAATTAATTTAGTTAAAATAAAATTATTTTTAACAACACAAATTTCCTGAATACTAATAAGCCTATTGAATAAATATTTTATCAATAAAAAATTAATCTTGTCCAACAGAAATTTTATTACAGTGAAACATAATCATTTCTCAAAATAAATATTCCAAAATTGTTAATAATGAAATATTAATCAAATACATATTCTATTACAATGATTAAAGGAATAAATTTGAAAAATATAAAGGAGAATCAAATGTTTCGCGTATCTGACCACATGGAACAAGAAAAAAGGTAAGTATGTGGATGAAAAATAGGTTAAATAAAATTACCCTTTCTCAACAATACATGAAAATTCACTGAGAATGGGTACCTTTTAGTTCAAAAAAATCTATGTGGAATGAAACTATTTATCACATTTTAATCAATAATAAATAATTAACTGATATTTATAGTAAATATATTTTCATGTTTTATTAATTATATTATTCAATAATATTTACCAATAGTTATAAAGATCATCATTAAAAATTACAGTCCAATGCAATATCTATAATTATAATATAAAATTATTGTCAAATAATTAATTAAATATTAATTCGGTAATCTTAACTATATTAATGATATAATAAATTTATAATTTCTTGAATGTCTGGCTATGTAATCACCCATGAAAATATGGTTATACTAAGTACACATGAAGGAACCAATAATAGATCTATGATCTGATCATATTTGGCCACTAAAAATCCAAGCATTTTAATAGGCCAATGAAAACCCTAACGTTTGTGAGAAATCAATGATGCATCTTCCCCTAACCACACAAGAAACAATATATTTTTATTTTAATAAATTTCACCCATTCATGAATAAATAATATTTTGTAATCTAAAAATATATTTTTGAACATGAAATATTTAAAAGTAAGATGTTTTTATCAATTATGATATTGAATTTTATAAATATTAAGATTTTCAAACTCTAATTCAATCTCTTAAAACATTTACATTATTTATATAAAAATGAATGTACATTCAATTTAAAGTTTGACCTTCCCCAATTTAACCATGTTATAAAATTAGATTTGTAGAATTAATAATGATTTTCATGAAGTAGTGATGAAGACATAATAATGGGGGTGAATTGTTTCCTTTTTAATCACTTTAAAATTTTGAAATTGATGCATATTTATCATTTTGAGTGAACCTATTATAATTACTTTAATAAAAATATATTTATGAAAATACAAATTAAAATATAATATTTATACTGTTTTGGACACAATGATCTCCTAGTCAACTACACCAACACTCTCTCTATGAGTATTGTGATTGTCACTAGAATATCATTTTTAAGGTATCTAGAAAACTAAATGAAGGAATTTTTTCCTTGTTACAATAAATTTTACAAATCCATTATTTAAGACTAAATAAAATCCTTGAAACACTCACTATTTGAGTGTTCAGAAAAAAAATTAAACATTGTGTTTTGCTAGAGATATCCTTTGTAAAATTATTCATATTAATATATTGATATTTAATGTTAAATTGTTTTTTAGATGAAGATACATGTCTCAAAAGTTTATCCCTCAAGAAAAAGTTGGGGATGACTACAAATTTTTAAATATAACGTCCACTACAAGATCATTATTTGAAGCAGCATATCAAAAAATCGGTTTCAAATAGAATATGGATGTCTCCCATGTTTTTCCTAAAAACCTCAAAGAACAATACAAGAAAAATTATATATTCAAACATTAATAGGTTTTAGTATTATTATAATAAATTAGATCACTAAAATATTTTTATGAATATAAAATAGCAGTAGATAGAAATTCCCCCATACAATCATTATGGTTTCAATGTACATTTCAATGCAAGAGATTTAGAACATTAAGAATGGAGAAATTAAAATGGATATATATTTAAAATAATAAATAATATACCAAAAAAATTCAGATCAAACCAGTCTAGAAATTTTCCAGATAAATCATGATTCCAAAAAACATTATTAATTTGAAATTTGAAATCTATGAGTCTTTAAAACATCCATTATAAATGAAAAAAGTACACTATTATTGTATATGTTCTGAAATAATATTTGAATCAGTTTACTATGATATTCAATCCATAATAATCATACAATAAATCATATAATAATTCCTATATTAAATACCACTGGTGACTGGATCAACATGGGGCTCATTCTGCATGAGGATAATTCGAAAGGTATGATAGCCAACATATAGATAAATAAAAATATTTAGATCCAATATGTGGAGTTCAATAAAAATATTATGATTTTTACATTTTGTGTATAAAAATTTTTAGGAACCTGAATGTGAGGTTCCTCAATGCATGGTTCAAAACCATAATTCCCGAAACGAACACGGGGTTCCATACATGTGGTTGGATAAAAATGTTAGGTTTAACTACACATTCAAAAAAATGATTCTATATACCATTTTAAATATAATAATATTTAGTATAATATTCTTACTCCAAGATATAACAATTAAAACTGAACATTAGACTTCTAGAATTATATAATAAATAAAAAATTAATAAAAACCATGAGACTGGAATCCATGAAATGAATCTTTGTTTGTAAAATAAATGATGATTTTATGAGTATCGAAACAAATAAAAAATGTCTCGGATCGTCTTTCATATGTCTAAAAATCTATAAAATTTTTATTATCAAAAACCCCATTAAAATTAATGAAATTTTATATTTTTAATTTAAAAAAATAATATTAATCATTAATTATGTATATATTTTTAAATTAACTAATGAAAAAATAGATATCATTTTCATAAAAAAATTCTAAATTTATCACACTTTTGTGATATTAAAAGGAATTTAAGGAATTGAATAAAACAAAATAAATATTGAACGTAATTGTTTTTGATCTATATTAAATACAATGATAAATGAAATATCAAATTTTTAGGTGTGAAATAAAATAAAGTAAAATTATATAGAAATGCGGGTAACAATAAAATTAAATGATGAAATTATTATTAATAATTTTTTATTGTAATGGATGATTACTTTAAGAAATTGTTACGTAAATTGGTAAAGTTATAAAAAACAATAGGATAATATTATTCTAATGTTTTTCGGGTAGTTAGAGAATCTTAAAGAGCATGATGAATTGTATGATAATCCATAATCAAATTAATGGAATTTTAATTTAAAGGAGTATCCCATTCCTTGATTAGATGTTGAGATTCCAAAATGACCTCTTTTATTTCAATTATATTCAATTTAAAAATTTTATGAACTATCTCAGAAGGATGAACAAAAATATCTGTCATAATACCAAACCTATTAGGCAGATCTCTTACATCGGTTTCTATATATTATTATTTGTAAATTAACTCTTTCTAGTGGTAGAAAATAATGTGTAGGGTAACACTACCACACTTTAGATTATAAAATTTTAAACCCAATTCACTATGATAAGTACATAAAATCAATATATTTAGAAACTGATCTTTAGAAACTTAACCCAAATATGTATAAGAACATCAATAACTTGAAATGGAACCACTAATTTCTATAAACAAAGACTCCAAAAAAATTCTCATATCACCAAAATTTTATTTAGACATTAGATCTCATTTCATCTTCCCAAACATATATTTAGAAATATTTTTTAAGGTATCAAGATCCCATATATAGATTTAGATATCCTATAATACTTATAGTTATTACTAAAGAGACTCAGAATATGACATTAAAAATATAAATTCTTATGTACTCAAAATATTTCTTATAAGTTTCATATTTTTATTGAGATTTGAAATCCTAATTCTTAAAACAATTAAATCTAAAGAATATGTTTGTGACAATATTTTGATAATTTTATTCAAAATTATATTCTTTTTTTCAAATGTGAGGCTACCACCATATAGACATATCAATAGTTCCCTTACTTCCTCCAATTGAAGTGATTGGACATTCAAATTTTCAGTTAATAAAGAAAATATATACTTTATAAATTTTATACCTTCAATAAATTATTTATCAGTTCTTTAAAAAGACCTCTCAATTAAAGAAACCAACTAATTCTCATTAAATTATATAATCACATCCACTAAAATACATCCCTATTTGACTAAATAAAATTATTATATTTTTTTCTTATCACAATAATGAGAAGTATATTTAACATATTTCTCTTCATGATATGAAATGTTTTCAACACATACCTCCATAACATGAGTTATATATCCAACATATCTCATAACAAACTCAACTAGCTAATCTATTGGTTCTATTTGATCACTCCTATAACATCTCTAATATCACAATTCTCAAATTTATGTTATATAAAATAATTGCCTTTAATATCATAGGAACTAGATATCCCCATTAACTCTTGCATCTACACATTTATTCATAACTTGTCTCCATCTTCTAATCGATGGAATAATTTCATCACAAATTAAAGAGTCTTCTAAACCACAATTTTGAAAATTAGATTTATCCAACCTCAGTCTATAACCATAGAATAAAACCTAACACCCTTTGTAACACCCCAAGCTTCCTCGGTATGTTTCCTTTCGAATAAGGCAATAACGTGCATTGTTCGCAACTTCGAGATTTTAACACACCACAACCAATCAAACTAGCCGTTATGAATAGTAATACCTACTTTTTGAAATTATATATATTTTATATTTCAAAATGGACTTCATTTTTGGATTCGGAATATCGAATTTAGCCTAAGGTGAAATTTTTGTACTTTTCGGATAACTTTCATATTTTGATGAATAGTGAAAATTACTAAATTTTAATTAAAAACAACTTTTTTAATCAAAATAATTAATAGTGATAAATTGTGAATTTGAGTGGTTTGAAAGTATATTTAGAATATATTTTTACCATTTAATATAATGTTGGTCATTGGACATAATTTTACAATTAAACCGAACATAAACAAGTGTCAATCTTTTGATAGTTATTATCTCTTAAAAACACGCTTTTTGTTTTGACAGCGGGAATTAATTTTAAATTAATTTCTGCCACTTCTGTGTTTTGAATTTAGAAAAATGGATTCCATATTTGGAATCAGGATGTCCAAATTGTGTAAATAGGTAACTTTTATTTTTAGACATTTTGAATAATTACTGCGGTAAATATTTTATTTACCATGGTTAAGGGTAAATCCGGTAAATAAGGGTTAAAACAATAATATTATAATAATACTAAATTACCCTAAAATGTGTCTTAACCCTATTGGTTGATACATGGTCGACCATGGGAATCTTTGGGTCAATTTAGGGACCCCATGGATCCACTTGTAAGTGATAATGACACTTTATATTAATTAAGTTAAAATAAATACAAAAATGACACAAGCATATATCTTTTAGAAAAACAATTGTTACATAGGGTTATACATGTTGGATTTTAGATTATAAATATTCATTAGAACGATAAAAAGATTTACTACATAATGATATTTTATTTATACTTTTTATACATCAAATAATGTAAAATATTAATGACACAATGATGATGCAGTAATTACTATAATAGTGAAAAATTAAAATAATTGATTTTATAAATACCCAAATAAATATAATATGACACTTTTAATGAATTAAACTAATTTTATAGGATAATATGATATATTAGGATTGATTTAATTGACCTTTTTCGAAATAATCAATCTGTTATGAGTTTCACAAAAATCAACTAATGAATAGTGTCAAAATTGACATAAAAGAGTTCTTAAAACAAATATTATATTATTAATTGATATTAAATTCCTAAAAATCTAAGGATCGGCCAAGAGACTTATATCATGATAGGTTAATCATTAATGGACCACTTGGGGGTCGCTTGGATGTATATAGTAAGTTTATTAACCATATTATATAAAAATACAAAGAGACATTGTAAAAGTGAAACTAATTAACTTAGAGTTAATACTTAAAGATAAGGTTAATATAAGTACCCAAACCTGTCTAAATTCTATTGGATGAGTTGTTTTCGACCTATCCCCACCTCATCCTTTGAATAGTCAACTTTGGAGCCTTTGGAAACCAAATATGAATTTATTATAAATTAATATTTCTAGCTTTTCCAAAGGTGCCCCTCACCCCTCTTATAAAAGGGCACTCCTCCTTCTCTTTTCCTCACACCTCTCAAGCCACTTGGCTCGTCCAAACTCTGACCAACTAAGCTCCCCACATCCCTCTCCTCCTCCTTGAAGCTTCCCCTTAGGCAGAAAGCATTTCAACAAGTCCTTTGGTTCCAACCAAAGTGAGTTACCTAAATTAAAGGTAACGATTTCTCTTAAATTATTTTCATTTATTTTGCTTCTTCAACCCCCAAACTCTTTTTATTTCCCTTCTTTTGTAACAACACCAGTATCCTCAATATACTAGGATGTTGTTATAAGAAGTATTCAAACTACACATACACACAACTCCATCTAATGGATGATGAACATAATGTTTCTGTGGATGGAAAACTAACGCCTCACGAAACGATGATTGTTCAAAAACATCTTACCGCCTCTCATGGTGGCCATTATGATGGCACTGTAATTAAATATGATATTAATGATATATATTTTATATATAAGCTTCTGTAATTCCATTTTATTTCATACCATTATTCGTTTCATGTTGTATATACATACGATAATTTCATTTGAGGAAGTGCGGACTACCGCCCCCTTAAAATGATATGACTCGTTCATACCACACATGGAACGTATAAAGGATGGTGTTAATGAACTTAAGTAACATATATAAAATATTATATTATACTGGAATAGTAATATACCTATATATCATTTGGATTCGATTCTTTTAAAATAAAAAATTAAATGGATGTAGCGTTCGTGCGTACGTACGGACTACCGTCTCCACGAACGCGATGAGATTCATTCTCCATCGTATCCATTCAAGTATAATTATCATTTAATGATTTAAAAATGATGTTTAAGGACTTGATATCATTCTGGATATGAATAGGATACAACAAACATGACTTATGTAACAAAACATATAAAAGAAAATGAGTAAGTTAACACCCGAAACGGCATTAATACTAAGATATTATTAACAAATCAATGTTAAAAGATCATATATGATATCATATTAAAGTAAATGATTCTTGTATTATTCAATAACAATTATTTCACCATTATACAGGAGGTAAACCTACCATCGACCAAGGAAAAAGTAAAAAGTAAGGGATTTTCTTATCTCACTTTCAATTCCGTTAGATTTCCATTTTTCGCCACTAAATTATTGAAAGTGGTGTATTGTGTATTGCCATTTGATATATATTCATGATTCTATTTATATTCATGTTATTCTGTAAATCATTTGGTGGTTATTAACTTTTGGCCATACGACTCAGTTGATTAACGTGGTAAGGGGTTTCTTATCTCACTTTTAATTTCGTGAGATTTCCATTGATCACCACTTAATTATTGCATGTGGTGTATGTGTACTGACCATGATTGTATTCATTGTGTAATATACTTTAATTTATGGGTATTTACATCATCATGGTATGATACTTCTTTCATGGGTGTATGTTTCGTATGTTACCTAATCGATAAGGGAATTTGAGATTTCAATTTCCACTCTTTTGGCTTTACGCATATTTCATTGATTATACTACCTCGTGATTATGTGTGGAATCACTATTCATTTGATTATGTCATAATTTCCAATCCCCTTCCAGTGGATATACTTTTGATACACATAATCACTCCATTGAAAATTCTCAAGTCATTGATATGAATTGGATAAGAGTAGTTTTAACTCTTTCACCATTTGTTGAGTTAAACATCCAATTCGTTGGAGTTATTTTTACAAGAATATGTGTGAATATCCTTTGATTATTTTACACTGAATATCCAATCATATTTAGTGTATTTATATTTTTCACACATAATTATGTTGTTGATTTATCCTTAACCAAAGGATACAACCTTTATGAGAGATTTCATCTCAATTTACATTCCATTGAGACTTCTTTGATGATATACACCAAATCACTTTTATGTGGTGTATATAATGTACTTTGACATAGTATATCATGAATTCCTTTATTCTCATGATATTACAATGTTTTGATTACCTCAATTATTTGTATTCAAGTGTCTCTCTTTTGGTTATAAACTCTAACCAAAATACCATTTTAAAATGTTTTAAAGAATTATTCTTCTAAATCATGCACATTAATGTCCATATTTTAAAAATGGTTTTAAGGATTTATTTATATGGACATTAAAGTTTTAAAATTAAAAATCCTTTTAAAAATTTTCAAAGTGGTATGGGACACTTTGATTCAAAAATCTATTTTTAAATGGCTTTTTGAAAAATAGTGTGACTTTTAAATGATTTCAAGAAAAGGGGGATATTTCTCTCAAATAGTTTTGATGATTATTTTCATCTATGTCAACATCCTTCATTATTCTTGATTGAGGTTAATGTGATACAATACAATCTTCCATATTGTATCGAATGAGTTATGTTTGACTGTGGATGTGCTATTTTTATACCACTCAAGGTTTGTGGTAAAAGTATTGACATTTCGTATGCTAGTTTCAATACGAATGTTTATTTTATGCTTAAAACTATTCATATGAGGAATGCATTGGACTTAATAAGTGACGGGTGGAGCCCGCTATAGCTCCTCGATGCATCGGTAGGTCTCATGAGACAAACTAGTGTCTTGGCACAAGGCCTTGGCAAAATCTTATTTGTAGTCTTGGCACGAGGCCTTGGCTATGTGGTTATGATAGTCTGGCATTATGCATTCCATCATTATGAAAGTGGTTATTGATATTGTATGTGATCATTCGACTAGTAGAATATCCATGTGAGTAAGTAAATGGCATTATTTCATTTTACCTTTGCCATTTTATGCTGAAGTTTAAATTTAAAAGGCTTTTGTTTTAGTTATAAATTGCCTTAAGTGTTTATGCTTAATTATGAAAGCTTCTGCTATAATGTTATCCTTACTGAGCATCTGAGCTCACCCCTTTCAATGTTTTATTTTTCCCAGGATTATGAAGAAGTAATTTATGAATGACCTGCAGTGATAGTATGAGGGGATATGAAGACAAGATGTTTTTTTATGATGTAATGTAAAAAAATTTATGAATGTATCTAGTTATTCCAAGGCTACTAAACTAATCGGTCTTTCGAGACTTGATCTTTCTCATGATCATGCCAATGTTATGTAATAATGCACCGACTCTAGGTAATTAGGGTCGGGGCGTTACAGTTGGTATCAGAGGAAGTTTAGTACAAACCTTGGTAGCTAGATTTAGATAAACTCTGATTAGAGCACGTAGACCTAAGATGAACTTTGAGGATTAGTATAAAATAACTTCCTGGAATTTTGGTATTGTAGAGATTTTGTGAGTTTTCCGAGAAATACATCCCTGTCTGGATACGAGCAGGTAGAGGCGGCTCTGGCACAGATGTACCTAGGGTTAAAACCCGAAAACACCGCTTTGAGCTAGACTCGAACGGGAACTGGTGCACGACAACGGGCCTTGCTGCACTCTTGGTTACGACACTCCCGGGGGATATGCTTAGGATAATTTACATTTTCTTTACAAACCAATTTAAGTAATATATATATAAGATGAGAGTAAATGACCTTGGTTAATCCTAATATGTTTCAAATTGAGAATATGGTGACATTTTAATCTCTAAATGATTTTACGACTACTATTACTCACACAATGCTTTATGGTTTTAGTCAATGGCTGGATTCCAAGGAAGTCATAGTGACTTTGAGAATGATGTACAAGATGGGAACGGTGGTGGAAATAAGCAACAAAATGGAATGTTGATAGGCGTAAATGATATCGTCTTTATGCCAAATCAATTTTCCAAAAATATGATCAACAACATATATATTAACCAACTCCCAGACTCAACAAGGAAGAGAAAGGTGATAAATGATAAGAGCTCCAGCAATGGAGACCATGGAGAAAAGAACCCTCAATTTTCATCATGCAAGAAATGTGGAAAGAGACACCCAGGAAAGTGTCTCAATGGGACAACGAAATGTTTTATGTGCGGGAAGGAAGGACATAAAGTAAACAATTGCCGAAGAAAAATGAAGAGTACTATGGAAGAAGATAAAAATGGTCCCAAGAGTCCATTTACAGTCATTTGCCGTAAATGTAGGGGACCTGGCCATTACCCGAGTGAATGTCCTATTCTATAGGATATTTTTTTGGTCAAATAAGAAGCTATGTGGGAATAAATGGTTGGAGAAATGTTTAAAAAGTATTAGCACTCCTTGTTGATGGGTTCACTATGGAATAATTTTCTCTTGTATTTGTAACCCCGCAGTTTGCCATGTGAGAATGATATTTGAGGAAGAATTGTCTCTTCTCTTGTGGATATGGGTATAAATAACCATTTGGATTTATATGATCATTGGGGTTTGAGAGAATTATAAGTTATTTTAATTTGGGATGAAGATTTAAGGTATGATATAACATTTGTGGGTAAATTTATGATATAGTATTTTGAGGAATTTATCTCATTTTGGCAATATTATAAAATATAGTTTTTGAAAAAGGAAAACACGTAGACCGTGTGACAACCCATCGCGTCGGACAAAGCTATGGGAATCGAACCCACAACCAAAGTGCGATTGGGATTTATCGCCTACCACTAGACTACGTGAAGTCCCTGGTTAGTGTGACTTTTTTTTAGTTAAATGATTTTATTGATCAATAATAAGTTGATTTGGGTTCTTATTTCATATCAAAAGAATACCCTTGGTATAGGAAAATGATTTGGTGATTAAGTGATAAATGTTATTTTGGAAGATGTTCGCTTTGTTGGGAACACTATATGCCCAAGGAAAATAGAATACTATGGGGTTTCATTTGTGGAGTAATGATAGATTTTTATCTACGTTTTTATTGTGGATTTATAGTGATTTGGGTTATTTATGGAAATGATTAAACTATAATAGAGAATATGTGATTAGGTTAATTACCTTTGAGTATGTGACTTTAAGAGTATCTGATGTCATTTGGAGATACAATTTAACATGGGAGACTACCTAATCAAATTCTTCTATGTTTTGGGTTTCAATATTAGTTTGGATTATATTAAAGGATTTTAAGGACAATTGGTTATTGAATGGTATCTATTTAACTTTGGGGTATTGTTGGTTTAATTTTAGAAATTAAGATTAGTGCATATTTATCTCAATGAATATCCTTTTGGGGGATCATTAGATCATTCACTGACCATTTTGGTTTTGATTAATCTTCAAAGACAATGTAAATATATGGTTTATCCTTCATGGATCATGTGATTCTATAGAAGATTATTCTATCTCTTCCAGTGTGACCAAGTCTTCTTGAATACTCATCGTTTAAAAAAAATGAGTTAGTGGTGGAAATTTATTAAAGAATGAAAATATACTTAAAATGTAAGTATATCTCATAATGTTCTTAGTCAATATCATAAATGAATTCCTCTTCCTTATGTAATGTAACTTAAAAAAAATGGTGTCTGTTTACTTTCCTACTAGAAGACTAATGGTCGTTGTCCCAACACAAGTTTGTGGTTTTCTCATTGTTAACTTTCTCCTGATCATGATTTCTATCCCTCTCCATCAGAACTTGACACTTAGTTTATCATCCATATCCATGTTTTCTTACATGGAATCCAAGTATGGGTTATCTTGGATGACCCTTATACCTCTCTTTCTTTCTTTTAAATTGATAGTTTTATTGACTCTTTTTCCGATGTGGGACGTTCCATTATATTCCCAAGAAAAATTTTAAAAATTGCGAGGACGCAATTTATTGAAGGAGGGGAGAATGTAACACCCCAAGCTTCCTCGGTATGTTTCCTTTCGAATAATGCAATAACGTGCATTGTTCGCAACTTCGAGATTTTAACACACCACAACCAATCAAACTAGCCGTTATGAATAGTAATACCTACTTTTTGAAATTATATATATTTTATATTTCAAAATGGACTTCATTTTTGGATTCGGAATATCGAATTTAGCCTAAGGTGAAATTTTTGTACTTTTCGGATAACTTTCATATTTTGATGAATAGTGAAAATTACTAAATTTTAATTAAAAACAACTTTTTTAATCAAAATAATTAATAGTGATAAATTGTGAATTTGAGTGGTTTTAAAGTATATTTAGAATATATTTTTACCATTTAATATAATGTTGGTCATTGGACATAATTTTACAATTAAACCGAACATAAACAAGTGTCAATCTTTTGATAGTTATTATCTCTTAAAAACACGCTTTTTGTTTTGACAGCGGGAATTAATTTTAAATTAATTTCTTCCACTTCTGTGTTTTGAATTTAGAAAAATGGATTCCATATTTGGAATCAGGATGTCCAAATTGTGTAAATAGGTAACTTTTATTTTTAGACATTTTGAATAATTACTGCGGTAAATATTTTATTTACCATGGTTAAGGGTAAATCCGGTAAATAAGGGTTAAAACAATAATATTATAATAATACTAAATTACCCTAAAATGTGTCTTAACCCTATTGGTTGACACATGGTCGACCATGGGAATCTTTGGGTCAATTTTGGGACCCCATTGATCCACTTGTAAGTGATAATGACACTTTATATTAATTAAGTTAAAATAAATACAAAAATGACACAAGCATATATCGTTTAGCAAAACAATTGTTACATAGGGTTATACATGTTGGATTTTAGATTATAAATATTCCTTAGAACTATAAAAAGATTTCCTACATAATGATATTTTATTTATACTTTTTATACATCAAATAATGTAAAATATTAATGACACAATGATGATGCAGTAATTACTATAATAGTGAAAAATTAAAATAATTGATTTTATAAATACCCAAATAAATATAATATGACACTTTTAATGAATTAAACTAATTTTATAGGATAATATGATATATTAGGATTGATGTAATTGACTTTTTTCGAAATAATCAATCTGTTATGAGTTTCACAAAAATCAACTAATGAAAAGTGTCAAAATTGACATAAAAGAGTTCTTAAAACAAATATTATATTATTAATTGATATTAAATTCCTAAAAATCTAAGGTTCGGCCAAGAGACTTATATCATGATAGTTTAATCATTAATTGACCACTTGGGGGTCGCTTGGATGTATATAGTAAGTTTATTAACCATATTATATAAAAATACAAAGAGACATTGTAAAAGTGAAACTAATTAACTTAGAGTTAATACTTAAAGATAAGGTTAATATAAGTACCCAAACCTGTCTAAATTCTATTGGATGAGTTGTTTTCGACCTATCCCCACCTCATCCTTTGAATAGTAAACTTTGGAGCCTTTGGAAACCAAATATGAATTTATTATAAATTAATATTTCTAGCTTTTCCAAAGGTGCCCCTCACCCCTCTTATAAAAGGGCACTCCTCCTTCTCTTTTCCTCACACCTCTCAAGCCACTTGGCTCGTCCAAACTCTGACCAACTAAGCTCCCCACATCCCTCTCCTCCTCCTTGAAGCTTCCCCTTAGGCAGAAAGCATTTCAACAAGTCCTTTGGTTCCAACCAAAGTGAGTTACCTAAATTAAAGGTAACGATTTCTCTTAAATTATTTTCATTTATTTTGCTTCTTCAACCCCCAAACTCTTTTTATTTCCCTTCTTCTGTAACAACACCAGTATCCTCAATATACTAGGATGTTGTTATAAGAAGTATTCAAACTACACATACACACAACTCCATCTAATGGATGATGAACATAATGTTTCTGTGGATGGCAAACTAACGCCTCACGAAACGATGATTGTTCAAAAACATCTTACCGCCTCTCATGGTGGCCATTATGATGGCACTGTAATTAAATATGATATTAATGATATATATTTTATATATAAGCTTCTGTAATTCCATTTTATTTCATACCATTATTCGTTTCATGTTGTATATACATACGATAATTTCATTTGAGGAAGTGCGGACTACCGCCCCCTTAAAATGATATGAGTCGTTCATACCACACATGGAACGTATAAAGGATGGTGTTAATGAACTTAAGTAACATATATAAAATATTATATTATACTGGAATAGTAATATACCTATATATCATTTGGATTCGATTCTTTTAAAATAAAAAATTAAATGGAAGTAGCGTTCGTGCGTACGTACGGACTACCGTCTCCACAAACACGATGAGATTCATTCTCCATCGTATCCATTCAAGTATAATTATCATTTAATGATTTAAAAATGATGTTTAAGGACTTGATATCATTCTGGATATGAATAGGATACAAAAAACATGACTTATGTAACAAAACATATAAAAGAAAATGTGTAAGTTAACACCCGAAACGACATTAATACTAAGATATTATTAACAAATCAATGTTAAAAGATCATATATGATATCATATTAAAGTAAATGATTCTTGTATTATTCAATAACAATTATTTCACCATTATACAGGAGGTAAACCTACCATCGACCAAGGAAAAAGTAAAAAGTAAGGGATTTTCTTATCTCACTTTCAATTCCGTGAGATTTCCATTTTTCGCCACTAAATTATTGAAAGTGGTGTATTGTGTATTTCCATTTGATATATATTCATGATTCTATTTATATTCATGTTATTCTGTAAATCATTTGGTGGTTATTAACTTTTGGCCATACGACTCAGTTGATTAACGTGGTAAGGGGTTTCTTATCTCACTTTTAATTTCGTGAGATTTCCATTGATCACCACTTAATTATTGCATGTGGTGTATGTGTACTGACCATGATTGTATTCATTGTGTAATATACTTTAATTTATGGGTATTTACATCATCATGGTATGATACTTCTTTCATGGGTGTATGTTTCGTATGTTACCTAATCGATAAGGGAATTTGAGATTTCAATTTCCACTCTTTTGGCTTTACGCATATTTCATTGATTATACTACCCCGTGATTATGTGTGGAATCACTATTCATTTGCTTATGTCATAATTTCCAATCCCCTTCCAGTGGATATACTTTTGATACACATAATCACTCCATTGAGAATTCTCAAGTCATTGATATGAATTGGATAAGAGTAGTTTTAACTCTTTCACCATTTGTTGAGTTAAACATCCAATTCGTTGGTGTTATTTTTACAAGAATATGTGTGAATATCCTTTGATTATTTTACACTGAATATCCAATCATATTTAGTGTATTTATATTTTTCACACATAATTATGTTGTTGATTTATCCTTAACCAAAGGATACAACCTTTATGAGAGATTTCATCTCAATTTACATTCCATTGAGACTTCTTTGATGATATACACCAAATCACTTTTATGTGGTGTATATAATGTACTTTGACATAGTATATCATGAATTCCTTTATTCTCATGATATTACAATGTTTTGATTACCTCAATTATTTGTATTCAAGTGTCTCTCTTTTGGTTATAAACTCTAACCAAAATACCATTTTAAAATGTTTTAAAGAATTATTCTTCTAAATCATGCTCATTAATGTCCATATTTTAAAAATGGTTTTAAGGATTTATTTATATGGACATTAAAGTTTTAAAATTAAAAATCCTTTTAAAAAGTTTCAAAGTGGTATGGGACACTTTGATTCAAAAATCTATTTTTAAATGGCTTTTTGACAAATAGTGTGACTTTTAAATGATTTCAAGAAAAGGGGGATATTTCTCTCAAATAGTTTTGATGATTATTTTCATCTATGTCAACATCCTTCATTATTCTTGATTGAGGTTAATGTGATACAATACAATCTTCCATATTGTATCGAATGAGTTATGTTTGACTGTGGATGTGCTATTTTTATACCACTCAAGGTTTGTGGTAAAAGTATTGACATTTCGTATGCTAGTTTCAATACGAATGTTTATTTTATGCTTAAAACTATTCATATGAGGAATGCATTGGACTTAATAAGTGACGGGTGGAGCCCGCTATAGCTCCTCGATGCATCGGTAGGTCTCATGAGACAAACTAGTGTCTTGGCACAAGGCCTTGGAAAAATCTTATTTGTAGTCTTGGCACGAGGCCTTGGCTATGTGGTTATGATAGTCTGGCATTATGCATTCCATCATTATGAAAGTGGTTATTGATATTGCATGTGATCATTCGACTAGTAGAATATCCATGTGAGTAAGTAAATGGCATTATTTCATTTTACCTTTGCCATTTTATGCTGATGTTTAAATTTAAAAGGCTTTTGTTTTAGTTATAAATTGCCTTAAGTGTTTATGCTTAATTATGAAAGCTTCTGCTATAATGTTATCCTTACTGAGCATCTGAGCTCACCCCTTTCAATGTTTTATTTTTCCCAGGATTATGAAGAAGTAATTTATGAATGACCTGCAGGGATAGTATGAGGGGATATGAAGACAAGATGTTTTTTTATGATGTAATGTAAAAAAATTTATGAATGTATCTAGTTATTCCAAGGCTACTAAACTAATCGGTCTTTCGAGACTTGATCTTTCTCATGATCATGCCAATGTTATGTAATAATGCACCGACTCTAGGTAATTAGGGTCGGGGCGTTACAGTTGGTATCAGAGGAAGTTTAGTACAAACCTTGGTAGCTAGATTTAGATAAACTCTGATTAGAGCACGTAGACCTAAGATGAACTTTGAGGATTAGTATAAAATAACTTCCTAGAATTTTGGTATTGTAGAGATTTTGTGAGTTTTCCGAGCAATACATCCCTGTCTGGATACGAGCAGGTAGAGGCGGCTCTGGCACAGATGTACCTAGGGTTAAAACCTGAAAACACCGCTTTGAGCTAGACTCGAACGGGAACTGGTGCACGACAACGGGCCTTGCTGCACTCTTGGTTACGACACTCCCGGGGGATATGCTTAGGATAATTTACATTTTCTTTACAAACCAATTTAAGTAATATATATATAAGATGAGAGTAAATGACCTTGGTTAATCCTAATATGTTTCAAATTGAGAATATGGTGACATTTTAATCTCTAAATGATTTTACGACTACTATTACTCACACAATGCTTTATGGTTTTAGTCAATGGCTGGATTCCAAGGAAGTCATAGTGACTTTGAGAATGATGTACAAGATGGGAACGGTGGTGGCAATAAGCAACAAAATGGAATGTTGATAGGCGTAAAAGATATCGTCTTTATGCCAAATCAATTTTCCAAAAATATGATCAACAACATATATATTAACCAACTCCCAGACTCAACAAGGAAGAGAAAGGTGATAAATGATAAGAGCTCCAGCAATGGAGACCATGGAGAAAAGAACCCTCAATTTTCATCATGCAGGAAATGTGGAAAGAGACACCCAGGAAAGTGTCTCAATGGGACAACGAAATGTTTTATGTGCGGGAAGGAAGGACATAAAGTAAACAATTGCCGAAGAAAAATGAAGAGTACTATGGAAGAAGATAAAAATGGTCCCAAGAGTCCATTTACAGTCATTTGCCGTAAATGTAGGGGACCTGGCCATTACCCGAGTGAATGTCCTATTCTATAGGATATTTTTTTGGTAAAATAAGAATCTATGTGGGAATAAATGGTTGGAGAAATGTTTAAAAAGTATTAGCACTCCTTGTTGATGGGTTCACTATGGAATAATTTTCTCTTGTATTTGTAACCCCGCAGTTTGCCATGTGAGAATGATATTTGAGGAAGAATTGTCTCTTCTCTTGTGGATATGGGTATAAATAACCATTTGGATTTATATGATCATTGGGGTTTGAGAGAATTATAAGTTATTTTAATTTGGGATGAAGATTTAAGGTATGATATAACATTTGTGGGTAAATTTATGATATAGTATTTTGAGGAATTTATCTCATTTTGGCAATATTATAAAATATAGTTTTTGAAAAAGGAAAACACGTAGACCGTGTGACAACCCATCGCGTCAGACAAAGCTATGTGAATCGAACCCACAACCAAAGTGCGATTGGGATTTATCGCCTACCACTAGACTACGTGAAGTCCCTGGTTAGTGTGACTTTTTTTTAGTTAAATGATTTTATTGATCAATAATAAGTTGATTTGGGTTCTTATTTCATATCAAAAGAATACCCTTGGTATAGGAAAATGATTTGGTGATTAAGTGATAAATGTTATTTTGGAAGATGTTCGCTTTGTTGGGAACACTATATGCCCAAGGAAAATAGAATACTATGGGGTTTCATTTGTGGAGTAATGATAGATTTTTATCTACGTTTTTATTGTGGATTTATAGTGATTTGGGTTATTTATGGAAATGATTAAACTATAACAGAGAATATGTGATTAGGTTAATTACCTTTGAGTATGTGACTTTAAGAGTATCTGATGTCATTTGGAGATACAATTTAACATGGGAGACTACCTAATCAAATTCTTCTATGTTTTGGGTTTCAATATTAGTTTGGATTATATTAAAGGATTTTAAGGACAATTGGTTATTGAATGGTATCTATTTAACTTTGGGGTATTGTTGGTTTAATTTTAGAAATTAAGATTAGTGCATATTTATCTCAATGAATATCCTTTTGGGGGATCATTAGATCATTCACTGACCATTTTGGTTTTGATTAATCTTCAAAGACAATGTAAATATATGGTTTATCCTTCATGGATCATGTGATTCTATAGAAGTTTATTCTATCTCTTCCAGTGTGACCAAGTCTTCTTGAATACTCATCGTTTAAAAAAAATGAGTTAGTGGTGGAAATTTATTAAAGAATGAAAATATACTTAAAATGTAAGTATATCTCATAATTTTCTTAGTCAATATCATAAATGAATTCCTCTTCCTTATGTAATGTAACTTAAAAAAAATGGTGTCCGTTTACTTTCCTACTAGAAGACTAATGGTCGTTGTCCCAACACAAGTTTGTGGTTTTCTCATTGTTAACTTTCTCCTGATCATGATTTCTATCCCTCTCCATCAGAACTTGACACTTAGTTTATCATCCATATCCATGTTTTCTTACATGGAATCCAAGTATGGGTTATCTTGGATGACCCTTATACCTCTCTTTCTTTCTTTTAAATTGATAGTTTTATTGACTCTTTTTCCGATGTGGGACTTTCCATTATATTCCCAAGAAAAATTTTAAAAATTGCGAGGACGCAATTTATTGAAGGAGGGGAGAATGTAACACCCCAAGCTTCCTCGGTATGTTTCCTTTCGAATAATGCAATAACGTGCATTGTTCGCAACTTCGAGATTTTAACACACCACAACCAATCAAACTAGCCGTTATGAATAGTAATACCTACTTTTTGAAATTATATATATTTTATATTTCAAAATGGACTTCATTTTTGGATTCGGAATATCGAATTTAGCCTAAGGTGAAATTTTTGTACTTTTCGGATAACTTTCATATTTTGATGAATAGTGAAAATTACTAAATTTTAATTAAAAACAACTTTTTTAATCAAAATAATTAATAGTGATAAATTGTGAATTTGAGTGGTTTTAAAGTATATTTAGAATATATTTTTACCATTTAATATAATGTTGGTCATTGGACATAATTTTACAATTAAACCGAACATAAACAAGTGTCAATCTTTTGATAGTTATTATCTCTTAAAAACACGCTTTTTGTTTTGACAGCGGGAATTAATTTTAAATTAATTTCTGCCACTTCTGTGTTTTGAATTTAGAAAAATGGATTCCATATTTGGAATCAGGATGTCCAAATTTTGTAAATAGGTAACATTTATTTTTATACATTTTGAATAATTACTGCGGTAAATATTTTATTTACCATGGTTAAGGGTAAATCCGGTAAATAAGGGTTAAAACAATAATATTATAATAATACTAAATTACCCTAAAATGTGTCTTAACCCTATTGGTTGATACATGGTCGACCATGGGAATCTTTGGGTCAATTTTGGGACCCCATGGATCCACTTGTAAGTGATAATGACACTTTATATTAATTAAGTTAAAATAAATACAAAAATGACACAAGCATATATCGTTTAGCAAAACAATTGTTACATAGGGTTATACATGTTGGATTTTAGATTATAAATATTCCTTAGAACTATAAAAAGATTTCCTACATAATGATATTTTATTTATACTTTTTATACATCAAATAATGTAAAATATTAATGACACAATGATGATGCAGTAATTACTATAATAGTGAAAAATTAAAATAATTGATTTTATAAATACCCAAATAAATATAATATGACACTTTTAATGAATTAAACTAATTTTATAGGATAATATGATATATTAGGATTGATGTAATTGACTTTTTTCGAAATAATCAATCTGTTATGAGTTTCACAAAAATCAACTAATGAATAGTGTCAAAATTGACATAAAAGAGTTCTTAAAACAAATATTATATTATTAATTGATATTAAATTCCTAAAAATCTAAGGTTCGGCCAAGAGAATTATATCATGATAGTTTAATCATTAATTGACCACTTGGGGGTCGCTTGGATGTATATAGTAAGTTTATTAACCATATTATATAAAAATACAAAGAGACATTGTAAAAGTGAAACTAATTAACTTAGAGTTAATACTTAAAGATAAGGTTAATATAAGTACCCAAACCTGTATAAATTCTATTGGATGAGTTGTTTTCGACCTATCCCCACCTCATCCTTTGAATAGTCAACTTTGGAGCCTTTGGAAACCGAATATGAATTTATTATAAATTAATATTTCTAGCTTTTCCAAAGGTGCCCCTCACCCCTCTTATAAAAGGGCACTCCTCCTACTCTTTTCCTCACACCTCTCAAGCCACTTGGCTCGTCCAAACTCTGACCAACTAAGCTCCCCACATCCCTCTCCTCCTCCTTGAAGCTTCCCCTTAGGCAGAAAGCATTTCAACAAGTCCTTTGGTTCCAACCAAAGTGAGTTACCTAAATTAAAGGTAACGATTTCTCTTAAATTATTTTCATTTATTTTGCTTCTTCAACCCCCAAACTCTTTTTATTTCCCTTCTTTTGTAACAACACCAGTATCCTCAATATACTAGGATGTTGTTATAAGAAGTATTCAAACTACACATACACACAACTCCATCTAATGGATGATGAACATAATGTTTCTGTGGATGGCAAACTAACGCCTCACGAAACGATGATTGTTCAAAAACATCTTACCGCCTCTCATGGTGGCCATTATGATGGCACTGTAATTAAATATGATATTAATGATATATATTTTATATATAAGCTTCTGTAATTCCATTTTATTTCATACCATTATTCGTTTCATGTTGTATATACATACGATAATTTCATTTGAGGAAGTGCGGACTACCGCCCCCTTAAAATGATATGACTCGTTCATACCACACATGGAACGTATAAAGGATGGTGTTAATGAACTTAAGTAACATATATAAAATATTATATTATACTGGAATAGTAATATACCTATATATCATTTGGATTCGATTCTTTTAAAATAAAAAATTAAATGGAAGTAGCGTTCGTGCGTACGTACGGACTACCGTCTCCACGAACGCGATGAGATTCATTCTCCATCGTATCCATTCAAGTATAATTATCATTTAATGATTTAAAAATGATGTTTAAGGACTTTATATCATTCTGGATATGAATAGGATACAACAAACATGACTTATGTAACAAAACATATAAAAGAAAATGAGTAAGTTAACACCCGAAACGACATTAATACTAAGATATTATTAACAAATCAATGTTAAAAGATCATATATGATATCATATTAAAGTAAATGATTCTTGTATTATTCAATAACAATTATTTCACCATTATACAGGAGGTAAACCTACCATCGACCAAGGAAAAAGTAAAAAGTAAGGGATTTTCTTATCTCACTTTCAATTCCGTGAGATTTCCATTTTTCGCCACTAAATTATTGAAAGTGGTGTATTGTGTATTGCCATTTGATATATATTCATGATTCTATTTATATTCATGTTATTCTGTAAATCATTTGGTGGTTATTAACTTTTGGCCATACGACTCAGTTGATTAACGTGGTAAGGGGTTTCTTATCTCACTTTTAATTTCGTGAGATTTCCATTGATCACCACTTAATTATTGCATGTGGTGTATGTGTACTGACCATGATTGTATTCATTGTGTAATATACTTTAATTTATGGGTATTTACATCATCATGGTATGATACTTCTTTCATGGGTGTATGTTTCGTATGTTACCTAATCGATAAGGGAATTTGAGATTTCAATTTCCACTCTTTTGGCTTTACGCATATTTCATTGATTATACTACCCCGTGATTATGTGTGGAATCACTATTCATTTGATTATGTCATAATTTCCAATCCCCTTCCAGTGGATATACTTTTGATACACATAATCACTCCATTGAAAATTCTCAAGTCATTGATATGAATTGGATAAGAGTAGTTTTAACTCTTTCACCATTTGTTGAGTTAAACATCCAATTCGTTGGTGTTATTTTTACAAGAATATGTGTGAATATCCTTTGAATATTTTACACTGAATATCCAATCATATTTAGTGTATTTATATTTTTCACACATAATTATGTTGTTGATTTATCCTTAACCAAAGGATACAACCTTTATGAGAGATTTCATCTCAATTTACATTCCATTGAGACTTCTTTGATGATATACACCAAATCACTTTTATGTGGTGTATATAATGTACTTTGACATAGTATATCATGAATTCCTTTATTCTCATGATATTACAATGTTTTTATTACCTCAATTATTTGTATTCAAGTGTCTCTCTTTTGGTTATAAACTCTAACCAAAATACCATTTTAAAATGTTTTAAAGAATTATTCTTCTAAATCATGCTCATTAATGTCCATATTTTAAAAATGGTTTTAAGGATTTATTTATATGGACATTAAAGTTTTAAAATTAAAAATCCTTTTAAAAAGTTTCAAAGTGGTATGGGACACTTTGATTCAAAAATCTATTTTTAAATGGCTTTTTGACAAATAGTGTGACTTTTAAATGATTTCAAGAAAAGGGGGATATTTCTCTCAAATAGTTTTGATGATTATTTTCATCTATGTCAACATCCTTCATTATTCTTGATTGAGGTTAATGTGATACAATACAATCTTCCATATTGTATCGAATGAGTTATGTTTGACTGTGGATGTGCTATTTTTATACCACTCAAGGTTTGTGGTAAAAGTATTGACATTTCGTATGCTAGTTTCAATACGAATGTTTATTTTATGCTTAAAACTATTCATATGAGGAATGCATTGGACTTAATAAGTGACGGGTGGAGCCCGCTATAGCTCCTCGATGCATCGGTAGGTCTCATGAGACAAACTAGTGTCTTGGCACAAGGCCTTGGCAAAATCTTCTTTGTAGTCTTGGCACGAGGCCTTGGCTATGTGGTTATGATAGTCTGGCATTATGCATTCCATCATTATGAAAGTGGTTATTGATATTGCATGTGATCATTCGACTAGTAGAATATCCATGTGAGTAAGTAAATGGCATTATTTCATTTTACCTTTGCCATTTTATGCTGAAGATTAAATTTAAAAGGCTTTTGTTTTAGTTATAAATTGCCTTAAGTGTTTATGCTTAATTATGAAAGCTTCTGCTATAATGTTATCCTTACTGAGCATCTGAGCTCACCCCTTTCAATGTTTTATTTTTCCCAGGATTATGAAGAAGTAATTTATGAATGACCTGCAGGGATAGTATGAGGGGATATGAAGACAAGATGTTTTTTTTATGATGTAATGTAAAAAAATTTATGAATGTATCTAGTTATTCCAAGGCTACTAAACTAATCGGTCTTTCGAGACTTGATCTTTCTCATGATCATGCCAATGTTATGTAATAATGCACCGACTCTAGGTAATTAGGGTCGGGGCGTTACACCCTTAATTTCTATATTCACAAACTTTATATATAGAAAATATAAAAGACATACTATATTTAAGTCTTTCTCTCCCCCCCCCTCTTGACCAAAATTAGTGTACTTATATGCTTTATATATAACAGATATAATATTCCCTTTTGAAACAATATAGAAAAAATCCAAAATCCCTAAACGTTACAACATAAAAGGTTTCTTTTCATGACATATTATCTATATCCTAAAATAATAAATTATTCCACTCTTTTGGAGAATTGGATACATCAACATTATATATGGATAAATGGCCATTCTTGTACCTTTTTTATTATACTTTATCATATAACTCAATATATAACGACAAAAAATAAACCTCATAACACATAAAAGAACAAATATAATGTATATATATAGGGAATCAATATTTGACTCATTAATTATAGTAACTACACAAATTTTACTAAGCATAACAAGGACCATCTTTTTAGATTTAAGGTTCATCATTATCATCGTTCTTATTTGAGAAGTTCCAAAAATAAAAGTTATAATTCTATAAGCTTATGAAATTTATCAAAAGTAGATATGAAACTAAATATAAAATTCCCATCATGATATAATTATAATATATGGGCCATTTCCATAGATGAAATTGTAAATTCATTATCACCTAAAATTGGTGAAAAAACATCATCATTCTCACCAAAACAAAATGAATATTTTTTTAAAAAAACATGATAACATATATTAAAAAATATATTATCTATATAAAAATAATCTCTAAACCATGAAAACCTAGCACTTTATTCAAATTGATATTGTATTCAAATAAAAATTCAATGGTGACAACTTTTCCTTAAATCAATCAATAGTAACAATTTAAAGCTTTATACCTTTTCCACTATTGAAAAATACTTCATCAATTATAATCATATTTACCATTTCAAATCCATGATTCAATGTGTAGGGATAAAGAAATATATATATTAAAAGGTTAAAATTTGAATAGAATAATATATTATGGTTAGGGGAGATAACTTAAATTTTTGATGGTTTTAGGTGATGAATTTATTTCTCAAACCAAAATTATAGTGTAGTGATTAAGGATTTTTAAAAACAACATCACATGTGAAAAGAAAATTTAAAATTAAGATAAATATATACCTAGATTTATAAATAAAAAATAATACCAATGGATAAATAAATTTTAATAAACAAAATATGAAAAAATATTTTAAAACAGAATTAAAATAAAATAATCTTTTTTTATCTAAGAAAATATTATCAAAATATAGATACTATAAACTTTGAAAAAAACTAAAAACTTACTCCCAATTAAAAAACTAAAAAAAATAGTTGGAAGAGGATTACTATAAATTTTAGTAAGATGATATTCTGTAATAAAAAATTCAAGAGAGATATCAGCATTGTAAACATGACTGCTTAGAAAATTTTTCTGGATATCTGTATTATTAATTTGATGATGGATAAAATAATTTTCAGAAATATTTATAGCACTCATATTTTCACATAAAATAGAAACATGATCAAAATAATATCCTAATTATTGGGGACTTTGTTTTATCCCCAACACCTATTATCAACAACTATAATTAGATATATATTTTTTCATTGTAGTTGAAAAGGAATATAAATGTTACATATTACATAAACCAAAATCTATAGACTTTACTAAATGATAATATCTTCTTAAGATATTTTTTACCTAATATACCACCTCCAAAAATTGAATTTGAATATGATATTAAATCGAAAGCACGAAAATTCTAGATAATGAAGGGAAAAAAAATAATTCCATTTAAATACATTAATATACTTATAACAGCTTTCAAATGATTCTCTTATTAATTTGACTGAAATATTTCCCTAAATAATATCAATCATAATATCATTAATGGTTGTATTAATATATAAAAAACTACCAATCATATATATATATAACTTTATTTCAGTTGGTCTACCAATTTCATATAAATTGTGTTTTATATAAGTATGAATGGGAGTTGTATATGTGTTGTTATTTTAAAGTATAAACTATTTCAAAAAATAAACAACATATATACACTACTTGAAAACATTTCCAAAATCCTTTTGAAAAATTTTAAAACCAATAATGAAATTTAGTTCTCTCATCATACCCATTTCAAACCCTTTTTCATAAGTTTTTTAAAAAATAATTATAATTTTTTTGATTAGTATCAAAAAAATATAACATCATCTAAATAAATAATTAATAATAAAATATTATATAATTATATTTTATTAAAAAGGCTAAGATCAATTAGACCTATAGAAAAATAATTTTCTAACATAAAAGAAATCAATCATCCATACCAAGACCTTGTTATTTGTTTAAGACCATAAAGAGATTGTGTTTTTTTTAAATATAATGTTGATAAAGTGGATTTCCAAATTACATGGGTTTTCAACATAAATGTCCCCAGTTAAATATCTATTTAAAAAAGTAGTTTTGAGATCCATATGGTATAATTTAATTTTTATATAGTAATCGTAGGATAAAAACATCTTAATGGATTAATTTTTAACAACAGGGTAAAGTGTGTCCTCCTGATATACATCTTCCCCTGTATTGTAACCTTTAACAACTATACTATATTTATTCCAAGTAATTCTACCTTGATCATGAATCTTGTTTTTAGTTAACCATTTGGTTTCTATTACTTTATAGTCTAAGGGTCTATAAACTAACTACCAAAAATTATTTATTTTCAACTAATTTATTCCTTTATTCATATACATTATCCTAATATCAACAATTAGTTCTTTTTATACAAACATATGTCCCAACTAGGATACAAAATTTGAGAATTCAACAACATTTACAACATTCCTCCTAGTATTAACACCATAATTTATGTCTCATATAATATTATCTAATTTATGGCTCATCAAGGTCCTTGGTTTTATAGGTATGATAGTTTTATGTTCATTATCATAAGTCCCTTAATAATTGAATTGTTAATGGTCATTCTCAAATTTAGTTTCACTCTCTACATGAACCAATTATTCATCAATCATTTACTTTTTTATAATCACTATATATTAGTTAAAAGTAGAATAATACCCAATAAATATTCCTTAATTGTATTGTAGATCAATCATACCAAATATTTCCTTAGTATTCCTGATATACACCTTTCATCCAAAAACATTGATGTGCCTAACTTTAGGTTTTCTATCAATCAATAACTCATAATGTGTTTTATTCAAAAAATTTATAATTAATAATCAATATAAAATATGAAATACATTATTTATATCTTAAACAAATAAAAAATTAGGAAAACTATACCCATTTAACATAGATCTAGACATTTATTTAACAAAACTATTTATTATTTAAAAAATTACATTTTATTCAGGTTTCTATGGAATATAAAGATTTTCTTTAATATGTATATTTGTGAAAAATAATTAAATTCTTGATTCTCAAATTCTTGAATATGATCATCTCTCAATGAAATTATTTTTGTTACTTTTTAATTTGATCCAGTGTAAAAAAACTCAGAAAAAACCCAAAAGCATTACATTCATATTTTAAAAAGAGAACCCAAGTATGTCTAGGAAAATAATCAACAAACACAAAAAAAACTAATCTAATTTAACCACATGATACTATGAAATGTCCAGAAAAATAAATATGGATAAGTAATATATATTTTGATGTATTGAACTTATTTATTTATTTGATATATTACATATGATAAATTCATATTTGACATACCTAAAATTTAATATTATCAAATAATTTGATTCAACAAAGACTTGAAATAGACTTATTTATAAATAACATTGTTAGGTAAAATATATTATAATG
Source organism: Viscum album (assembly GCA_963277665.1). Classification (NCBI taxonomy): domain Eukaryota; kingdom Viridiplantae; phylum Streptophyta; class Magnoliopsida; order Santalales; family Viscaceae; genus Viscum; species Viscum album. Next base: position 1,887,887,297 of record OY728143.1, on the reverse strand, counting down.
GCCAATCCTTCTATGACAGATCCAGGATTCTAATTGACATTTAAAAAACTCCAATTTTTTCCTCATAGGTAACTATGGTCAAAAGTATAATCATTTTTTATTTTAAGTGTTCTAAATATAATGATTTTATTCTTAAAAATAGAACATGCATAATTCGAAAAATGAAAATAAAACCCATCATCGTAAATTTGATAAATAGATATCAATTTGTGCTTCAATCCTTTAACGTATAGAAATTTTAGATCGAAATTTAATTTGGATCTCTAATAGTCCTAACAATATTAATATTCCCATTATCATTATCCCAAAAGGTAATAAAACATCCATTAAAATTAGATAATGAATAAAAAGTTGAAAAATATCCACTCTTGTGTCTTGACCAACCACATTACATATACATTATATCATTTATATCCCTATGTATTTTCACATCATCTTATCAATCCATAGAGATCATGATTTATTTTTATTTTATTGTTCTTTTTTAGATTTATAACAAGAAGAACTACTTGAATCTTTATACACACTCTAGGTAGTCGTCATGCTTGTCATGCCTTTTCATTGATAATCAACTTTAATATGATGATTCTTCTCTTTAGTTTCAATTATTCTTTTTTCCTTGGGTTACGGGAAAATAAATCTCATATGTCCCAACTATATCCATTACTAACATCTAATCTCAATTATCACATGACCAATATTATAATAATCATTTAATGGTTTCATGAAATATTTATTTCTCTTATAATGAATATCGAATCATACTAAAAAATGTGAAAATTTAACTCTTGAGATTTAAAAATATGATTCATCAACAGATAATATAGAGTTATCTATTTAATTATTTTCACCTTGAATAACATAAATTTCAAAAGTGATATTTTCCATCTGGATAGTTTTCTGATCTCGATCTTCTCCTTGTGTATCATCCTCACATACCATCACGTTTCAAATTAATAAAATAATTATAAAACCTTTATCTTCTTTTGGATGTTTCATTGAATCTAAAATTTTATTCTATATAGAGGTAATAACTCTGAGAAATTTTAAATATTAATCAGATTCAAGTAATAGTGTTCTAAGAAAAGGAAAACAACTAAATATCTTAGTTATCGTTACATTCATTTGGGTGATAATTTCAACTTTATATATTTTAAAGGTATAAAATTATAACATATAATTATTAAATCAAAGTTATATAATATTCTTAGTTCCATTATATAAATCAATGTTCATCTTACACATTTCAAAAGTAGTGGAATATCAAGAGGCATTCTCGAACACATCTAGTCTAAGTACATAAGTAATTGCATTTATGGCCCTAGAATTTGTATCAAATTTTACATCATTATTAAAATCCCATTTTTTCAAATTTTGGGATTTTAGAAGGGTTAATAGCTTATAAATTTATATTCTAACCATGATTTCTCAAATATATAATTATTCAAGATTTTCATTATCTATATTATTCTCCATTAAAATACGGATCTATAATAATAGATATTTTATCTTTAATATCATCCATTAACATCAATATTCATTTCAATATTTAACTAATGTTTGTTATTTCTAAAATAAATCATCAATGCCTTTCTACTAAAATTTCAATTGTTTTTTGATAAGGTGATGAAGAAACACAAGGGGGTGAACTGTGTGCTCTTAAAACACTGAATTTTTATAAAATAAATCCCCCTTGAACTTTATAAATGAACCAGATCTATTTACATTGATCAAAATATTTAGCAGAAACTAGAAAGTGTATAATAATTTTTATTCTAATTCAGGGCACCAAGATCCTGTATTCCACTCCACCAACACTCATTCTACAATATTGGTGAATTTCAATAGAAATTTTTTTCCAAGGGTTCTCAATATAAGTTAGAAATAAATTATTGATTTTTACAATAGCATGCATATGGCCTTTATTATAGTTTGAAAAAAATCATCGAATCCTTTAATATCTCAGTGTTCTTAAAAAGGAGAACTGTGAATTTGGTTAGAAAAAATCTCTATAAAAGAATTAGGATTAAAATATTATAGTCGATATATATATTGATCTTAAAAAGAAAATATATTTCAATAAAGTGTAGTCCTTGAGAATAATCTCTAAAATACTCGAGAGAATATTATGATAAAATTGTAGTAGTAAGGTCAAATATTGAATCAACGTATCTGACACTTAGTAATAAATTGAAAAACAATTTTTCACAAAATGTGGACTTAATGAATTCAAATAACTATATAATAATTATCACAGATTTTTATTGAATTTATTTTTATTCTTCCAATAATTAAATAATCCTTTGAAAACATTTTTTGAATACACATTTGTTGCTGATAGAAATTCTATTATGTGATATTGAATGTTTTAAAATTACTTTTAGAGCAACAAATTCATAAAATCAAGCAATAGGATTTTCAAATGTATCCATTTAAGAAATAATGAATATAAACCCCAAAACAATCAATGTTAAACATATCAAAAAAGTCTCCCGATAATCCTCAATTCTATAACACTTGATGAATTTGAAATTTCAAATCTATATATATTAAGAAATTCTTTTATAAATTGAAGCAAATTAAACTGTTATTTTGTATTGGATGAAATGGTCTTTGAATTAGTCTATCGATATATTTAATTTATTAATATCCTAACAGAAATATCATAATGAAACAAATTAAAATCACACATATAATTGGATCATTGTGGGTATCATTATATATTAGTATTATATCAAAAGTATGGTAGGTAGATTATAGATCAATCCAAATATATAGTTTCAAGATTTTGAGTTGAATAAAAATGTTATAATATTTTTTTTATATAACAAATTTTAATTACCAAAACATGAGGTTCTTTAACAATAGTTATACTCTCAATCATAATATTTTACAAAAACATGGGGCTCCAAATATAGGGTTGGACAAAAATGGTATGGTGAAATAATCATTATAAACAATTATAAAATAATTCTTTATAAGGACCAAAATATTTAGTAGAATATTTTTTTCCATAAAAACAATATTACAATTAAACAAAAGGCTTTTATAATTAGAGAATAAAATAATAAAATAAACAAAATCATAATCTTGAAATCCAAATAAAATAACTTTATTATTAAAAAAATGAAGGGTTTTGTGATAAATAAAATTAAACAATATCAATTTGGATCATAATTCATATGCCCAAAAATAATGGCCACTAAGATTATCTTGTAATTTTATTTTCTAAAATTAAGTACCAACAAGATCGTGTACTTTATGATGTTTTGATGCATTATCTAAAATAATTTTTAAAGGTAAAAATTTTATTTTTTGGATGATTTCAACCATCTTGTTATTAAAAAATATAACATTATACCAAATTCACCTATATTGAGTTATGAATTTCTTAGTGATTCTAAAAATTTCTAAATAACGGATCATTTCACAGCACTTTTTATTATAGTACTGATAAAGTGTTCACTAATTTAACCCAAAATCAAGCATTCTTCCTCATTTCATCTCCATGCTCATGGTGTAGTGCTGTAAGCCTCTACTCCTCTATCATCTTCCTAAATTATATTCCACAAAACTATACAATAATACTAGTATCTGATTCACATTTATCTTCTAATGATTATAATGTGTTTTATGAAAATTGATATATATTCTAGGTTTGATTCATTTTTTTCCATCATGGGCCTTGATTTAATTATAATTATATTTTATATATATATCTGTGTGTGTGTGTTCAAATTTATATATATGTATACACATATATTTATATATGTGTATACATATGTATCCTTCTTTGTATTATATATATATATATTTATATGTTATATATATTATAAATTATATAAACACACACACACACACATTTATATGTATATATATAGTTATATATATGTGTGTGTGTGTACTTAAATATATTAATTTATCTGTTATATATATTAGTATTTATGTAGGTATATATATATATATATTTATAATGATATTTATATATATTCATATTTATACATTTTTGTATACATTTTTTACATTTTTTATTTTTCTAATATTTATTTCGATTATAAGATAGAAATATATTTATATATATGTGTCGTTGTGTGTGTGCATGTGTGTTTCAGAATATTTCTATATGTGTTAATATTATTATATGTAATTTCTTCAATATATTATTTTCTTAGGATATTAATATATGTGAATGTATATAATCATATATTATGTTTATAATATATTTTTATAGATAATACTAAAATACATAGATTTTTAAATATGTTTTGTTTTGTATATTAATATATATGTGTTATAAAATTTATGTGTTTGTGTTTATAGTGTTACTGTGTATTTATTTCTTATATAATATTCAACTCAATGTTGTATAGATTTATATATACCTTTATATTGTGCTTCTAATATATATGTGTGTGTGTGTGTTTTTTTGTTTGTGTGTATTTTTTTCTGTCATATCTAGCCACCGCACTGAATAACATGATTTTTTGACATATAAAAATTATATTTATCATTGTATTTATCAAAAAAGATGACTATTATGGAAAATATATTTGTTCTTTGTAAATATACTTATGAAAAAATATGAAATTGGGAGCTAATTAATTATAGGATATTCCTTGGGACATCACATGTATTTCATGATAAAAATTATGGGAGATGATGTTATGTATGTTAGAGGGTATTATAGAAATATAATTCATATCATCAATAAGATTTATATGTATTCCACATTAATTATTTGTATTATGTTATAGACAATATCTTATTTTCATCAAGATGTTACACACTTTATTAAGAATCATTTTTGTGATCCCAAGGGCGACAAAGAATTTTTGCCCGAAAAGAAACTATAAAAACAAGAGTCGTGCAACATGATGGTTTAAAAAAATAGTTCAAGTAAGAAAAAAAGTTAAAAATTCATAGTGATGTTGAATGACTATGGTAAACCCATTGAAAATAACAGATCGATATTCATTATTTGTAGTTTTCTTAGTACTATGTTGGATGTTAAAATTCAAATACAATGTTGGAATAGTTTTATGACTATCATGATGGATGATGATGGGGAGTGAATTTTTCTAAAAATTTATACCCTTTCCATTTTATTACCTTGAGATAAAGCCTTAAAATTATTATTAATTTTTTAAGAGTTTAATTATTTTGGAATATATTCTTATGGATTTTATTTTAAATATTGATGGAAATAACTTTTGAGGTTTCTATATAATATTTACCACAATGTATATTTGACATGTTGATGGAATCTTAACCCACAAATATTATATTCTAGATTTGTATCCCATGCATCTTGGAATGACATGTATGATATTAATATTCATATTTGATAAGCTATAAAATAGAAAATGACTATAGAGAATAGTAAATATGTTGTAAAGACAAAATACTTATACTATAAATCATGGATGGGGCTCTCTTTATACGAAAAAAACTTTTACATTCTTAGAAATTGTATTAATATATTTCATATAAAAAATAATTAGTTTATAATTGATGATATGTAGATTGATAAATTTGATCCCCCACTACCTTGATCCCGTATCATGTTGAGTGGAAGGAAAATCAATTTAATAAGAAGAGAGAACTTGTAAGGGAAAAAAATAATCCCATAAATGTGTAATTATTGGAAAAAAATTATTTTTACTTTATATTTAAAATCATAATTACATATACATTGTTTCCTTCCAAATAGAGATGAGTTTTCTCATACTGATGAAAAAACTCTATTTATTGTTTTTTAGGGTTTGGTGCATTTGGATGGGTTATAGTGGGGTGGGGGTTGGAATATCTTAAATAATTGAGCTTAAAAAGTAAAATCAATGAAGAAAACTATGAGAATATAATGGGTGAAAGTTATTAATTGTGAAATAGTATAAAGTATTGCATAAAAAAAGAAAATACACAAGAAATTTAAAGAAGAGGAAAAAATGATGAAGATACCAACACAACAACCATAAATGGACCCAAAACACCAATTTGTTTATTAACTGTAACACCCCATTATTTTAAATATAAAACTATGTTTGAAGTCAGATATAACTAGAAACACTACCAAAACCAACCATGAAATATATTATTTAAATGTGATTATTATAACCTGGATATTAAATTATCATGTTTTAATATAATTAAATAAGTTGGGAAATACATACCAATTTCTTAATTAATATAAATTTATTGATAAATTCTTAAGAGATAATAACTCTATTTTTATTAGATACATTTTATTCTTTAAAAAACAAGTTTTCTTCAAAATTTATTTTTATTATTTTCTATTAGAATATATTATAAAAAATTTATCAAAGTCTTAGATAATTTATTTTATGAAATAATTATTCTTTCAAATCATCATATCAAAAATAACATTGGGTAAAATGTTGATATTTTTATAAAATGAATTATTTTTCTTTTAATTGTGACAATTACACATTTTTCAAATAATTTCACTTCATTTCATTAAATCATGTAATTTAAAAGTCCCATTATATTTTAATTTTTTTAGTAGAGTTAAATATAAACTATTTTATTTATAATAATCTAATTAATTTCATTTGAATTATTAATTTTCAGAATTTGGCTATAAGTTTATTTTAATGCAAAAAATTTGTTTTTTCTTGGAAACAATTATTAAGTGCATAATGTTTATCAATATTATTTAAATAAAAAATATATTATGGGAAGATATAAATTAAATTAATATAATATTTATCTATTTATATTAATTGAAATTCATTTAAATATTATTTCATGTCCAAGAGTTAATATGAGAACACCTATTTCATGAAAATTCATTTTTTTAAAATATATTTTCATCATGTTCTACGGGTTTAATTAATAACTAAAGAAAAATACTTCTATTAATTGAATATATTAAAATTTAATACCAATTTTTTAGTTAGAATATTTAATATTATGAAATAATTTCAATTTTTTCATAATGAATAGTAGAAATTGTAAAATTTAATCACTATGGTTATGGTTAAAACAAGATTTTATGCGTAACAAGAACTTGTGTTGAAATTATTTTCGCACACATATTGAATTTTTATTTTATCATTGGGGTTTATATTTAAAATGAGTTATTACAAATTATAAAATAAGTAATATTTTTCTTTTATTCTTAAAGTATAAATTCCTTAGGTAAAAAAAATTGTTATTGTAGTGGAAAATAACATGGAAAAAGTGAAACCTTAGAGGAAAATGAATAAAATAATTCAAAAAGTTTATTTTTTATTTTTTAATGTTTTTATAAACCATATATTCCCTAAAATACATTATTTATCAATTTTTTACGAACTTGGTTTTAGGTTTCATTCACATTATTTTATATCTTTTGGTTTTAACTAAATTTCCTTTTATTCTCATTAATTAAACGTCACATCATATCCTTGTTTATTCACACATAATAATATTTTTTTGTTTGGGAAACCCTTAACAAATCCATTATATACCCCATTACCATTTCATAGATTCCATTGTTTTATAGTTATGCACTCCTTAGAAGTGTTTTTGTTCAAACCTAAAGAGGTTGTCCAATGAACATGTATCATTCTTTATAGATTATTTTGTTTGATTTTTTTCTCCACCTTATTCAAATATTATTCAACTAGGATTATATAATAACTTAATTATATGGAATATACTTATATATTTTTTTTTATGGTGTAACATATTTATATATCCTTCTTCATCAAATGTGAACTATAATTATCATTCGTGTGTACCGCAAAATTCCACATCACAAATCAATGTAATTCGTTTTCCACAATTAATTATAAAGAGTGTTTATAAGGATATATTTAATATATAAATATATTTATATGAAATTAATGACATATTTATAAATCTGTAAAATTAAAATCTCATATATTTTTTAATACATTTGGTTTTTTTAAACGAAATCCATGTTCGATAGCATATGTTACACGCAACACTGAGTTTTGATGAACATCAAAATACTATAAATATTATTAATAAAATGATACCATTATAAAACTTCCATTTAATTTTTTCTATTTAATTATAATAAATTCTTTTTTAAAATTAAATATGATGGATAAATTAAATATATTTAAAATTTTGTACATAATTTTTCACAATGTACTTATAGGATTTGAAAAATTCTTCCTTCTCAAAAAAGTTTATTTATTTATTTTTTTGATAAAAAATCAGAATAAAATATATATAAGATTAGAAAATTTATCTCAAAATAATAAATTCAGTTTTTCATCCCACGTTTCAAAATTATCTTAGGGTGAACTTTTGAGATTTTATAAAATGTTCATTTTTTTATGAATTGTGAAAATTAATAATTTTTTTTTTGAAAAATTACATTTCATTTAAATCATTAAAAATTTAATATTTTTTATGGGGTTTAAAAGTAAAATTCTTTCAATTGTATCATTATTTATCCAATTTAGGTCATTGTAATCAATTTCATGTTTAATTATAACATAAAATTTTTTTTACTTGTGAAAATGTTTTCTCTGGAAAACCATTTTTTCATCAAGCAGTGGGTTTAATTTTAAATTAAGTTATTTCCCTTATATGAATTGTAATTTTTTAAATTGTTTAATTATTTGTAATAATAATAATTGTTATTATATAATATTTTCAACCATTTTCTCATAATGACTAGTGAAAATAGTTAATATTAATTTTTGTGGTTATGGTTAAAATGGGTTTGTTGGGGGTTAAATGAAAATTATTATGGTAATAATTATATAAGAGATTTTATATCACCTATTTAATATATATATTTCAACCTTATATCATTTAATATTCTATAATGATCATTTTTGTGTCTTCCCTCATGTGTAAAAAGTGGTTATTACTTTTTTCTTTAAAAATCCATGTTTATCCCCTCACCCTTTAATAAATGGGAACCCCCTCTACAATCCCATTTTCGCAATAAAATATTATTGGTTTATAAAAAACCTAACCAAATGCCACACTCACTTACCTACTAATTTCTTAGAGTCCTTTTTTTAGAAATACAATCAATTGATGATTTAGGTATAATTCTAAATAAGTTGTCCGAAGAAGAAATGTCTTTCTTAATAGAAAATATTTTATTTATTTATTCATCATAATTCATAAAATATTAATAAATAATTATTATATAATATCATAATAATATAAAATATAATACATTTTTCTTATTTTAATGTAAAAACTTAAATCCATCTCCATTGAATGGGAAATGAAACCATCATTCTTGTGTAAGGCATACTACCTCCTCACAAGCCGATGTTATTTGTTTTCCATAATAACTTCCCACAACTATTAATAATGATGTATTTATGATATATATATATATACATATGATATTAGTAAAATATTAATCATTCTTGAAAATTGGTATATCATATACCTTCCCACCTTCCCAACTATTGAATAATGATAATGTCGTTCATGTGTTCGACAGACTCCCACCTTATGAAGCGATGTATTTAATTTTTCATTATGATGTCACATATATGGTATATATAAGTTTATTTAAGTAATTCATTTTATATTTTTTATGTCAATATCATTATGAATATAAAAAAACAATTACGATATTCACATTATGATTGTGGAAATATTGAATATGTTACAAATTTTGTGTATGGCCTATTATCTCCATGACAGGAACACGGTTCATTTTTTATAACCATAATTCATTGATATTTATAAAATTATAATATATGTATAAAAATATTAATTATGTTATTATTTTTGGGCAAAAATCCCTCAAAGTATCATTGAAGCATTTTTGAGGTGATTGTGTTTGTTGACAAAGTGGACATCTGAGTAGTGATTGTTGACAAAGAAAAACAATGACATACAAATTTGTTGACAAAGAGGATTTCATGGTGGAATGTAGAGTTCAAGAGATGAGGTCAATGATCCATGTTTGATTCAAGAATTTCGATAAAAGGAATGGATGATCTGGAGGCGGTACAAAAGAACAGATACAAGGTGGCGCCGTTTTCCAGTGTTTACCAAATTTTAGGGCCTGAAAATCGGCAAATTATGAAAAGTGTTTTTGGAAAAATGACTTGCGCGCCGAGGACTTAGAGTATAGGAAACATGTGCGCCATATGTTTTTAAATATCATAATATCAATAGATGGCTAAGGAAAAAGGTTCGCACAAGTTTGGGAGTTGGTCGCGCAAGTGTCTAAAAGACAGGAGACGGGCGTGACGAAACTGGTTCACGCAGGTGACTTGCGCGCCGTCGCACAGGGTGGTCAGATTGCCTATAAATACTGGACCACCCCTCCTCATTCTTAACGGAGTTTAACACTTTGAGAAATCAGAGCTCCCGTCGCGCATGTGTGGTGGTCGCGCAAGTTGTGAGTGTGGGTCGCATAGGTGAATTTGTGCGCCAATAGTTGAAGTTGTGCGCCGGTGTTAGAAGTTGCGCGCCAGTTGGCAGTTGTGCGCCAATATTGGTTTGGGTGTAAAAGGAAGAGAGTCGCACTAGTTTGGATTTGGGGAAGATTGTGTTCTGCATGTGTCTGAGGTGAACTTGCATGCCCGTTGTGACTTGTGCGCCGATAATTGCACGCCAAGTAAGGTTTTGTTCTAGTGGTGATTCTCAGACTGCATGGAAGCTGGTACATTTCCCGATACCTTCGGTGCAAAGATATATTCATCTACAGGATAAATTTTTTACTTCAACAAATCATCTACACACAGAGGAAGATGCATTCATTCATGAAAATGAAGATACCTACAGGTCTATAAACTGTGAGTGGATTCATTACAAGAGCAGTGAGCATAGGAAGAGGAAGAAGGTGATCCTCTCCACCAGCAGTGAGCCAGAGAGAGAGAAACATGGAGTGACACTTGGGAAAGCAGTGAGAAGACCCTAAACTTGTAAAGGCAGTGAGACTCGGCTTAGAAGTGATCTAGCCCTAACCTTGTAATCCACAGTTAGTGAAGATTAGTGAAATTTGGTACGACAGGCAACTTGTCGACTTATACACCTTGGACGTAGCCCTTTGCGGTGAACCAAGTAAAATTGTTGTTTCCTCTGCATACTTCGCTTTCTATTTACTTTGTGCAACAGGAAAAAGAGAGAAGAGAGTTTTGCTCAACAGCGAAACAAGATCAGACCGGGCATTAATTTTAAATTAGTCATAACCTGATTCAACCCCACTCTCAGGGTATTCAGCCTTGTGGACCTAACAATTGGTATCAGAGCCAGGTTGAAAGTTGTTCTTCTCTCAATGGAGGTCACCAATCATAAAGGGATTCTAATCTTCGACGGATATAATTTTCCGAAATGAAAGAATCGGATGCAACACTATTTCCGATCCTTGGGAATGGATGTGTTTTCAGTAGCTATGCATGGTATCATAGCTGATATTAATAGTGGTGGTTTATCAGAAGCTGAGCATAGAGAGTTGGATGCTGATTCCAAAGAAATCAATGTATTAGGGGGGAGACCTTTCCAATCCCATCTACACGAAGGTGATGTCATGAAAAACTTCACATGCCAAGTGGGAAAAGCTTTTGAATATATATGAAGGGGATAAAAAAGTTAGAGAGGCAAAGATGCAGGTGTTGTAGAACAAATATGATGATCTGAAAATGAACCCAAATGAGTCTGTTGACGCATTCTTTGACAAGGTAAACATTGTTGTGGAATATATGCGCGGTCTTGGAGAAGTCATTGAAGACATAAAGATTGTAAAGCGCATCTTGAGGAAACTTCAACCTCAGTTCAATCCGAAAGTTTCAGTACTAGAAGATAAAGATCCAAAAGAGCTAACATTGGGCAATTTTCACAGCACCATGGTTGCATATGAAATGTGGAACGATGATAATGAGGCTGTGGAAAAGGGGAAGTCTAAAGAGGTGTTATTTAAGGCCATGAAGAAGCCCACCATTGAAGATTCTAATGAAGAAGAAGAGACAGATGAGGTGATGTCATTTCATTCTTCAAATATACAAAGAGGAAGAGGAAAAATTAAAGGTAAACTTCCACTAGCATGTTTTTGATGTGGAAAGGTTGGTCATCATATGGAAATATGCCCAAAGAAGTTTCAATATGATGATTATGATGATGAATTTGAAATTACCAAGAAGAAAACTTCAGCTTTTTTGAAAGGGAAGAAGCAATTCAAGAAACATTTCTTCAAGAAAAAGAATCTTCTCTCAAAAGAATTTGAAAGTTCAGATGAGTCTGAGGATGAAGAGGTTGAGAAAATTGAAAATTGCAGAGATCGTGGGGTAAATGCCTTGGTGGGGATTGTTGGTAGTTCTCAAAAGGGAGAAGAAGCTGATGCTGAAGAAGAAGAAGAAATTGAAGGGAGAGTTGATATGGAAGCCAAATTGGAAGAATCTCTTGAGGAGATATACATTTGGAGAGAAAAAACAAAGAAATCCAATAAAGTGGTTCGTGATGCCAAATTCTATATGCAACAACATGATGAAGAAAAGTCGGAGCTGTTATAAGAAATTGAAAGAATAAAATCCTCAACACCAGAGAACTCAGAAAATATTGTTGAGTATAAGCTTAAAACTGAGGAACAAAAGAAGGAAATGGATTGTTTGACTAACAAAGGAAAAGATCAGGTTAGACATATCAAAGAGCTTGAAGAAGAATTGGTCAATCTGCGACAAAAACTTAAGGATCAAGATAAAATCTTGACCCCCAATGTGATATCCGAAAATCATGTCATTCAGAAGACAGAGAAGATGAAAGCGGAGCCTAGCAGTTCAGTAGGGAAGAAGCAGCAATTGAGCTTAGATGTTAAGGTCGTTTCTGGGCTTAGTCAAGAACAAAAAATTTGCGATAATTGCAGTCAGACCGCAAGCACTCATCCTGAAATTGAAGGTTGAATTGGGCACAAAACAGAATCAGAATATTCAGAGATCTCAAAGGGAAAATCATATTGCCGAAATATCACGAGGTAATGCATCCTATATCAGGTGTTATTGCTATGAGAAAATGGGACATTCACAGTATGTGTGTTCCATATCCAAGAGATATTGAAGGGAACATGAACAGAGATGGAATCCTAACAGAGAACGGTTTTCCAGAACATATTTTAAAGGAAAATATTTTTGGTGCGGAGGATTTGGACACATGGCTAGGTATTGCACTTCAACTATTCAGGGAAATATGCCAAAGCAAAATCAAAATGATCGCAAGTAGCAGATCAATAAAACAACAAGTGAGTTAAAAGTTCAGAACAGATTTGCAGCTCTGCAAGATGAGGGTGGTCCATCATACTCTGAGAAAGAAAAAAAGTCTCAATACATGCCGAGTGTGAAAGAAAAAGTATGGACCAAGAAGAAGAAAAATGAGAAGGATGTGGGGGCGGAGATTTCCCTTAAAGAATAAAATCGATTTGGTGTTTGGATCATTGATAGTGGTTGCCCATTCCACATGACGGGTAATAAGGATCTTGTTACAGGCATCAAATATGACACAAAAGGAGTTGTCAAATTTGGAAATGATGAAGGCCTGAAGATTGTTGGCTCAGGGAAAGCCATGTTTGGGGGTAAAGAGATGAGACGTGGTGATGTCTTGGTAGTAAAGGGTCTCAGTCATAACTTACTCAGTGTTAGTCAACTATGTGACTCTGGGCACACTGTCCAATTTACCAAGAAGATTTGTGTTGTGAAAGGAAAATATGGAGCAACTTTTCTGCAGGGAAAAAGGTCAAAGGGAAATCTCTACCTTATAGGTGGGGAAGAAGATACTTGTCTTTTATCCAGAGAGGATGAAAACCAGCTGTGTCATAAGCGACTTGGTCATCTATGCCAACCATCTATGGAGGATCTCGTAAAATGTGATGCTGCTAGAGACCTTCCCAAACTATCACGTGATCGCACTCATACGTGTGATGCTTTCCAACAAGGGAAGATCATCAGAAAGACATACAGACCAAAGGAACAAAAATCAACTAGAGTGCTCGAATTGGTTCATGCTAATGTATGTGGACCTATTTCACCATGAGATATAAATGGGAAAAGGTACTATGTTCTTTTCAATGATGATTATAGAATAATGTCATGGGTATTCATCATTACCCATAAGACAGAGGTGTTCAGTTGTATAAATCAGTATAGGAGAGAATCAGAAAAGATGCTTGGGAAGAAAATTCTGAAATTTCGTACTGATAATGGTACCGAATATACAAACAGTCAGGTTGAAAACTATCTCGAGAAACACGGGATAAGGCATCAAGTTTCATCAGTAAGAACTCCCCAACAGAATGGAGTGGTTGAAAGGAGAAATCGGATCATCAACAATATGGCTAGAACGATGCTTATTGATAAAGTCATGCCCGATAAATTTTGGATGGGATCATTTTTGACATTTGTCTATGTTTCGAACAGGTCTCTATTGTGTCCGAAGTAGGGGAAGACTCCATATGAACTATGGTACGGAAAGAATCAAACCCCGAAATACTTTCGAATCTTTGGAAGTAAGTGTTTCATTCTCAATAAAGAAAATCATAGGATGTTTGAGGCAAGAGGAGATGAGGGGATATTCCTTGGCTACTCAGGGAAAAGCAAAGCATATAAATGTTTCAACAAAAGGCTGGGAAAAATCATTGAGAGTAATGATGTCACTATAGTTGAAAATGAACAGAATACTCAACGATCCAGTGAACAGTTCCTGGATGAAAGTGATGATGAGGTAAGCAGCCCAGGTGGAGAAGAAGCGGCAAAGGATGACTCAGAAGAAGATACTGATAATGTGGAAGAAAGTGTCAAGTATGTGTCAGCGAGGAAGCCAAAGAGTCGAGATGAAATTGATAGGAAGAATATCATTGGTGATCAAAATGCTCCAGTTCAGACTCGAAGAATGAAATCATTACAGCAAACATCGTTTTTGTCTCAATTGGATCCGAAATGTTTTTCCGATGCAGCTGAAGATGAAAACTGGGTTCAGGCTATGAACTGAGAGTTTGATCAGATTGAGAAGAACCAGACATGTGATATTGTTTCGAGACCAGCAGACAAGAATGTCATTGGTACTAAATGGGTCTATCTCAATAAGATGAATGAATATGGAACTGTGATTCGAAACAAAGCACGACTAGTGTGCAAGGGGTACTCTTAGATCGAAGGAATAGATGTTGATGAGACATTTGCACCAGTTGCAAGGATGGAGACAATCAGATTATTTTTGGCCATAGTAGTGCAAAGAAAGTTTAAAGTGTTCCAGATGGATGTCAAATCCGCTTTCTTAAATGGGGTTCTGGAAGAAGAGGTGTACATTGAGCAGCCAGATGGTTTTCTCATTCCTGAGGATGAGAACAAAGTTTTCAGGCTGAAGAAGGCATTTTATGGGCTGAAACAAGAACCACGAGCATGGTACTCAAGGCTTGATCAGTATTTGAAGAAGCTTGGATTTCAACGTGGAGGAGTTGATTACAATCCGTATTTTACTAATGAAAGTAATAAACAGATTATGGTGCTAGTTTATGTTGATGACATAATATTCGGCGGATCAGATGAAGCTCAATGCAGATAGTTCTCCGAATTCATGAATAATGAGTTTGAAATGTCAATGATTGGAGAGCTCTCATTTTTCCTTGGTTTACAGGTGACACAAGGAAGTAATGGCACTTTTATTTCTCAATCCAAATATGCCAAGGAGGTTCTAAGAAGGTTTGGAATGGATAATTCCAAGGAGATGAAGACTCTGGTTGCTACGCGGATGAGATTATCAAAAGATGAGGATGGAAAGGCAGTTAATATCATAGAATATTGGAAAATTATCATAAGTCTATTGTACTTGACTGTGACAAGGCTTGATATTGTTTTCGCCACATGCCAAGCAGTGAGATATCAAATTAATCCCAAGGAAAGTAAAATGCTCACCGTGAAATGAATACTTTGGTATATCAAGGGCATAGTAGACTTCGGGCTGACATATAACGACATGTCTCAGATAGAGTTATTGGGATATACTGATGCAGACTGGCCCTGTTCAGCGGATGACAGGAAATCTACATCTAGAGGTGCATTTTATCTCAGCGGACTATGTATTGCTTGGTTGAGCAATAAGCAGGATTTCATTTCATTAAGCATCGCAGAAGCTGAGTAAATTGTGGCCACTCAAGCATGCACATAGTTATTGTGGATGAATCAGCATCTTGAAGATATGGGAGTTGAAGTGAAGTCTCCGATTAGAATCTAGTGTGACAACTCAAGTGCTATAAATCTTAGAAAAAATCATGTCCATCATTCCAAGACAAAGCACATTGATATCAAGTATCATTTCATCAAGGAGAAGGTTGAGCAGGTCATCGTGAAGTTGGATTATGTGCCTACATAGTTACAGGTTGCAGATATTCTGACAAAGGCCTTACCCAAGGAATATTTTGAAGGGAATCGACTAGCTCTGGGAGTTCAGTCGATTTCCCGCACTTGAAATAGTGTGGATGTGAAACCACCCCCCCCCCTCCCTAAGGCATGATGTGTTTTCCCTAATGTGATGATATGTGTTCTCTATTATGTTACACCCTAAAAAAGGGTGACCTTTGGGTTCGTTGACAAAGGGGTAGAAAATAGTGATTTCAAGGGGAATACCGTGTGGCTATACGAGAAATCATGACAGATACGGGGAGAAGATGACCAGTGGAGCAGCCAGATAGGGGGAGAAATGAGAAAGTGGGAGAGTATTAAATCTGACTATGCTAGAAGTGATCGATCAAATAATAGATATCACAACAGCTGAGGATCGTGATAAAAGAAGACGAGTGGTGTCGGAAAGTGATAAGATTATTTCTGAACCAAATATTGGTCTTCCAACAAGCCCATAAACAATTGGTATCAGTTTAGTACAAATTGGTTTCAGTTTGGTGTCAACAGTGGATGTCAGAGATAAAGTGATTTACTGATTAACTGTTCATTTACTCTTGTTTATCACGCTGAGAACTACTCATGTCTGCTTAGAGTATGTGTTGAGTAAATCCTTGATCGCTATCAGAATCGCAATGAAGCGAATGGAGGTTGAAGAATCAACGACGTATCTTTGTTTGGGAAGAGTTGTCAACAAACCCAAAGGGGGAGATTGTTGGGCAAAAATCCCTCAAGGTATCATTGAATCATTTTTGAGGTGATTGTGTTTGTTGACAAAGTGGACATCTGAGCAGTGATTGTTGACAAAGCAAAACAATGACATACAAATTTGTTGACAAAGAGGATTTCATTGTGGAATTTCGAGTTCAATAGGTGAGGTCAACGATATATGTTTTATTCAAGAACGTTGATAAAAGGAATGGATGATCTGGAGGCGGTACAAAAGAACAGATACAAGATGGCGTCGTTTTCTAGTGTTTTCCAAATTTTAGGGCCTGAAAATCGGCAAATGATGAAAAGTGTTTTTTGAAAAAGGACTTGTGCACCGAGGACTTGGAGTATAGGAAACATGTGCGCCATAAGTTTTTCAAGATCAGAAGATCAAAATATGGCTAAGGAAAAAGGTTCGCACAATTTTCGGATTTGGTCGAGCAAGTGTCTAAATGATAGGAGACGTGCGCGACGAAACTGGTTCGCGCAGGTGACTTATGTGCCGTCATGCAGGGTGGTCAGATTGCCTATAAATACTGGACCACCCCTCCTCATTCTTAACGGAGTTCAACACTTTGAGAAATCAGAGCTCCCGTCGCACAGGTGTGGTGGTCGCGCAAGTGGTGAGTGTGGGTCACGCATGTGAATTTGTGCACCAGTAGTTGAAGTTGTGTGTCGGGGTTAGAAGTTGAGCGCCGGTTGGCAGTTGCGCGCCAATATTGTTTTGGGCGAAAAAGGAAGAGAGTCACGCAAGTTTGGAGTTGGGGACGATTGTGTCGCACAAGTTTCTGAGGTGAACTTGTGCACCCGTTGTGACTTGTGCGTCGATACTTGCGCGTCGATATTGACTTGCGCGCCAATTAATGTTTTGTTCCAGCAGTGATTCTCGGACTGCGTGGAAGCTGGTACGTTTCTCGATACCATTGGTGCAAAGAGATATTCATCTACGGGTGAATGTTGTACTTCAACAGAGCATCTACACATAGAGGAAGATGCATTCATTCATGCAAATGAAGATACCTACAAGTCTATAAACTTTGAGTGGATTACTTCAAAGAGCAGTGATCTTAGGAAGAGGAAGAAGGTGATCCTCTCCACCGGCAGTGATCCAGAGAGAGAGAGATACAGGGAGTGACCCTTGGGAAAGCAGTGAGCTGACCCTAAACTTGTAAAGGCAGTGAGCCTGGGCTTAGAAGTGATCTAGCCCGAACCTTGTAATCCACAGCTAGTGAAGATTAATGTAATTTGGTACGACTGGAAACTTGTCGGCGTGTGCTCCTTGGACGTAGCCCTTTGCGGTGAACCAAGTAAAATTGTTGTGTCCTGTGTATAATTTGCTTTCTACTTACTTTGTGCAACAGGAAAAAGATAGAAAGTGTTTTTCTCAACAGCGAAACAAGATCAGAACATGCATTAGTTTTAAATTAGTCATACCCTGATTCACCCCCCCCCCCTCTCAGGGTATTCATCCTTGTGGACCTAACAATGATGATTATTTTTCATATGACAAAATAATAATCTCAAGGGCCTTATTCAAAATTCCATGGTGATTTTTGACATATGAGTTGAATATCATCAAAACATTTGACTTGAACATAAATTTTTAATTAATTAAATATGACATGATGAAGAATAAAATAAAAGGAATAATAAAACAAAAATGAAACTTAATAATATAAAGGATAAAAATAAGTTTATTATTTAGTAAGATGATGAATGAATGTGACTATTGGGGATCAAGGTAAGGAATATCTCTAAACCACCTTATTCTTTGGGTTATGACCACTCTCTCTCTAGATTAATTTACCTCTCTCTTTAATGTTATGTAATTGTTCTAAATTATGTATATACATATCTAAAATATATCACTATATCACTATATCTTCCATTTATGGGGTCATTCATTCTTTATGATCAATTCCCAAATTCATTCATTATTAAATATCATTTTATTATGATATGAGGGAAGATTATGAAAACCATTTTAATTCCATGGGAATTTCTTGTGTTTGTGAATTATGACTGATTTTATTATGTGGAACACATAATCATGGACATGATATGAATCTTATGGGTATTTCAATAATTATATAACCCTCAAATTCATTGGGTAATGTTTTTGTCTCTTGAGATATCATGTATGGGATTTCGGAGTGAACTGAATCCATTAAGGGACTATGTACACCATGTGAGGTTGTCTTGGTGGTTATCCTTGAATTATTTTTATGTAATTTTTCATGATTCTATCAAGTTTATGATGTTTATAGGATTTTATGAAACCATGTTACATATTTTATGCTCTCATGTGGTTACACATGAGCTATATCTTTTATTATATCATGATATAATTGTGAGTCACTTTGTATATTTCCCTATAATGATTATTCCATTACATGTATTTTTATATCAACCCTTTATTTAATATATTCTCTAAGTTATACTAATAGTTTTTAGAAGTAGAAATTGTTTTTGAATATCATTTTGGGTATTAAAATGATAATACTATGTTTTATTTTCCTTTTGTGGTATTATGAAACTACTCATAAATAACACTTGCCCTCACAACCATTGGGTTATATTAGTGTATATTTATTTAAGAATTATTTGATAATATATGTAAAATGAGTGGGTTTCTATAGCTGGTATTAATGAATGACTTAGTTATTTTGGGAATTAGGATTAGAAAACTCTAGTACAATATATAGGGATAAGGAAAAACATAGGAAAACATTCCTAAATTTTTGTAAAGTTCACAACAAATGTTTTCTATTTAAATATATCCATTTAAAGATACTAAAAGTGGATTTTTCTATATAAATGTTTTAGCTAGGGGTAAAGACCCTAAAAAGGGGTCGTTAATCAAGGCTACTTCATCCCCTAGTGCATAAAAATGGGCCTTATGGCACACCTTGTTTTACACTACCAGGGGATATTCATTGGTAAATCGAAAATCCCTTTTTGAATAATTATAATGGGAATAATAATTCTAATAAGATTTTATATTAGTAAATAGATCATTGACAAATTATATTTAAATAGATACATACATTAGTAATGTAATATGTGTCATTTATGTTTTATGAATATGATTTTAATGACTTCTAATTTATGTGTTTAATAGTTATGAAATACTCATCCCAGTTTATCCAATTTTCAGTCAATGGTTGGAAATATGAGAAACTGAGTCAACAATAAATGTGAGGGGCAATGTGATTAATATCCAAATGAGATACCCAGCCTAATAGGAGTAGGGGTCAAAAATTTATTAAAATTATTTTTTACTCATGTTTGGAACCAAAACATGAATCAGGAGGAACATACGAATCACACAAAGAAATAGAAAGTTTCAATTGAGACCTTTATGTTTAAATTTCCCCCATCATTCAGTGTATTTTTTCTACTATTTAATCATTGAAAAAGGATAAATACATTTAATTGATATTTTATATCTTACAATGATCTGACCAGGAGAATTTTTCTATTAATAATAATCATATAGATGGAGAATATAATAAATAATGGATATTAATAAAAAATATCAATCTTAAGGAAGAGATCAATGTGACGGAGTGGATTAAATTTTGGAAAACATTTTTGGATAAATATTTTACTCTCACTCTCCAACTTAAAATGGAGTGGGATTTCATTAGCTTGAAGTAAAAAATATGAAAATTCAATCAGGTCATATGAAAAAAAATCATAATACTTATATGACACACCTCTGCGTTTTTCCTCTTATCCTAATGTAACGTTGAAAACTTATTTGGTTAGATAAATAATAGTTTATGAATAGATTTGGATGTTTGGTATTGTCATAGCTACAACAAAATTGTATGATGTGTCATTACAGTGGAAATCTATATAATAGACTCTCATGGTTATCACAGAGATAATAAGTGTAAAATTGAGTTTAAATCTAGCAGCATGATGGAGAAATATAATAGTGTAAATAAACTAAAATATCCCACTTATCAAATCTGTGGGAAGAAACCTCCTAGAAATTTACTAATAGAGATGAATCAGTGCTTTAGGATTGGAAAGTAAGGACTCCTATATAGTGGTGGTTGAAGGTAGAAAGCCCAAAAATGATATGGAATAAAGGTATTCTCCATCCAAACCTCATCCCATTGTATAATGTTTCAATATAAGAAACAAGGAAACAATGTGAATCAATGCACTAAGTAAAGGGTTGTTGATGATAATGTAAGATAAAAACCACCAAGGACGAGGGGATCAAGGGTGATCATATTACATTAAAAAAATAGAGGTGGATGTTAACAATGAAGTGGTGATATACATTATATTTATTCAGAAAAGAATAGATAACATTCTTTTTTATCACAGTTCTACTCATTATTTTATATCATTAATGTTTTGTAGAGATATTTTTGAACAAATGCAAATTTGAAAAGATAAGATACTAGTAAAGATCATGAATAAGTCAATTATTTCCTCCCAAGCATATAACGCACCACATATTATTATTTGAGATTTGAACTACCTATAAAAACATGTGATATTACCATTAGTATAATTTCTTGTAATTCGTTGAATAAATTTTACTTCCATATATAGTGCCAATATAAAATGATGAGAGAATTTAGTAACCATTCTTATGATGAATCACCCTCTAATTATATACAAGTTCGATGAGGAGGATTAATCTTATTTGGTATCATCATCTGAAGAATAAATATTTTTTCCTTTTGAGAAATCACAACTTTCCCAAATGGTTGAGTTTATGGAAGAGATCATGCTCGAAGTCATTCCCATTACAAGGGATAATAATATTTTATTCCCTAAATATATGTCATTCCTTCATCCTAGTAGAGATGTTGAATTTTTAATCAATCTCATCTAGTATCAATTGAAATGTCCAAGACTTCATATCTAATGGCCCTCAGAAAACATGAGGAATTAACGATGAAACTACAAGAGAATCTAGATAAAGGGTTAAAAAGAGCATGTACTTTACTTTGTGGTGCATCAGTCCTCTTCTTCAAGAAAAAGGATGTGGAAATTCATCTCTTCATTGATTACTGTGATCTCAACATTGTTGGGGATCATAATCATTTAGAACACTTCTCAAGAAGTTCCCACTTGGTGATCCTTTGTAGGTAAGATCATCTGCATAGACCTACCAATAATAACACACCATGTGTAATGTTTCATTATTAGTTCATATCAATAGGCATATGTATTGACCCCCTAACTTTATATCATTATAAATTTATTCAAATTGATCATATACATTAATTTAAGTGAAAAAACCATGACAAAGAATTCATGGTAAGGTAGATTTTTTGGGTGTTTCATTTGATGTCTGGAATTTGTGAATGGTAAAGATAGTATTTGTTGCTTCGGTTTTAGAGAAGTCATATCTAGGGTCTAGTTTATTAGGATGGTAGTTCCATGAAAAATCAATGATCATGGTAGTCTAGGGTAAATCAAGAAGGTTAGATCAAAGAATAATAAATCACAAATGGATTAAGACACATGTTTGAATCCTATTTTATGAGATATTGAAAGATAAAGAGATTAAATTGCACAGTGTGTGTTCAAAGGGTGGTTTCCATTATTTTGGCTATTCTTTGTCTCTATATGGGCCTCAACGGGTGTCTAGATCTTCTCTTGGTCTATAAATAATATTCAATGCTATCGAGATAAGTGCCTAAGTGGTCACACACAATAGAGTATTAAAGAATCTTTCATATTCTAGTGAATTGTAATATAGGACATAGAGGGACCCACCGTAGGATCTGAGTGTTGCCTAAAATTATCGATCAGTGATAAATAAAAAATTCATTATTATTTGAGGATATAATAATTTGATTAGTTTTATTCATTAAAGGTATGTATAATTATTTATATAATTATAAAGAATAATATTATATGAACAAAAGTATGTTCATCTTCATGTTTCATTTAATATATGGGGGAATTAAGAGTCGAGTGTATGAATTGGGTTTATCAGTTAATATATTTATTATATATTAAAAGTATGTGATAAAATATAATTGATATTTATGAAAGAGTTATTTCAGCTAAATTATTTATTTATTACTTATTTATTGTATGTTAAATATAAGGGTATATAGGACCATAATTGGGTATTTGAGTCATCCACTATATAAGTTAAGGATAGGCTAATTACCTTTACTATTCATGTATTATGAATTTAAGGTATGAGATCATAGTGATCATCAGGAAATTGAGGTAATCATTGGACCCCCTTTCTAGCACCTTAAACTCAATGAAAAACATGTATACAGATTCTTAAAGCATGTATGGGTAATCAAGATGGGTTCAACATCAAATCCTTCAATAAACATTTACTAGAATTGAGATATAGTCAGGCACAATTCGAATTGAATGATTTTGTAGTTATATTTCATTTTATATTCAACAAATTATGCACAAAATATCCTTATACCATACAAGGGTCTAGATCATGATAGATGATATGTTTCATCAGTCTGGTGAGGAAAATTTTAATTCCTCAACTCACCAGCATCCACTGCACACCCCGGTACCATAAATTAGTACTAAAGTAACGTTGTAGATTTTTTGAGCCAAGAATTGTTTTTCTTTAAAGATAAGTATAGATATTAAAATTGGTCAAGAAATATCTAACCGTTCTTTCATCCGATCATGATTGGCCAAGTTATAACCATCTGATAAAATAGAATTGAAAGTAGTGTGTTTTTGAGTATTAAAAATATGAATAAAGTATTTCTATATCTGTTAAATTTACATGAATCAATAGAAAAATATATATAAATGATTTGATAACAAATTGATCCAACATCCAACCTGAATCTGACCACTAGAGCTCCTATGACCAGGGACCCATTCTTTCTCGAGTAGAAGAACTAAATTATTATTTTATTTTAATATTTTATAATTATTTGTTTTTTATACATAAAATAATTTTGGATGTTTGGAGGAAAAAATTCAGGAGAAAAAAATAAAACTGGAAGTAGTATATTTATTACCCTCGAATTGGGAATTTAAAAAATTCAAAAAAGGGATAAAAGTGGATAGTTTATTTACTAACAAGATGATAAAAAACAAAAGGTAATTTGGCTTTTAGTTGAATCTAAATGGGTGTACCACTACTGGTTCGATGTTTTTCCTCCCCACTTCCCTCCTCATTAGAGCCATGATTGAGGTACCATGATACTGGTAACCTCTTATATTATTCACATGTATCTTTAGGGACCAACAAATAAGCACTGCCACATTTTACCCTTCAATTGGTGAGAAACCATTGGAGCTACCCTAACTCGTCGGCATCCCCCATCCTAGAAGAACGTCCTTTGTCTTTGAATAATTACATGATGATGTCGCCACACTCACCATTAGTGGACAGAAACCCATCCTCATTTTTATCTCTTAGTACCTCAGTCAGCTACCCATGGTTTGTGTGCATCATCCACCAACAATGTCACCACCATGAGGATGTTTTTTCCACCCTCAACTAGTGACGCTACGGCTAGTTCCAAATTTCATTCCCTACCATTCTTTCACCAGTGGCTGGAACAAGTCAGTGGATGTCATCACCCCTTGAACAACTTTTGGACGAGGCCAAATCCCTCTCAACAGGCCCCTTGCCCCATCATCATCCTATGTCTGATTCGTCTAACTCCATGTCTTCTCAAACTGGATGTATAGATCTCCAGTGTGACACCCTATATATGAGGTAACCCCTGATCATGACCTCAACCATTTTCTTATGAATTATATCTTCCTTGAAATTGTTTAGGTAATGTTTTCCCAATTATGAATGGGTATACTTGAGGATTTCTATCCCAAAACCGCAATACACAAGGTCTAATTAGCATGATATGGGGCATCTAAATGGTTATTAATTTGTATTGGTGGGGTTTTAGGGGGCAAGTCATTTTATATAATAAAAAATAACTAATTTAAATAATTTAATTCTATTATTAAATTAAATTATTTATCAATTAATTATTTATTTAAATTTTAATTATTAATACTATAAAGAAATTTAATTAACTTTTTTCAAAAAAAATTATCAAGATTAGATAAATTATTTTAGTAAATTATTTTAATTTAAAGATTCATTTAATTTATTTGATATCACTCATACTTTAAATTTATTTTATTTTAATTTTATCGAACTGATTGGTGTTGATAACTAATTGAACCTATTTATGTCTAGTTTTTTTTATAATTATTTATTACCGACATGAGATGTTTATAATAAATAGTTAATGTTATTACAATTTTTTATAGTATTTTTCATTTAAATATGTAAAAGGGACTACATTTCAAATATTTCTATCTATAATTTTTACTCATTATACCCCCCTACTGTATGAGAGTATTTTTTTATTGAAGATGAAATTGTATGTGACATACCATGCCATGGGTAGGATAAATCCAGAAAATAGTTGGATAAACTAGATGGGGATGACCTACAACATGAATCGATCTATGACTCGGGTATGATTCCCTTAGGTAATGGTTGATCCACTAAGTTTAAATGGATTAACAAACATCATATTCTAACAAAATAGTTAGGTATTTAGTATCCATTATGAACTTGTCTATTAGTTTATACACATTCATGGTGGAGTTAAACACAAAAAATAATAAATAGAAAATAATACACAAAGAGGTTATGGATGGGTTTTCTATTAATGTCCAGATCTATGTGTGTAAACATAGTGTGAACATATTTATAGAAAGGTATTAAATTCTTCAAAAATTATGAAAAAAATCAAATAAAAAATAGTTCATAATATATTTCTATGATTTCTAAATAAGTTGAGTGAAAATTCCACTTCATTAAAATAAAAAATAGAGAATCTCTTTTGAATAATGAGAAAAGAAGAAATTTATTATAAAATAGTGGAAAAAAACAACATGGTAGCCAAACCCAAAGGTTTGAAAGTGGTATTGAATTCCCAATGACAATAAAATTTCCTGATAAATATGTAAAAATAATTCATCACCCCCCATGGCCATAAATATATGCTATGGTGGAAGCCCAATAAGAAAAAACACACCTCCCACCCACATTGACATGTATTGGGAGGAATAAATGATAGATGAAATCAGACTTCTCTATTTGTCAAGATTCCCACTTGATAAAGCTAGTGAGGAACTCAAAAAAATGAAACTTGATTCAACACAATTAAAGAGTAATATAACCATGAAAAATAGAATCAGGGTTCCAATCCATCTACCAAGAAGAAGGATATATGATAGGATGATGGATATAAACACTCTTTTCCTGCTCTCAATCACTCTCACCTATCAGTACCGGCAAGAAGATGCACCACCATCCTTATGCGATGAACCAATATCCAAATACTATAGTGACATTCACACCGTCAACAAAAAATTGGTCCAACAAACATCAGATAAAAGTCAAAAAAAAATCACCATATGTTTAAACCTTGGTTTTGCTGACACGAGGCCATTTCTAACACACCATCTATCAGGCATTATACCATCACTACCAACATATGATGATGAAACAATGAAAATATAAATCGACTACATACCTTATTGACTCCCTCTAGTATAGATAACACACCTCTACCACTAATAGTGGCCACATGCATGACCACTAAACCTTATGGCCTAAAAAATTGACCATAAAGATCTACCTCATTTACCCCAATGTATAACATCAAATGTCATGATACTACCACTGATGATCCCGTCACTCAATGATATTGGGATTCTAAACAATGAGAAGATATTAAAATATAATCTCTATTACATCCATGACTTCAATGAATAGGCATATCCACTTTTGGATTTCATATCAGAAATGTTAGTGTCCGGAGCTCGAAACAACACATTTGAGGAAGGATGGAGAGAAAATTATGGAATATGAATGAGGTGGGAAATCTTCATCAATGGGGAGAGGGAGAAAATGGAAACCCAATATAAGGTATGGAGAAGATGAGTTCACTGTGAGGAAGGTGGCCCCATGAGTGTGGTGTCATTCGAAAATATCTTCCATCATTTGAATATGAAAAAAAATGAGTGTTTTGGGAGATCGCCAGATAATGTTTATGGTTCCTCATATAACTGAGGAGTTTTTATGAGAGTTATGGATTTACATAACTTAATTTTTTGGATATGACATATCCAAATATATTTTTCTATAACTTTAGAGGCATGAAATAATTAAATAATACTTATTATTTTAGAAGATATGACTTCACTCATCAGATTAAGGAAGCATGAGTTAATACGGTTGGATAATCCAACTCCGGCCTAAAAACTCTCCAAATAGGGGCATAGCCAAATCTTAAAGACAATTAAGGAGGTTCAAGTATCTCTAAAATTATAAGACATATGTAATATATCTTTTTTATTCTAGGGTTGAGGGTTTCTAGAATTTTATAATACAATGAGATATATTTAATGATTTAAATAATCAATAATGTATAATTTAGAATCAAGGCAAAAGTAATAATATAATATATTTAATATTTTTAAAAAATTAAAAGTAATACCACATATACAATGTGAGGAATAATGAAAAAGAAAAACATATACACTAGAATGAGTTTCCAATATTAATATAGGGTCTTGTAGAAAGTACTTTGATATTTGAAATTCAAGGTGTTTGTTTCCCTAATATTTTTTAATCCACATTAGGAAGAGATGGTGTCAAAACATTTACAGGAGATTCGTTTGTTTTTCAAATGATGGTTACATCATAATGTTATCATCAAATTATTATGTAACACATGGATACTACATTAGGTCATGAATGATATTAGATATTTGTTCATCTATGAGATGATTTCAATGGGAAAGGGGAAAAATATATGAGTAAGGATATTATTACACTGGATAAGTGTAAATTGAAATATGTATCATGTTGTTTCAATGGATCCCATTCATATATAATTTTCACCCATGTAATCTAGTTTTTATTATTATTAAAAAATAAAACATACTGATAAAATAAATTGTTTCCATTTGGGAAATTTCACCAACCAATAATAACATTAAATAAAGAATAATATTTAGTTCATATGGTGAAAAACTTGAATGGAAAGGTCAAAATTACAATGGAAAGTGTGCTGTCAGAAAAACATTTTCAACATCCTTCAAATAAATTATTATTAAAATTGATTTTATTTTCTTTATGTACTGATAAAATAGTTTTTATATAATTTTAAATCAAATGAACTAAATTGAATAATCAAGTACTCTCTTCTTCTTTAGAGATTTTCATAAATTATAAGTAATGTTTCTATCCTAATTATTTGATATTAAATACAGTATTCATATAACATACTTTTATTTAAATATATTAACCATGTATGTACATAAATGTAACAATTATTATGTTCTGTTCTCTAAATAGTTGATAAAGAGTGGATCCTAATTCAATAGTGAGAATCACACTACTTCTTATAGTGATTTTAATGGTTCTAATTGAATGTTTATTGAGTATAACAAAAAATTCATCTCATATGTCCATTGGACACTATAAATCATTATTATAGTCTAATAATGAATGTTTTTGTGGTGTTTCATACTTCACCAATATTTTAGTAATACAATAATCATAATAAATATATGAAAAATATGAAATATAAAACATTTATACCCAGTAGTGGAAATATAATAATTTTCAATAGAAAATAATAAATTTTTAATGATGTATCTTATATTGTTTTATAATATTATGATTTAAATAGCATAATTATTGTAGACATATTTATTTACTTATTTTTTGACAATGAATCCTTAAGAAAAAAATGTAATATATAATGCTTTTTGAACTAGTATAGTTATTTTGCGTGAACTCTTCCATTGGTAATATACTTCATAATATTCCATAAAGTCATTAGGGAATGTAAAACTGATGTATGTTTTTAACATGGTAATAATATATGAGTTTCTTCATGTAGGTATATTGAAAAATAACTTGACCAAGCACCCTCGATCAATATGAGTAATTATGGTGTAATTATTAAAGTCAACATTACATGATCTGCATTAGAGATACAATGATAATTAGGAAGATTTATTATGAGTATTACATATTTACATTGATCAAAAAAATAATTATGATTTAATTCTAAAATTCAAATTCCCTAATACATCAGAGTCATGATATAAGTAAAATGAGATTCAATAGTGCAACTTCTAACCATTACATAGACAATGATTATTTTTTATGACATGCACTAAAAATAATGATGTCATCCCATGGTAATATTTCTGATATCATGAAAACTAGATCTTATATGATTTATCATAAAATTTAAATCCATTATTTCATTTGAAAATGTGTTTAGATGAAAATATTTGGTTTAATATATAAACAAACATGCATTAAGAAAACCACAATGAGTATTAAAAGTGATTATACTAATAGTTTCATAGAATATTATAGAAATTCCTATGATATAAAACTATTAGTCAAATCATAGACAAAATTTAGATAAAATAGTCAACATCTATACTAGATATAGTGGGAGAAATATTGGCTTGGTTTCGGTCAATTCTAGAGTTGAAAAAATTATTTACGTAGGAACAAGTTCTATAAGACCTTATAGAAAATGAATTTTCCAGAGACACATACTATATAAGGACAAAAAATTATATCAATTTCTATTCCCTTTTTATAATTATTTAATATTTTATAAATCACATAAAGCAACATAATAACACACAAAAAAAATTATAAATGTTGAATTAATAAAATAAGAGGTCTTTCTAGAAATTAATGATTTTATATCAATGGAATGGTAACTTAAACTAAAGAAAAGTAATGTGACACTTATCAATAGTAATCAATACAATGGAATAGTAAATTCACAAATTAAATAATAAATAAAATGTTGGAATCATATAAATGAAAATATGATACAATAATTTCTTGGTATATGTAAATAATTTTTTTGAAAATGATAAATTAATTCTTGGTATTTTAGTAAAAAGTAAAATTTTTATTTACAATTTCATAATTAATATAATGAATTAAAAAAATTTATTTTCATAAAAATTATTCATAAATTAATATTTTTCTTTTTTATGATTGTAATATAATTCTATGAGACCATAATTAATTTTTCTAAGTGTTATAAAAATAGTTATAATTTCAAAACATGTATTTTTCAAGCTAATGAAGATTTTAATTAAAATAAATAAATTTATTATATTTATAAAAAAAATTATTAAAATTTAGTTCATTTTTTAATTCTGGAAAACAAAAAATGTTTAGGGTGAATTTTTGGGATCATTTTAAAATAGCTTACTTTTGTGTGAATAGTAAAAATACGACAATTTTTGATATATATACATTATAAGTCAAATACAGTATTCCTTGAGTCATAACTGATGTGAGAACAATAATCTATAAATCCTCTTCATTATTTAAATATTATTAGTGATTATGGTGAAACTATTCATATTCTTGAGCCAAAATAATAAAATAATGAATAAAATGATGAGAAAACACCGCTCTTATCATTTATAAATACTACCCATTCCCACATGTTCTACTAAAACCATTTAATCATTC
Organism: Viscum album; assembly: GCA_963277665.1. NCBI lineage: Eukaryota > Viridiplantae > Streptophyta > Magnoliopsida > Santalales > Viscaceae > Viscum > Viscum album. Next base: position 1,887,856,712 of record OY728143.1, on the reverse strand, counting down.
TTCCCTAAAACATTTATGATTAATACCCTTTCTAATCCCATCCCCCAAGTCCACATAACATGGTCTCATAAAAAGAACAAACCATTACTTAAGGATGTTCTAAAGGAGGAGAAAATCAAGAGGTAAAAATCCTCTTTCTTTTTCTTTTAATTTCTTTTATATTTTTTTTATTTTCTTATTCTCTCCCCACATACCATTATAGAGAGGAATTTTAACTCTATTATATTTAATAAAATATGAATTTTTCTCTGTAATAACCTATCATTATTTATCTTCCTCTCTCATTTATTCAAAAAATGAAAACATCACCTGTGATGTGTTAGTTTATTGCATTCAAGGAAGATGGGTATTCAATTTCCTTTACTGCCTTCAAATTTTGAGAAATTTTTTTTGTCAATAAAGAATATATTATAGTATTAAATCATATTTAATGTTCTATAATCATTATATATACATTATATTATTTAATAAAACAAAACTCATTTTTTATGATCGAAAAGCCACTAAAATAATCTAGACGAGTATCACTAACGCCTTACTTAATTAATAATCCTAACAAAAAATATCCAAATGAATCATATAAACATTTTATATTATTTATTCTTATTAATAACATATAAAATCCATTTTTTATATCTATTCTCATTTTAGATGAATTTCCATACTCATATACAAGTGAACTGATCATAAAAAACAAAAAAAACGAACACTCCCAAACTATGAAATGAAATAATATAACTCATAAAAATGCCAAAAAATGAACATAATAAACTATATTATGTCAATTACTTGGGTTATATATACATAAATTATTTATTAACGAATTTAATTTTAATATTCATGATATTAAATACATGTTCAGAACAATTTCATACATAAGGTAAGTGATTCTTTCTGAACCTCTACTTTTTCCATCGGGTTATGATTTCTCTCTCTTTATCCCAGTGTATTTCATATTTATTTTTATATAATTATTCTAGATGATATTTATATTTTCTGAAATCATGTATTCAAATAATTTCATCCTTATTTGATGGGGAAATACATGTTTTTAAATTGTTCCCTTCTCAAATCTTATAAAAAAGAAATCCCAATTGAAGGAAACTTCTCGATTTCTTATCAATTTTTTTTACACTACAAAATCAATTTTAAGATAAAATTATTTTTATAAAATTTCTCATTTCATCTTGAATAACTATCTTGGTTCATTTATGGTTTTATTGAAAAATATATTCCTTTTCCTCTTTGTAAACTATTTAATATTTTCCTTAAACCAATAATAAAATGTGTCATTTCTAATGACTCTTACATATTCTTATTTACATGTTATCACTTTAGTTTTTCATCACTTATCATGATATAAGCCTATTTTTACACATGAATATTCACTTATTATATAAATCCATTGTTTCGTGGACACTATTATGATATTAAATTTTTTGTAACTTATGACATGATTATGATACCCAATTCATTCCAATGGTAACCCTTATGCTTGATGCTTCATATGACACACATATAAAGGAAAATGTTATGATGGGTGTTCCTAGATATTGACCCAATTTATTGGGTGATGTTTTTTCTATGGTTATATAATGTTGAGTAAGGGAGTGAACATGATTCCTTAATGGGACTTTTTCCACCATGTCATATAGTCTTATTAATTTGCCACAAATCATTTTTATGTCTTGTTATATTTTTTGCCACATTTTTATAATTCCATGATTATATGTTCCTGTGTTATTCTTACTTATGTTTATTTTTTTCCATGCATTTTATAATAGCTTGTTATTCCTTCTAATCCAAGTGATATGCTTTATACTTATTATTATTCCCGTAATGGGATTTTTTCTCATCCATTAGTTCATTTATTACCCAGGTTATCCTATGTAGATTTATGAGCTCAATGGATATTAAGATAACATTATAGGGATTAAATTGAATAATTTTTTATTTTGGTTACATGTTTTTAAATTATATACCTAATATTTCAAAGACACTATACATTATGATCATTGGTTATATTCTATGATTAATTATTCATAAAATCATTTAATGATATATGTAAAAATCTATGGTTGATATAGATGGTATTAGAGAAAGGTCTTGTAATTTTTTGAGATAAGGTCTAGAGATCTTTCATAAGATCCCTAGGGTTAATTATATCACCATGGATAATGTATATTAAAACATAGGTTGTCACATATTAGGATATACATTTCATTTATATGTTTAAACTTCTATATTAAATGTTTTTTTATTTTTATTAGCTAAGTATTCAATCCCCCTAATTTTACTTTATTTTTCTTAGTTACTGGGTGGAAATATAAGAACATGTTCCAACAATCAATGAAATAGTAAATTTGATGATTTTCTTAATGGTATTCTATATATGATGGGAAGAGGTGTTCAAAACATCATGATAGTACTTGATGAACAAAATCATGTTATGAATAATGACTTGAATCATGGTTAACAGTCTCATTTTCTAAGAAATATAAATTTACAATCGAATCCTTCATGTAAAAACGTCCTCCTATATTTATTGTATCTCCTGATCCCTTCCTCAAAAATAAAGGATCAACTCCCTTATGAAGATATTTTTTTTCCTCCAGATCCTTGAAGAAGAGAATGGTGTGCTGACAGTCTATCATTTTTATGGGGGAGTCTGATTAGTGGCAGATACATTACAAGAACACAATGTCCAATGTGAGAATTTATTCCATGGAATTAGAGAAATTCTAGAAAATATTTTTCAATAAATACTTTTTTGAACCCTTCTTCTCAATATAGAATGGGAATTATTTAGATTAAACCAAAATAAAGATGACTATATTGGAGTTTATAAGATAAACTTTACAAGGCTTGTGTGATATACCTTCATATTTGTCACGAACACTAAAATCAATGTGGATCACATCTTTAGTGGATTAAAAATGAGTCTATGAAAAGTTATGGTGATTCAAAACATTGATGATTATGAGGATATTTTATATTGTGCCCTTATGGTTGAAATGTATATTAGATACTCTCATTGGTCTTGTGGGATTAGAGATAAAAATAGAAAAATAGTGTTTAATATGGTTTTATAAACAGATACATCCCATGATGAGAACAATACACAATATACCATGTGTCAAATGTGTGTGTAGATTCATCCCAAAAACCATATAAAGGGAACTAATAAATTATTAAAATGTATAATAGAGGGGCATGTGATTATTAAATGCTAAAGTGATATTATTAATCTCAATAATGCAGAAGAACAAAGGAAGGTATCGATTGAAACTCAGCCTATAGTGTAATATTTCAACAGTATGGAACATAGCCTTTATATAAGTCATTTTCCTAAACCAAGGGTTATTGGAGGTAGTCAAGACAAAAACCTCCATTTCAATAAGGAATGGGATACACCATCACTACTGTTGAGGTGGATCTTAAAAATGATGTGGTGATAGGTACATTGGTTATTCATTAAAGAATATCAAATGTGCTATTTGATTCTAGTTCTAAGAACAATTTCATATCTAGTATGTTTAGTTGAACTATTCAAACACCACCTCAAATTATTGAGGTCGAATTATCTATAAGAATATTAACCTATCCAATTATTTCATACATAGTATATAATTCCTCCCCATATAATGTATTTGGATTGAAATTCCCATCAAATCATCTCATACATCCATTGGTGGAGTTTGATGCTATATTTGGCATGGATATTCAATCTTTATACAAAAAAAATTGATTTTTGAGAAAGGGAGATCAATATTCACATCCTAAGGAATCCTCCAATTTTATAAAAATGTAAGGATGAGGATGAATCTTCATATGAATATTTGTATCAACTTTGGATATTATTTCCTTTTGATAAAGAATATCTAGGAAAATCTATTCAGAAAAAGAAAAAGATCCTTCATGATGATATGCCCATTGTAAGGGACTACACTTATGTGTTCCCTGAAGACTTATCTTGTCATTCTCCAGATAGATTGGTTACTTTATCAGTTAACATATTCATAGATCTCTACATATATCAAACAGGCCTTCTAGAAATTCCACCATTGCGATGGATGAACTGAAGATTCATTTACAAGAGAATTTGTACAAGGGTTTTATAGGCATAAGTGATTCACCATGGGGTACACTAGTTCTATTTTCCAAGAAGAAGGATGGATCAAGATTCCTATATATTGATTATTGTGAGCTCAAGAAAATCATGATAAATTAAAATTATCCCATTACTTGGGTAGATTACTTATTTTATCAAATATGTAGGGTCATGTATTTATCTAAGGTGGACCCTCTCTTATGATATCTCCAATTATAGGTGAGGAAGAAAGATATTCCTAATACTGAATTTTATATGAAGTTATGGAACTATGAGTTCATAGTTATTTCTGTTGGACTCACTAATATTCCAGAAATTTTCATGGACTTAATTAAAAATATCTTTATATATTTCCTCAACAAATTTATGGTAGTCTTTATTGATGATATTTTGATATACTCCAAGAGAAATTAGGGTCATGAGGAGAATATGAATACTTTTATAAATACATTGTGAATGGAGAAACTATATCAAAAGTACAATAAATGTGATTTCTGGAGGAGGTGTCATTCAGGGGGCATGTTATCACCAGCAATGGAATATCTGTGGACCCTTCCAAGATAACGGCTATCAAGAAGCGGCCAAAGAAAACATTTTTAATTGAGATATGAAGATTCCATTGTCAAATTGGGTATTACTAATTATTTTTCAAAAACATATTATGATTGTAAATCCTAATTAACATGTTGACTAAGAAGGGAGTAATTTTTTTCAGACCAATTAATGTGATGAATATATCAATTATTTCAAAACATGTCTTATGACATATCTAGATCTCGCACTACTAACATGTGGGGAACTATTTTTGGTGTAAAACTATTCCTTAAAGAATGTATTATATTTTTTACTATTCCAAATTTATTAATTGATATCCTAACCCTCAAAGAAGATGAAAATTCATGAGAAAAACTATCCCATTCATGGCTTGGAGTTAACGGTTATGATATTTGTAATAGAAATTTTGAAACATTACGACTATAGGGAGATGTGTGAAATATATATTGATCACAACAGTCTTTAATATATATTAAATAATAATGAGATAAATATGCACAAGAGATGATGGTTAGAGATGATCAGGGATTATGATTTCTCAATCCACTATCAACATCATAAGGGAAATATGGTGGTTGTTTCTCTAAGTTTAAAGGATCATACATCATTATCAATAATGAGGGTTGAGAAGGATTCAATCTTATTATGACATCAAATTATGTACATGGTAATCATTAATAAAGGATAATCGTCAGTCCATTTTAAAATTATTACAAAACAATCCCTCATGGAGAAAATAATGTATGCGTAAAAAATGGTGTGGATATTCAGAATATTTTATAAGATATCATAAATGAGAAATCCTATGAATATAAAATTTATGATGAAGGAGTTGTATGATTTTTTTCATTACTATATGTACCATTCAATCTAGACATAAAGAAAGAACTTCTGAATGACATGCATAACACATCCTTCACTAATCACCCAGGGATCACAATGTTCTATCGAGATCTTTGAGAAAACTATTAGTGTGACAATAATCAAACATGATCAATAAATATATGTTAAAGTGGATAGTATGTTAGAAAGTGAAATATGAAAGGGAATAGGTATAAGGGAATGAAAAAACAATTACCCATAAAAACAAGGAAATGGGAGAACATCACCATCGACTTTATCATTGGATTGATGAATGCATCTAGAGGAAACAAGGTTATATGGGTTGTCATGAATAATCTCATAGACAACCCAATTTATTGTATTTTGAGAGTACTTTTTACTGGATACACTTTCACAAATATACACCATAGAGGCATTAAGGAAACATTGAGTACCACTATCCAATGTATCTGATTGAGATTTGAGATTCACCTCCATGTTTTGGGAAATTCATGATCATGGTATAAACACTGAGTTGAGATTCAGTAGACATAAAATCCCCAACAAGATGGAAAATATTAATAGACTATACAGAAACTGTAAGACTTGTTGATAGATTGCTCTAAAGACGTCAAAGTGGTATGGGGCCATCAACTACATCTGGTAACGTTCTCCTATAGTAATAATTTCTAATCAAGCATCCAAATTGCTCCATATAAAACCTTCATTGGGAAAGTTGCAGAACACTGACATGTTTGGATACAGTCAGTGAATGTAATCTTATAGGATCTAAAATTCATGAAGAAATGTTATATAAGGGGATAATCATTCAGCAACAAATCCCAAAAGACCAAATTCTATAGAAGACTTAAGCTGACAATGTTCCAAAACAACTGGAGTTTATAGTTGGACACATGTCATTCCTCCTCATATATCTATGGAAGAGGATCGTGAGATTTGGGGAAAAAATGAATGTTTAGTCCCAGGTAAATCTGCCCGTTCGACATATTTGTTCATATCTGATCTATTACCTATCGACTAGAACTTCCACCAACCATGTCTCAATAACGCATAGTATTCGACACATCCCTCTTGAAGAAATACATAATATATACCTCACATGTAATGAATTCAGAGGTGATAAAGTTGGAAAATCATATCTATTGTGAGGAGCATACAGTGAAGATCCAAGACTATAGAGACAATGTTTTATGCAACAAGATGACACACCTGGACAATGTAAAATTTTAAAACCATATGCATAAGGATGGAACATGGAAACTAGAGGGAGTGATGAAGGATAAGTATACTTAAATTTTTGACTATAGTGTGTAAAAAGAAATTTTGATGAAAACATTTTATAAGTGGAGAAGAATATAACAACCCAAACATTTATCAATGTAAATTCCTTATAATTATTTCAAATCGTATAAATCACATAGAATCACATAAGAACAGAAAAACAACATTATAAATGAAGAATTAATGAAATAAAAGCTATTTCTAGATATTAATGAACTTTTGAAAATGGAATAGTACAATCACCAATGAAATTAAAAATAAAATTTAGGCATCCTATATATTAGAAAATATTATCAATTATATAATATTATAAGTAAATAAATGTCTTCAAAATGATAAATTAATTATTGGTGTTTTTATAATACATAAATGTTTATTTTAAATTTTTTAATTAATATAATGATTAAACAAAATTTATATCAATAAAATGAATTCATAAATATATATATTATTTTTCTCATAATTTTAATATGTTTTTATGATACCATAATTATTTTTTCAATGCGTTATAAAATAATTAATAAATTTAAAACAAGTTCTCTTGCGAGTAAATGATGATTTAATTTACAAATCAAATTTATAATATTTAGAAAATAAATTCATAAAAATGGAGTTTATTTTTGAATTCTTGACACTACAAAATTTTTAGGGTGAATTTTTGGGATTTTCAAAAATAGTTAGATTTTTTGTGAATAGTAAAATACAATAATTTACCGTATATATTCATTTTAAGTCAAATACATGATTTTTTTAAGTCCATGCTTATATATTTAATGTGATATCAAACATTCATTAATTATATTAATATATTTTTTTATAATTATAACACTGTTCATAGTCTTGAGAAAAAATAATAAAATATTCGATAAATTAATGGAAAACACCACTCTTCTCATCTATAGATATTACCCTCACCACCACTTCTCCTATCACCTTCCTAGCATTAATACTTATCCAATTTTTACCCTGTAATCTTCCCAAGTCCCCAAACTATGTCCAAGAGACCTTGGTAATTTCAAAAGACCAAACCCTTTTCCCTATGGAGGATCTTAATGAGGAGAAAATCACAAGATAAAATCAACTTTCTTTTTCTATTAATTTATTTTCAATTTAATTTATTTTATTATTCTCTCCCCACATCCCATTATCCATGTGACATGATAAATCTAGTATCATAAATATAATAGAATAGTTTTTCCTATGGAATAAGCCATCATCGCTTCTCTTCCCCACATATTTTATTCTAAATATGAAAACCACATCTATGATGCGCTAATGTATCGCATTCAATGACAATGAGTTTTCAATTTCCATTACCACCATAAATTATTGTCAGAAAACAATTATTTTCTTCAAAACATATTATAATATATGTATTAAATCATATTGAATGTTTTATAAAAATTATATATTCATTATTTTAGTAAAAAACACTTGTTTCTGATAATAATAAACCCACGAAAATAATCTAAACGATTATCACTTACGTCTTATATAAGATTTATCCTCAACCCAAATATTCAAATAAATCATATAAAAATTTAATTTTGTAGATTTATATTAATAAAATATAACTTCAATTATGGATATCAATTCTCATATTACATGTACTTCCATACTCATATACAAGCGAACTAATCATGAAAATCGTGCAAATGAACACACTCTAATGATGAAATCAAATTATATAAGCCATCAAAAAGTCCATAAATATATTTAATAAAATATAATAAATCAATTATATGTATAATAGATTCTTTACTTATTAATTAATGGAAAAAAATTTATAATTTAGGATATGAAGTACAAGTTCAGATCTATTTTGGACATAAGGCAATGCATTCTTTCCAAACATTCATTTTTTCCTCCGAGATACTTGTTATATATCTTTATACCAATGTAATTATTCTATATTTTTTATAAAATAAATATAAATTCTATTCATATATTCCTAAATCATGAATCTAAATAATTTCATCATTCTTTTATAATTAAATACATGTTTTAGAAATAATCCCCACCAAAATTTGCTCGAAAAGAAAGCTCAATTAAAAATAACTTCTGATTTCATACCCATTTTTTAGTGAACATGATAATCTTATTTAAGACATAATTTTTTATAAAATCATTATTTTTATCATAAAAAACATATCGTGGTTTATATGGGGTTTTATGAAACCAAATATTTTTTTCCACTTTAAACACTCCTTAATATTTTCCTTAAAACCGCACTAAATTGATTAATTTCTAATTACTCTAGAATACTCTTTTAATTTTTTTTAAAATTCGTTTTAACATAACATATCCTAATATATGAATATTTTACCTTATTACTTTCCATATATTACTTAAATAAATTTTGTCTTGTACACTATTATGTTATTCTCTTTTTTTATTCTTTATGACTTGATTTGAAACCCAAATCCTGTTATGGGTAACCATTATTATTGATTATTCAGGTGGCACGCATATACACAAACATGTTATGATGGGTGTGCTCAGATAGAACTACAATTTATTGGGTAATTTTTTGTCTCATGAGATGTCATGTTGGTACATGGATTGAACCAGATTAATTTTTTTATTTTTTTTCCATGATGTCATACAGTCTTGGTAGTTAGCCTTATCTCATGTTTATGAAATGTTATATTTTGTTAAAACAATTTAATTATCCTATGATTATATTTTCCCATTTTATTTTTACTTGTATTTATTTTTTCCATTCATATTATGATATCATTTTATTCCTTCTAACCCATGTTCTTTGTTTTATTCCTATGCTTATTCCCTTGATGGGATTTGTTTCTCATCCCTTTTTTTTGATTTATTCCCCAGTTTATCCTATACAGATGTAAGAGCTCAATGGTAGTTAGGATATCATTGTGGATATCAAAATAGAATATATTTTTAGTTTTGTTTCATGTTTTTAAATTATGTACATAATCGTTCAAAGACATTAAACTTTATGCTCCTTGGATTTATTTTGTTGTTAAGTATGCTTAAAATACATTAATGATATGTTTAAAAGTCTAGGGATTCTATATACTAAATTCAATGTATAAAACTATGGTTATTGTTGTATATTCATTTTAGGTGGTGAGATATTATTTATTGATAATAATAATTTTTACAAGTAGGTATTATGTCGAAATTATCTAAGATTGACAAGATCAAAAAATATTCAATAAATGATTTCATGTATCAAAGCACAAGGGGCATAATATTTTGAATACAATGGTTGATATTTAATTGTAACTATACATGGATGGTAAAAGGATCATACCAATAAGGCTCAACTTGTAACATCATGTCATTATGACTAAATACCATAGAATTTTTCTTCACATGGCTAATTTATAAGATCATTTTATTAGGAATTAGATTAGAAGACAAACACTAATGGAAGGTGTCTATATGACACAACCAAAAAGAGATAGTGACACCATAGAGTTCCTATAATGGGTAAAAGTTTATCAAATATAGTTTTGAATTAAAGTAAGAAACAATATCATAGAATATTAATTTAGAAAGTGTTTTTTCCATATTTTTACTAAAGGTTAATGGGATGAAATTTTTTTATAAGTAAAACATGTTTGGTAAGATTTGAAAGTAACTATTAGTGTTACAGTTAGTCAAGACCAAGATAAATGAAATAATAAAATGGTTAACTTAAAATAGTAACTGATGTTCAAGATAATATTATCTACTAATGTAGATATAATGGTTTCTTATACCAGGTTAATCATTTTACTTACACAGTATTAAAAAATTTAAGTTTTTACAATTTGAAATTCAATATTTATCAATGTCAAATGGAATAAATACCTCCCAGAAGATATGTACATAAAATAAGAGGATATTAATGTGGTGATTTTAATTCCATACACTTTTGGGATGGATCAATCATGTATTCCATGATATATTCAACAAATTATATTATCATAATGAACAATATGAAAGAAATTATAATAGTTAGATTTAGGAGAACTTCAAGGGACACAGTTAAAACAATCTATGTATACTTGAGAGAATGTATAGTAGATATATACCTGGTATATTGAGAAGAATGTTTATTAGTTATAAGGGGAAAAACTGGTCATCATTTTGATCAAGATTATTTAATATCATTGTTAGGATAGAGTAACTAAAAATATATGAAAAATTAATCAAATAAAATCTATAAATAAAATTTTTGAGTATGTTTCAGGTTATTAGGAAGCTAATAAGAATTATATTAATCATAAATATTTGTTCCAATTCGTGTAATTGCAATGATTAAGTAATTCATTAATCATTATAACAATTTTTTTCTAGTACATTCCAAAATATCAAGTTTGGAATGTTCAAAAAAGGTACATAATTGAGAATATCATCTATTGGGATGGTTTACTCAAGGAGACAAGGTCACACAAAGAAGAATAAACATTCAATGGAGATGGGGCAAACTGATTCACTAAAATTTTCATTTATAAAAAACTTGATCGTAATCATGTGAGATCTAACAAGGATAGTTATCAATATGGATCAAGTGTAGTTGAGAGTTTTGTATCATTGGCTTCCATAAACCCAACATCATCATCACCATTTGTTACCATACCATGTGTAAAATGAGTTATGAATGATGAAAAATAATCATTATAGTGTTTAAACTTCTATATACACAATTTAAATTGTGTAATTTACATCAATTAATTATCATATTAGAAGGTTATAGTAGATCCCATGCAATAATTATAACCTTGAGATACGATGACATTGATATTAACTAGATTTAATATGGTCTATATACATCGTAATGAATAGACACTGCATATGTGTTAATATTTGGTACTAGGGGATCAAAATAAATAAGCCTTATTCCCATGATGTTTGAACGTGGTGATCCTTAGTAGGTGGTATCATTAAGAAAAAATAACCTATAAGAATATAACTTATTTTCTATTTCATTGGTAGTTAATATCCATCGAAATGTGTATTGGTATCCTAAATTTAGATCACAATCAAGGTGTTCAATTTCATTGTGTACTTTGATGCAAGGAAACACCAGGATAATGAAGTCATGGAGAGGTAGATTGTATTCATTGTGTCATTAGTGCTATGGAATAAGTTGAATGGTCATGATATAATTTTTCTATTCCTAGTTGATGAAGTCTTATCTTGGGCCAGGTTAATCTGGATATAAGTACCTTAAATAATTCATCACCATGGTAGTCAATGGTAAATCCATGTAGTTATATCAACAAATAACGATGCTATAAAGGATAACGATAGAAGATTTCATCGTGTTTTATGAGATATCAAAAGGCATAGAGATTTAATTACATAGAGTGTGTTCGTAGTAAGGTTTTCATTTCAATCACTATTACTTATCTCTTTTGGGGGCTTGATGCATTTCTAAGCTCATCTATAGGTTATGAATACTAGTCACTTTTATTGTGATAATGGTCGAGAGGGTCACACATAGTAACACATTCATGAATCAGATTTATTCAGAAACATATGCATATGGTACTTGGTGGGCCCCACTATTGAGTAAGATAGTAGTCCATGAATTATCTATAACTAATAAATAAATAACAAAATTATTATTTTATTATACAACTATTGGGTTGAATTTATTTATTTAATGTATTTATATGTATTTATGAATATACAGGGAATAATATTATCTGAATTAATATAATTATAATACTAAATGTTCATTTTATATTATCAAGAATTACATGTGGAGTTACTGACTTGGGTTTATCACGTAATATAATAAATATATATTAAAATTATGTGATGAAAGATAAAAAATATTTAGGATGTTGTTAGTTAGTTATAATTATTAATTAATTAATTAATTGGTGGATGTAAAATATACTAGGGTTGGGGAACCCAAACAGAGTATTTAAGGAATCCAATACATAACTAACATAGAGGCTCATTACAGAGACTACTCAAATTTCAATAATTTATATATTCTATATCCTCTCTACTCGTAGAGATATACACACTCCAACTAGGAGAACGATCCAAGAATTCCTTCATATAACGAAGGCACAAGATCATAGTGATCATAGTGTTATCGATGTGATCATAAGAGATCAGGGATATCATTAAAATTTTAATGAATGATGGGAAGATGTACTCTTAGATCATGTTAGGAAAATAATGAGTGGTTCAGCTTTCAATCCTTTGAGTAATAGACATCGAAGAAGATATCTAGTTGAGTGAACATCAAATCAAATTAGGTACTCATTCTATATTTCTTATGTTCATTGAATGATCCACATGAGGACCTCAAACATTATTGAGGATCAGATCGCTGAATATGACAAGTTTCATTTCTCTGGTGATTAATATTTTAATTCCCCAATCCAGTAGATTTCACTATGCACCCTAGTAACAATATGATTCTCCCATTCTAACCCCATAACTAGGAAGCTGTCCATGGGATTATCTCCCTCTACAAATCTCCTCTAAGGTGCCTTTTATGTCATTTAATGGTTATTATTCACCTGATTTAAAATCCTAGGTCCCCCCTCTACCTCTTATTTATATTTCTCCATTTTTACCATTCTATAGTAATCTTACATGCCATGGATGGCCAATTTTCATGCATTGGTTTGTTCTAAATTTCTATTCATTCTTCCTAAGGGTTTTATTACCTCATTTGATTCATTGTCTAGTGGATTTCAACGAAGTTATCATGGTTCTAATAATTGAGGTATTTTTTATTATTAATTTCCTTTTATTTAAGGGTACCATGATTTCATAGTAGTTTAAATATGTTTTAGATCTAATGTAATGATTAATATGATATGTAGTTTGGATTTTTCAAAGGTTTTACATTCTAGGTTGGTATTTTCATTTGGAAAAAGTGCATGATTTTTTAATGCAATAGATATTTGTTTCTAAAATGTTTTTAATTCATTACATTTGTTTGATAAAATTCTAAATGGGGGTTAATTTGTGAAATGATGTTGTTGTTTAAGATTTAGTAAAATTAGGTATTTCAAACCGTGATCGTTTTATGTTTAAATGGTTTCCTTGTTTTAAAGGTTGGATTGGTTTTATAAAGTGAAATTTTAGTTTCCCTTGAATTAGTTGGTTATATATGTAATATTCTATAGATTCTTTTTCAATTGTGTTATAATTTAAAATTGTTTAAAAAAGGTATTTCCAAATGTATATTAAATAATTTAAGGCCCAATTAGAACTTGTGATGTGATGTTGATTGGGCCTTTATTGAACCCCATTTTATGGTTAACGATATTGTTTTATCCATGTGGTTCATACATTGTAGCATGATTCATATTGTGGATTATTTATTACGGATCATATCAGGAGTAATGTTTGATGTGGGAGTAATGCAATTATATTATTATCACTGGTGGATTTTGTTATTATCAAGTGATGACATTTTTTTCTTATGGCCCACCTCTATTATTATTCCATTTGGAGGATGATGCTAATAAGTGCAATTTAATGGTAAATTGTTGTCACCGTTGTGGGTTTTAACTCTCTAGTCCCCCTAGTTGAATGTAACACCTTTCGATATGGATTATAATTTAGGAGACTGCTTAGAGTAAACCGGTTGACCAACATGTGATATTTAACCTAGCAGTTATAGGCCCACCTGTATGTGTCTTATTTTGTCCCATTGGTCCATGTGGTTTTTTCTCAATGTATGTATCAAATTTTATTCCTTTTTTTATATATATCAACATTTTTTATTTTTATTTCTTGGATGGATTTGTTTTATGTAGTGATCATCTTGTTTTTATTCATGATGTTGGCTAGTTCTGTTGCATCCACTTAATGAAATTACTTAAAATCTTTAAAAATGAATTTATTTATAGTTTAACTTATTTCCTTATTTCCATTTGAATTGGATATATAAAAACATTTAAATGAACAACGAGGGGGATTTTTTAAGAGGTTTCTTGTATGTAATTATTTTTAAATATCCTAATCCATGTGTGTGTTTTTTTCCAAAGTGTGGTGTTTAAAAGAGAAATGGTTATTTAGTTTTGGATTTGTAATGGGTTTGGTAAAAAATTATTTTGGATTTTTTATAAACCATGTGCATTGAGAAGGTTCATGTTGAATGTTTGGATTAATCCTATTTAATCCAATAAAATGAAAACCCATTTTTTACCTTACATTAAAAATACATGTTTTGGTTTATTTTTTAAGAAAAATTAATTTTACTCATGGTGGTATCTTACTAGATTCATCTCACCCCCAACATACTCACGATGGTGGGTATGTTGTCTTCATGTCTTGTGTATATTTCTCTAGCTCATTCCTTTAATGTTGGTTTTCAGGGCCATATCCCATTGGAATTGGATGGTTGGAGTGATCGTCATGGTAACATTAGGGTCACATAAAAACTGTTATTAGTCCTTAAGTTTTATGGACCCAGTTTCCTAATGTTTTTTATCAGCATCTTTGGTAATTTTTTATTATTTTATATTCCACTGTAGTTTTTTAATCATTTATTAGATTTTTTTATAAGAGATGTTTCTTGGAATGTGTCTTTGTTTCCTTATGGTTATGCAATGTTTACATGTTTTCATTTTAATTTTGGAGGTGAAACAGTTGGGAATGTATTTTCTCAAAAATAATCTATAAATATTATTGGTTTTATTTCTCATTAATATCTTTTTTTTGTTTTTGTAATGAAGTTACATTATTTGTTTTTTAGTAATAAAATTTCTGATAAGTTTATCTTTTTATGGGTTAAAATATTTATTATGTATTAGGAACATGTTTGAAAGTGTTCTATAAAAATTTTTAATCCCCCAAATTTTAATTTATAATGTATAGTTTGGAATAGCTATGTTTGGAAAATAATATGTGGATAATTTGCTCCGCACTGTTAGAAAATTATGGATCAAAAAATGTATTTTTTAAAAAAACCTAATTTTAAACAAATAAATTTATTGTTTATTAAAAATAATTTTTAAAACAAACATATGTCTTGAGGATGACTTTTGAAACCAACAGTACACTAAAAATCAATCATTTATAGTTTTTTCATCTTTTATAGCATCACTATGTTTGACAATTCAATGATAATGTTTTTAATTTGAGAATATTTTCTGTGATTTCTACAATGTTCTCGATGGAAATGAATATATCTTTAAATGTGTTTTATGATTGATTAATAGGATCATATTAAATAGAAAAATTCATTCGTGTTTCTATCGAATGTTTTGAGTCCCTATAATGATTTAAATTCAAACAATTTCACTTTTTTAGGATATATTATTAGATCTATTCCATAGAGGAATCCAAGATTCTAATTATAAATAGATATTTTATTTTCAGTTTTATGTCACGTATTTTCAACATCATTTGAAGTTAGAGCAACAAAAAAAAACAAAATATCAAATGTCTCTAATAATATGAAAATGATTCACTTTGGAGGTATACATGTTTTAATCATGTACTGTGTAAGCTAAGGATCACTTGCTAGTACTATTTTTTGGTTTATATTGTTGATCATTTTTAACCTACATCTATTCGATTATATTTTTTTAAAATACATTCATCATTGAATGAAAAATCCATATTATGTCAGTTTGTACTGTAACGATGACCAAGACACTTCTTATTCAATCAAATCAAACTCTTCTAATTTATTCAAGTATTATCTACTCAGACTTAGCCTTGATGGAGTATCATCTTATTAGACTAATATGTGGATTTTCAGTTATTTTTAAAATAACCAAAAGAATTAGTAAAGTATTATTGCAATTTTGACAAAAACAAGTAGTCAGTTGTTAATATCTTTAGATAATTGGAATATTTATTACAAAATAATAAAACTTGTATATAGAGTTTTGGTGGAGTGGACTAGATGATATTTTTTCCTCAAACCACTGAAAAATTTATTATTTTATTATTATCTATTTATCCGCTAGAAAACATACATAAATAAGCCATTACAATATATCATTATTAATTTTAAATATGGATAAATGTCAGACTCTATCTAATAATTTCAAAAACACAAAATTCACCTCCCCCCCTTCTTGTGTATATTTGTATTATTTTGACCTAATAATCGGTATCAGTAGAGTGCTTTTGATGAAATATGATAAGATATAGCAAGATAAAATTACAAGGTCAACACAAAGAAATATTTCAATGATAGAGGTAAAATTAGGCATGTCAATAGTCAACTATTTGTACTTTAATAGTGATAAATATTTATTTTGTATGTATTGAATGATTATTTATTAGAATAAAAATGGATTTAAAGAATACTTGAAAATTATAACTCCATAAAAAATACCTTAGAAACAAGAATGTTGGGATTCCACCAGGGAAATTATGTATAAAATTAATTCAAAATCAATGAATGTTTTTATATATAGAATTCGCCCAAAATAGTTCAACAGTGCATCACAATGTTCTACTACTTATGAAATATAGAAAACAATTATTGTAACAAATTACGGAACTAACAATATTAGGCAATTTAGTTACACAATCACAAATATAAAATTTGATACTTTCAGAATGAATGATGGAGATAGAATCACATAATTGATCAGGATATTAATAAACATAGTCAATAGTGTTGCTTCCATAAGAACCAAAATATCACAACCAGATCAAGGACTCGAAGTATTCAGATTTTTACCCTCTAAATAGAATGGAATATCTACTAAAATAATAAAACAATCATTAGTAGAAGACATGAAAATGAAATAATTTTCGATAACCATGATGATGAATGAATTAGAGATACAAGATGAAGATGATGCTAAAAAATGACATAATGTAAAACTAATTCCCATAGAGTTAAATCTCAAAAGCATGAAATAAATGAAAATATGATGTTAAAATATCAAATGATTAAATGTGACCAATCTCTATAATGGAACTATGTTAGGTACCCTAAAGATTTATTATTTATTATAATAAAAATAGAGGATTTATGGACACCTTAAATAAAGAAAAAAATGGTAAAAAATTTAATATTAATGTAATTATATTGTAAATACCATAATAGGTTTCCCTTAATTAAAATAAGAAACATTAATATTAAAAACAATGAAAACAAAAAATATATAATATATTATTATTATAAGAAGTGAAAGAATGATAATAAAATTGGATGGATTTTTTCTAAAGACTCCAGCAGATCATTAAAATGTATTTTGGAAAAAGGGTGATTTTTTTCAAATAAAACATGTTATTTATGGGTAAATATGAAGAACATGTAAAATATTATTATTTTTATACCTCAAATTACAAAGGCTATTCTAATAATAATAAAACGTTATACTAAACTATGCTCAGAGAATAATATGAATTTTTATTAAAAAAATTTCAATCTATAAAAAAATATTCAAAATATTGTTTTAGGTGAGAAAGATTCTATGCTACAAAAAATTAAAAACTAAAAAATAATAATAAATCTAAATTAGAATTTATTTTTCATGATAAAAAGTAATGGAATTATAAAAATAATTAAAATCATTCAAAATTTATTCCATTATATTAATAATATGATGAAAATATGTAAATGATATTCTTGGAAGAAATGTTATTAAAATATAAAAACATGGAATAGTAATCAAAGTTAAAAAATAAAAGTTGTTATATTTATTATTTACCTATCCATAAAAATAATACTTGTTTATATTGTGGAATTAATTAAACTATTATAATAATTGTATTTTAATAAATACACAGATAAATAGAATTGAAATGTGTTTTATTTCATGAGATCAAACAGAAAAAATTAATTTTCTTTTAGATAATGAAAATTCTGAATCGTATATCTTCACAAGTTCACACAACGGGACCAACGAAAACATGGGTACTAAAACAAAAACTTTCTTAAATGTTTTTTAGGAAAAATTAAATAAAAAAGAAAATGATTTTATGGTATATGGATAGTGGCTACTCACTACACATTTGTGGAGATTATTTGAATTTTTATACACAATAAATATTGGTTTAAGGTAAAATAACCTTCAGAGTCAATGTTAAAAGGTAGATTTTTGGAGTTGGATTCATTGGAGTTCCAAATTCAATTTCATTTGACAATGAAATATATTTTAAATAGATAAATACCAATATTGTAAGTATTTATACACTCTATGATGATGGATTTTTTAGTAGATTTATATAACAATTCATTCTTAGTTTTAAAAGATAAATTTAATAAATTTAGAGAACCCAGATATGAAAATGTATATATCTTGGATATTAATTCATCATATAAACAAAAAATGAACTGTTCAATTGAAAAAACAAATTTATCATGAATCAAGCATAAAATACATGTACATTATGATGAATTAAATCCATATTGATTTTATAAGAAACACTTAATTTATGATTTTAAAAGTCTTAAATTAGATACTGATAGATGCTATTTTTCATTGAAAATTGGCACACATAACAAATCATACTTCAAATCAATTAACAATTCTGTTAAATATTATCCATTAGAACATATACACATGTATTTTGTAAACCATTAACAGTTGCATGTTTGGCTGGAATATTATATTTTTATGTATTAGTTTGTGATTTTTGAAGTTTAATAAGGGTTTACTTTTTGATCATATATGTGTTGTTTTTTTTTGTTTTTTAAATATTTTATAAAATTTCTCAAAATGAATAATATTTTGGAAATAATTTCATTAATAAGAGATCATGGTGGAGAGTTTTGAGTATCAATATTTTAACCCATTTTTCTCAAACGTTTCTATCAAACACACCTTCCATGTACCAAAACCACCTTGACATATTGAAATTATCAAAATATGAAAGGGAAAAATTTAGGAATAATAAAAGATCTATGATAAGTTAATATATTCATCCCACCTATTTTTGTTATGAAATTAAAAGAACAACTGTTTATATTATGAATTGAGATTTAATAAGACCCTTTATTAAAAAGACACACTATAAACTTTGGAATAATAGAAAATGTAAAATCTTGTACATTATAGTTTTTGATATAATGTGTATATCTTGAGTACTAAGGGAAACCGGGATAAATTTGATCCAAATTTTGATGACAGATTCTTTTTAAGATGTTGTCCTACCTATATATCTTATAGAGTATATAATACAAATTCATGGATTGTTGAATAATTGGTTCATGTGAAGTTTTATGAAATTGATCCTTTTCCTAGTAGGAAAGATAAAAAATATTAAAGTGTTGAATTCTTTGACAATATGATACCTAAAACACCTGAAAATTAATTTTAAAGATAAAACAAATGAAATTATGTCCAGTCCAGAAGAAATTGAAGCATATGAACCAGAATGTGTCTTATCATGACAAAATAGAACCTTAATTGATCAACCTATAGAAATAATAATTATTTATCTTTGAATATGAGTGAAAACTAGAAGGTATTTAGGAATCATAGAAGAATTTTATTCCTTAATATCATATTTATAACCAATGTCGATTAAAGAATTTTTGGACTGTGAATATTGGTTAATGTTTATTCAATAAGAACATAATCAATTTAGTAGAAATAAAGTTTGGGAACTAATTGACAGACCAAAAAATTATATTTTAATAAGAGTCTATTTGGTTTTTTGAAACGAACAATATGACCAAGGGATAATTTCAAGGAATAAATCTAGATTAGTATAAAAATAATATAATCAGGAAGAAAGAATAAATTATGATGAAATATTTTCATCTGCTTCTAAATTAGAAGAAATTAGTATCATCTTATCTTATTCATGACATATGAATTTTAAATTATATAATATGGATGTAAAAATTGATTTTAAAAATTGGTTTTTAATTATCGAAGTTTATATTTAATTTCCACATGTTTTAAAAATCCCCATCAAACAAATTGTGTTTTCATACTTACTAAAGAACTGTATGGCAGTAAATAGGATCCTAGATCATGGTATGAAATATTAATTTCCTTTTAATTATAAAATGGATTTTTTATGGTCATTAGGTCATAATATTTAAAGGAAAACATTTTGTTCCAATAAAATTTTGGTAAAATTTTTTATAATTTATGTTATTTTATGTTAAATAAATATAAGTCTTTGTAAAATTTTTTAAATTTTTTGAATAAATATTTTGAAATGTTTATGATTATAGAATTAAATTTCATTCTTATATTTTAAATCTATCAAAAGTATTAACGAAATTTTTTAAATAAAATTAAATAAATTAATAATTTATTGAAAATGTTTTTAATTAAAAAATTAATAATCATACAACTCCCATTGTACTAAAGTAAAAAATTATTTGTATGAATCTAAAAAAAGTTGAAAACATGTATTATAGAGTTATGATTGGTAGTATATTATATATTACTAATAGAATAATAGAAATAAAGCTTTCAATTTTTAAATGTGCTAGATGTCACTCAAACCTAATAAAATTCCATTATACTGCTGTAAAAAATAATTTGTAGATATTTAAAAATAATTGTTTTTAATTCCCTACTTTATACAAAAAAAATCAGATTTTAATTTAATATCATATTAATATAAAAATTATTGAGGATGTATACTAGATAGAAAAATCAAATCAGAAACCTGTCACTTTTTAATAAAATCCTTATTCTAATGGTAAAATAAGAAAAATATTATGTTTCTCTTTCAACAGCACATGAAGAATATATATCACAAGGTAGTTGTTGTGAAAAATTGTTATAAATGGAACACACCTTACTAGAATTTTGAATTAATTATAATAATATACATATTTTATGTGATAAGACCTGTGAGATAAATATTTAAAAAATCATATATGTCATTTGAGGACCAAGAATATTGATATAATACATAATTTTCTAAGAGATCATGTTCTTAAGAAGGATATATCATTTTATTTTGTAAATAATGAATATCAACTTAGACATATATTTACTAAGTGACAACCCAATGGATGATTTTTTTTATTTTGGGGGAGTTATAAATATATACTTTTGAATAAATTATTATTGATTTTTATTTAATTATGTATTATTTATATTAACAGTTTCAAATCAGTTATTATTAATTTCTTTATTTTTTTAAAAAATGACTTTATTATTTCTTTATTAAAAATAGAATCTTTTCAAAATTTAAAATATCATTACCCTGGATATTTACATTAAGAAACCAAAACTTGTATCACCAAAACCATTAGACCCCTATTAGTATTATCATTTTTATTTGAAACCATTTGACTTCCAAATTTCTCATATTACCCTAGAACCCCAAGAATATGAACCTTCAACCATAAAATTATTATAAATTTTGATCATCAGTAGAATATATGAAATAAAACTGAGTAGAGCGAAGTGTCAACATGTCATCTATTTGAAAATTCTTCACTGAAAGGTCACACATTTCGAATGTATAAATCAAATAATTATTTCGTTGAAATAATATTAGGCCTTTAATGATTTAGAATTTTTTTAATTATGAAACCAACAGATTTTTTTGACACTTATGTAATGGAATTATTTATAAATGATTTGTTTCTATTTGGTGACATAGAAGATTTTATCATTTCAATGGTAACTGATACAGATTTCTTTTCATTGTTATAAGTTGAGAAGTTTTATAAGTTACCCCTTGAATTGGATTTTCATTTTGAACTTTAATCAATCATAAATAAAGAACATAAATATGAATATATTATATCATTTCTCTTCAGTTCAACCTGAATTTGAGAAATGATGATAAAAGATCATGAGGCTAACCAAAAAGCGATGTTCAATTTTTTTCAGTCAGTAAAAATTTTATGAATTTATAAACAAGAAAAAATTATATTCCCCAATAGGTATGTTATGTTTTTGATGATGAGATACTTCTTGTTTAATTAAAAAATATAGGTGATCTCATACATAAATCACTATTGTTTGGAAAATTGAAGGATTTCATATCATACATATTGAAGGATGATTTATTATATTTTTTATATCTTGATTATAATTTGAGATGTACAAGAAATTATAATGTGTCATCATAGTAACATTTTTAATAATAGAACATTATTTAATATTGGTTTCTTTTTATATTGACCAAGTTGAAATAATGTTTTTTGGTAGCATGGTATTTTATTTGTATTTTCATTTGTTTTCAAATATGTTAAGGTTAAAAATAAATAAAATATATTTGTAATTTTTGGTGATTGGTCTCACAAATCATTTTCATAATATTGGAATCAAAATGTTTTTGAAATTACATCAGTTTAGGAATATTTTTATTAAAGAAAAGGATCAACATACTAACAATGGGTTTGAAATAAAAAGAATATTGTATTAGGGAATATAACTGAATTATTCATGTATCCAATGTAAATCTATCAGTGAGTTTTTTAATTCATAAAAACCATATAAAATCTAAAAAACTTGTGATGAAAGGATTATTAAGGGAGGGAATAAATATTGTGTTTCGAATTTTAATGGTGTTCATATTTTAAAGAATGATTTTATTATAATAAGGATATGATTTAATACTCCCTATTATAAGTCATACATTTTTGAAGCCATTCTTAAAAGTTTTAAAAGCCATGATGAACTCGTGATAAAATAAAAAATTAATAATGATTTTTTTGAAGACAATGATTATTAGTCTTAGATCATTGGTTTTGGATCACTAGAAAAATATTTGTTTTATAGGTTTTGATGGTTGATCAGAAAGTGAATAAGATGAAGGATCTCATTTCTTCTAAGACCAAAAATCCATGAGAGATAAATCTTCAGAGAAGAAAGTCTGTGTGAATTGTAATCAAGAATAGAAAGATGTTATTGAGTCCATAGATGTTGGACACGGTCTATTAGACGTGGTCTTCCACCTATCATTGGAGACAAAATTGTTTATAGAGAGAGATATTGTGACCAATTAATTAGAAAAAATGAAATGTTTGTTGGTACTGATGTTAAGAAGGACATTGATCAATTAAAAATGTATTTATCAATTTCTATTGAGATAAATAGTAATTATTTTCCACATGGATACTTTTTCTTCCTAAACATTTTTGTTTATAGAAATATGAACTCCAATATCCTTTCTATAGAGTTATGAGATAAATTATCATTTTTCATGTTACAATATGGTATAAATATATTTCACAGGCAATGAAATCATATATTGGAGTGACTAAAATATCAACCCATCAGATACAGGATGACACTGATAACATCATTCGACTTAAGAACGTTGGTCTAAATAATTAAACAAAATAAGAAATGATTCAGGAAACTACAATGTTATTTTCCAGGGTGATATTCAATGAATTTTGTTTTAGTTATTTACATAATTATATTCAAATGAGGTATACAATGTTCATAAAATGGTTTGAATATCATTAAGTGGTTATCATAATGGGAAGTATTCAGTTTTGTTGATTTTTCAAGAATGTAATTTAAAATTGATGTGACTAAATGCTTTCATCATAAAGAGAAAATGAGAATGAAGAATCAGAATTACATTGATAATTGATATGAAATTATGAAGTTAGATGAGTTTAAGAAAAGATTTAAAATGTTTTAGAATAATGGTGAAGTGTTGAAGAAGTAATGATGAACATAAAATTCAAGGAAAATATATGTTTTGGAGAATCTGGTTGAGCAGGTATGTTTTTCAAAATCCTACACAACCCATTTCTGGGTATCCTATAAATATTGGAAGTACTTTATACCTTCATAGAATAATTTACTATTTAAAAGAGATGGAAGATCACTGAATAATTCTAGAGAGAAATAGTTTTCATAGCATGCATACCTGATGAAGATTACTAGATATAAAAAGAAAGGATAAGAGAGAACATGGTATTCAGTTGATCAATGTATTGGGATTTATAATCAGACTGGGAATCATACTTGGATTTTTGGACTCAGATAGAAGATGTTAATATTTTTTTCATTGGTATTCTTATAGAATTATATTATCGAATTGAGAAATCATATTGGGTATATTAGAATGGGTAATTAGACTGAGTTTATTTATGATGTCATGTAATTTCTTACCTTCTACTGGGTAGGGATAGGAGGAATTATTTTAAAGAACATATTTATGAATGTTTAAAAGGAAGTATAGATATATTTTTTTTATCCTGATACAAATAAATTTATTATATAATTTTTTCTATAAGAAACACACATAAAGTTGAATTGAAAAAAGCGGTTCATGAGTGTAAGGGAATATCCTACGCATTGAATTCCACATAAAATTATTATAATTGAGTTTATTGTGTGGTATTAGATAACTGGAAATAATACCAAGGACATAGCTAGTCTTATAGGGTAGTGAACCTTGAAAATTATTTTGTCCCTATCAATGTCTAATTTTTTTCAAAGAAAGTGATAACTCTTTAATATGAGTCAAAGGTTGTATAAAAAACATGTAAACATAGAAGAAAAATAAATCAATGATTTGACGCTCCCCCTCTCAATGATACATAATTTTAACTATGAATATACAGGTTGTATCAGAGCCCATGTTTCCCTTTATTTAATCATTTCTAGTGTTTTGAAGAAGAATTTTGTGATGGATAATCTCAATTATGTGAGCTGTAATTGGATTATAGTCAAAGATGGTAATAAATACTATATTTGGAAATATAGAATGTTTTTTATCTTATATCTTCAAGGTATGCAGTTCTCTTATATATAATGGATATATTTCCCATTAATGATGACAAAATTCATCTACCATATGTTAAAAATTAAAATCTTGCTAATGATTGAACAACAAATAATTCATTACTACCATCAATTTTTGAAGGTGAGTTTTTAATATTTAAGGGTGTCAGAACTACAGAAGGAATTTGGGATAAGTTATAAAAAATTTATGATGGAAATATAAATGTAAAAATGTAAACATTAAAAATATGGAGGATAAAGTGTTAACATCTCAATATGGGTGAGTATGAATTTATTGGTGACTTATTTACCAGGGTAAATGAAATTATCTATACTATCAAATGACTTAGTTAAACATTAGAATATTCTATAATTTTTGAAAAGATCTTATTAATTATTCCAGAAAAGTTTGATGCTGATGTTTTTTCATTGGATGATAATGATATAGAAACATTATGTCTGATTATTTGCATAGCACTCTGATTACGTGTGAAATGGGAAGGGGAAAAGTTATAAAAGGAAAACAAAGTTGATAGAGAAATTTATTTCATGTCTTCCAATTATGAAAATTCAAATATTATTATTATTGATGTATAATATGGTGAATCTAAATCTTGAAAATGAGTTTTGTAATAATATTGATGAATTTTTATCATTTTTCATAAAAATGTGCAAATAGGTAAAGGTAACTATAAAAGAAAACATTCCTTGAAATATATTCAATGTGAAGCCATTGGGAACTTTGATGAAAATTTTCAGAAAATCACTAATGTATATGATATTGAGGAAAACGAAAGATGTTTTATAAGATCATGGAAAAAATAAGGTGATAAAGATAAATTTGATTCCAAAGAGAAAAATGGAAAACTATTCAAAGAAAAAATAAGACATTTCTTATCTAAATACGATGATGTATAATTTCATGTGGTTGAATACAAAAAATATTTCAAAAATCCATGAGAAGATAATTTCATTTTAATAGTGAACAATGATTAAATTAAAACTACTTGTTTTGAAAAATTATAAACTAAGTTATAATTTCATCTAAAAGAAGAATTGAAAGCATGTCTGAGAAATATTTGGATTCTTGATAATGAAATGAAAAGGATGAAAAGTGAAGAATCTTCAACAACAAATTTTAAATAATTACTTGATTAGAATGTAAATATACTAGAAATGATTGATTATTTTAAGAAATAAATTGATAAGGAAAATTATCATAATGAATTCTGGATGTAATATTGAAGAGAAAAAGGGGAATAGTTAGAACATTTCCAAAAAACATTCCAAATCTAAATTTAGGGTCACAAATTTAGATAATAATATCCCTGGGGTTGGTGAATGATTATTAAAGGGTAAACCTAATAAGGATAAAATAGTACCTTCAATAGTAGAGAAAAAAGATGAAATTGTTTCTATGAAAAAGAAAGTTGGGAAAGTTATATATGTGGATAAGAAGAACAATGTGATGAAATAATAAGCTTCTAAAAAATTTGAACCTGAGTATGAATCTATTACATTGAGTTATGATAATGATTGAAATAAAACTAACATGAAGGATAATATTCTTGTTAATAATATAAAAGATGATAGTTTACAATGTGATGATAAGAATATTGTCGAGATGCATGCTCCCAACTCTGGATAGAATGAAAGTTTCAGTGGAAAATATTTTTTCTATAGATACTACTATAATTTTGGTGGATTTGGTCACATTGTAAATATGTGTTTGGAAAATAAACAACATTACTTATATTCCTAAAACTGTAAAAGGAAAAGTATGAGGGGGATTCAATCCTCTAAAATGAAGAAATCTAAGATGGATATCTGGGTGAATCCTAAGAATGTTTGTATAAAATAGGATATAGGTTCCAAACTCATGAAATTAATTATTAAAGATGTGAACAACTGATACATCCTTCAAAAGGATGTCTGTTTTGTTTTAATCACAACAATTGTTTGTTAACAATTCATAGATACTAGATGTTATTAAAAATAAAGCGATTGAAAAAATATCTTATTATTGAAACCGCTCTGTACGATTCAAAAGGAGAATGGCCATGGTTCTTGGTTAGTGGTTGTTCTTAACATTTGAAATGATCCTCAATGATGATGATTAGTGTGGTAGACTTCAATGAAGGAATAGTGACATTTTTCAATGATGAATCACTAAAAATCAAATGTGTTGGATCGACTATCGTTAGTGATGAGAAGTTGAAATATAAAAAGGTTGTGTTTGATGATGGGATAAAACACATATTTCTAAATGTTTCACAGTATTGTGATGATTTTAAACATGTTTTTTATACAAGATGGTTTTTTTTGTTAAAATTTAGGAATATGTAAAGATGGTTATAAGAGGACAATATACAAAAGGAAACATATTCTTAGTTGGATATGTTCAAAAGTCTTGTTACTAAAGCATGATGGACGATTATAATTTATGGAATAAAATTTTGGGATACATGTCTCAAATAAATATGAGAAATTTATCAATGTTGGACAATGAATATGAGACTCTTAATATGTCAAAAAGTTTAAATTGGTGTTTCAAAATATGTAGGGAAGGAAATATTACAAATTCAATGCATATGAAAGTTGAAATTTGTTTCAAACAACCTCTGGAACATTTTCATTTTGATATATTTGTCCTAATAAAAAAACCAACTCAGGGAGATATATACTTAATTAGTTTCATTTATTACATTACTTTCATTAAATGTGTTATAAATGTAAAATTTAAGCTTGATGATCTAAAAATGTTTGAATGTTTTAGGAGGAAAGATGAGAAGGAATGTGAGTATTAAAAAAAAGTTCAAAATAGACAATGGCGGTGAACAAAAAAATGAATAATTTAAAAGTTTTAAAGAGTTTAGAATAGTTTATAATCCTTATAAAATGGTGTCAATGAAACGAAAAATAGAAGTATGGTCAAAATGGGGTTAAATATGTTACTTGAATGTTGTCTCTTTCATTACTTTTGGAGGAATCCCACGACCAATGATATATATATTAAAAACTAATTTTTTTTAAAAACCATTTTTAGATATGAATCCATATAGTGTTATTTATATAAAAACTCAAAATTTGATACACTTTAGTGTTTTTAGAGTCTATACAACATAAAGAACAAGGGTTAAACCCTTTGTAGGTTTCAGAAGAAAGTTGAAGATGAAACTTTTCATTGATATGACTTTGACAGTAGAGGATATAGAGTTTTCAACAATGATTCAGAAAGATTATTTGAATGTGTTTATGTGAATGTTATTAAAAAATATGAGGAAGATAAATATACTCTTGCTAATAAGGAAGATAAAAAAGATGAAATAATTTTTAATAAGTATTTTAGTAATTATGAAAACAATAACAGTTGTTTTCATTAAGAAGAATTAAACATTTCTATTTATCATGACGATGAATAAACATAAAAATCTTATCCATGGGTGAAGAAGTATGTAGAATCCCAAAAGTTTTTTTGTGATCAACATCAATGGTTTCAAAAAAGAATATTAAGTGCACATATTTCTATATATTCAAAAGTTGAGTAGAAAGATGTTAATTAATCTTCTGAGAATTTAAAATTGGTTAAGGCTATAAAAGAAGATCATGATTGAAATGAAAATAATGATATTTGTGATCTCGTACCAAGAACAATTGAGAAAAATTTTATTGGTACAAAACTGATTTTCTTGAACAAGATGAATGAATATGGTGAAGTGATATGAAACTAATAAAGCTATGTTTGCAAAGGATACTAAAAAATTGTATTCATTGATTTTGATGAGACTTTTTCATTGGTAGAAAAGTTAGAAAAATCAGGATCTATATTTCTATTGATGTACAATAAACATATAAAAAATTTTATTGGGGTGTGAAATCATAATTTTTGAATGGAGATCTTTATGAAAAAGTTTATAGTAAACAACCATGTAGATTTTTTATTGGGGAGGATAAAATTTATGTGTGTAGGTTGAAGAAAGCCTTATATGGGAAAAAATCAAGAACCAAGGTTATGTTATTTGAAATTTTATACTTGGTTAAGGAAGATTTGTTTTAATAAAGAAAGAGTTGAAAAAAATATTTACATCAAAAAATTTAAGAGTTTTCCCTTAGCCTAATTTTTTATGATGATGACATTGTCTTTACTAGGAAAAATGACAAAAAAAATTATGGATTTTTTTTGAAGAAATGAAAATGTTGTTTTAGATGTCTATGTAGGGAGAAATGAATTACTTCCTTGGGATTAATATTTTACAACAGAATAAATCCATCATTCTTTCCAAAGAAAAGTATATTAAGGACCTACTAAAGAATATCTTCATGGAAAATTTGAAACCAATCTATACAATGATTTTAGTGGGGACTAAGTTGACTAGATACGGAGAAGGCATGTATGTTTATTTTTAATAGTTTTAAGAGCTTATTAGATGTTTTTTATCTATTACTCCCTCATAATATGACATTATTTATGCTACAAACTGATGTATAATATTTCAAATTTCTCCAAAAGAATATCATTTTTTTGATGGAATATTAATCCTCATATATACCAAAGGCACATAATTTTTTTTATTATGTAAGATAGAAGAAAAAGTATTGAATATTTTTATTATTTGGGAGCTGATTGTGAAGGAAATGTTGATGATAGAAGATCCAAATATAGTAAAGTTTTGTTTCTGTGAAGAGTTCTGTTAGTGGGTATAAAAGAAGAAAATTGAGTATCTCTAAACACATCTAAGGTGATTATATTTTCTCTACACTTGATACAAACCAAATCATGAGGATGAAGGATTAGTTTCCATATTGTTTTATTGAAGTAAAGTTAATCGTTCTCATAGGTTTTGATAGAAAAATTTCCATCAAACTTATGAAAAATATGGTACAATATTATCATTCAAAATATATTGATACCAAATTTCATTTCAATAATGAGAATGTGGAGAAAAATGAATTGAATCCAGATTATGTTCCTACATCAGAACAGACTGTTGACATTTTCATAAAACCATTACTAAAAGAATCCTATTTCTAAACTAAGGTAAAAAATGGGAATAAAACATATTTTTCATCAAGTTGGAGGTATATGTTTTTCTCCCCAATCTCAACTAGTCTTTGGATTGTGTGTCAAATCGTGGGGGGGGGGGGGTTGTTTTATTAATCTATCCAATGAATATGTGATAAAACATTTAAGGAAGCATGTATAAATGGGGATTTTTGGGTATTCATTGATTTCAGCATGTATATTCTTGAACCATTCTATTTTTTTGGAGTGGTTGCAGGAAAATTTTGTTAATAAGAAAAGTGGAATATGTGAAGAAAGATGTGAATAATATCCAAAAATGTTTTTTGAGTCACTGCATTTGTAAAACAGGTGTATTTTTAATAATCATTGGTTTTTATAATGAGTTAGCTCATTAAGGATTAAAATTTATAAAAAATAATCTATTTCTTGAGGATATAATGTTCATTGATTTATCAATCTTCATTGAAAACAAAATCCAAAGGGGGAAACTCTTGGGACTATTTTGGAAAAAAATTATTTTTTAGAAGATGGATGTTTTTTATGTTTTATTTTATTGTCAAATAAGTTAAGGAAGATAAGAAATCGCCTAATTTTTTATTCTTTGGTGATCAGATTTGCAAATAGTATTTAGAATATCAAAAAAATAATACTTAATAAAATCACTCAGATTGGGAAGAATTATTTCTAGAAGAAATGGTTCATCAGATTCACCTAGAGTTTAGAATTAAAGAATGAACTTACTAAAAAATACAATAAGATTATGTAATTATTCAATGTAAATATGATGACCCATTACAATTTTTTTATTCATAAAAATCATAAGTAATATATAAATCATGTGATGAAACACTTATGAATGAATGACATAATTCTTTTATTTATAATCATAAATGAGTGGAATAAGAAAGAATGTTGATTCTAGACTAATAGTAAGTTATAATACATTCTATTGTAAGTCATAAAATACTGAATTTAATCATACAAGGGCTCAATGCCATCCGGAAGTCATTATATAAGAAAATGTTTTTAAAGAATAATGTTTGTGAAGACAAATATTTATTATCATAGATTATTGGTGTCAGATAACTGGAAAAATATTTATTTAATGGATTTTAACTTTGACAGAAAGGTGAAAAAGGTGATGGAGCTGGTTTTGGGTTAGGAAAAAAATTCACGAGAAATAAGTATTTTGATAATAATTTTTTATGTTCATCAGAATAAAAAAAGGAATGATGTTTTTGAAGTCAATTCTAATAGAACTAGTCCATCGCAGGTGGTGCACCACCAATCATTAGAAGCTGAATAGTTTGAATTTGGAGATGATGGAAAAAATGAATCAAAAAAAGAAATGTTTTTTGGGACTGATGTATGGAACATATAAACATATCAGTAAATAATGTAGACAACCACCTCCATGAAGACAAATTTTTTATTGTCTTCTATGTGGGAACATTATTTTCCTTGTCATTTGGTCAATAGAAATAATAAAATTGATATGTTTTCATTTGAGTCAAGAGATAAAATATCTTTCTCCTTGTAAGAATTGGTTTTCGATCCATTAGGATGGAAATGAAATCAAATATTGGAGTGAAGAAATGTCAGATCCATCAGACCTATAATAACTCTAATAACATCATCGGATGTAGGATCATTGGTTTGATGAAATGATGAAAAGTTGAAATGATTTATGCATATAGAAAATTATTATCAACGGGGATTTTAAATTAATATATATATATATATATATATTATGTATTGTTAATAAAGGTCTAAAAAGTTGATAGAATAGATTGAAAATCTTTAAGGGGTTATCGTATTCGGAATTCCCCCGTTTTGATGAATATTCAAGTAAATATTAGAATATAGGTGTGTCCAAATGAATTCATTGTTATTGGAAGATTAAAAAAATGAATTATAATTGGAATGAATACTAAAATGAAAGTTTGAGGTGATCTGAAGTTGAGATAATATTTGATAATTTTTAAGAAGAGTCGAGAAGAAATGAAGAAGTCAAGATTCACCCGAAATTCAAGAAGAATTTATGTTTCTGGAAACTTTTTTGAAGAGTAATGTTTTTTAGAATCTTGGAAAAATTATTTTTAGGTGAACTATAAATAGTTATAGTATATTTTAGATAGTTATATTTTTTTATCATTCTTACCTGAGGAAGTTTACTAGATATAAGAATAATTGAGAAAAAGAACATCATATTTGGTTGATCATCATATTTGGTTGAATAATTGGACTAAGTATCAGATTGGTATTTTTGGACTCAGATAGAAGAAGTTTAATATTATTTTAGTTTTATTATTAAAATTTTATATTATCAAACTGAGCAATTATACTAGGAAAATAGGAATGGGAAATCGGACTGAGTGCCATTATAGAGTCTAAGCTGTTTTTACCAAATACTGGATTAGAATGTTAAGATTGTTTTACAAAGAACATATTTTTGAAATTTGATAATGTTGAAAAGTTACATGTTTTCTTAAATTGTTATAAAAATTGTATTACATGATTTCTTCTAGAATAATAAAACTCATTTTTGTATTGAAAATAGTTCTACAAGATTGTATAGTCATTTCCTACTCATTTTATTCCACACTAAAGGGTTATTTTCTGGTGGATTATGTGTTATTGGATATTTTCAAAACCATACCAAATTTATAGATACTATTATTGAGTAGTGAACCTTGTACATTCTTATGTCCCTCTGAATTTGTGATCTTTTTATTTTCAGTAAAAGTAATAACTCTTTAAGAGGATGTGAATATTGTTTTGGAAAAAATAAAATTAAAAGAAAAAGATATCACTGATTCACCCCCACCCTCTCAGCGATACTTGATCACAACTAGGAACTTACAAGAGGTATAAAAATTGTCATTTCCATTCAATTAATCTTTGATGATGTTATGGAGAATATATTTTTGATGGATTATATAAAAAATGGGAAATG
The DNA here is from genome assembly GCA_963277665.1 of Viscum album. Lineage (NCBI taxonomy): Eukaryota > Viridiplantae > Streptophyta > Magnoliopsida > Santalales > Viscaceae > Viscum > Viscum album. The sequence goes on along the minus strand of OY728143.1, from coordinate 1,887,823,359 downwards.
TAAATGTATTTTGGACTTCAATTGTAAGAATTATCGTATCTATAAAGATATAATGTTTCCTTATCTAATGTCTATTCAGTATAATGTTATTGTAGCTATAACAAATGGATTTCCTCTTATTGATGATATAGTTCTTCTATCATCTTTTTAAATGAATAATATTGCGAATGATGGATGGTAAAAGAATGATTTACTCTTATCACCTTATTAAAGTAAGTTTTCAAGACTGAAGGGTGCTCCCACTACCAAAGGTGTCTGGGATAATTTGAAAAAAAAGAATTATGATGGAAATACAAAATAGAAAAAATAATGAAATGTTATAAATCTAGAGGTTTATGTTTGAAGATCTCAATATGGGTTAGTATAAATCTGTAATAACATTATTACCTGAGAAAATGACATTTTCAACACTATCAGATATCTAGGTGAAATTTTTTAAGATTATATAGTTATTTAAAATATATTATTAATTATTCCAAACATGTTTGAAGAAAATTCTTATTCTATGGAAGATATAGATCAAAAACAATATATATGGATGATTTTCAAGGTACTCTCATTACTTATTTAATGATAAGGAAAATTGATATAAACAGAAAAAAACATTGATAGTGAAATTTCATTCAATGATACTATGAAATGAAACAAAAAATTATTATTGTTAAATAGAAAAATTGTTAATATGATTCCTAAAATGAGGAATTTAAAAATCACGATTATTTTTAACCTTATTTTCTAAAAAATTTAGGAGATGTATATGAAAATATAAATGAATGCTTTCCTTAAATTGTTTTTAATGTTGAGACATTGAGAAATTTATATACAATATTCCCTAAATAAATAAAGAATATGTTAGTGAGTAAGATGGAATAAATTATGGAATATTATGGATTAATCATGGTGATAAAGATAACTCTTAGTCTAAAGGAAATGTTAAAGAAACTCTTAAAATCCAAATAATAGGTTTCTTATGTTAATATGATGAAGAAAAATATGGTGAGCCTGAATCAAATTTTTTTAATAAATTAAGTAGAAAATACTTTCATTGAGACATTGAACAATAAATATTCTGGAAGTATATGTTCTGAAGAAAAAGAAACACAATTATAATTTCATTTGAAATAATAATTTAAAGCATTCCTAAGAATGATATGGAGGATTGAGAAAGAAATTAGGAAGTTTAAAAGTGAAGACTCTTAGATGAATAATCAATATTTTTCTCCTTAATATAAATTTATGATGTTGAATGAGATATATTATTTAAATAAATATCTCAAGAAGGAAAAGAATCATAATTAATATATAGAGAAAATGTTAAAGGAAAAAAATAAGAGTTTAAATTTTATCTAAAATAAATAAAAAACATAAGATAAGGTTATAAGTTTCAATAATTCATTATCTAAAGTTGTTGAATTCTCTAGAAAGGGGGCGTTTGAGAAGGATAAAAAATTACCTTCAATGTTTTTGAATAATGTACAAATTATTTATGAGAAGAGGAAATCGACAAATGTTATGTATGTGGATAGGACCAACAAATTATAAAATTCCATTGTTTCTAAAAATTATGAACGTCAAAACGTATCTATTACATCTGGTTCTAATAAGGATGAAAATAAAAACAAGACGAAGAAGAAGCTTTGGGTGGATAATAGAATGTTCGATGGTCAAAAAAATATATTTAGAAGTATACTAAGTAATAATCTCACAACATGGTTCAGTATAAATGTTTCAGAGGAAAATATTCTTACTATGGATACAACTAGTATTATGGTGGATTTGGGCACATGGAAAATATTTTTTTGTTCAATCAACAATATTACTATTTTTCTAAAAACTATATAAGGTAATGTTTTAGGGGGATTCAATCCTCTAAAATATGGATGTTTCATAAGGATATTAGGAAATAAACTAGAAAGGTTGTGGTAATATATGAAAATAGGTTCTAACCACGACAAACTATTTCTGAAATATGTGAACAACCTAGAAATCATGGAAAATTATAACACTATTTGTAACCACTTCACCAAAGGATTGTTAACAATTTTTATAAGAAATAAGTTAAGAATGTAAAAGAGAAATAAAAATCTATTTATTTTGAATCTAATATAAATTTATTAAAAATAGGATGACATTGGATCTTGTATAGTTATTGTTCTTCTCATACTAGAGGATACTAAATGTTATTGATTAATTTTAATGACTTAAATAAAGGAACAACGATATTTGGAAATGATGAATCACTTAGAATAAAATGGTTTGGATCATCCAGTATCTTTGAAGAAAAGTTTAAATCTAGAAAGGATTTTTTTGTGCTGGGATGAAACAGAACTTTTTAATCCCTTCACAACATTTTGATGAAGGTAATAATGTTATTTTTGGAAAATATTGCTTTTTTGGGAAAATTAAGGAAGTTGAAAAGATATTTACAAGAATACAACATATAAAAGGAACCTTATTCCAAGTTTCCAAGGTTCAAAACTCTTGTTACATAAATATGGTGGAATAGAATCATTTCTGTAATAATAGGATGTTACAGATGTTTCAAGGAAACATGATCATATTATTTAAGAGAGACAATGTATGACAACCCTGATCTTTTATTACAAAATTACACATAATTTATTACATAAAATTCACTTGGTACAACATAGAAGATTGAGAGTTCTAGTGTCTTTGGGGATCATGATCATTACATAACCACTTAAAATATGTAAAACAACATCTTTATTGAAATCTTATTTTACATGATCACTACATTCCCTCGTACTTAGCATTGCATGGGATAACCTGAGGACATGCATAAAAAAGGCTGAGCTATAATGCTCATTAAGGAAAAAATATTGGAATAATATTAGGAATAAAATAAATTATAGACAATAGGAGTATCAATAGAGCACAAGAGAAGAATAAAAATAAAGCCATAATAAATAATGATAATCATAATATGGAAATGTGGCAACAACACTTAACATGAAATTAGCATGAGCCACAGCTCATTGCAAATGTCACATGAGTAAACCCTCATTGCACATGGAGCACGAGTAAAACCTCATTTCACATGAATTTTCATGAGTAAAAACCTATTGCTCATGATGTATCATGATACTATACTTTACCCAATCCATTGGAGTGCAATAAGGTCACACCCTTCTTAAACATTTCATTTCATGCATAAGTTTGCCACATGGATCATAAAACATTGAATTATTTTGCATAATGTTTTGTTAAATGATAAATAAATTTAGAATACATAAATTAAACACTTTAAACAATAAGTAAATTTTTATAAAGTTAAATTCCCTTGATAGATAAATGGGCATGGTATTCACTACACAATGAATTTGTCATGGAAAATCAAGGTACAATTTCGGTAGCATAATGACGTGACATTAGAATTCATAAAAATGGTTGATGAGAGGGAAAGGGTTGTCTCATCATATTTACATGACATGGAATGTAAGGGGGAAAATAGATACATGTACCATCAAATGTATTGAAAATTATCTTCATGATACAAAAGAATTTCTTGAATGTATATGTGGAGAGAGAAATTCTTTTTGGAATTGTGGCATAGTAACGAGTGTACATGGGAAGCATTTAATGAGAGGGAAAGGGGTGTCCCATCATTAAACAATAAAGAGGACAGTATTCTGGGGGTGAGAAACCATACCCCAACATTTATAATTGAAATTAAAAGGGCATAACAACATTATGAAAATTGGACAAAAATGAGAAAGGAAGAAAAACTCTTACTTAGAAGTGTGCTTCCAAAGGCTTGAGAGAGGCTTGAGAGAGGCTTCATGGGTTTTCGGGGAACCTTGGGAAGATTATAGAGAGAGGAAGGAAGAGGTTGGACGAACTACAAAGGTTTTGATTGAAGAGGAAGTGGGATCTTGTGTGGGTTTATATAGGAAAGGTGTGGGAATTGTTTAATATTTGGGTTTGGGACCCTCACATTAAACTAATCCAAACCACAAACCAACCCACGGTTTTTGCCAATGGTTTTTGGAAAATGTAATTTTAAAATAAAGTTTTATTAGTTCAAAGTCTTAACTTCTTAAAATAATGGGGTTTCTTATGTGGGGGTGAGTCACACTCCCAAGGAAAACAATTTAAAAAGACAAGATGTTTAATAAGTTTTGAAAAGACCATTAACGCTATTTAAAATAAGTAAAACAAACCCAAAACAACATTATTTTAATTATAAAAAATATATTGGCCGGACATAAAGCTTATAGTATTTTATTACATCAATTTTGAGTCATTATTATGTCATAAAACACATTATATATTTAAACGGTATTTAATTTTTACCCAAAAATTTAACTGTCTCAGAAAATTATGAAAATTTCACCATTGGATATTTTTGATGTCATTATTCCATAAATAATATTTATTTTATCTTAATAATCTTCTAAATATGTTAATTTTCACTTTTAAAGTAAAAAAAACTGGCATTTATCGAAAATTCACTGGTTTTGACAAAAATGGCTTTGAAAGCTTAATAAAAATTACAATTGAATTCATAAAATTATACAATCATTTATATTTAATAATAATTAGATTTATAATAATAAAAATTATAATAATTTATTAAAATATTATTATATTCAAAAATCCATTATTTCATCAAAATAGATTTTTTATTTGATATTTAACTAAAAATATTATTTGAGCATCAAAATCTATTTACAAGGTAACGATAATAAAATTAATGTATATTAATTAATATATACGAAAATAATGTACATAACTATAGTGATAAGGTCTTGATACATAACACCTTATAACACCTGCATAAGACCGAAGAGTAAGGTGTGCGATGGTGACAGACTCTTTGGGTGTCTCAGATAACATTACTCGGGTGGTAATCTCTATAAACACCCATTTATCTCAAAAGAGGTACCTCTTGAGCTTAACAGATTCATCCTCAGCTCTGGCTTGGTCTAGAGAGAAGCCCAATGACACCACCTCCTTTCTGAGCTCTGAGAAATGGACTTCGTATGGGGCACATCTATTGGATGAGGCAATCGCTTCCTTTGTCTGGGTAAATTGGATTTATTGGAGCCCTATATTTATACTAATAATTTGATCACTGTTCAATGTCTATATTGGAAAAGGTCACAATTTATAACACAAAACCAAAGAAGATGGCACTTTATATAAGAATTTAACAAAATATACATTTAATTTGATTAAGATGGATTCCCATTAATGAATGTTTTGGTCGTTACACAATTCCTGTGGGATTCTTGAAATGTCAAGAAGAAGATATTAGTGTTTCCTAATCAATCATAATGTAATGATTAAAAATTATATACATAAGAAAGTTGATGTTCATTAAAAAATTCCCCATATAAATATTCATTATTGTATTTGTGGGAAAATTTGAAAAGAATCAAATCATGGAGAAATGTAATTATCTACTTGTATTTATGTATTTAAACTTATTACTTATGTTTTGTAGATGAAACATATGTCAGATCCTCTGTAAATATTTACTTTTTTTATGAAATCAAAAAAGGGATAACATTATTTAGTAAAGAAGTTGAGAGTAGAAAAAGGTGGTGAATAAAAAAATAAATAATTTTAAATTCATCTTTAGAACCATGGAATTTAGCATGATTTCATCACACATTACACTCATCAACAAAATGTTGTGTTTTAAAGGAAAAATATATGTCTGGATGAAATGGAGTGCACTATGTTACATCAATATGGTCTCTCTCATTACCTTGGGAGGAAATACATGGTCACTTATGTCTATATTCATAACTAATATTTCTATAGACCGTGTTCAGATATTACACCATATAAATTGTTTTATAAAACAAATCTAGGTTTGAAACAATGAAGAGGTTTTTTTGGAGTCGATGAATCATAAACAACCAAGGTGGAAGCCTTGGAATGTTTGATCCAAGAGGTGAATATGGAATTTTTCTTGGATGTTATCATGATTTAAGATAATGGAGATGATTTTTAAAATATTTAGGAAGTTTAGTTGACTCTACTGATGTAAATGTTATTGAAAAAGATGGGGAAGATAAGAAAACAAATTCTGAAAAGGAAAATGAACTCGAAAATGGAATTTTATATAAGGTTTATTAAAAATATGAAAAAAAACAATAATAATTTCCAAGAAGAAGATTCATAATCCACTTTTTATGGTGATGAGTAATAATCTCAGAAATCTCATCTTATACTGAGGAAGAATGTTTAATCCCAAAACATTAATTTTGATCAACATCAAAGGGTTCAAACAATAAAAACAATTACACATAATTGTTTGTATTAAAATGTTTATCCAAAATATTTGAAGGAATATTTTGAGCATATGTAATGGGTTCAGGCTGTGAATGAAGAGATTTATTAGATTTAAAAGAATGATATTTGGGAACTTTTACCTAAACCAATTTACAAAAATGTTATTGGTAAAAAATGGGCTTTCAGGAACAATGTGAATGAAATTGTGAAGTGATAAGAAAACAAATATTAGTGTGAAAAGTTTAATCATAGATTGATGGCATTGGGATTGATGAGAATTTTGGTCCCATAAAAAGGATATAAACAATCAAAATCATTCTTTATTTTCCTACATGATGAAGTGAAAAAATTGTGTAGATGGATTTGACATAATCATTTTTTATTAGTGATCATGATGAGGAAGAATACATTAAACAACCATTTGTATTTATTTTTGGGAATGATGAATGTTATGTGTTTAGGTCAGAGAAGGTCATGTATGGGAAAAAGCATGCACTATGGGAATTCTATTACCAATTCGATACATTCTTTAGGAAGAATATATTTAAGAAGGGTAGTGTTGATATAAATATTTAGATCAAATAATGTGAGTAGTCTTCCCTTATCATAAATATTTATGTTGATGAAATTATCTTTGTTGAGAATTATAAAATAACTTTTGAAAGATTTTATAATGAAATGAAAAAGTTATTTCTGATGTCCATGCTAGAAGAAATGAAATACTTTATTGTGTTACAAATTTTAAAAAATAAGAAATGCATATTTCATTCTCATGAATAGTATGAAATGAATCTTTTCATAAATTTTGTCCTAGAAATTTCCAAACAAGTCCCCACACCTGTTTTTCTGGGAACTATGTTTGGAAATGAATTTGGTCCAAAAGTAGAACATCCCAGGTAAATAATGACTAACTTTTTTTCATATTTATTAATATTTACGAATTAAATATTAATTTTACTTTAAAGGGGTTTCTATGTTCGATAGCGTACCCGATACTCAACGAGGAGTTCCTTTGAAAACTTACGTTGCACACTAGTAATAGAATAATTTTATTTTAAATGGTAGTTAACATGTAGTTGTTGTATTGGCGGGATGGATTGAAATAACTAAAATAAGATTATATATGTTTTTTAAATGTTTTTACATTTATCCAATAAAAGATAAAGGCTTAAAATACGGAAAGAATTCAATTTTAGGCATTTATACCCTATTTTTCACTAAAGGTTCGCTTATCACCTTTTGATGGAGAACCGTCATTAAATATAGTTTTGATCAATCTTAAAAATTCTATTGGTCCAAATATAACTCTTCTTTAGAATCGGGACATCAAAGTTTACATTGTGTAAATTTTTGGTATCTTTCCGATAAAGTTCATTTTTTTAATGAATAGTGTAAAATGTTGTATTTTAATTCAAAACCTCTTTTTAATCTAATTTATTTTTATGATTAGATTATCATTTGAATTGGTTTTAAAGTGAAATTAGAAAATATTTTTACCATTAAATCCAATCGTGGTCGTTGGAATTAATTTCACTTTGAAATCGGACTAAAACTATTGTCAATCTTTTGATACGTATTGTTTCATAAAAACACGCTATTTTCTCTGACAGCGGGAATTAATTATTAAATTAATTAATGCAACTTATATGATGTGAATTTTGTAAAATGGACTTCATTTTTTAATTCGGAATATCAAATATAGCTTAGGGTGAATTTTTGGAATTTTTTTGAAAAACATCAATTTTTTATGAATAGTGAAACCACTAAGTGGTACTTATAAAAACTAATTTTTCATTTAAATGAAATTTTACCACTTCTGTGTTTTGAATTTCAAAAATCCGACATAAATTGTTGTCATTAAGAAGTAAAATGTGGTTCAATGAGATTAAAATAATTTTTTTTGGTGAATAGTAACTTTTAAGTTCTTAATCGCGATTATAGGTAATTAGTGCAATTTAAGGAAAAAATGATATTATAATAAAATGAAAATACCTTGACACATGTACTACCCTTATTGGATGTGTCATGGCCGACCAAGACAAGCCATGGGTCAACTTGGGGACCCCATGGAGACACTTTGGTTGGGAAATGACATAAATAACTTTTTATTTAATGTTAAAGTAAAAATGACACACACATGAAATGTTTTACTAAAACAATTTTTACATGGGGTTATACAAGTCATATTTTTGACTATAAATAGTCATTGGAAAGATAAAAATATTTCATAAATCATAGTATTTTTTTATAATTTTTAGACATTAAATAAACTAAATTATTTATGACATCATGATGATGAAGCAATGACCTCATTATTTAACGATTTAAATAAAATGGAAATATAATGTAATATCTAAGACCTAAACATGTCCAAAACCTATTGGATGAGTGGATTTTGAACCCTTATCACCGTATCCTCGAAATACATTAATGTGGGACCTCTTAAATCCGAATACCATTTTAAAATAATGTGACTTTTTTTTACATTCCAAGAGTTCCCCTCCTCTCCTCTTATAAAAGGCCCCCACCTGTACCACCTTACCCACACTCCCAAAGCCTTTGGCTCGGCCAAACACTGCCTATTTTGGCTCTACAAATCCCTCTATTACTCCTTGAAGCCTCACATTGGGCAGAAGTCTTCCTAAGGAAGCCTTTGAGCTCAATCCAAGGGGAGTTACCCTATTTTAAGGTAATGTATTCTTCTGAGTCCTTTTGTTTTATTTTGCTTCTCCAACCCCCTAAACTCTTTTTATTATTTTCTTTTGTAACAAATACAGTATACTAAATATACTAGGATGTTTTTATAAGAAGTATTCGAGCTACACTTACACACACCTACATCTAATGGTTAAAGAACATACTGTTTCCATGGATGGCGAATTTCTGCCTCCCGAAACAATGATTCTTCAACATTCTTTTAACACCTTCAAAGGTGGCCATTAAGATGACACAATATTTATATATGATATATAATATGTTTATGTTTTCCTTGATCTTCTGTATTTTTTTCAGTTTGGGAATACCTTTATGGTTTCCATTATCGGTAAACACTATATCTTCATTTAAGGAAGTGCGGACTACCGCCCCCTCAAAGTGATGTGATTCGTTAATGCCATATGTGGGACATGTAAAGGATGGATTTAAAGTTATTATATATGATGTTATACTGTAATTATAATATACCTCTATATCATTATTATTTCTTTCCATTAAAGTATGAGATAGAAATGAAAGTAGCGTTCATACGTACGTACGGCTTACCGTCTCCATGAACGGTGCATTTCATTTCTTATCCTCAAATGTAATGTACTATTAAAAGTAAATGTATATAATGGATATATATAATGAATGATATATCTATATGATGAATATAAATATGGAATTCAAATATATATACATCTCATTTAGTTTTAATTCCATTAATATGACAATGAAAAGAAAGTATCGTTCATGCGTACGTACGGCGTACCGTCTCCATGAACGGTGCATTTCATTTCTTACCTATAAATGATTATGTAATATTATAAATACATGTATATTCTAGATATATATGATATATATGATATCCAAATCAGGATTTTCTTTCTGGATATAAGGAACCATTGACCACACGAACAACATGTAATTGTAAGAAGTCCACTTTCGGCTTAAGAACCAAATATCTACAAAACAAACATTATTAACTTAAATGGTTACATAATGTTTATAACATGGCAATAAGTGATATAAAAGGAATAATGAACTTGAAAAAGGTTCTTAAGAAAATAGAAATTAACTCAAGTTTATTATTCAGGACGTTAAAGAACGATCGAGTCAAGTCAGAACCGAGGTAAGGGACTTCGTCTCAATCTCCTTTCATTGAGACATATTTCATTTTATACACAACTTTCTTTTATACCGTTGATAAAACCCTTTGACTTTTACTTTTATACAAAAGAAATCTTTTTCTATGAAACATTTTACTAAACGACAAAAAGGAATGTTTTTTTAACGTACGCGGTGACAATGACCTTTTCCGCCGCCACGAGTATTGTTTGGTCTTTGGCTTCCTCAACAAGCCGTAATGTTTTTAAAATAAAATAAATACCATATACTCTTTTATGTATTTTGGTATTGAAAATGGTTTTGATAAAGGAATATATTATGATATATTGTGATTGAAATGTGGAAATTTTATCATTCCTTTATATTGGTTTTATGTTTTATGATTTTATATTGGTACATGGACATTTGACGGGTGGTTACATGATAAACCATATGACGGGTGGTTCCATGAATACCAGGACGGGTGGTTACATTATAACCTCCAATGCATTGGGTATGGAAGTCGATCGTATGGCTATTCCATTAAGTATGTATGGAAATTGGCCGTATGGCTATTCCATTAAGTGATATGTGTGGAAGTCGACTATGTGGTTATTCTACTTAAGTAGGTTTATGTCCCAAGTTACCTTTATATATGTTATGTGTTCTTTATATGGGTTTTATGGTAATCCTTTTGTTACAAAAAGGTAGTTAATGATACTTTATTCAGTGAAGAGTTTTTACTACTTCGTGAAGGTGAAGGTATTACTTTGATAGTGTATACATGGTTTACTTGATGTTTGAAAAAGTAATAGTTTTCATTCTTTGTGTATCCCTTACTGAGCTTTTTATGCTCACCACAAGTTTTTTTGAAATGTTTTTCACAGGAATTAATGTGGAATAAGGTCAAAGATGGGATCAAGGGAATGTCATGCTATATAAAACATGGAAGTAGACATGTTTCTTTTTAAGAGTTTTATTATTATTATTGAAACTTAGTAGAAGTGTCTACTTTGTAATCTTTTGAGATGTAATAGTTATTTTCTAATTCTCTAAAACTCTAAACCTGAAAAGATCCTCAATGTGAATTATTCATTTAATTCAATATTACGTAAGGTTTAAGGCTGGGGACTTATAGTTGGTATCAAAGGTCGGTTTAGACAACATTAGGAGTTAGAAAATTGATAGATTTTAAATTAATTTATGGTATGATTGAAATGATATATCATTTACGAATTACCGTGTTTATTCGCCTAAGATATATCAGTGTTAAGAATGGTTTTTCATGGAGGAAACAGAACATCATTTCTGGGAAGGCATACAGAGGGAAATGACCTTTCAAATCAGTATCCTGAGATTGTCAGAATCAAGACTAAACAATTTGTTGTAGTGATGGCTCAGTTGACTCAGGTGAAAAGTGTTGGTTGTTTTTATCGATGATATTTTTTTTGTTTTCTAAAAATAAATAGGATCATGAAAGTCATTTAAGGTTTATCTTTCAAACCTTAAGAGAAAAGAAACTATATGGAAAATTCATCAAGTGTGAGTTTTGGTTACAACAAATTTCTTTCCTAGGTCACATTGTTTCAAAAGATGGCATAACTGTTGATCCTGCTAAAAAAGTTGTTGAAGAATGACCAAGACCCATGAATGTAACCGAGATCGGTAGTTTTCTTGTATTGGCAGGTTACTACCAAAGGTTTTTTGAAAATTTTTCACGGTTATCTAGTACAATGACTAAGCTAACTTGTAAGGGTGTTATGTTCATCTGGAAAAAAGAATGTGATGATTGTTTTCAGGAGTTGAAAAGAAGATTGGTGAATGCTCCTGTTTTGGAACTTCCTTCCAGGAATGGTGAGTTTGTTATATACAGTGATGCTTCGTTGAAGTGACTTGGCTGTGTCCTTATACATAATGATCAGGTAATTGCTTATGCTTCACGTCAGTTGAAAACTCATGAGGTAAATTACCCTACACATGATTTGGAATTAGCTGTTGTTGTCTTTGCTTTAAAAATATTGAGGCATCATTTGTATGGAGTAAAGTGTGAAATATATACTGATCACAAAAGTTTAAAGTATATATTTACTCAATAAGAATTGAACATGAGACAAAGGAGATGGCTGGAACTAATCAAGTATTATGATTGTATAATTCACTACCATCTGGGAAAAGAAAATAAAGTGGTTGATGCTTTGAGTCGTAAAAGTAATGCTTCATTAACCATGCTACGTTTGTAACGAGATCCTTTGGATTTTGATTTGATGAACTTTGCATAGATATTGTTGGTGCAGGAAGTCCTTCTGTTTTGTTTCAGGTATCAGTGAAATCTTTTCTATCAGACAGAATCAAGCAAGCGCAGAAGCAAGTTAGTGAGTTGCAGAAAAAGGTAGAGCTGGTTCAGAAAGGTAAGTTTCCTGAATTCAATATTGATAATGATTGTGTTTTGAGGTTTGGGAAGAGATTATGTGTGCCTTGTGATTCATAGTTGAAGAATGAGTTGTTATGTGAGGCTCATAGTTCCCCGTTTTCAGTTCATCCTGGCAGTACTAAGATGTACAGAGATCTGCGAGAGTATTACTGGTGGGATGGAATGAAAAGAGATATTGCTGATTTTACTGAGAAGTGTTTGACTTGTCAGCAGGTTAAAGTAGAGTGGAAGTTACCTAAAGGGATGATTCAGCCTTTACCAGTGCCAGAGTGGAAATGGGAAAACATATCCATGGACTTTGTTGTGGGATTACCGAGAACATCTCGAGGTAATAATGCAATCTAGGTTATTGTTGACTGCTTGACTAAATCTACTCATTTCCTTGCTATACGAGATACTTTTTCCCTAGATCAACTTTCCTGTTTGTATCTTAAAGAGATAGCCAGGTTACATGGAGTTCCTCTCTCCATTGTATCTGACAGTGATCCCAGGATTACTTCTAACTTTAGGAAAGGCCTTCAGAAGTTGTTGGGTACTAAATTAAATTTATTACAGCTTTTCATCCTCAATTAGATGGGCAGTCAGAACAAACAATTCAGACCTTGGAGGATATGCTACGAGCTTGTTCGATGGATTATCAGGGAAGTTAGGACCAACATATATCTTTGGATGAGTTTTCTTATAATAACAGTTTTCATTCCAGTATCCAGATGGCACCATTTGAGGCATTATATGGGAAGCGGTGTTGAACTCCAACATTTTGGGATGAAGTGGGTGAAAGGAAGCTGATGGGACCAGAATTGGTAGAAGAGATGGAAGAAAAAGTTCAGTTGATTCAAAAACACATGAGAACAGCTCAAAGTAGGCAAAAGAGTTATGCAGATAACCGGAGGAAGGATCTATCTTTCGAGGTAGGTGATCATGTTTTTCTCAAGGTTTCTCCATGTAAATGTGTGATGCGATTTGGCATGAAAGGAAATATGAGTCCAAGGTTCATTGGGCCATATGAAATTCTGGAGAGAGTTGTATCAGTTTCATACAGAGTGGCTTTACCTCTGAGTTTCTCTCAGGTACACAATGTTTTTCATGTTTCGATGTTGAGAACGTATATGCCAGATCCATCTAATGTTTTGAGTCCAGAGGTAGTTCAGCTGGAGGAGAACCTATCTTATGAAGAACAACCAGTCCAGATTCTTGATTGAATAGAGCAAGTGTTGTGAAATAAGGTAATCCACTAGGTAACGGTTTTTTTGGAAAAACCATTTGGTTGAAGAGGCAATGTGGAAATCTGAAAATGACATTAGGGATAAATACCCCCACTTATTTTGATAGGTGAATAAAATTGCAAGGATGCAATTCCCAAAAGGGGGGAAGGATGTAACATCCCAGGTAAATAATGAATAAAACAATTTCTTATTTATTAATATTTATGAATTAAATATTAATTTTACTTTAAAGGGGTTGCTATGTTCGATAGCGTACCCGATACTCAACGATGAGTTCCTTTGAAAACATACGTTGCACACTAGTAATATAATACTATTATTTTAAATGGTAGTTAACATGTATCCGTTGTATTGGTGGGAATGGATAGAAATAACTAAAATAGGATTATATATGTTTTTTAAATGTTTTTACATTTATCCAATAAATTATAAAGGCTTAAAATACAGAAAGAATTCAATTTTAGGCATTTATACCCTAATTTTCACTAAAGGTTCACTTATCACCTTTTGATGGAGAACCGTCATTAAATATAGTTTGGATCAATCTTATAAATTCTATTGGACCAAATATAACTCTTCTTTAGAATCGGGGCATCAAAATTTACGTTGTGTAAATTTTTGATATCTTTCTGATAAAGTTCAATTTTTAATGAATAGTGTAAAATGTTGTATTTTAATTCAAAACCTATTTTTCATCTAATTTATTTATATGAATAGATTATAATTTTAATTGGTTTTAAAGGTAAATTAGAAAATATTTTTACCATTAAATCCAATGGTGGTCGTTGGAATTAATTTCACTTTGAAATCTGACGTAAACTAGTTTCAATCTTTTGATACTTATTGTTTCATAAAAACACGCTATTTGCTATGACATCGGGATTTAGTTATTAAATTAATTAATTCAACTTATATGTTGTGAATTTTTTAAAATGGGCTTCATTATTGAATTCGGAATTTCAAATATATCTTAGGGTGAAGTTTTGGTATTTTTCTGAAAAACATCAATTTTTGATGAATAGTGAAACCACTAAGTTGTACTTATAAAAACTGATTTTTCATTTAAATGAAATTTTACCACTTTTGTGTTTTGAATTTCAAAAATCTGACATACATGGTTGTCATTAAGAAGTAAAATGTGGTTCAATGAGATTAAAATAATTTTTTGGTGAATAGTAATTTTTAAGTTCTTAATCGCGATTAGAGGTAATTAGTGCAATTTAAGGAAAAAATGATATTATAATAAAATAAAAATACCTTGAAACATGTCCTAACCTTATTGGATGTGTCATGGCCGACCAAGAAAAGACATGGGTCAACTTGGGGACCCCATGGAGACACTTTGGTTGGGAAATGACATAAATAACTTTTTATTTAATGTTAAAGTAAAAATGACACACACATGAAATGTTTTACTAAAAAAAATTTTACATGGGGTTATACAAGTCATATTTTTGACTATAAATAATCATTGGAAAGATAAAAATATTTCCTACATCATAGTATTTTTTTAGAATTTTTATACATTAAATATACTAAATTATTTATGACATCATGATGATGCAGCGATGACCTCATTATTTAACGATTTAAATAAAATGGAAAGATAATGTAATATCTAAGACCTACACATGTCCAAAACCTATTGGATGAGTTTATTTATAACCCTTATCACCTTATCCTAGAAACAAATCAATGTGGGACCTCTTAAATCCGAATACCATTTTAAAATAATGTGACTTTTATTTACTTTCCAAGAGTGCCCCTCCTCTCCTCTTATAAAAGGCCCCACCTCTACCTCCTTACCCACACTCCAAAAGCCTTTGGCTCAGCCAACCCCTGCCCATTTTGTCTCTCCACATCCCTCTATTACTCTTTGAAGCCTCACTTTGGGCATAAGTCTTCCTAATGAAGCCTTTGAGCTCAAACCAAGGAGAGTTACCCGATTTTAAGGTAATGTCTTCTTTTGAGTCATTTTGTTTTATTTTGCTTCTCCAACCCCCTAAACTCATTTTATTATTTTCTTTTGTAACAAATAAAGTATCCTCAATATACTAGGATGCTGTTATAAGAAGTATTCTAGCTACACTTACACACACCTACATCTAATGGTTAAAGAACATACTGTTTCCGTGGATGGCGAATTTCTGCCTCCCGAAACGATGATTGTTCAAATATTCTTTTAACACCTTCAAAGGTGGCCATTAAGATGACACTATATATATATATGATATATAATATGTTTATGTTTTCCTTATGTTTCTGTATTTTTTCATTTTGGGCATACCATTATGGTTTCCATTATGGGTAAACACGATATCTTCATTTAAGGAAGTGCGGACTACCGCCCCCTCAAAGTGATGTGATTCGTTAATGCCCTATGTGGGATGTGTAAATGATGGATTTAAAGTTATTATATATGATGTTCTACTGGAATTATAATATACCTCTATATAATTATTATTTCTTTCCATTAAAGTATGAGATAGAAATGAAAGTAGCGTTCATGCGTACTTACGGCTTACCGTCTCCATGAACAGTGCATTTCATTTCTTATCCCCAAATGTAATGTACTATTAAAAGTACATGTATATAATGAATATATATAATTAATGATATATCTAAATGATGAATATAATTCTGGAATTAAAATATACATATCTCACATTTAGTTTTAATATCATTAATAAGACAAAGAAATGAAGGTAGCGTTCATGCGTACGTACGGCTTACCGTCTCCATGAACGGTGCATTTCATTTCTTACCTATAAATGATTATGTAATATTATAAATACATGTATATTCTGGATATATATGATATATATGATATCCAAATCAGAAATTTCATTCTGGATATAAAAAACTTTTGACCACATGAAAAACATGTAATTGTAAGAAGTCCACTTCCGACTTAAGAACCAAATATCGACAAAACAAAAATTATTAACTTAAATGGTTAAAAAAAATTTATAACATGGCAATAAGTGATATAAAAGGAATATTGAAATTGAAAAAGGTTCTTATGAAAATAGAAATTAACTCAAGTTTATTATTCAGGACGTTAAAGAATGATCGAGTCAAGTCGGACCCGAGGTAAGGGACTTCGTCTCAATCTCCTTTCATTGAGGCATACTTCATTTTATACAAAAATTTCATTTATACAGTGTATAAACCCCTTTGACTTTTACTTTTATACAAAAGGAATATTTTTCTATGAATCTCTTTACTAAACGACAAAAAGGAATGTTTTTTGAACGTACGTGGTGACAACGACCTTTTCCGCCGCCGCGAGTATTTTTTGGTCTTTGGCTTCCTCAACAAGACGTAATGTTTTTAAAATAAAATAAATACCATATACTCTTTTATGTATTTTTTTATTGAAAATGGTTTTGATAAAGGATTCTATTATGATATATTGTTATTGAAATGTGGAAATTTTATCATTCCTTTATATTGGTTTTATGTTTTATGATTTTATATTGGTACTTGGAAATTTGATAGGTGGTTACGTGATAAACCATATGACGGGTGGTGCCGTGAATACCAGGATAGGTGGTTATGTTATAACCTCCAATGCATTGGGTATGTAAGTCAGCCGTGTGGCTATTCCATTAAGTATGTATGTAAATTGGTCGTATGGCTATTCCATTAAGTGATATGTGTGGAAGTCGATCGTATGGGTATTCCACTTAAGTATGTTTATATCCCAAGTTACCTTTATATATGTTATGTGTTATTTATATGGGTTTTATGGAAATCCTTTGGTTACAAAAAGGTAGGTAATGATACTTTATTCAGTGAAGAGTTTTTACTACTTCGTGAAGGTGAAGTTATTACTTTGATAGAGTATACATGGTTTACTTGATGTTTGAAAAAGTAACAGTTTTCATTCTTTGTGTATCCCTTACTGAGCTTTTTATGCCCCCCCCCCCAAGTTTTTTTGAAATGTTTTTCAAAGGACTTAATGTGGAATAAAGTCAAGGATGGGATCTAGGTAATGTTATGCTATATAAAACATGGAACTAGACATGTTTGTTTTTAAGAGTTTTTTTATTATTATAGAAACATAGTAGAAGTGTCTACTTTGTAATCTTTTGAGATGTAATAGTTATGTTCTAATTCTATAAAACTCTAATCCTTAAAAGATCCTGAATGTGAATTATTCATTTAATACAATATTAAGTATGGTTTAAGGTCAGGGCCTTATAAATAGAGTTTCAAAAGATGATTTTAATTTTATTATATTTAACTTCTTCAATACATAACATTATTTATGTTGTAAACTTATGTAAAAAAATAAAATTACTCCAAAATAATCGAATTTTTTATGGAAGAATAATTCTCAAATATATAAAATTAATATCTATTTTTCATATTACGAATGATAACTCATGATATATTGAATCATTTTGATATATGAATGCTAATTGGTCAGGAAATATTGATGGTTTTTTAACCACATATGGTGGTGTTTTCTTCATGGTGAAGAGGTTTTTTAGTAAGAATACAAATAAATATTATTTATTAAATCATAGAATGGTTTAAGGTGAGTATGTTTCCACCATTGAAGATTCTTCCCAACTTATGTGGATGATAACTCAGTTTAAATTTTTACTTGTTTATGTAGTCACCCTTTCTGTTAGGTTGTGATCATTAAAGTTCTATCATCCTTACTAGAAATATGGTACAACATTATATTTAAAAACATATGGATATAAAATATAATTTCATCAAAGAGAACATGGAGAATATTGAATTTAAGCTGGTGTATGTTCTTACATGAAAACAAGTTACTGAAATTTTCAAAAAATCATTACTGAAGGAACATTTTTCTAAAATGATGTCGAACATGGGAATCCAATCACTTTCCCATCAAGGTTTAGGTATGTGTTTTTCTCCTCTCCCATCAAGTATTTGGTTAGTGTTGTCAAAGGGGGAGAATAATTTCATAAGTATATCCATCGAATATGTGATAATCCTTTTAAGGAATCATGTATAAAGGGAGAGTTCTGGGAAATCAATAATTTAAAAATATAAATGTTTGAACCACTCTAACTGTTTGTTGGAGTGGCTATAGAAAACATCTTCTAAAGAGAAAAGGATAATATGTGATAAAATGTGTGAAGAAAAATGATGATGTTTTATAAGGCACTACTTTCAGAAAGCATGGTTTTTCTATCAATAATTATTCATTCCTACAATTTTTTCTCTCATGTAGGCTTTGAATGATTGATAAGTAGTCCTTTTTTTAGGTTACAAAGGTCAGTTATTTATGAATCTTACATAATAAAAAATTTAATATGGGAGACAATTGGAACCATGTTAAGAGGAAGTTATTTCTTAGAATCTGGAAGTGTTTTGTGTTATCCATTGTTTTCTACTATGTTTTTAAATAAAATTAATTACCTAAATTTGTATTTTTTAGTGATCGAGTTCACATATCTTATTCAAAATATTAGGCTCCCAATGAATAATAATTCTACAGGATTGGGAAGTTGTTTTATGTAATAAAAACTTGTATTGGAATCACATTTGGTCGAAAATGATATGAATATAAAAATGTGGAATAGAATCATATTTTTCATGGATCCAATGTAAATTTAATTATACTTAGATATTATTTTATTTCAAAAAATCATATTTCACCTGTAAAACATGTGATCAAATCTCATTGAAGGAAAGGGTGAAATCTTCTGTTTCTAGTGGTAATGGTGTTAGGAAGGGAAAGAAAGATTTTTTTTTTGAAGAATAGGATGTTATAATACATTTTATTATAAGTCATATAATAATAAATCAAATACTATAATTTTTAAAATCATGAGGAAGCCATGAAACAAGAAATGTTTTTTTTGAAGAATAATGTTTCTGAAGACAAAGAATTCTAGTCTCAGCTCAATGATGTGAGGTCACGAAATAATTATTTATTTAAAGGCTAGAAAGTTAGATCATAACATGAAAAAATATTGAGTTGTTGGGTTAAAATCAAAAAAAGCCATGAGATATTAATATTCAAAGAAGGGTGTTTATGGGAATTGTAATCAGAAAAGGAAATATGTTCTTGATGCCAATGCTAATAAGACTAGTCCAGCAGACATAGTGTTCCACCGATCATTGGATCAAGAATAGTTTATAGTGGGATATGATGGGACCAATGATTTTTAAAATAATGAAAAAAGGTTGGATAAATGTGAAAATAAATATAGAGATTAATCAATAATGTTTTCAACCATTACAATATAGATAATTTTTTTGACTGTTTTCTAAGTGGGAACATTATTTTCTATAGCATGTGGTTAAAGAAAAATATGGAGTCTGATATATTTTCTATTTAGGAATGAGATAAAATATATTTTTTATTTTTTTAAATTAGGTCAAGAGATATCTGACTAGAAATGACATCAAATAACAGAATAAAGAAAGGTCTAATCTATCACATATAGGCTTACACCAATAACATTATCAGACAGAGGATAACTATTCATAAGAAATGAATAAAACAAGAAATGATTCAAATAGCTAAAAAAGTATTTTTTTTGGGAGATACTAAAAAATGGACCAATATTACCAAGTATTATCCAATGTGGTCTAAAAAATGATATAATTTTTTTAATATCATTATGTGATCATAGTAATGGGAAGTCTTCAATTCTGGTGAATTTTCATGTTTCCCATGGAAAATAATAGTGACTAAATGCTTTAATTGTAATCATAAAATAATAAGGAAGAATTAGAATAAAACTAATGATTTAAAATAATATTTTAAGTGAGATGATGTTAATAGATGATTATAGATGATTTTAGAAGAGTTCAAAAGAATTGAAAGAGTCTAGATGCACTTGAAATTCACAGAGATTTTTTTTTGAAATTTGGTTGAGCTGGAATGTTTATCAGAATCTCTCCCAAACCAATTTTTGGAAGCCTATAAATAGTTTATGTACTTTTTACATTATGAAAATAATGTATTATTGAAGAGAGAATGTGGACCACTAAATAATTCATTAGATAATAAGTTTTTTGATCTAGATTACCTGACCAAGTTTACTAGAAAGAAGAATTATGATGACTGGAAAAGATCATATTTAATTTATCATCATATTGGGATTAATCATCTGACTCGGAATCAGATTGGTATTTTCTGACTCAAATATAAAATGTTCATAATTTTTTTTGTTAGTATTCATATGTAGTTGTATTATCAGACTTATAAATCAGACTAGGCAGATTTGACTGGGAAATTAGAAAAAGTGTCTTTACAATGTCTAGTAATTCTTTACCTACTATTCGGTAGGAATGTGAATTATTGTTTTGAAGAAACAATTAATGAATATTGATAAGTTAAAAGAGTAACATGTTTCGTAACTTGTTACTTAAACTTTTATTACATATTTTCTGCTCGAAGAAGAACATGCACTGTTGTATTGATAAAAGTTCTAAATTCGTGCATGGGAATATCTTACCCATTATATTCAACAGAAAAAGATTTTTTCCCTTGTGGATTGTGTGGTATTGGTTTTTTTCGAAACCCTATGATGGATGTAGCTACTCATATTATAACATCCTAGACCTGGGTGTCACTCAACGGTTTCCCCAAACCCGGTTGGTCACATAACCTCAAGCACATTTCCCCAAATGCCAGAGGCTGCTGACTGGCAGTGAGGGCCCAGTTCTGATAGTTGGGAAACTATGCCCTCAATTGTCAATGTGTAGCATAGCAGAAAAGATAAATAGCAAAAACATGCAAAAGGGGAAGCAGAAAACAACATACACCTGAAACAGACAACTGAGTAAAAGAGAACCAGCAGTCATATATATAGAGATGCAGCATGTCACTAATTCTATGAAAATAGCTAGAACAGGATACACTGCAATATAATAAAATACAACTCAAATTACAAGGTACAGTTGAACGGAACAAAATAGTGCAACAGGAACTCAGCTGCATCACGAGACTAAGTTCGGTCCCATGCTCTCTTAATCCTCTACAACAATCATGTACCTGTATAGGGACTATTATCCTTGTCGACACCTGCAACAATATATTCTATTTTGGCTGAAAAATTACCCAAACATGGTGTGAGAAATAAATCCCAGTAGGAACCACCAAAGGCTTGTTCCCAACTATTAGTGAGAAGGTGCAACAACAGTGTGCAGTAGTAAATGCAATAAACTAAGAAGTACTGAAAAGTAACTAACTTACCAGTTATATTTCCATTTTTAATATTCAGTTAACCATGACAAGAATGTGCTTTAACTTGACAGGTATAACATATAAAAAACAACATGGTGAATATTCATGATAACACTTTCCTCATAGATACAGCCTTACCCTCAGGATAGAAGAGTCGGAACCCGCATGTAATTTCCCATAGGCATAACAAATATTTCCCTCAGGCGTACGATGTTTCTCCCTCAAGCACATAATCTATTTCTCATAGGCATGAAAGGAGTTTTCCTCAATATAAATAGAACACTGCCCTCAGGCTAAATAGAACACTACCCTCAGGCTCAAGTAACCAGGCCTATCCCAACATATCAAAAAGCAATTATATACAATTACTCTGAAGGAAATTTAAAAGCATGATAAATATTATGGTATACCGTCGTGTAACTAGGCCAAACGGCTAAAAAGAGGAACGCACCCCCGGGGTGATCCTCGATCCAAGTAGTGATCCCAAAGAATGGTTTATAATTACATTTAATTACCTATACAATTCTAGGTATTTAAAATAGCCAAGGCGTTAGCCATATGACAACCCAAACATGGTTTTTTACCACAACGGTACACAAAAACGCACATCAATTGGAATTTAAACCCCAGACCACCTACCTCGATCACCCCTAAACGGTATATGTGAACATACCCTCTCGAAACACACGAGAAGGGTGTAAATCTGAGATAAACAACTACACGCTAAACCAGAAATAAAATTCCCTAGAAAAAGTATTGATAATAATATCTTATGATGAAGGGAGGGCTTACCCATGCGGTCCCAACGTGATCGACGGATACGGAATCGGGTTCCCATTGTGCAGTCGGGATATCCTCTAAGCTCTAGCCATCTCTCCTTATCTCCTCAGGTGTTCTAAGCTTTCTATATGGAAAGAGGATCCTACTCCCAATTTTAAGTGAAAAAACAAACTACACTGCATGTACTCTCAAGTACACGGCGTGTACTTTCATCATTTAACTATTCCTCTAGCGGCTACATTCCACCACCAAACTATTTACATGATGACTGACTACAAAGCGTGTAAATACCCACTACACGATGTGTAGTCGGTGATTTTATGAGTCAGGATACACGTATCAATGAGAGGGGGAGCGGGTGAATCCATGACATCTTCTTAATTTTATGTTTCCTATTTTTGAAACAACCTTCGCCTCCTGTTAATGGGTTTCTTCCCTAATGAACACACATAACCACAGAAACACAATATTTACAAGGTTTAATACTAAACAAGAGTAGCTACATCCTTGGTATGGTATAAAAACAATCCAGTACCGCATAATCCACTAGAAAACAATGCTTTTATGTGGAATACAACGAGTAGGATATACCCTTACACTCGTGTAGCGCTTTGAAAACAATCCAATTGTGTGTGTGCTCCCTCTTAGAAAAAATAGGTTAATGTACTGATTTTGTACATCTTAATGATCTTTCACAAATCAATTCTTTCTAAATAATTCTTTACTTTCTTATCCAGAAGATAGTAGGAACCTCCTGGTGCAAACAAATTGGGCACCACTTCCTGCTTGCGCGCCTTCCTGCTTGTGCGCCACCTGATTGCATGCTAACTCCATACTTGTGGGACACCTTTGAGAACAACTCACAATTTTCGCGCCACCTTTTACTTATACACATTCCACTTCTTGAAAGAACCTCCTAACTTGCGCGCCTCTAGAAACATGAGTGCCAAAACTTGCGTGCCAAAACTTGTGCGGAAAAACGTGTGCAGAAAAACCTGGACGGAAAAACATGTGCATCTTATAAATATCCCTTAGCTTGCGCGCCGCTCTAGCTTGTGCACCATCCTATGCTACTTGCGTGATCAGAGCACCCACTACTACTTGCGCATTCAGATATTGAATTTTCACTTAAGGGTTGAACTCATAAAAAATGAGGAGGCAAGTCATCTATTTATAGGCATTTTGGTGACTTCTTTTCCACATAAACTTGTGCGCCAATACTTGCACGCTGCTCCATCACTTCTGTGAAGCTTCATCACTTGCGTGGCATTCTATCACTAGCGTGAAACTTTATTTCATATGTCATATTTTGATATGATGATTTTGAAATATGAATTGCAAGAAACATACACTTATGCACCAAGACATGCACGCCAATACTTGCACGACACTCTTGGCTTGTGTGAAACTTTCTAACCTGCGCGACACTTTATTTCCTTTGTCAAATTTTTGATTTGATGATTTTTGAAATATGACTTGCACACCACTTATATTTTCACACCAATACATGTGCGCCAGAACATACATGCCAAAACATGTGCGCCACTCCTGACTTGTGCGCCACATTCTTTCCTTTTCCAAAATCACTTCTTTACATTTTCTGATTTTCAGGCCCAAAAATTTGGAAAAGAATGGAAAATGGCTCCACCTTAAATTATTCTTTTGTGCCGCCACTATATGGTATGTTCCTTTGCCATTTCTCTCTTCACTACTTCCCATAACCATTCTTAATATTTCATCACAATCTCTACTATCGTGATACATATCCTTTGATAGATCATCATTAGCATCGTCAGAGTTACAATGGGAAGTAATAAAATTTCCTTATCTTCTAGCAACATCATTCCATCCAATCAAAATTGTATATGAATGGAATCATAATTTTCCCCCATTCCATCATAAGTATTGCATCTCAAGTTCTCCTAACTTATGATAATTGTGAAATACATATTAGAAAATCATCGCCTGGTTTATGGTCCTTTTACAGAGTGAATTGATTAATACTTCTTGACAGAAAAATACAAAACTCTGCAAAGGATAACTCTTCAAACTACCTTCTCCATCAATCTTGGTCCCAACAGTCAGTTTTTTACACCATTCATTGTCAACAGGGCTATATGCTCGGTGTACTCATCCCACAAGGCCAAAGTACATAGCATGTGTAAAGTACATGGTGTGTACCCAAAAAATTTTAGATTTTCCCACATTTTCCATATTTTCTAAAAACAATTTTAGGAAAAAGGAAAAGACGAAGCCCATACCTCAAAAACAAGAACTGGGTTCTCACAAACTTCACCCCTTAATGTAATCTGTCCCCGAATTTCCATCCCAATGTTAGTGAAGATAATGCTCAGAATAACTCTTTCTAATAAGCACGTATGTCATTCTCCCACTCCTAGTTTTCATCCTACACTCTTCCATGATTCCATAGAACATGTATGTGGGGAACTAACCGGCCACGGAGAACCATGGTGCTCCTATCTACAATTATAATCAGATGCTCCTCATAGGACGCATCGACATGAAGCTCAATCTCTTCAGGCTGAAAATGTGGGATGGGTTTGAGTGATAACGACACAACTGAGATACATGGAAGACATCAGGCATGACCCAGTACCTATGTGGTAATTACAACTGATAGGCACCTGACCTGACTCTCTACAGAATCTCAAATGGCCCCACATACCTTGTTGAATGTTTACCCTGTATCTTGATTTTCCCATGTCCCAAACTTGGTGAAACATGCCAGAAAACCTGATCCCTAATGACAAACTCCAAGGGTCATCTACGACGTTCAGTGTAAGATTTCTAACGAGACTGTGTAGTAGACATCCACTTCTGTATCAACTGGACCTGCTCTTAAGTATTCTACACGAGACGTGGTCCTAATAAAGCTACCTCACTTGCCTCCAACCAGCACAAACATGATCGGAATGGCCTACCATATAAAGACTCATATGGTGAAATCTCAATAGTTTCCTGAAAACTATTATTATAGGAAAACTCAAACAGGGGTATATGCTTATCCCAAGAGCCCCAAAAGTCAAGGAAGCATGCATGCAACATTTCCTAAAGCACCTGTATCGGATGCTCTGACTGGAAATCAGTCTGAGGGTGGTAAGTTGTGCTTAGTAGAACATGTGTACCCAATTCCCTCTCAAATCTCTGCCCGAAACGAGACGTAAAATGAGAGTCCCAATCTGAAACTATAGAATGAGGGACCCCATGAAGATGTACGATCTCTTGGATATAAAACATCCTGAGCTTGTCAACACCGAATGACTCCTTGATCTGAAAAAAGATAACTACATTTGTAAGTCTATCCACAACAACCCACACAACATTATTGCCTCGAGGTGACCTTGGAAACCCGGTCATGAAGTCCATCGCAACATCATCCCATTACATTCTAGAATGGGTAGCTATTGTAATAGTCCATCTAGCCTCTGATGCTCCGCCTTCACCTACTGATAGGTGGAACATCTTTTCACAAGACAAGCTACTTCCTTCTTCATACATAGCCACCAGTACTGACGCCTCAAGTCACGATACATCTTGGTAACTCCGAGATGCACTGCCGAAGTTGAAGCATGAAACTCCAACATCATATCCTCCCATATATCCCCTGGAACCCATGCTCGTCCATCGAAATGCAGTACCTCATCATCGCCTATCGCCCAACCAGGAAGAGGGTCCTCACTTTCCACTGACTCCTGTAGAACTAGGCCTTCCAAATCTGATAGTTGTCTCATCCTTACTCTATCCATGAGGGTAGAAGTCACAAGTAAGGAAGAAAGATAGGTTTACCAATTTCTATCTTGCAACTCCAAATGCATCTCAGAGAACAAAGCCATAAGCGTCAACTCCCCATTAGCCTCATGAACTACCTGTGTCTGTGTCTTTCTACTCAGTCCATCAGCAACTGCATTACCCTTACCAGGTGTATAGGCAATCTCAAAGTCAAATGACTGAAGGTATTCAACCAACCTTCACTGTCTCAAGTTCAAGTTACACTGGTAAAAAAATATTTAAGACTTTTGTGGTCTGTAAACACCTTAAAATGATCTGCAAAGAGATAATGTCTCCAATATTGTAATGCTTGAACAACTATAGCCAACTCGAGGTCATGCGTCGGGTAATGCCTCTCATTTGGACTCAACTGTCGAGACTCGTACGCAACTACTCATTCTCCCTATATCAACACTGCTTCCAGCCCAATACCTAATGCATCATAGTAGACTATATAGATCCTCCCTTGACCTACAAGTATCAGGATAGGTGCTGATGTCAATCATTCCTTCAGCTCCTGAAATGCTATCTCACAAGCTTCTGACCAAATGAACATCACACCCTTCATAGTCAAACACATCAACAGAGATACTAAGTAGGAGAAGTCCTGTATAAAGTACCTATAATAACCAGCCAACTCCAAGGAACTCCGTATATCAAACATGTTCTTAGGTTTCTCCTAGGAAAATACTGCTCTAACCTTCTTTGGGTCTACTGCAACTCCTACATCTAAGATAATATGACCCAGGAAGTGTATCTGTTCTATCCAAAAGTGGCACTTTGCGATCCTAGCAAATAGTCGGTGCTCTCTTAGTGTACTCAATATGATCTCAAGATAGGTAGCATGGTCATCTTGAGAGTGAGATTACACCAATATATCATCCATGAAAACTACCAAAAAAGAGTCCAGATAGGGGTGGAACACATGATTCATCAGGGCCATGGAAACTGATGGTGCGTTCTTGAGTCTGAACGACATCACAAAGTACTCATATAGACCATACCTGCTTCTGAAGGCTGTGAGAGGTATATCAGATGATCTAATGTGAAAATTATGATATACAGACCTCAAGTAAATCTTCAAGAACACTCATCCCATCGATGATGATCAAAAATATCATCAATCCTCTATAAGAGATATCGGTTTTTAACTATCAGTTGGTTCATCTTCCGATAATCCACACAGAGTCTGAGGGTACTGTCTTCCTTCTTCACAAAAAGGATTGGAGAACCCCAAAGAAAAGTACTGGGTCTGATGAAACCCTTTGACTTCAACTCCTCTAATTGTCTATTGAGCTTCTGCAACTTAGGTTCAGCCATCCTATACGGAGGAATGAACACTCTTGCAGCTCCTGGCACAGTATCAGTAGAGAAATACACCACTCATTCCGGAAGTAGACCTAAAAAGTAATCTGGGAAGACATCCCTGAAATGATCAACTACTATAGGGGAATCCTTATGACAAGTCCCCTGATCATCTAGATATAAACTCACAATTTGGGATGTCACTCCACCTCTCCCATGATGCTCAGGTACAGCTCGGCATTCCTGGACAACCCATTCGCCCTTGTATAGAAACTCTCCACCCTCTGGTGACATAAAACTCACCCCGCGATGAATGAAATCCACAAAGTATCAGAAAGGTACCAACCAGTCCATCCCAAGAATGACATCATAGCTTTTCATCTCTAAGACCTAAATGTCCCATAGAAAGTTACACCCACCAACCTCAAGGGGGACCTCCTTACACTGACACACACTAGCCATTCTGGTCCCCAATAGCGTGTCTAGCACCATAACATGAGAAAAAAAAATAAACACAGAGCCCAAGACTCTCCACAATAGTTACAGATATGAAGCTATGTGTAAGACTCGTATCAAAAAGTACTGAAGTTAAAATAGAAGCTACTAAAATAGTACCTTTGATAGTAGAAGGTCTTGGATCCTACTCATATTGGGTTAGTTGCACTACATATTCCTGCCTAGTGTCGTGGCCCTACGACACAGCCTGGCTACCCTGAGCTGTCCCGCCCTACTGCCTCTAAAATCTTGGTGTCTAGCCACCACGACCATGACCACCATCTCTGCCTGCACGGCCTGACATATTCTATTTTCATGACTGGTGAGAAGCTGTTGGTCCTTATCCCACATGCGGAGTCTACACAGAACCCCTCTCACTAGCCACTGGTGGAAACTCCCTACAAAAACGCTAGAGATGACACACATTTTTGCAAACTCGGCACTCTACTATGTCACGTGGACACTGAGGCCTCTGGTTACCCTCTTTACCAGACTGGTAGCACATGACTTGGCCACATGAATTATTCATCTGGCTAGTACTTCCATAGTGAGGGAAATCCATCTACCTCTTCCTCTTAAAAGGAGAAATAGTACCAGAAACTGCTATTGAGCTACCCTGGCCCATGCAACTAGCTTCCCGCAGGTTAGTTTTAGAAATCAATGCCTGGTTCAAAATAGCATGCACTAGAGAAAACCTAGAAACATTCATCAGTGCTCTGATGTCATATTGAGACCATCTTCAAAGCGTCTGGCCCTCAACATCTCATCACCCACCAAAATAGGTCCAAAATGCTGAAGCTCGGTGAAGAGAGAACAATAATCCATCACTAACATGGCACCCTTCTGCAGATTCATAATGTCTCAAGCTCTATCTTCCCTTAGTGTCTTTGGGAAGAATAATTCATAGTTGGATTCATGAAAATTCTCCCACGCCATGTCCATGCGATGCTCAGTATGTGTGGTAATAACCCACCACCTCTTCGCGGAATCACGCAACTTATATGTAGTGAGCATGACCCTCCACCTTTGAGTCTTCTCAAGATGCTTGAATATCATCTGCATCGAATCCAACCATGACACCGCAGCCTGTGGTCCACCATTCCCTAAAAAAATAGGCAGATGCTACTGCTGGAAGATACGAGTCAGCTCATCCATTGATGTGGCGGCCTGCGGTTCTCCCTGAAAGGTCTGTATGAACCTCATGAAACCTTCATGGAACTATGTCTCTACGGTTTTGTCCATTATAACGGTTGGCGCCAAATCATACACTTCTTGTGGATCATCTAGTAGCTCATGGCCCACCATCTCAGGAGTATAATCATTGCCACTCTCTTGGAGAACAACCGGTGGCCGTCTCGATGGAATGACTCTAAAAGGTCAAATGAATGCCTTAGATCAAGATTTTCAAAGACTGAAAACAAGGATACCTGGAAGAGAATAGTAGAAAAAAAGCATTAATGATTTACAAAACATGACTACATGGTGTGTATTAGTACGACAAGACATGTTCTCACAAACCATTTACAATGGAATGTACTCCAGCTAAAACTGGCCGTGTAACACCCCAAACACACAACATGTCCTTGGACTACACAGCGTGTACTTGAATAATCCTTCCTTGCTCGGGTCCTTCTACATGGCTTAAGCTACATGACTCTCTAAAAACAAACCTACACGTTGTGTCCCACATGTACTCGGCATGTACTCTACAAGCTTTCATCGGCCCGTGTTGTTAGTGACATGGCCTGTGTATGCAGGTCACACTAAATTGTGTGTTTCAACAAGACACGACGTGTTAAAAGATGCCCTAGACTGACTTGTGTTGCTGAATACATGGCCGTCTACACAGATGACACTACATGGTGTGTTCAAGGTAGACACGACGTGTATGTCTTAAGGTTTCCTCTATTCGTGTTGTTAGTTACATGGGTGGACAATGGGTAAACACTACACGATGTGTACAACCGGTACACGACGTGTTCCCCTAAGCCATTCTCTACCCAGGGTCCCTGCCCACATGGTCTATGACATGGGAAGATACTACACAGCATGTACATATGGTACACAGTTTGTACTTAACAATTTTTTATTTCTTTCAGAACAGAAGAACACATGGCATGTGTCCATAGAGCTACACGGTGTGTATCCTGGGTTATCCTGACAATAAGCCTTAGAAACTACTCTGGAGCCAAGAAAAAACTAAAACCAACACATAAGTGAAAAATTCTGATCTTTGAGGGCCCATACTCCCCACAAATCAAATTTTGTCATCTTATACATGTTATAACAATTAAATAGTCAATGAGCCACCAAATTCCAGTCAAAGAGGGCCCATAAACCTCAAAAAAACAAAGTTTGGGGTTCATTATACTATACTTTACATAACTATACCTTATCAAATAGATGGTATTTATCAAATAATCTATCACCACAACATGCTTTTCAAGAACAACAACAATCACAAAAACATGCAATTTCTTATGCACCTACATGGGAAGGAAGGAATGCATGACATATGATTCTAGCATGTGCCTAAATGATGCATGAGATGGCATACCCTCATCCCATCAAATTGAAACTAAATAGAACCCATGTGTAACATATAAACAGAACAATCACAAGTGTGTCACCCAATGGTGAAAATAAAATCAACCGTAAATTTGAAAAACCAGTAATAATTTCTATAACGAAGTAGGTTGGTTTTTCCTTGTACACGGGTTGGCTACTCCCTGGAACAACTTATTACCAACTACAATGTCCATCCTATCACTGAATATGGATCCAAAGAGAATATAAAAGAAAATAAACCCTTTGACACCACTTTTTGATGTCTCGGATCCGAGTGTCACTCAACGGTTTCCCCAAACCCAGTTAGTCACATGACCTCAAGCGCATTGCCCCAAATGCCAGAGGCTACCGACTAGAAGAGAGGGCCCAAGTCACATAGTGGGGAAATTGTGCCCTCATTTTCCAAAGTGTAGCGCAATGGAAAATGTTAATAGCATAAACATGCAATAGCGGAAGCAGTAAACAACATACAATTGAAATGGACAACTGAGTAAAAGAGAACAAGCACTCATATATATAGAGATGCAACATGTCACTAATTCTTTGAAAACAGCCAAAACATGATTCACTACAATATAATAAAACATAGCTCAAAGTACAAGGTACAAATAAATGAAACAAACCCGTGAAACTGGAACTCAGCATCATCGTGAGCCTGAGCTCGGTCCCATTCTCTCATACTCCACTACAACAATCATGTACCTGTGTAGGGACTCTTTCCCCTATTGACACATGCAGCAATAGAGTCTATTTGGGAAGAAGACATGACCATTACAGGGTGTGAGAAATAAATCCCCGTAGGAACCCATCAAAGGCACATGCCCAACTATCAGTGGAAAGGTGCAACAACAGTGTGCAGTAGTAAATGCAATAAACTAAGAAATACTCAAAAGTAAATAAGTTACTAGTTATTTTACCATTTTTAATATCCAATTAACCATGCCATGCCTGGGATTTAACTTGATAGATATAAGATATAAAAATCACCATGGTGAGTATTAATGATAACATTGCCCTTATACAAACAAACCATAACCTCAGGTAAGTAGAGCCAAAACCCGTAGGTAATTGCCCATAGTCATAACTAATATTTCCCTCAGGCGTACAAAGTTTCACCCTCAGGAAAAAAATCTACTACTCATAGGCATGAAAAGAGTTGCCCTCTGGCTAAATAGAACACTTCCCTCTGGCTAAATAGAACACTGCCCTCAGGCTCAAGTAACTAGGCCTATTCCATCATATAATAATGCAATTATATACAATTCCTCTCAAGGAAATTTAAAGTATGAAAAATTTTACGGTATACCCTCAGGTTACCTGGCCAAACAGCTAAACAGAGAAATGCACCACTCGGGTGGTCCTAGATCCAAGCAGTGATCCCAAACAAGAGTTTATAATTACATTCAATTACCTATACAATTATATGTATTTAAAACTTCCAAGGCCTTAGCCATACGACACCCTAAACAAGGGTCTGTAGCACAAGGGAACAGAAAAACGCACATTAGTTGGAATTTAAACACTATACCACCTACATCGATCGCCCTTGGTCACTATATGTGAACTTAGCCTCCCGAAACGCATGAGAAGGGTGTAGATCTGAGATAAACAACAACATGCTCAACCTCAAGTAACTTTCCCTCAAGAATGAATTGGTAAGAACGGATTAAGGAGAAAGGATGGATTACCTATGCGGTCCCAACGTGATAGACCGATACAGAATCAGGTTCCCAGTGTGCGGTCCGGAGATCCTTAAAGCCTCAGCCATCTCTCCCGCTCTCCAATAGCATTCTATGCATTCTATGTGAATAGAGGAGGCTACTACACATTTTAAGCGAAAAAAACAGACTACATGTCGTGTATTCTCAAGTACACGGCAGGTACTTTCATCATTTAACTGTTCCTCTGGTGGCTACTTTCCACCACCAAACTATTTACTTGCTGACTGACTACACGTCGTGTAAATACTCACTACACGGCGTGTAGTCAGTTTTTACACCTTTCATCACCGACAGGGCTGCACCCCCTATGTACTCGTCCCACATGACCAAAGTACATGACAAGAGGAAATATGCACGGTGTGTACCAAAAAAATTTAGCATTTTCTCCATTTTCCTTATTTTCTAAAAAACACTTAAGGGAAAAGGAAAAGAAGAGACAACTACATAAAAAACAAGAACTAGATTCTTACACTTGTAGACTAGTGAACCTTATAAAATCTTGTGTCCCTATGGATGTGTGAATGTTTTATTTTTAGAAAAATTGAAAACTCATTAACATGTGGTTAATGTTATTTTAAAAATAATTAATCTCAAAAGGAAAATATATCACCAATTCGCCACTATCCATCTTATAAATTGTTGATCATGACTTGTAACTTACACTTCTAGAGTATAATTAGAAGAAATCTATTGTTTGTTTGTGTAGAAGACCAACATGAATCTGGTCCTCTTTATGAAGGGGGGGGGGGAAGATATTATCGATCTTATAGTGCAGTTCATTTTTTAGAAGGGTAAGATTCATAATCATCAATAGATTATTAGTTCAGAAAATGATTCACATAATAAGATATGATATCTCTTATCTAGAATTTACAAGAGATGTACCTCAGTCATTGGATGTAAATTTGGAAGAGGAAGACATTGATTCCTTGGTTACCCATCATAGAAAAAGTGATTGACCTGTAGAATAGTCGTATATAGTTTCGGAACAATTAGTTTTTTCACCAATTGGATAATCTGACAAATTAATATTTTAAGATTTTAAATTACTCAAGAAGAACAATAACCTATGTTTAAACCAGAAATTAGATAAGATAATGAGGATATTTATAAAAGTATAGATGAAAATCAAGAGAAAGATTCTCATTCTAAAAATAATTTTCAAATAGATCATATCAAAGAGAATGTTTAGGAGAATGATTAAAGAAATGAAAAATATAAACCATTATTTGTTGACACTATTATTCTAGCTAAGAATATGTTAGAATGTATTGTCATTGACTCATTAGATAACAAATTTTTTAAAATTGATGATACTATATATGTTATTGACAATACAACTTCTTCCAATAGTGATAAAGATATTGTAAATTCATTAGTTTTGACTAATAGGGGACATCCATCTCATGTTCAAGAATATGAATCTACGAGTTAATTGAAAAATTAAATTAATGCATTTTTTGATAATTTTATTAAGCTATAGGATGAAAATTCAAATCATCAAAGTGATATGGGTCAAAAAGAAATATATGGAATATTTGAGAAGTAAAACTATTCCTATAGTAAAATTTGAATCTATTCAGAACCAACTAAAATATCAATGAGAAAGATTAGATTCAAGAAACGATTTTGATTCCTTTAAAAGAGAAATAGATGATCAGTTTAGAAAACTATATGAAGAATCTGTTTCATTAAACGATTTTAGAGATTTAAATAAGTATTAGGAAAATAATTTTGAATATTTTAGATGTATTAAAATCAGCCCAAGCCATCAACATTTATTCCTCAAGCTTCATCAAAAATATTCATATGGATTGATTAAATTACTATTATAATGTATACTTCCAATGATCATATTTGTTCCCTTCAATGTGATAGTGTACCATTAAATGTTTTTAGGAAACTTGAGATATCTCATTGATAAATCAACATCCCCAGATCCTAGTATAATAAATATTCTAAATTAGTTAGGTGAAATTCTCTCTTAGTTTTCTCATTCAGAATATATAATTCATGAGTTTCTCAATTTGAATTTAGTTCAATGTCTAAAGATAAGTCAAAATTACTAGATTTTGATGAAAAATTTAGTTCAAGACCTTCATAAATGTTTTAGAGGATAGATGGTAGAGTTAAAAGAAGTTATTCAGGATGTATGAGTTGATCATGCTTATGGAACATCTTTTGAACCAACTCTCTCTGTCACATTCATTCAGTCTTATTTTTAAGAATTTTTCAGAAAAATTAATTCATAGATAAAACATATTTTAATCAATTTTTTTATTATATTTGTATCTAATAATTCACAATACTTTTTTCCATTTAAACAATCAGCATCTATAATGGTTTAGTTTTAGTATGTTTTAAGAATTCATTTATCAGTATATGCTACATTGAATGTGTTTTAATTCATTTTCAACTACATTCTTTGTTATATTAAAAAGGGTGATAAAATTGGGTAAACACAACATTCAAGAATATGTTAATAGTTTTTTAACCAAAATTAATTGGTTTACTATGTATATTATGTTTAAATGATAACTATAATCTCTGTTATAATATTTTGAATATATTATTTCATTTGTGTTTATGATTCCTATATTTTATGTATGTTATGTTATGGGTTTTGTGATCATCAAAAGGGGGATATTTTTGGGCATGTATTTTCTCAAAAATTCTATATAAATATTATTAAATTTCATAATCATAGAGATATTTTTTAAAATAATGAAGTTAATTTATAAATTTTTTATTAATAAACTTCTCGATAAGTTAATATTTTTATGGTTTAAAATATTTTTTTATGAATTCTGAATGAGTTTGAAAATATTCTAGAAACACTATTCATAAAATAAATATGTATGAATAATGAATGGTTCGAAAACCCTAAATTTGTAAGAAACGTTTTGGATTATTTACCTCACATTGTTGGAAATGTATCGACCAACAACCTTACATTTGTATGAAATCCTATTTTTAAATGAATAAATGAATGGTTTAGAAACATTAATTTTATAACCAACCTTGAATTGTAAAAATAACATTTCTAACCAACTGTATGCCGAATAAATTAATTTTGGAGGTTTTTCATCATGTGGTGGAACCCTGTATTTTACTATTCAAATATGGGGGTTTTTATTGAAGGATATTTTCGGTGATTCCTATTATGGTATCTATGGAATTAAAAATCACATTCAAGAAATTTTATATCTAATTAAAAGGATCATATTCAATGTAATAAATCATTCCAATTTCTAAGGGATGTGACAAATCCATTGAATGATTCAAATTCCAATTATTTCAATTATTCGGGAGATATTCTTGGATTAATTCAACCAAAAGAATGCCAAATTTATTTTTGTAAATAAAATGAGTGAATTTATGATTTTTATCTCATTTGTAAAGTATATTTTTAAAATATAACTATTTAAAAGAATCAAAATATCAAACATCTCTAATATTTTTAAAAAGCTACACATTAGAGACATTAATGTTTCAATCTTGTATTGTGTATGTTGTTTATCAACTACTACTATTTTATTATTATTGTATTTATATAGAAGAAAATTCCTTGCCCAGATCTCTTCAAATACATTATTTCTTGAATACATTCATCTTTGATGGATAATATTAATACTATATGAATTTAATCTACAACTATGTACAAGAATAAATTTATTCAATCAAATCGAACTCTTATTTTTTAGAATTTTGGATTCTCGGCTCAGTCATGGTGGATTATAATCTTCTCAGAATAATATTTGGATTTAAGGTTCCCTATAATTGAACTAGAAGGCTTTTTAAAATTCTTATTGTAAATGTTTCAAATTCATGTACACAGTTGTTACGGTTTTGTGATAAGATAACCATTATAGTGAAAATAGTCACTATCTCCGAGAGAGAGCGTTGGTGGAGTTTACTAGAGGATATTTTTTCCATTAACCACTATAAAAAGTATTGTCTTCTTCTTCTATATTTATCCACTATTCGACACACATAAAGAATAGAATACTACGCATATTCATAAATCACCAAGAGGCTCAAAGTCAAAATCATCTTAAGATTATCAAAAATACAACAGTTAACCCCTCTAGTGTATCTTTTTATTATTCTGACTGAACACAAATAGTCTCAAACATTTATATTTAGTACAATTGACACTTATCATCATCCTAAGGGGATTAGGGATTCTCCTTGGGTAAGTGTAAGGATGGATTTGGAATCTTATGGGTGTATTTTCTAAGTCGGTTCATTAAAAAATGATATTATATGAAACCTCTTTTTTATTTGGGATGTGTATGGGTATTATGGTTATTAGGGTTGTCATTAGGGCCAGGTTGGAGTGTACAGGAATGGGACTATCCAGCTCTTTTTCACATTGAACCATTATTTTCTATATGAATATCAGGTTTTATTATTGATCTCATGTTAAGATTTCGAATTTTTTGATGAATTTTTAATGTGTTTAGATGACTCTTAGATCCTTTTTGAGTGAATCATTTATTTCAAAGGTTATTTTGTGTTTTTAATTTTGAAATAGAGAATGGACTATGGTTTCATGGATGAAATTTACGATTTGGTAAATTATGTAGTTCCTGGGTAACATGATTCTTTAGTCATGAATGTTCATGTTCCATGGTTATTTCATGGTTTACAAACTCGTGCGGCCAAACTATGCACAAGGAAATTTACCTTCTAAAATTGTAATTTTTACTCTATTTGTTTCCAGATTTACTCAAATGAAATATTTAATTGGTGTGGTCTCATATAAGGTATTTTTATTAGTATTTTTTTTTAAATTGATGTAGAGAATATGGTTTGATTTGAGATGTATTGTTTTGAACTCATGCTTGTCCCATTGGGACTTTGTTTTGAGAAATAGAAATTTGGTGTTCAGAATAAATGACATGTTTGGTTATCTAAAAAAACTTCATGGTTTATCAAAAAAACATTTAGGTTTTGCTTTGAAACTAAGATAAGGAAAATGTTTTCCTTTGAAAA
The DNA here is from genome assembly GCA_963277665.1 of Viscum album. Taxonomy (NCBI): domain Eukaryota; kingdom Viridiplantae; phylum Streptophyta; class Magnoliopsida; order Santalales; family Viscaceae; genus Viscum; species Viscum album. The sequence continues at coordinate 1,887,785,790 of OY728143.1, read as the reverse complement.
GTTTTTTATTTTAAAATATATATATATATTGAAACATTTTTATCCTTAATATTCATGTTTTTAATTGCTTTATGAAATTGTATCTCTTAAGATGTTTTATTTAAAAGATTATTTTTGAAATTAATTTTTTATGTTGTGTAAGAGTTTCTTTATATTAAATTATATATAATTATTTGGAAAAATATGGGGGTTTACCCTTGGTTTAATATACATTTGTTACCACCGGGTATTAATAATGGGTATAAGTTTTGAGAAAAGAGTTGTTGGAAAATATTTGATCTTTGAAATGATATTATCAAATTGGTTTTATTTTTTTGGTTTAAAATGAGGTTTGGAATGTTATTTTGTTTGGTTCTCTTGGTCTATCAAACTTCTTATTTTTTTGAGGAGAATGGGTGGTTGGTCTTATGTCATGTGTTCTTTCTATGTGACTCCTAGAAAAGCCTTTACAGAACTGAGACTGGTATTCCAAGCGGTTCTCTTTTGTTGGTTTTGTTCATAGGGTTTTAACTTCCTCTGATATGGATTTCATTATCAGTGTTCTTAATATTTATAGAATTCCTTTTGAAGATATTAACCCTTTCATGTTTGATTTTTTATGATTATAATATGTATATATTGTGAATTTCTTGGTTTTTCATGAAATAATGGTTTCACTTGTCATTTCATGTCATACATGGAATGACAAGTAGTATTAAATTTCTAAAATTCATTATAAACTGATTATGGAATAATAAATTGGTTTTTACTACATTTGGGATTTTAAGGTAAGTGGGAGGTGTTGTTTTAATAGGAAAAATGGTTTTATTAGGTGATCTCATGTGGTGATTTAATGTTCTATGTTCTTTATAAATTATTAGAAAATCTTATTAAACTGAGTATGATGTTTTATAAAAATTAACATAATTACATATTATATTGAAATTTTAAATTGGTGTTTTAATACCAATGGTGATTTAAAAGTAATAGGGTTTGTTTTTTAAAATTGATCTTATTTAGGTTTTTAAATGATCATTGGTAAGTTTTCCTTCAAAATATATTTATGGACTTTGGTTTTGAATGATTGTTCTAATGTAGGACATTATCCATTGAAAAGTTGCACATTTTGTGTTTTCCTAAATTTAATCATTGATTGATTTTTAATTCACATTTAAATTATATTGTGGAACTGATTTGGAATGTGATTTTTTAATAGTAAGGTTGTGTGAATTAATTGTTTTTGGGAAATTTTTCAAAACTGGCCAAAATTAATTTTTTTCATGTTTTCATTGGGGAAACAGTTTTCATTTAGTGTTTTTTAAAAATGGTTTATGGCCTAGAAAGTATATTTTCAAGTGTTTTTTGTCTAAAAAATGTGAATTTTTTATGAAATACTTTTTTCTTTATTATATTTTGAATTATTTTTGTTTTTTACTTACCTTCGAGATTGAAATATGTCTTGGTTTTTGAGATTTGGTGCATGGATCAGTGTTTCTATTTTAGTTTTTGGAAGTCTCTAGTGTATTATTATTCCTTGGCCTATTTTAAGGTAAGAATATTATTGAATTGTGAATATGTTAACATAGATTCAGTATTTAGGTAATCGAGATATATTTTTCCTTTAAACCATTGTGAACATGACAATGCTAGTTTTCTAGAGTTGTCCATGGGATGGTGTTTCATCTTAAGATCCTAGTATACACCTAGAGTAAGCTGACTTATGTAAAGGGAAATTTTCATCACTTATTATGGAATTACTTGAGTTTATTCAATATATAGGTGAGTATTAGGATTTTTGGGGGCTCAACCTTGTGGATGTTGATTATTTTAAGGTTGGGTTTCCCTTGAGGAAGTGAGATCTTATTTATAACTTTTGTTCAATGATTTTTGAAGACTTTTCCTGGGAGTGTGGTGGTTCCTTAATGTGTTTTCTTTTTTCAAATCATTTACAAGATGTCTAAATGGTGTGTTGACCCACTCCTTGTCTCCATATCGTTTTAGGTATCCTTATTTATTTGGTGATTTTTGTAATGAGTTATAATCATTACTTCATAGTTTATTCATCGTGATATCGCTATTAGTTCGTCCCCCAACTCACCTAACATCATGGAGGGGGAATTATGGCTTGTTCACTCTAAATACATCTTAACTCATGACCTTTTGGGTGTAAAACTTTTAATGGTTGGGAGTTTGTGACACCCAAAATGTCACTTTTATGGGTGGGGTCATTAATGGGTAGTTTATCCCATCATGTTAGAGGTTTTTTGGGAATAAAAGTTAAAAAATGGATAACTTTTTAGGTTGAATACAAATGTTTGTGATTAAAAACCATATGGCCTAGGTGTGCTATACATGAAACTTTTTCATATGTGATCTGAATTTATACCCCATAGTTTGTATAACCATTTGACCGACTTTGTCAGGGGGTATTTTTTCCTTTCTCCATCATTCTAATAGGTGTTTATATTCATAGGTTCCCCCAATTGAACCTAATGATTTGTATTCCATCCATGGGATTCGTCCACTCTTATAATTTCTTCCAATGTTATTTTAAAGTGTAATTTTAGTTATTATTCACCTTGTTTAGAAGAATATGGATTCCCTATCTTTATTCATTGATTTACCCTCCCTATCACCATCTCCACTAACCCTAATGGTCATGCGTGAATGATTTTAATGCATAGGGTTCCAAATTTGAGTTTTGGATTACATGGGGTTTTAAACCCTCTTTAATGTTCTTTTCTAGTGAATTTTGTTTAAATATACAAGGCTCCAACAATTGAGGTAGGTGTTTCTGATTCAATTCAATTTATTTGAGAGTTAAAAATATACGTGGTGTTTTAAATGCGATTTAGATTCAAAATAATTATTTATATTATTTCATGTTTGGATTTTTTATTGTTATTACATGGTTATGTGGGTTTTTACTTTGGGAAAAGTGGGTTATTTACGTAGTTAAATGTACCTGGTTTGGAATTTGTTTTTATGCATTCCTCATATTTGATAAAAAGAAAAATAGGTTTTCTAAGAGGAATACACTTGTTCATTGGTATTTTGTCCTAGTAGGATTTTCAAAGTGGGGTCCTTTTATTTTTAAAGTGTTTCCTTATATTAAAGGGTGGATTTGTGTTTTGATGTGAAATTGCTGTTTCTATAGGTTTATTTGGTTTTTTTAGAAGTGTTTATGATTTATTATAGATTTTTTTAATTCCAAATTTTTATAAAAAGTGATTTTTAGCTTTATATGGTATAAGTGATGGTATGGATTCCACTTTTTAAGTGATTTTGATTGTGACCTTGTTGTGAAATCTTGTATTATTAATGATTTTGTATAATAAATGTTATATATTATTTATTTTGTGATACATGTTGACTAATTAGAGTGATTTAGTTGACTGATGTGTGACCATTGACCTGCTGGTAAGAGGTCCACGTGTACATGTCTTGTGTTTTCCTGTTAGTACCTGTAGTGTTTCCTCCTACTATATATCATATGTTATGACTTTTTTATATATATTGGTATGTTTTATTTTTATTTACTGGATGGACTTGTTCGATTTTGTGATCAACGTTTATTTTCGTGATGTTGACATTTTTTGTTCCAAACACTTTTTAGAATTACTTGTAACCTTTTTTTTGTTTATTTATATTTTCCACCATTTCCATATTTTCTTTTGAATTGGGAGTGTAAAATATTATAAAAGAAAAATTTAAAAAATGGTTTCAATAGGTTTCTTGGTTTTCATTATTATAAAATGTCTTAAGCCATGTGTGGGTTTATTTCTAAAAGTGTAGTGTCTTAAAGAGAAATGGTATGTTGATTTTGGAATTATCATTGGATTGGAAAAACATTATTTTAGAATGTTTTATAAACCTTTTGCATTGTGAAACTACATGTTCCATGTTGTTATAATTCCTATATCATTTAATGAAAACGAAAACCTATTTTTTATCATTATTTAAAACTAAAATCGTTTCTTTCTTATATAAAAGGATCGAATTGTACTCATGGTGATATCCTACTATAATTTTATCACACCCTAAATACTCACAATGGTTTGTATATAATCTCTATGCCTTGATCACTTTTCTTAATTTATTATTTTTGAGGTTAGTTTCTGATGTCGTATTCCTTTGGAAGTGGATGATATTTATTATCTTGGTGGTGACTTGAGAGTCACATGAAGATAGTGATTATTAATTTGCTTTTACAGACCTAGTTGGTTTGATTTATTAATCCGTCTCTTTGTTCTTTAGTTTTATTTTTATTTTAGCTTCCTTTAGAGTCTTCTAATTTTTTATTAAATTCTTGTTTATATAAGATTTCTCTTAGATTGTATCTTTGTATATTTATTGTTATGCTATGTTTTTTTATTTTTGTTTAAGTTTTATGGTTAAAATCATCCCCAATTATTATTTTTGATACCTTTGAAGCTATTTTTATCCCAAGAGGATCATGATTTCTCCTTGGGTATGTGGTGGGTAGTCTTGGGAATCTGATTAATGGATATACCAGGTTGGTTTGTTATATGTCGGTATATCACTACATAAGGGTGGGGATGGAAACTATTCACAAAACTACATTTTGAAAAAGTTATGGATGATTTGAGTTTATTTTGATGCCATTAAAATTCACTATTGATCTATAAATATTTATATAATTAGTGAATCGATAATTTAGATGTAAAATTAAAAAATTTGATTTATTTTTTATTGATTATATTCCGATTTACTCAAAAATCAAGGATGATAATTAGTAGTATTTTAATGCTATTATAAATGATTTAATAATAGAGAAGATATATGTAAAGTACAATAAATTTGAGTTATGGATAAATGAAGCTTCATTATTGGAGAATATTATCACTGTCAAATAGATATATGTGGACCCTTCCAAGTTAAGGGAAATTGAGGATTGTCCCAGACAAGCATCAATAATGAAGATTTATATGTTCCATGTACTAGCAGGGAATCATTGATGATTTGTGAAAAAAATATCATTGTTTTCAAACTCACTAACCATGATAACATGAAATGGTGTAAATTTTTTTTGGACCAATGAATGGAAAAAAAAATTAAGGATTTGAAAAAAAGGCTTATCATTACCGAAGTCCTCACACTGTCCTCATGTGGGAAACAATTTATGGTATCCAAAAATGATTCAAAGAAGTTTTTAGATTTTGTACCAATGCATGCTGATAAAATTATATACAATGCCTCAAGGTAGTATAATATTCATGACATGAATAATCCCATGAATTATCTACATCACGTTGAAATTTTTTTGTATTTATCTCTATATGGAGAATTGTGAAATATATATAGACTATAAGAGCCCCAAATATATATTAACATAAAAAAAGATTAATATTATACTGTTAATATGGTTAGATATTATCAATAACTACGAATTTTCAATCCATTACCATCATAGTAATTTATGAAGAGTAGAAGATGGTTTAAGTAGATATGATCTAGTAAATTTATCGATTTTGAGAATTGAGAAGTATCCTACATTTTTAGACTTGGAAATGATTGACATGGGAATCATTAAGAAATTAACATAATTATTCCTTTCTCAAAGTATTTCTCAACCATCCCGTCAGGGGATGTTAAATGATATAAAAATATCTGATAATGAAATTCATAAGATAGTGGATTACAATAGGAAAGGAAAATCATTGCATTTCAGAATTGATAAGTAGTAGTGGTAATATTTTGTTTACAACTATGTGTACAATAAAATCACTATTTAAAGTAGGAGATATTGAATGATAAACACTGCCCAACCTTCACCACCCACCCATGGAGAATAATGATTTATCGAGATCTCAAAGATCAATATTGGTGGGACAATATAAATAAGGAGATTGTGTATTATATATAAAAGTCTTTAGTATGTCAACAGGTGAATACTAATTTGGAAACATCAAAGAGGATGATGAAAGTATTACCTATACCTACATAGAAATGGGAAATCATCACCATATAATTTTTTGCATGTATTCCCAATACATTATGAGTAATCAATTACATATGGTTGGTGGTGGATCAGCATATAAAGACTGCTCATGTCATTTCAATTTAAGTGGAATTCTCACAAGATCATCTTGAAATGAAATATATCAAATAGTTGGTGTAGAAAGATGGAAACCCACTCTCAGTTGAATCTATCCATGATCAAATATTTATCTCCACATCATTATTGTCCCTCCAATATTCTATTAATACTAATTTTAATTTATGTACGGATTTCAACCCCAAAATTATATCCAATCTGAGCGGACTATTCAAATACTGGAATACCTATTTAGAGCATGATTGATGGACTTCGAAGGGTGATGGGATCAAAATCTTACTTCGGCTGAGTTCTCATACAATAATAGATTCCAATATACCATCAAAATGTCTACATGTGATTCCATTTATGGGAAGAGATCTAGAACATCTTATATGTTAGTATAAATCTGGTGATAAAAAGCTATTGGTGTCTAAAATGTTTAAATAAATTGTATAAATGGTCAAGAAAATTTATCTATACATCAGGAATAATCAAGGTTGAAAGGAGATTTATGCTGACATTTGTCAGTGAGACATAGAGTTTGAGTTTAGGGATAAATTTTATCCTGAAATATCTCAATGGAAGATAGTCATGAGATATTGGAAGAAGGGAATTCTACGAATCATGAACATCCGACCCTTTGATATTATTTATTTCATCAGAGTTATGGATTATCTACTTGAAATGTTTCCATCTATATTTCAAGTACATGATGTATACCATGTGTCCCTCTTGAGGTATTACATACCAGATCCCTCATATATACTAAATTCATTAATGGTACAAATGGTAAATGATCTCTATTATGAGGACCATTCGATGACAATCTTGGACCGTAGAGATAAACTCGTATTCAACAAGTTGACTCACCTAGTCAAAGTTCTATGGTGGAACCATAAATAAGAAGATAAATCCAAATAAATAGGGGAATAAATAAATGATAAGTACCTAATTTGTTTTCACAATGATGATGATTATTATTATTTTTAAAGGATGGGGCTACAACCTCATTTTTATTATTAAATAAAAGTCCTTTTTCTAGATAAAGAGAGATCCATTTCATAGCTCAGAGGCCCAAGGTCAAGTTGTCCGAATATAATGCTTGAAAGCCCATTTTTTCCCCAAAGGGCCCATCAGTGAACAATACTGTGACAGTACCTGGTCTACAACAGTACTATCGCTGCAACAGTCTCTACTATAGTGTCACCACTTCTATAGTACTAATATAATTACCCAAAAATCCTTCTCTACCCAGATTTGATCTTAGGTATTTTGGATGGAAAGAATGATCTTTACCACTTGTGTACAAACTTGTTATCACCATGATTTTTAATACAGAATTTTTAAGGGGAATTTATTTAATGGTGGATGAATGTAACACCCTGAGTTTTTTTAAATGAAATCTATGTTTGATATCATATGTCACATTCAATATCTAGTTTTAATGAACCACGGTATCATATTAATTCATTATTTAAACATAACCATTATTTCTAATCCATAAAATGTTGTAATGTGAATTGAAATAGCCACTTTTTAAAAATTAAGTGTACAGGATAAATAATATATATTGATAAATAAGTACATAATTTTTAGTAAATTTTTTATAGAATTAAAAGAATACTTTTTTATCAAAAAAATTCCCTATTTATTTTTTGATAGAAAATAATTTTTTCATACTTTATAAAATTAAATTGACAATATAATCTTTATTTTTTTAATCGTCATGTCAAAATTAGTTAAGGATTAATTTTTGGGAATTTTCTAAAATGTTAATCTTTTTAATGAATATCGAGAATGGTGGTTTTTGTTAAAATATGAATTTTTATTTAAATAAATTTGTAATGTTTTATTTTTTTAATATTTAATAAATTTAACAATAGTTTTTTTATATAAATATTTTTTACACTTCTGAAAAAAAAATCTTTGCAAACCCGTTTTTTCATTAGGACTTTGGGTTTAATTTTAAAATAAATTCATAGTATTCTATGAATTTAATTTTAAAAAATGGATTCCCTCTGTAGGATCTTCATAATTAATATTAAATATTAATTTTGACATAATTTTTTTCATTGTAAATATTTAACACAATAAAAATAAATTATTCAGGTTATGGTTAAAAAGAGTTTATCGGGGATTAAAATAATAATATAAGGCTTAAAATTACCTAAAACATCATTTTAATCCAATTTTATGGAAATATTGCAACATTTTATCTTCCATGGTTGGATAATAATCCATTTTGGAGCCTTTTGGAATGTTTAAAACAAGGGAATACCATTTTCTTTTAAAAAATCTAGGTATGTTCTCTCCCCCAGTTATAAAAGAGAACCCCTCTCTACTCCTCTTTACAATTCAATCGATTTTTTATATAGAAAAAAAATAACCAAACAACTTTATTACATACCTATCCATATTTAGTAGTCCTTTTATCAAATTTTGAATCTATGGAGGCTTTAGCTATAATCCTAAAGTGGTGGTCTGATAAAAGAGGTGTCATCCTTAATCGAACATCTCATTTTAATTTCTTTATCGACATACATTAAATATTTATCAATAAATAATATATAATAACATCATTGTCTACAATATAAAAATATTCTTTTAATGGAATAAAAAAAATACATTTCCACTTTCATTAAATGGGAAATGAAATCATCGTTCATGTACACGACGGACTACTTCATCACAAAACAATGTTATTCATCTTCCATCTTCACCACTCATAGATGTTCATTATAAATCACTTAGTTTATGTATAATATTATTTTAATATTAATAATTCTTTAAAATTAACATATCATATAACTTCTTACCTTGCCTCCCATTGAAGAATGATAACTTTGTTCGTGTGTATGGTGGACAACGACCTTGAGAAGAAAAGCGATACATGTTTTATTACCAGGTCACATGGATTGTATATGTAATTATATTTATTTAAATAATATAATATATATGATATTAATAACATTTTTTTACATTAACACAACACTTAAATTTTTTCCATTATAATAATTGAAAAATGGGAATGTTATACATGCGTACGTATGGATTATCATCTCTATTATTGTAAAGTAGTTCGTTTTTCATAACCTTATGTCACGGTTATTTTTAAAATAAAAATTTAAGATTAAAAATGATAATTGATTCATGATTATTATTTTATATATGATTAAATAATAATATAATTGACATTAGTCAACTTTCCATGGTGATTTTGGACATATGAGCTAAACATCGTTAAAACGTCTGACTTGAACCATAATGATTTTAAAATTAAATATAACATGGAAATTAATTAAAAAATACAATAATAAACATGATAATTTCTTTACGTATGCAATTAATTTACATATGTTTTTTATTCATATTGATAATGAACATGCATTACAATTCATAATTAAGGTAAGAGAGCTATTTAAACCACCCTTTTATGTGTTATGACCACTCTCTCTCTAACTCGCTTTTTACATCTCATTAATGATATGGAATGATTCTAAATTCCAAATATATTTCACTTACATATATACCTTTCTCACACACCCTTTTTGGGGTAAAACATGCCTTATAATCATTTCTAAAATTCCTTATTCAAAAAATCACTTTTGATTATGATATAAGGAAGGATTATGCAACCCATTTATATTCCATTGGTATTTCTATTGTTCTTCCCAATTATTTATTTATTTATATGGAAAACATATGTATTTACGTGATATTAATGTGATGGGTGGGACCGAAATTATATATTATAACACCCTAGGTAAATAAATAATATGACATTTTGATATTTATCCATATTTGTGAATAAAGTATTAATATTACTTTAAAGGGTTGTTATGCTCGATGGCGTACCCAACACGCAACAATGAGTTTCTTAAGAATCTTACGTTTCACTCTAATAATAAAATAATATTATTTTATATGGTAGTTAACATGTAGCCGTTTTAATGGCGGGAATGGATATAAATAACTAATATATGATTATATATGTTTTTAAATGTTTTTACATTTATCCAATAAAGGATAGAGGCGTAAAATACGGAAAGAATTCAATTTTAGGCGTATATGCCCTAGTTTTCACTAAAGGATCAGTTATCACCTTTTGATGTTGAACCATCATTAAATATAGTTTTGTTCACTCTTAAACATTCTTTTGGACCAAATAAAACTCTTATTAAGAATCGGGACATCAAAATTTACTTTGTTTAAATTTTTGGTATCTTTCCGATAAAGATCATTTTTTTAATGAATAGTGTAAAATGTTGTATTTTAAATCAAAACCTCTTTTTAATCTAATTTATTTATATGATTATATTATATTTTGAATTTGTTTTAAATTGAAATTATAATATATTTTTACCATTAAATCCAATAGTGGTCGTTGGAATTAATTTCACTTTGAAATCAGACTTAAACCAGTGTCAATCTTTTGATACTTATTGTTTCATAAAAACACGCTATTTGATCTAACAGCGGGAATTAATTATTAAATTAATTATTGTGACTTATATGTTTTGAATTTTGTAAAATAGACTTAATTTTCAAATTCGGAATATCAAATATAGGTTAGGGTTAATTTTTGGGATTTTTCTGAAAAACTTCAATTTTTGATGAATAGTGAAACCACTAAGTGGTACTTATAAAAACTGATTTTTCCATTTAAATGAAAATTTTCCATCTTTGTGTTTTGAATTTCGAAAATCCGACATACATGGCTGTCATTAAGAAGTAAAATGTGGTTCAATGGGATAAGAATAATTTTTTGGTGAATAGTAACTTATTAAGTTTTTAATCGCGATTAGAGGTAATTATTGTAGTTTAAGGTAAAAATAATGTTTTAATAATATGAAATGAACTTGACACATGTCCTAACATCATTGGATGTGTAATGGACGAGCAAGACAAGCCATGGGTCAACTTGGGGACCCCATGGAGCCACTTTTGTTGGGAAATGACATAAATAACTTTTAATTTAATATACAAATAAAAATTACACAAACATCATATGTTTTACTAAAAAAAATTTTAAGTGGGGTTATACATGTTAGAGTCTTTATTATAAATAGTCATTAGAAAGCTAAAACGATTTCCTACATAATAGTATTTTGTTTATAATTTTTATACATTAAAAATATTAAATAATTTATGACATAATAATGATCCAGCGATGACATCATTATTTAACGATTAAAATAAAATGGAAAGATAATGTAAAATCTATGAACTACACATGTCCAAAACTTATTGGATGGGTGGATTTCGAACCCGTAACACCTTATCCACGAATTATATCAATGTGGGACCTTTTAAAACCGAAACACATTTTCAAATAAAGTAATATTTCGTACTTTCCAAAAGTACCCCTCCTCTCCTCTTATAAATGGCCCCCACCTCTACCTCATTTCACACACTCCTCAAGCCTTTGGCTCGGCCAAACCCTGCCCATTTACTCTCTCCAAATCACTCTCCTCATCCTAGAGGATTCTCGTTGGGCAGAATCCTTTCAAAGGAAGCCTTTAGTCTCAAATAAAAAGGAGTTAAACTTTTAAAGGTATTTCATTCTCTCATGTTCATTTGTTTTATTTTGCTTCTCCAACCCCCTAAACTCTTTTATTTACTTCTTTTGTAACAACTCCAGTATCTTCAATATACTAGGATGTTGTTATAAGATTTATTCGAGCTACACTCTCACACAACTACATCAAATGGTTAATGAACATACGGTTTCTATGGATGGCGAAATTCTGCCTCCCGAAACGATGATTGTTCAATACTCATTTAACACCTTCAAAGGTGGCCATTATGATGTCACTATTTTAATATATGATATATAATATGTTTATGTTTTACTTATGTTTATGTATTTTTCATTTGTGTCTTAACTTTATGGCTTTCATTATGGGTATACGCGATATCTTCATTTTAGGAAGTGCGGACTACCGCCCCCTCAAAGTGATGTGATTCGTTAATGCCATACGTGGGACGTATAAAGGATGGATTTAATGTTATTATATATGATTTTATACTGGAATTATTATATACCTCTATATAATTATTATTTCTTTCCATTAAAGTATGATATAGAAATGAAAGTAGCGTTCATGCGTACGTACGGCTTACCGTCTCCATGAACGGTGCATTTCATTTCTTATCCCCAAATGTAATGTACTATTATAAGTACATGTATATAATGTATATATATGATGAATGATACATCTAAATGATGAATATAATTATGTAATTAAAATATACATACCTCTCATTTAGTTTTAATTCCATTAATATGACAAAGAAATGAAAGTAGCGTTCATGCGTACGTACGGCTTACCGTCTCTATGAACGGTGCATTTCATTTATTCCCTCTAAATGATTATGTAATATTAAAAATACATTTATATGCTGGATATATATGATATATATGATATCCAAATCAGGAATGTAATTCTGGATATAAAGAACCTTTGACCACACGAACAACATGTAATTGTAAGAAGTCCACTTTCGACTTAAGAACCAAATATCGACAAAACAAACATGATTAACATAAATGATTAAATAATGTTTATAACATGGTAATAAGTGATATAAAAGGAATACTGAACTTGAAAAAGTTTCTTAAGGAAGTATAAATTAACTCAAGTTTATTATTCATGAGATTAAAGAACGATCGAGTCAAGTCGGACCCGAGGTAAGGGATCCTACTCCTCTCTTTCTTTTTAAGTACACACTTTTATTTCATTCCTTTTAAAGCTCATCTTTCTTGTTATTCGGATGATCTTTTATATTACACTTACTGTAATTTTTATTTTCATGTGATGAGAGACCCTATTCTCTCTCATCAATCCATTTTGGAAGTTTTGAGTGGTGCCGTTAGGCTGCCGAACTTTCGTAAGAGATCTAACCTCTCTCTTTCTTTTTAAGTACTCTCATTTATGTCACTTCTTTTAAGCTTCTCTTGGAAATGTTGGGGGATGTTCTTTTATATTCCTCTTTCTGTACATTTTATTTTAATGTGATGAGATACCATATTTGATCTCATCAATCCATATTCGGATGTTTTATGTGGCGTCGTTAGGCTGTCGAGTTTTCGTAAGGGATTTTTCATCTCACATTTATTCCCGTGAGATTTATGCTACATTTGACACAAATTCAATTTAGTGGTGTATGTACTGCCAATTATTCTACTATTTTTGTAATATACATTCGTTTATGAGTATTTACATCAATGATCTATTGTCCTTCTTTCATGGGGTGTATGTTTTGAAAGATACCTAAGTCGGTAAGGGAACCTTTCACCCTCCTCTTTTTTAAAAGACTTATTTTGTTGGGTCTTTTAATTTACATGTTTTTGTGTTGGGATATGTTCTCATATATCCTTATTGATGTATATTTTATGTCCAAGTGATGAGATACACTTTTTATCTCTCATCAACTCATTTGGATGTGATGTCGTTAGGCTGTCAAGGGAACTTTTTAATCCAATTTCGATTTCTTTGGGTTCAACATGTAGTCATTGAATATGTCATCCATTGAATATGTGTGAATGAACTTTTATTGTTTTACACTTAATATCCACTAATATTGGGTGTATTTATATTTTTCACAAGTATTTTTGAGATTTATTTGTCCTTAATTTAAGGATACCTTCTTTATAAGGGATTTCATCACATTTGACATTTCTATTGAGGGTTCATTGTTGTTATGCACCAATTCACTCTTATATGGTGTATATACTGTCCTTTGGAGTCTTATATCATGAATACATTTATTCTCATGATATTATAATGTTCTGACTAAATGTTATTCCTCAATTATTGTATTCAAGTGTCACTAATTTTGGTAAAACCCCTTAACCAAAATATCACTTTAAATGTTTTAATTATTTGTTCTTATTAATATCCATGTTTTCAAAATGGTTTTAAGGATTTATTTATATTGATATTCATGGTTTAAAATGTTAAAAGCTTCAAGGGGGTATGGGACACTTTGATTCAAAAATCTCTTTATTAAATGTTTTAAATGGTTTTGAAAATGGTTTTTAATGGATTCATTATTTCAAAATACTAAAATGTTATATTGTGATTGAAATGTGGAAATGTTATGTTTCCTTTATGCATGTTTTATGTGATACGTTTATGTTATGGTTCTTGGGCATTGTTATGAAGAATGGGTGGTTCCGTGATAAACTAAGGGCGGGTGAGCCCGATATAGCTCTCAAATGCATTGGGTAACGCGAAGGAGTGAAACAGTAGGGTTTCTCCGAAGAGATTTAGGGAATATACTGTGATGGGTATTCCAAACGTAACCAAGAGGGTTACTCCCTACATAAGAATGTTATGAATGCCTCAAGTTACCTTTATGTCTTATGATTTCTATGATTTATTCATGGTGTGATGAGGTAAGTTAAGGTGCCTTTGTTTTATGGGTAAAGTATGATTTCATTCTTATGTATATATGAACTCATGTTTCCTTTCCATATTTTTTGTAACCCATACTGAGCTTTTTATGCTCATCCCAAGTTTTGAAATTTTTTTCACAGGTCAAGGGAAAGATACATGATGTGATGATAGTGTCAAGTATGTGTCAAGAAAGAATCCATGTTTTTTTTCAATATGTTTCCGTTGATGGGAAGAATGAATACTGTCTTTTATGTAACCACTTTGTTTAAATGTGGAATGTAATGCAAGTTTCATGATCTAATTCTCTAAAACTCTAAACCTGATAAGATCCTCAACGTGTAATCTTGTGATAACTGAAGATTATGTAAGGTTTAAGGTTGGGGCCTTATAGTTGGTATCAAAGGTGGGCTTAGATAACTTTATAGGTTAGGGTATTCTCTAAGCACAAGTGACATTACCATAATGGTTAGGATTTCATAAAGAGTCCTAGTTTTAGATAAAGTGAATGAGTAAGTATATCTTTGTGTTTATCTACCTCATTAGTACATGATGGTTATATTGATATACTCACACTGACCTTTTTGGTTTTAGTAAATGGCTGGATCTAGGAGGCACCAAAGTGACAATGGGTTTGAAGGAAACTATGGTGGTTCTCTGATTAAGAGACTGGATGGGATGTGGGATTCAATGAGGAAACTCGTGTTTGTTCTAAACCAAATATCAAGGAGTCATGATCAACCACTTCAACCTTGGTGAGTTCTCTAATGCATCATGTACGAGATGGCCAACTCGATGTGGAAATTCAGGTAATAATTATTAAGGTAACCATTAGGGTTTATATGATACTTAATTTTTAGGTAATTATGGGTTACTCTATGATATGATGGAAAATGAAAGGAATGAGATAAACATGAGGTTAAAATATGTTATGATTATTCTTGAATATTTTATCTCATTTTGGGGAATGTTTTAAGAATTATATAGTCTTGAAAAAAGGACAACATGCAGACCGTGTGACATCCCGTCGCGTCGGACAAAGCTGCGGGAATCGAACCCACAACCAATGTGCGACTGGTATTTATCGCCTACCACTGGACTACGTGAAGTACCTAGTTAGTTTGAATTATTCATTCTAGTTATATGATTTTATGAATTAAGAGTAAGTTGATTTTGGGTTATTTATGAAAATTATTAACCTATCATGGAGGATATGTGATTAGGTTAATTACTTTTCAATACGAGACTTTAGGAGCAACTGATATTGTTTGGAGATAAATGTTACGATTTATCTTGGAAGACTATGACACTAAATCCTTCAAATATTTGGGTTCCAATCCTATATTGGTTTAATTTGAAGAATTTTATGGAAAAATTGTTTATCGGATGGTCCTCGTTGAACTTTGGGTTTTGTTGGACAAATTTTGGAGATTAAGAATATATTTTCTTTTTATAAAGGGTTATCCTTTTCTGGATTATCTGATCTTGTACTAGCATTTTTGGTTTTGGTTTTGGTTATTGTCTAAAGACATGGGAAGTATAAAGTTCTATTATGTGGATTAGGTGATTCTCTAGAAGTTGATTATAGTACTCTTTATGTGAACAAGTCTTCTTAAATACTCGTCTTTTGGAGAAAATATGAGTTTGTGTAAGGAATCTAATAAAAGTTGAAAGTCAATATGATAAGTGATTATGTTTCCTTATGAATAAATTCCTCAATAAAATGTAACATAAAACAAAAATTTTGTCTATTATCTTTTTCTACTGGGGAATCGAATACCGTTTAACCCATCACAAGTTTGTGATTTTCTCATTGTTAACTTTCTCCTAGACATGTTTACTATCACTCTCCCTCAAGAACATGACCCTTTGCTTTTTCTTCCATGTCCATGTTTTTCTGCATGGAATCCTAGTATGGGTTAACTCGGGTGACCTCTGTACTTATCTTTCTTTATTTTAAAGTGATTGTTTTACCAACTCTTGTTCCGATGTGGGACGTTCAAGTATATTTCCAAGCTCAATATTAAAAATTGCGAGGACGCAATTCCCAAAAGGGGGAAGGATGTAACACCCCAGGTAAATAAAGAATATGACATTTTCATATTTAGCCATATTTGTGAATACATTATTAATATTACTTTAAAGGGTTTCTATGCTCGATGGCATACCCAACACGCAACAACGAGTTTCTTGGGAATCTTACGTTGCACTCTAATAATAAAATAATATTATTTTAAATGGTAGTTAACATGTAGACGTTGTAATGGCGGGAATGGATAGAAATAACTAAAATATGATTATATATGTTTTTAAATGTTTTTACATTTATCCAATAAAGGATAGAGGCTTAAAATACGGAAAGAATTCAATTTTAGGCGTATATGCCCTAGTTTTCACTAAAGGTTCACTTATCACCTTTTGATGTTGAACCATCATTAAATATAGTTTTGTTCACTCTTAAACAATATTTTGGACCAAATAAAACTCTTATTAAGAATCGTGACATCAAAATTTACTTTGTGTAAATTTTTGGTATCTTTCCGATAAAGTTCATTTTTTTAATGAATATTGTAAAATGTTGTATTTTAAATCAAAACCTCTTTTTAATCTAATTTATTTATATGATTATATTATCTTTTGAATTTGTTTTAAAGTAAAATTATAATATATTTTTACCATTAAATCCAATAGTGGTCGTTGGAATTAATTTCTCTTTGAAATCAGACTTAAACCAGTGTCAATCTTTTGATACTTATTGTTTCATAAAAACACGCTATTTGATCTAATAGCGGGAATTAATTATTAAATTAATTATTGTGACTTATATGTTTTGAATTTTTTAAAATAGACTTAATTTTTGAATTCGGAATATCAAATATAGCTTAGGGTGAATTTTTGGGATTTTTCTGAAAAACTTCAATTTTTGATAAATAGTGAAACCACTAAGTGGTACTTATAAAAACTGATTTTTCCGTTTAAATGAAATTTTGCCATCTTTGTGTTTTGAATTTCGAAAATCCGAAATACATGGTTGTCATTAAGAAGTAAAATGTGGTGCAATGGGATAAAAATAATATTTTGGTGAATAGTAACTTATTAAGTTTTTAATCGCGATTAGAGGTAATTAGTGTAGTTTAAGGTAAAAATAATGTTTCAATAATATGAAATGAACTTGACACATGTCCTAAACTAATTGGATTTGTAATGGACGACCAATAAAATTCATGGGTCAACTTGGGGACCCCATGGAGCCACTTTGGTTGGGAAATGACATAAATAACATTTAATTTAATATAAAAGTAAAAATTACACAAACATCATATGTTTTACTAAAACAATTTTTATGTGGGTTTATACAAGTCAGAGTTTTTATTATAAATAGTCATTGGAAAGATAAATCAATTTCCTACATCATAGTATTTTTTTATAATTTTTATACATTACATAAATTAAATTATTTATGACATAATAATGATACAGCGATGACATCATTATTTAACGATTAAAATAAAATGGAAAGATAATGTAAAATCTATGAACTAAACATGTCCAAAACTTATTGGATGGGTGTATTTATAACCCTTAACAACTTATCCACGAATTATATCAATGTGGGACATTTTAAAACCAAAACACATTTTCAAATAAAGTAATATTTCTTACTTTCCAAAAGTACCCCTCCTCTCCTCTTATAAAAGGCCCCCACCTCTACCTCATTTCACACACTTCTCAAGCCTTTGGCTCGGCCAAACCCTGCCCATTTACTCTCTCCACATCACTCTCCTCATCCTAGAGGATTCCCGTTGGGCATAATCCTTTCAAAGGAAGCCTTTAGGCTCAAATCAAAAGGAGTTACACTTTTAAAGGTAATTCATTCTCTCATGTTCATTTGTTTTATTTTGCTTCTCCAACCCCGTAAACTCTTTTTATTTACTTATTTTGTAACAACACCAGTATCTTCAATATACTAGGATGTTGTTATAAGATTTATTCGAGCTACACTCTCACACAACTACATCAAATGGTTAATGAACATACGGTTTCTATGGATGGCGAAATTCTGCCTCCCAAAACGATGATTGTTCAATACTCATTTAACACCTTCAAAGGTGGCCATTATGATGTCACTATTTTTTATATATGATATATAATATGTTTATGTTTTACTTATGCTTCTCTATTTTTCATTTGTGTCTTACCTTTACGGCTTCCATTATGGGTATACGTGATATCTTCATTTTAGGAAGTGCGGACTACCGCCCCCTCAAAGTGATGTGATTCGTTAATGCCATACGTGGGACGTATAAAGGATGGATTTAATGTTATTAAATATGACGTTATGATGGAATTATTATATACCTCTATATAATTATTATTTCTTTCCATTGAATTATGAGAAAGAAATGAAAGTAGCGTTCATGCGTATGTACGGCTTACCGTCTCCATGAACGGTGAATATCATTTCTTATCCCCAAATGTAATGTACTATTATAAGTACATGTATATAATGGATATATATGATGAATGATACATCTAAATGATGAATATAATTCTGTAATTAAAATATACATACCTCTCATTTAGTTTTAATTCCATTAATATGACAAAGAAATGAAAGTAGCGTTCATGCATACGTACGGCTTACCATCTCCATGAACGGTGCATTTCATTTCTTACCTCTAAATGATTATGTAATATTATAAATACATGTATATTCTGGATATATATGATATATATTATATCAAAATCAGGAATGTAATTCTGGATATAAAGAACCTTTGACCACACGAACAACATGTAATTGTAAGAAGTCCACTTTTGACTTAAGAACTAAATAACGACAAAACAAACAAGATTAACTTAAATGATTAAATAATGTTTATAACATGGTAATAATTGATATAAAAGGAAAAATGAACTTTAAGAAGGTTCTTAAGGAAGTATAAATTAACTCAAGTGTATTATTCATGAGATTAAAGAACGATTGAGTCAAGTCGGACCCGAGGTAAGGGATCCTACTCCTCTCTTTCTTAGTAAGTAAACACTTTTATTTCATTCCTTTTAAAGCTCATATTTCTTGTTATTCGGATGATCTTTTATATTACACTTACTGTAATTTTTATTTTCATGTTATGAGAGGACCTATTCTCTCTCATCAATCCATTTTGGAAGTTTTGAGTGGCGATGTTAGGTTGCCGAACTTTCGTAAGAGATCTAACCTCTCTCTTTCTTTTTAAGTACTCTCATTTATGTCACTTCTTTTAAGCTCCTCTTTGTAATGTTGGGGGATGTTCTTTTATATTCCTCTTTCTGTACATTTTATTTTAATGTTATGAGATACCATATTTGATCTCATCAATCAATATTCAGAAGTCTTATGTGGCGTCGTTAGGCTGCCGAGTTTTCGTAAGGGATTTTTCATCTCACTTTTATTCCCGTGAGATTTATGCTACATTTGCCACAAATTACATTGAGTGGTGTATTTACTGCCAATTATTCTACTCTTTTTGTAATATAATTTCGTTTATGAGTATTTACATCAATGATATATTGTCCTTCTTTCATGGGGTGTATGTTTTAAAAGATACCCAAGTCGGTAAGGGAACCTTTCACCCTCCTCTTTTTTAAAAGACTTTTTTTTGGGTCTTTTAATTTACATGTTTTTATGTTGGGATATGTTCTCATATATCCTTATTGATGTAAATTTTATGTACAAGTGATGAGATACACTTTTTATCTCTTATCAACTCATTTTGATGTGATGTCGTTAGGCTGTCAAGGGAACTTTTTAACCCAATTTCGATTTCTTTGGGTTCAACATGTAGTCATTGAATATGTCATCCATTGAATATGTGTGAATGAACTTTTATTGTTTTACACTTAATATCCACTAATATTGGGTTTATTTATATTTTTCACACATATTTTTGAGATTTATTTGTCCTTAATTTAAGGATACCTTCTTTATAAGGGATTTCATCACATTTGACATTTCTATTGAGGGTTCATTGTTGTTATGCACCAATTCACTCTTATATGGTGTATATACTGTCCTTTGGAGTATTATATCATGAATCCATTTATTCTCATGATATTATAATGTTCTGACTAAATGTTATTCCTCAATTATTGTATTCAAGTGTCACTAATTTTGGTAAAACCCCTTTAACCAAAATATCACTTTAAATGTTTTAATTATTTGTTCTTATTAATTTCCATGTTTTCAAAATGGTTTTAAGGATTTATTTATATGGATATTAATGGTTTAAAATGTTAAAAGCTTCAAGGTGGTATGTTACACTTTGATTCAAAAATCTCTTTATTAAATGTTTTAAATGGTTTTGAAAATGGTTTTTAATGGATTCATTATTTCAATATACTAAAATGTTATATTGTGGTTGAAATGTGGAAATGTTATGTTTCCTTTATGCATGTTTTATGTGATACGTTTATATTATGGTTCTTGGGCATTGTTATGAAGAACGGGTGGTTCCGTGATAAACTAAGTGCGGGTGAGCCCGATATAGCTCTCCAATGCATTGGGTAACGCGAAGGAGTGAAACGTTAGGGATTCTTCGAAGAGATTTAGGGAATATACTGTGATGGGTATTCCAAACGTAACCAAGAGGGTTACTCCCTACGTAAGAATGTTATGAATGCCTCAAGTTACCTTTATGTCTTATGATTTATATGATTTATTCATGGTTTGATGAGGTAAGATAAAGTTCTTTTGTTTTATGGGTAATGTATGATTTCATTCTTATGTATATATGAACTCATGTTTCCTTTCCATATTTTTTGTAACCCTTACTGAGCTTTTTATGCTCATCCCATGTTTTGAAATGTTGTTCACAGGTCAAGGGAAAGGTACATGATGTGATTATAGTGTCAAGGATGTGTCAAGAAAGAATCCATGTTTTTTTTCAATATGTTTCCGTTGATGGGAAGAATGAATACTGTCTTTTATGTAACCACTTTGTTTAAATGTGGAATGTAATGCAAGTTTCATGATCTAATCCTCTAAAACTCTAAACCTGAAAAGATCCTCAACATGTAATCTTGTGATAAATCAAGATTATGTAAGGTTTAAGGTTGGGGCCTTATAGTTGGTATCAAAGTTCGGTTTAGATAACTTTATAGGTTAGGGTATTCTCTAAGCACAAGTGACATTACCATAATGGTTAGGATTTCAGAAAGAGTCCTAGTTTTAGATAAAGTGAATGAGTAAGTATATCTTAGTGTTTATCTACCTCATTAGTACATGATGGTTATGTTGATATACTCACACTGACCTTTTTGGTTTTAGTAAATGGCTTGATCTAGGAGGCACCAAAGTGACAATGGGTTTGAAGGAAACTATGGTGGTTATCTGATTAAGAGACTGGATGGGATGGGGGATTCAATGAGGAAACTCGTGTTTGTTCTAAACCAAATATCAAGGAGTCATGATCAACCACTTCAACCTTGGTGAGTTCTCTAATGCATCATGTACGAGATGGCCAAATCGATGTGGAAATTCAGGTAATAATTATTAAGGTAACCATTAGGGTTTATATGATACTTAATTTTTAGGTAATTATGGGTTACTCTATGATATGACGGAAAATTAAAGGAATGAGATAAACTTGAGGTTAAAATATGTTATGATTATTCTTGAAGATTTTATCTCATTTTGGGGAATGTTTTAAGAATTATATAGTCTTGGAAAAAGGACAACACGCATACCGTGTCACATCCCGTCGCGTCGGACAAAGCTGCGGGAATCGAACCCACACCCATTGTGCGACTGGTATTTATCGCCTACCATTGGACTACGTGAAGTCCCTGGTTAGTTTGACTGAATCATTCTAGTTATATGATTTTATGAATTAAGAGTAAGTTGATTTTGGGTTATTTATGAAAATGATTAACCTATCATGGAGGATATGTGATTAGGTTAGTTACTTTTCAATACGAGACTTTAGGAGCAACTGATATTGTTTGGAGATAAATGTTACGATTTATCTTGGAAGACTATGTGGCTAAATCCTTCAAATATTTGGGTTTCAATCTTATATTGGTTTACATTGAAGAATTTTATGGAAAAATTGTTTATCGGATGGTCCTTGTTGAACTTTGGGTTTTGTTGGACAAATTATGGAGATTAAGAATATATTTTCTTTTTATAAAGGGTTATCCTTTTCTGGATTATCTGATCTTGTACTAGCCTTTTTGGTTTTGGTTTTGGTTAAAGTCTAAAGACATGGGAAGTATATAGTTCTATTTTTTGGATTAGGTGATTCTCTAGAAGTTGATTACAGTACTCTTAATGTGAACAAGTCTTCCTAAATACTCGTCTTTTGGAGAAAATATGAGTTTGTGTAAGGAATCTAATAAAAGTTGAAAGTCAATATGATAAGTGATTATGTTTCCTTATGAATAAATTCCTCAATAAAAAGTAACTTAAAACAAAAATGTTGTCTATTATCGTTTCCTACTGGGGAATCGAATACCGTTTAACCCATCACAAGTTTGTGATTTTCTCATTGTTAACATTCTCCTAGACATGTTTACTATCACTCTCCCTCAAGAACATGACCCTTTGCTTTTTCTTCCATGTCCATGTTTTTCTACATGGAATCCTAGTATGGGTTAACTCGGGTGACCTCTGTACTTATCTTTCTTTATTTTAAAGTGATTGTTTTACCAACTCTTGTTCCGATGTGGGACGTTCAAGGATATTTCCAAGCTCAATTTTAAAAATTGCGAGGACGCAATTCCCAAAAGGTGGGAAGGATGTAACACCCCAGGTAAATAAAGAATATGACATTTTCATATTTATCCATATTTGTGAATAATGTATTAATATTATTTTAAAGGGTTTCTATGCTCGATGGCGTACCCAACACGCAACAACGAGTTTCTTGGGAATCTTACGTTGCACTCTAATAATAAAATAATATTATTTTAAATGGTAGTTAACATGTAGTCATTGTAATGGTGGGAATGGATAGAAATAACTAATATATGATTATATATGTTTTTAAATGTTTTTAAATTTATCCAATAAATTATAGAGGCTTAAAATACGGAAACAATTCAATTTTAGGCGTATATGCCCTAGTTTTCACTAAAGGTTCACTTATCACCTTTTGATGTTAAACCATCATTAAATATAGTTTTTTTCACTCTTAAACATTATTTTGGACCAAATAAAACTCTTATTAAGAATCGGGACATCAAAATTTACTTTGTGTAAATTTTTGGTATCTTTCCGATAAAGTTCATTTTTTTAATGAATAGTGTAAAATGTTATATTTTAAATCAAAAACTCTTTTTAATCTAATTTATTTATATGATTAGATTATCTTTTGAATTGGTTTTAAAGTGGAATTATAATATATTTTTACCATTAAATCCAATAGTGGTCGTTGGAATTAATTTCACTTTGAAATCAGACTTAAACCAGTGCCAATCTTTTGATACTTATTGTTTCATAAAACACGCTATTTGATCTGACAGCGGGAATTAATTATTAAATTAATTAATGTGACTTATATTTTATGAATTTTGTAAAATAGACTTCATTTTTGAATTCGGAATATCAAATATAGCTTAGGGTGAATTTTTGGGATTTTTCTGAAAAACTTCAATTTTTGATGAATAGTGAAACCACTAAGTGGTACTTATAAAAACTGATTTTTCCGTTTAAATGAAATTTTTCCATATTTGTGTTTTGAATTTCGAAAATCCGACATAAATGGTTGTCATTAATAAGTAAAATGTGGTTCAATGGGATAAAAATAATTTTTTGGTGAATAGTAACTTATTAAGTTTTTAATCGCGCTTAGAGGTAATTAGTGTAGTTTAAGGTAAAAATAATGTTTTAATAATATGAAATGAACTGGACACATGTCCTAACCTCATTGGATGTGTAATGGCCTACCATGAAAAGACATGGGTCAACTTGGGGACCCCATGGAGCCACTTTAGTTTGGAAATGACATAAATAACTTTTTATTTAATATAAAAGTAAAAATGACACAAACATCATATGTTTTACTAAAACAATTTTTAATTGGGGTTATACAAGTCTGAATTTTTATTATAAATAGTCATTAGAAAGCTAAAAATATTTCCTACATCATAGTATTTTTTTATAATTTTTAGACATTATATAAATTAAATTATTTATGACATAATAATGTTGCAGCGATGACATCATTATTTAACGATTAAAATAAAATGGAAAGATAATGTAAAATATATGAACTACACATGTACAAAACATATTGGATGGGTTTATTTAGAACCCTTAACACCTTATCCACGAATTATATCAATGTGGGAACTTTTAAAACCGAAACACATTTTCAAATAAAGTAATATTTCTTACATTCCAAAAGTACCCCTCCTCTCCTCTTATAAAAGGCCCCCACCTCTACCTCATTTCACACACTCCTAAAGCCTTTGGCTCAGCCAAACCCTGACAATTTACTCTCTCCACATCACTCTCCTCATCCTAGAGGATTCCCTTTGGGAAGAATCATTTCAAAGGAAGCCTTTAGGCTCAAATCAAAAGGAGTTACATTTTTAAAGGTAATTCATTCTCTCATGTTCATTTGTTTTATTTTGCTTCTCCAACACCCTAAAATCTTTTTATTTAATTATTTTGTAACAACAACAGTATATTAAATATACTATGATGTTGGTATAAGATTTATTCGATCTACACTCTCACACAACTACATCAAATGGTTAATGAACATACGGTTTCCGTCGATGGCGAAATTCTGCCTCCCGAAACGATGATTGTTCAATACTCATTTAACACCTTCAAAGGTGGCCATTATGATGTCACTATTTTTTATATGATATATAATATGTTTATTTTTTACTTATGCTTCTGTATTTTTCATTTCTGTCTTACCTTTATGGCTTCCATTATGGGTATACGCGATATCTTCATTTTAGGAAGTGCAGACTACCGCCCCCTCAAAGTGATGTGATTCGTTAATGCCATACGTGGGACGTATAAAGGATATATTTAATGTTATTATATATGATGTTATACTGGAATTATTATATACCTATATATCATTATTATTTCCTTCCATTAAAGTATGAGATTGAAATGAAAGTAGCGTTAATGCGTACGTACGGCTTACCGTCTCCATGAATGGTGCATTTCATTTCTTATCCCCAAATGTAATGTACTATTATAAGTACATGTATATAATGGATATATATGATGAATGATACATCTAAATTATTAATATAATTCTGTAATTAAAATATACATACCACTCATTTAGTTTTAATTCTATTAATATGACAAAGAAATGAAAGTAGCGTTCATGCGTACGTACGGCTTACCGTCTCCATGAACGGTGCATTTCATTTATTACCTCTAAAAGATTATGTAATATTATAAATACATGTATATGCTGGATATATATGATATATAGGATATCCAAATCAGGAATGTCATTCTGGATATAAAGAACCTTTGACCACACGAACAATATGTAATTGTAAGAAGTCCACTTTCGACTTAAGAACCAAATATCGACAAAATAAACATGATTAACTTAAATGAATAAATAATGTTTATAACATGGTAATAAGTGATATAAAAGTAATAATTAACATTAAAAAGGTTCTTAAGGAAGTAGAAATTAACTCATGTATATTATTCAGGAGATTAAAGAACGATCGAGTCAAGTCGGACCCGAGGTAAGGGATCCTACTCCTCTCTTTCTTTTTAAGTACACACTTTTATGTCATTCCATTTAAAGCTCATCTTTCTTGTTATTTAGATGATCTTTTATGTTAAACTTACTTTAATTTTTATGTTCATGTGATGAGAGACCCTATTCTCTCTCATAAATCCATTTTGGATGTTTTGAGTGGCGCCATTAGGCTGCCGAACTTTCGTAAGAGATCTAACCTCTCTCTTTCTTTTTAAGTACTCTCATTTATGTCACTTCTTTTAAGATCCTCTTTGTAATGTTGGGGGATTTTATTTTATATTACTCTTGCGGTACATTTTAATTTAATGTGATGAGATACCACATTTGATCTCATCAATCCATATTCGGAAGTTTTATGTGGCGCCGTTAGGCTGCCGAGTTTTCATAAGGGATTTTTCATCTCACTTTTATTCCCGTGAGATTTATGCTACATTTTCCACAAATTCCATTGAGTGGTGTATGTACTTCCCATTATTCTACTCTTTGTGTAATATAATTTCTTTTATGAGTATTTACATCAATGATCTATTGTCCTTCTTTCATGGGGTGTATGTTTTGAAAGATACCCAAGTCGGTAAGGGAACCTTTCACCCTCCTCTTTTTTAAAAGACTTCATTTGTTGGGTCTTTTAATTTACATGTTGTTATGTTGGTATATGTTCTCATATATCCTTATTGATGTAAATTTTATGTCCATGTGATGAGATACACTTATTATCTCTCATCAACTCATTTTGATGTGACACCGTTAGGATGTCAAGGGAACTTTTAACCCTATTTCGATTTCTTTGGGTTCAACATGTAGTCATTGAATATGTCATCCATTGAATATGTGTGAATGACCTTTTTTTGTTTTACACTTAATATCCACTTATATTGGGTGTATTTATATTTATCACAGATATTTTTGAGATTTATTTGTCCTTAATTTAAGGATACCTTCTTTATAAGGGATTTCATCACATTTGACATTTCTATTGAGGGTTCATTGTTGTTATGCACCAATTCACTCTTATATAGTGTATATACTATCCTTTGGAGTATTATATCATGAATCCATTTATTCTCATGATATTATAATGTTCTGACTAAATGTTATTCCTCAATTATTGTATTCAAGTGTCACTAATTTTGGTAAAACCCCTTTAACCAAAATATCACTTTAAATGTTTTAATTATTTGTTCTTATTAATATCCATGTTTTCAAGATGGTTTTAAGGATTTATTTATATGGATATTAATGTTTTAAAATGTTAAAATCTTCAAGGTGGTATGGGACACTTTGATTCAAAAATCTCATTATTAAATGTTTTAAATGGTTTTGAAAATGGTTTTTAATGGATTCATTATTTCAATATACTAAAATGTTATATTGTGATTGAAATGTGGAAATGTTATGTTTCCTTTATGCATGTTTTATGTGATACGTTTATGTTATGGTTCTTGGGCATTGTTATGAAGAACGGTTGGATCCGTGATAAACTAAGGGCGGGTGAGCCCGATATAGCTCTCCAATGCATTG
Source organism: Viscum album (assembly GCA_963277665.1). Lineage (NCBI taxonomy): Eukaryota > Viridiplantae > Streptophyta > Magnoliopsida > Santalales > Viscaceae > Viscum > Viscum album. The sequence goes on along the minus strand of OY728143.1, from coordinate 1,887,758,098 downwards.
GGTAACGTGAAAGAGTGAAACGTTAGGGTTTCTCCGAAGAGATTTAGGAAATATAATGTGATGGGTATTCCAAACGTAACCAAGAGGGTTACTCCCTACGTAAGAATGTTATGAATGCCTCAAGTTACCTTTATGTCTTATGATTTCTATGATTTATTCATGGTTTGATGAGGTAAGTTAAAGTGCCTTTGTTTTATGGGTAAAGTATGATTTCATTCTTATGTATATATGAACTCATGTTTCCTTTCCATATTTTTTGTAACCTTTACTGAGATTTTTATGCTCATCCGAAGTTTTGAAATGTTTTTCACAGGTCAAGGGAAAGGTACATGATGTGATGATAGTGTCAAGGATGTGTCAAGAAAGAATCCATGTTTTTTTTCAATATGTTTTCGTTGATGGAAATAATGAATTCTGTCTTTTATGTAACCACTTTGTTTAAATGTGGAATGTAATGCAAGTTTCATGATCTAATTCTCTAAAACTCTAAACCTGAAAAGATCATCAATGTGTAATCTTGTGATAACTCAAGATTATGTAAGGTTTAAGGATGGGGCCTTATATATATTATTCAAATGCAGTGGGAAATGTTTTAGTATCATGAGATGTAATTTATGGGATTAGGGAGTTAACCTTATCCATTATGATACTCTATACATTATGTAATGTTATCTCAAAGGTTATCCTTGATTTATTTTGATGTCTTATTTTCATTTATTTTTTCCAAATTTTTTATGTTTATATGATCTTATGATACCAGGTTCCTTATGTCATGCTCACATTAGATTACTCATGGGACATATCTTTTATGATGTCGTGCTATACATGCTAATCACAAGTTGTGTTCCCCTGTCATTTTTATTCCAATACTAGAATTTTTAGATATCCCTATCTTTTATGTATTAACTGGGGTTTCCTATGTAGTTTTATAATCTCAAATGAATATATGATCTCATTATGTACAATTAAATGAGAATGCCATGTTTTAGTTACCTTTTGATGTATCTAGTTCTTAGTATTCCCAATACACTAGGACTCATGATAATTGGGTTTTATTAATGGATATTTATGTTAAAACTCATATTGTAATATGCATAAATGTCTGGGATCAATATATAATTTCTTACTATTCCATTCATTAAATGTTTTTAATGACATTTTTGTGTATGTTCATACTACATCATTTAGAAAGCGATATGGTTCAATTTTTATCACTACAACACATGGATGGTATATATAAGTGTATATAATGAAATAATATTTTATTTATTGTATAATTATAATTATATAAATATAAAATAATACTTATGTTCTTTCCACAATGATCATTTAAAAATGGAATCATTATGCAATCATATGTACTGATCATAGTCTCCATGATTCTTTCAAAGTTAATTTTTCGTAGTCATATTTCTTAGTATATTTTAAAAGTAAAAATCCTTTATAAAAATGGTAATTATGCACTATTTATTATTTTAGAGATAATTGAATAATGAAAAATTTTACTATAGTTAACTTACTAAAGTCATTTTGGACAAATGAACCAATTATCATCAAAATTTTTGATGTAGACTTAATTGATTATATAAATTAGTATAACATGGTAATAAATAAAATAAAAGGAATAATAAACATGAAAAATGATCTCAGAAAAGAAAATAATTATTATATGTTTATTATTCAGTAAATAATGTATGTATGTGATGAGTCGAACTCAATGTAATGGATCTATTTAAACCACCCTTTTCTTCAGGTTCTGACTATTCTCTCTCTAACTAAATTTCTCTATCTATTTCATGTTATGAGATGCTTATAAATTATATATATACATATATATATCACATATAAACCAGTATTTTGATCCATTAAATTTATGGGGTAATATATTCTATAAGTTCTTTTCTCAAATGAAAACCATTTCTATCCATTGGTAATTTTTATGTTATTCCATAAGATTGATTAAATTTTATATGACAAATAAGCATCTACATGTTACTAATGTTCACCTGGAGATCACTCCAATGCATTGTATAAATAATTTTTCTCATGATATTTTATGCATGGGATTGGGGAGTAAACCTAATCCACTACGAGACTTTTCCCATCATGTGATATTGTCTATATAGTTAGACTTATATCATGTTAATATCATGTTTTATGTTGTTACTACATTTTCGATGCTATTATGATGTTATGATACCATATTATTAATTTTATTATTCCATGTGGTTACTCATGATCCATCTCATTTAGGATATCATGTTATTTGACACACACATTATGTTTCATTATCATTTTTATTCCCTTACTGTGATTTTTATATAACCCCTTTATTTTATATGATATTATGATGTTATGATACAATATTATTAATTTTATTATTCCATGTGGTTACTCATCATCCTTCTCATTTAGGATATCATGTTATTTGATACACAAATTATGTTTTCTTATCATTTTTATTCCCTTACTGGTCTCTTTATATACCCCCTTTATTTTCTATATTCCCCATGATATCCTATATGGTTTTAGGAGCTCAAATTTATTTTGGTGCTTTATGAGGACAATAAAAATAAATTTTTTAGTTTTTAGTTTCATTTGACATTTTATGTGTATATTATTCTGAATACACTAGAACTCATGATCTTGGATTGAAATTAATTGATTATTATGTTAAAAATTATATAATAATATGTGTAAAATTCATGGAACTCTATAATTGGAATTAAAAAATGTCATGATAATTTTTTTGGATTAGGATTCGAGAAATTTAATAAAATACCCATGGGAAAACTCCCCAAATAGGATAACATCATAAAGTATTGGTAAGGATGTAAATATATGGTTTTCCTAGTAATACAACAAATCCATGATACCTCATGTGTACATAGTTTAATCAAAGATTCATTTATGGGTAATAAAAATGAAAAGAGTTGTTTGGGAATATCTAAATTATAATTATGATGAATGATGAGTGATCCCTTACTTTTAATATAGTTTGACACTCTCATTGGATATTACTGGGTCTATTCAAATTCTCTTTTTGAATGATCATGATAGATTTGAATAGATGATAATAACGAATGACCTAGGGTAAATAGAATGTATGGAATTTTGAGAATATGGTGTCAGGATTTAGACATAATAAGAATTGTTTTTCTTATTTTTTTATTAATGTTTATCAGACCATGATATTTTATTTTAGTCAATAGAAATAACTATGAGGAATGATGTTAATGTTGAATGTGATAGAAAATGAAGTGATTCAGAAAAACCACTTGGGATGATGATTGAAGTTAAATATATTTTTATTATTCCAAATTAGTTATCAAAATATATGATTAAGAACATGTCCCTTAACCACCACTTGGAATCAAAAAAGAATAAAAATATAGAGTTAAATAAAAGCTTCGGTGGAGGCTACCATAGGGGATAGAATGATTTCTTTAATTCATTTCATAAATATTTTTAGAAACACCCAAGATAATGTCTAAAAGAAATTTGGAAATGGTCTATATGTAGAAAATAAGGGCATAGAGCAACAAATCACTGAAGTAGAATGATGTTTTCAATTTATAGAAATAAATATCACCGTTTAGATCCATTTATTGTGTATATCTTAAATTCTATAAACCTAGCCATTATCAAATGCAATTTTCTCTTTTAATGGTTAACTCATAGACTAAGTAATTTCCAATGTTATACCAATACATGAGGTGAATGTATTTACTTATTGGGATTTACGAAATATGTTGTAGAATTATTTATAAAAATGATGTTTTGGTTATAATAATTATGAAACATTTCAGGATTATGTTAATTTTTGGAAACATATATGATTTTACTATGATTTTATGGTGAAATAGATTATTTAGAAAAAAGATAATTATATATAATAGTGAAATATATATTTTTTATTGGACATTAAGAGTGATTTATATTATTTTTAGATAAAAAAAATTTATATTGGATTAAAATGTGAAAGAATAATTTAAATATTATGGTTTCAACCATAGGATTATTTTGAATAATTTTAATGTTATTTATTTATCAAATGATCTAAATTATATTTTGGTTGCTATTTTTGTGGATTTAGTGATTAATGTTGTATTTCATTATATAATGGTTTATTCATTTTGGTAATTATATTAACTTGTTCTATACATTTTGTTTTTAATAATTTCTAAATAGAAAAATAATAACATTAAATATATTTTTATATTTTGAGATATGTTAGAAGTGAATTTTAGTTCTTCATGTATAAAACAAATTCATCATTAATTCTCATCGTTTGAATAAAAAGGTTACGTTAGTAAATTGATTAAGGGATATAATTATACCTATAGAGTAAGTATATTTTGTTATGTTCGTGGTATATATAGTAAAATAATTCTCCAAATCAATGAAATGTATCTTAAAAAAATGTTATCATATGACCTTTATTTTTTTTGGAATAGATTTTCTTCTCCAAAACTCATTAGTTCATTGTATTTAGGTTGTAACATTCTAATAATCATTAACATTTTCATGATCAATGACGTATTTTACTATCCCTAATAAATCGGATGACATTACTTTTCTCCATGTAAATATTTACAACCCTCTCTAATGTTCTCTTATTTTAAAGCCTAATAATGTGATGACCTTTATATTTATTTTTCCTCTATTAAAGACGATGATTTAATAATAGTTTTTATGATGTGGAATTAAAAAATGATTTTTCAAATGTAAAACATTTGATTACCAAGTTGATGAAAAAATCTAAAGGTAATAATTTATTATATTTTGGTCGAACGTAACACTCTAAGATTTTAAAAAAAATTATGTGTTATAGAGTATAAGACATGCAACACTAAACCTAAAAAACCCTCAAATATTATTATTTAAAATATTCATTATAACATTACCATTAAATTGAAAGGTGTAAATAATATTAACTGATTAATTATATATAAATAATTATCGTACTCAAAATAAATGTATAGATAAATTATTAGGAAATAAGAACATAATTTTTAATGAATATTCATTACTCATTAAAAAAATAGTTTCCTCAAAAGTGGGTTTTTTCAGTATTTGTAAGTAAATTTTATAATTAAGTTTTGTAAATTTTATAAAATTTATTTGATCAAAAGAAATTAAATTTTAATTAATAATATCAATCTCAACTTAGGGTGAAATTGTTGTATTTTGTTTTTGAAATTATTGATTTTTTCAATGAATTTTAAAAATTACTAATTTTTCAAATATTTTCATTTATTTTAATTAAATAATGTTTTGAAATGTCCCATTATAGTTTATATTTGGTATAAAAGTTAAATTTTAACCATTTTAATTTTAATTATATGATTAAATTCATTTTAAATCATAGTTTTAAAAAATTTGGAATAATTTTATTTTTATGCAACCAAAAAATAATGTTCTACAAACTGTTTTAAGGTGCATAAAGTAATCCATTTTAATTAATTGAAATAAAACCTATAATATAAATTTTTAAATGTAATATATATATTATATATCTATTTATGTGATTTTAAATTCATATAGTTATTATTTTTAATCATATAATTAATATTAGATCATTTATTACTTGAAATATTCATTTAACTAAAAAACTGATTTTCTTCATGTTTGATAGGTTTAATTTTAAATTAAATTCCCCCAATTATATGAATTTTATTTGATAAAATTAATTATATATATATAATCATAATTAATAATATTAATTAATAATTTTATCTTAATTTTTTCTCATAATTAATAGAAAAAATAGTAAAAATAAATTAGTGTGGTTATTGCTAAAACAAGGTTTTGTGAATTACATGCACTTATATTAAAATTAATTTTCCACACACAGAGTATTTGTATTTTAAAAATTTTATATAATATTTAGAATATTTTCTCCAAATTATATAGTAACTCTAATTCTATTTTTTTGCTTAAATGATAAATTACCTCTGTAAAAAACCAATTACCATAGTGGAAAAATAAAATGGTAAAAATGAGTAACAACAAAGGTAGAGGGAACAACATGTTTATAAATGTTTATTTTTTAGAGAAATATTTTCTATATAATTTATATTCCAAATACTCCGTTATATAACAATTGTTTGGAACTTTATTTGAGAGTGACTTCTGTTTTTTAAATAGTTTTGGATATTTAAAAAAATTACACTTCTTATAACTTATAAAAGAGAAGATCCTATCCTATATTATTCAAACATAAATATAATTTTTTGTTTTCCAATACATGGAAATTAACTTCATTAATAAACTGCCCATTACATATAAACCTTTTTTTATTTTTCAACTCTCATTGTAAGGATTTTGGTGCAAACCTAAAGAGGTTTTCTGAAAAAAGAGGTATCATTCTGATCCGAGTGTTTTGTTTTATTTATTATTCCACCTGCATAAAAAAATATTCAATCATGTTGATATGAAAATATAATTATATATTATATAATTATATTTTATTATGTTTCTGTAATAACATAAATCTCTCTCATCTTTCATATCATGGGAGAAGAAACAATCATTTTTTTCAGCCAATTACCAGCTCACGAACCGATGTAATTCATTTTTCATCATCAAATCCCATGATTATTTATGATGATGGATTTGATGTATATATATATTATATTAATGACATATTAATACTTTTTGAAAAGTAATATATCATATATTTTAATTCTATTTCATTAATTAAAATATGATAATAGCGGCCATCTTTACGTGTGGACTACCACATCCACAAAGTGATGTGAATCATTTTTCATTAAATCATTACATTGATTGAATATATAAGTATATATAAATAAATAATATGGTATTTATTTTATAATTATTATTTTATAAGATAAAATAATACATACCGTCTTTACGTAATTATCATTGCAAAATAGAAACATTATTCAAGCATATGTATGACCTAGTGTCACCAAGATTATAACATAGTTTATTTTTTATAGAAAAATATCATGGATCGATTAAAATGAAAATTATTGTATAAAAATTATAATTATGTTATTATTAGTATTCTTTAGATGATTTATCAATGACTTCTTTTATCATATTCAACCCACTAAATTAATATTTGATATATATATTTATATAAACTGAATATCATTGAAACATCCAACATAAAAATTAATTGATAAATAAATAAATATAACATATTTGTAAATAATAATTTATTAATAATTTAAAAAAACTATTAATCATGTTAATTATTAATAAAAGTTTATTTTTCATAAATATAGTGTATATACTTGACAATTCGAACTCGAGGTAATGGATCTCCCTAAACCACCCTATTCGTCATGTTATGACCATTATCTCTCTAACTATAATTTTCTCTATATTTAATGTAATAGAATAATAATATATTCTATATATATATATATATTCCTATCATATATACCTATATTACTCTCCATTCCATTTATAGTATAATACATTAACTATGTTATTTTATCATATTTATCCCATTTTATTCCATGTGTAATTTTTATGTTTTTGACTTAAGATTGATTTCATTTTTTGGAACACATAAGCATGTACATGTCATGATAGGTATGACCAAATACATCTCCAATGATTTGGGTAAATATTTTTCATCGTGATACACTGTGTATGGGAAAAGAGAGTAAAGATAATCCATTATGGGACTTTTTCCAACATGTGATATTGTCTAAGATGTTATCCTTCAAAAATGTCTATTTCGTGTTACATTTTTCTACCACATTTCCTATATTTTTATAATCTTTTGATAGCATGTTTTTTGTGTAATTATTCAATGTGATAACTCATGATCCTTATCATTTTTGATATCATGTCATACCATTAAGTCACATGTTATGTTTTACTATTATGATTATTCCCTTACTAGTATTTTTAGCTCAACACATTCTTTTATGTATTACTCAGGTAATATAGGTTGTTTTAGGATATACAAGGGATTTAATAGATTTATAAAGATAATAAATATAAAGATGTTATGTTTTAGTTTCTTATTATGCTTTATGTACCTATTCTTCCAAATAAACCATTCGTCATGATCATTGGGGTATAATAAATTTATTTTTATGTTAATAATCATGTAATAATATATGTAAAAGGATTGGGTCACTATATTAATTCTTCGTAGAGTTAGAACACACCTGAATTAATAATTATTTTAACAATGTTTTATAATATTTAACTAGTATTGATTATTTAATTCCTTAAAAAATCAAGGAGAAACTATTTCCAACCCATATTTATCATATCCTACACATTGAATTTTTGTCGGTTTGAAGTATAATATATAACCAGACACCATTCATTGTCCAGAGTTATTAGTAGGTAATGTGTTAGTATGTATTTGTGATGCTCTAGATCCATGGGCTAAGAAACATATTCTGATTGATTATGTTGATGTTTGAAATTTCATACATGATATTTGAACATTTGTTTCATGGATGATCAATATTATTAATTCCCTTGATGAGAAGGGGGCATGGAAGTTTCATCTTATATCATACAAATTAACATTTATGAGAAATGGAAAAAAATTAAACTACTATATTTTACTATAGAAGTGTAAAAAACATATGCATCGAGGAAGTAAGAGGGTTCAGATTCTTCATCACAAATATAGACTGGATACCCCAATTTTCATCCACCATTATTCATTACAAATGTAAAAACATTAATGGAATTTGTGAATTTATATAATACTGTAGAGAATTTATATAATTTCATATTGTAATAAACATATAAAACATATATTCTATGGATTTTATCACACTTTTTAGGGTAAACCAAATTCAATAGTGAAAATGGATTATAGAACCTATCATACATGTATATATGACATATGCTATAATACATTTATTTGATTTATTGATTTATTATTTTAATTAAAATTTTAATAGAGTGAATTTTATTCAATATTTGTATGTAAAAAAAATTAATCAATACAATGTTAAATAATTAAATCAGATTTATAAATACCCATATCATTTTATTTAGGTCAATAATGATAAAAAAATAAGATAATAGAAAAATATAAAAATAGTTTCCAACATGATTAATGAAATTTCAAAAAATGATAAGTTATTTGAAATACATAACATGAATGTTTAATACTATATAGATCATTAACTACTATTATAATTTATTTTTAGTATTATAAAGTAATCATTAATGTTTATATTTTTTTATAATACTAGAAGTTAATTCAAATGAAAATAGTCAATCAAATGATACAGTTTTTGGATCCACTGCATAGATGTATAATTACTAAATCATGCATGATTTCCATTTTTAACTAGTAAACCTGATATTTTCCATATTTATTAGTATTTTAATTAAATGTTGTAGAATATGTCTTAACATTCATGCTTTCTTTGACATTGTGGAGTTAATCTATAGATCGGTAAGGGGTTTTAGGAAAATGAACACCAAATATAAATCAATTTAATATTGTAGATAAAAATCTATTTTGGTATATATACTAACATTTAATTATTTAAATAATTTAATAGATCATTTATCATAGTTTTCAATGTTCTTATAGTGCCTAAAAGAACCAAATAGAAACAATAGTTGTTAATACATATGTAAATTTATGGAATATGTCATAGCCCATAAAATAAATCAAATATCATTAAATGTTTATGTAACACCTCAATATTTTTTTTTATTTTTAAATTTAATCTCTTCGATATATTATGAACAATGTAATGTTATTATGTGATCAATATAACCTAGTAATTAAATTTGCAAGAATGAATAGTATTAACCATATTATGAAATATATAATTATCCAAATCATTTTTATGATAGTAATTAATTAATATTAGTGTATAATATTAATGAAATTTTTATATTATATATTTAATATAATCTTGTGATGTTAATCCAATAGATTGTATAGGCATAATATAAGAATAATTCCAATTTTATGCATCAAAAAGTGATATTTTTTAAGGGTGGTGTTGCCACCTTTTAATGGTGTAATTATTTAACAAAATTAAAACATTTATAAATTATATTGAAACTTTTATACATCATTTTTAAAATTATAATGTCAAAATTATCTTAGTTTTAATTTTTTTTATATTTTTGAAATAATTTATTTTAAAATTATTATTGAAAATTTAATATCTTTATAAAATTGATAATTTCTTTATATTAAAACTCTATTTATGATTATAATTTGATATCAATGTAACATAAATAATATTTAGTGAAAAATAATCTAATTTATATCATTTTAATCATCACTATAGCTTATTTTTGTATAATTACAATTTGGGCAAAAAAATCATTTTTTATGAAAACTTTTCTAGCTACCTTTTATCGGTTTACATGTTAATTAAATCAAGCCACTTATGTCCTTTAAATAAAAAAATTATCACAAATTTGGAAACAGATCTTCCAATATTAATAAATAGATTCCATTTATTTTTGGTCAATATAAATAATAAAATTAGTATTTGTTTATAACCATGGTTAATGGTAAAGTATGATAATTTAGGGGGTAATACTAATATGATAAGGACTATAAAATTACCCTAAAAATTTACCAAATTTTACTAAATGATTTTTTATATAACCTTGAAACATATGTTTTTAATTTGAGTTTTGTGATCGACACTTCTCCAAGAAAATGTCTTTTGTATTATTATAATCAATGAAAGTCACAAAATGTCACTTTCATTGCCCTAAATATCTCATATGTTACCACATCAGGGAAAAGGTAGTATATGAACATATATAAATATCCATTTTGAACTCAATAAACTTAATTTAATTATATAAATTTATGTATGACTTTTGGGTCCATTTGGATGATGTTAGGATATTAATAATTTTTTTAAAGAAAAGTCAAAGATATATATTCATATTTTTAATAAATATATATATTTTTTTATATATAACATTATTCTAAAAATATCTTAACTATAGGTATTATTTTTAAAACTAAATGATTTATATAAATCGTGGTATTTAATTTTTAATTTTTATTGAAAATTAATTACATTAAATAATTATACAACAATGAAGAAATAATTATTCAATCAATGAATCAATCAAATAAATTATATTAAAAAGTTCAAAATAAGTAAATCATTAATTCATTAAGGTGGTACATGAATTTTATAGATTATGATGACATATTATGGGTGTATTAATTTGTTTTTAATTTAACTTGTCTTCTTGGGTTTCTTAAGGTCAATGTAATGAAAAGTGTCATATTGAATTTAATGATATTTTATCAAAAAAAAAAAAATAAATTATTTAAAAATCATAAATAAATCATAAAAAATAAAAATTGGTTAATATTTGGACTAATGTTTCATAAATTATTCATTTATGTCCAAATAAAAATTTATAAGTAAAAAAGAAGCAACTTTTATAATTATTTAAATTGTTACCGTAATTAATATTAAAATAGGTTAATAAAGGTCAATCAAAATGATAATTTTTAAAATAAATCCCAAAACATATTAAAACATTATTTATTAGTAATATTATAGTTGTATATCATATTATATTCAAACTCATGTCCATTTGGCTGTATTTTGATTAAAAAATTATTTTTTTATAATTTACGATTTCAAGGATTTCCAAGGGCTCGCCTCACCTAAATTATAAAAGGTCTCTCCTTCCTTCATTCCATATGAACACATTGATCCTTATATATCAACCAAACACATTCCATTTCTCTAAAAAATATATTTATCTACGTTCTAGAGGTACTAGTCCTTCCAAAATACTAACCCTTTATACCTTAACAAGTGATCTAAAAGAAGTTCTCCAAAGAAAAGGTAATCGTGTTTACTGACTCTTTCAAGTTTATTTTTTCTTCTACTTCCTATTATTGTGTTTTCTCCACTATAAGGTAATATATAAAGTATCATATACATGATTAGATCTTATTATGATTATTTAGCAACCATATTACACCTTGTATCCATCCTATAAAGAAACAAATACACCTTACGTGCGTACATACATATACCGTCTCAACATCATGGTGTAATCTATTTTTAATAACCTATTTACATAGATTTGTATAATGATGAAAATAATGGATATATATGATAATTATTAATTTATAATGATTGATATAAAATAAATATATAACTCAATTCCTTACCCTTTCACCATTAAGGAAATGATAGTGTCACTCATGTGCACGTACTGCTTACATCATCCATCTTGAGATACGATTAATCTTCTATATTCACCCTTAAAGAATGATTATAAAAATAAATATAATGAGAAAATATGATTTATATAACCATAATATAATTTTATATATTAATTAAATATATTAAATTCATATAAACTGTGTCTTACTTGAAAAAACAGTCATATGAAAATGAATATGTTAACCGCAAACAATGGTAATAAAGACATATTTGTTGGTCGGAGTGGAATCTCAAGAGTGTGGTGAATTGAGTTCATACTAAAAAAGTTATGATTAAAACTTCTATTTAAAAGATCCCCCAATTTTAAAATGACTTAGTTGGTTAAAGTAGTAGAAATGTAAATGTTAATTGGTCAACTGATTTCTTAAAGGGTGATTAATCCTTTGATGAATCAGTGAAAAAAAACTTATTCGACTTTTGAAAAAGGTTTACTGAATTAAACAAATACACACACTAATAAAATGAATATCAATGTGAAAGTAAACCGGTTTTATGTTTTAGAAATTATAAGCTATGGAATATAGAGAAAATAGTGTTTCTCAAAATATAGTGCACAGAAATTGAAACAAGAGGTTCAGTATCATGCTGAGACTTAATCCACTACACATGGTGATCACCTGCCACAAAGTAGTTTATATAAACAATAAACTTGATACACAACCTGTATTGGGATTTACCACATTTTCAAAAACATTCCAGGGATCACACCCTCTTCCACAGTTCATCATGGAAAAAAAATAGCACAGACCACACACGGTGATAGGTAGAGTATATCATTTCCACTGAAGATGTCATGATTCCTTCATTGACCGCTAGTGTTATTGCTATTTCAGTGGCTTTTTTATCAAAATGCCTCTCTAGGTCTGATTTCAATGAATCCAATTCATCCTTAATTATATAGTCTAAAGGTAACAGAACCACTGGCTGCACAATGGTAGTTTCTAAGATAGTAGGAATTGGAGAACTTCTGATAGGCTGGTCATCATTAGAATCTCCATAATATAATACTAAAACAACAAGGCCAGGAGCTTCTGTCGAGTCCTCTATCTCATGAGAAATAGCAACTGAACATGTAACAACAGGTTCCTCCCCATCAATTAGATCAATCTCTTCATCAACCACATCCATATTCACTATACCTCCTTGATCAAATTCATTAACAGGAAGGTCCACTTACACTTCCTCCATAGAATCATCAACCACTTCCAAGAAATGTTCAGCTTCAACTGAATTAGAAACTTCTTCATCTCCACTTTCTACCAATTTTGTTTGTCCTATTAGAGGACTGAGACATAATAATTCCTCTTCACATTCAGCAAAAGATGTCTTAATGTCAACTTGACATGAATCAGTGTCATAATGCTCATCTGAGGTATATCTAATGCCTCTTAATACATTTTATCCCCCTCTTCTTTATTGGTTTCCACATCATTGTTCCTTTGGACAGTCTCTCTTCTAGGAAATCTCTTTAGTTGGCTAGTATGACCATAGGATATAGAATTAGCACAAGATATTGAGGAAATGACAAGATCACTCCTATCATCTATAACAGAATCCTCTATTTCTTGCACAATAGTTGCATATTCTCTTTCATCTGAATATGCATATTCTACTTCACCAGCTTTAATACCATGATTTCTCTTATTGTTTGTCCTAGTAGGATGAGTAAAATGGTTAAACACTTCATATACCATAACCTCATCATTCACCCATCTCCATATATATTGATTCTAGTTGATCTTCATCAGCATAAAATTCACTTGGGTGATACAATAGTTATATTTCACAACAACAATGTCCTCCTTAGCTCCAGAAACACCTTTCACTTTTAAAAAAAGAGATATCAACATAGCATAAAATAGGGAATTGGATTTGGAACTGGATTTGGTCAGGTCTTCAAGTTGAATAATCAATAGCCTACACAAGTTTATCTTCTGTTCATTATTTAAATGATATAAGAGAAAAAATTCCTGAAACATTAATGTAGCAAAGTCCCCTCTCCTCGGACATAGAACATGATGGATAAACATGAAATGTATCTTATCTTCTCTATCCATTTAAGAAGTAATGAGTTTCCAAGGTACTTAATTCCCTTTAAATTCTGCTAATTATTCTATATAGTAGAAGAAATCAATAGTGGGAGGAACCAATTTTGAGTAATAATCACAAATCCCTTCATGTGGAACTCTTAAATAGTGATCCCACTCAGTAGAGGAGAAACTCACACTTACTCCATTTACTCGGGAAGTCATTCAGTGCTCATCCACAGACTGCTCAAACATAAGATATTCATAAAATTCCTTCACTAAATTCTGGTAATATGGTCCATTATTCTTTTTCAAACACTCAACCCATCCCTGAGCATCATGTGCCTTCAGTATTATAGATCGCCTCGACACCATACACTCTGAACATAACTCCTTCTCAACCACAATTTCCTTCTTCGATAAATGTGAGTTAAGAACATTTTCTAGTGTCTGGCCTCCACTACTCGACTAAGATCTAGGTATCTTCAGATTCGGCATGTCTCCTACATCAGCAACCAACAACCTCGTTAATCTAGACATCAATCCGGAGTAGTTCGAGGTTTTAATAGAGGTTTAGGTTATGAGATTGGGGAGAAAAGGATTAGGGAGAGGGTTTTATGTGGATAAAAATGTGGTCTGTGTTTTATTTTTATCATTTAGGGATCAAATAACAAAACAGATAAAATAAATATGTAAATACAAAAAATGTTTTAGAATCTGGATGAGAAAATGGAAACACAAAGTCCCCAACTTAAGTCATCTATTGGTGAGGTCCTATAGATAAGGTGTAACGGTGAGGTTTCTATCGGTAAGGTGTAACAGTGAGGTTTTATTAGTAAGGTCTAATAGTGAGGTAATATAGGTAAGGTAGTATGGTGAGGTTCTATTGGTATGTTATAAGGCTATGGTTCTATCTGTAAGGTCTAATGGTGTGGTTCTATCAGTACGTTCTAACTGTGAGGTTCTATCGGTAAGGTATAACAGTGAGGTTCCATCGGGATGGTATAATGGTGAGGTTCTATTGGTAAGGTATAATGGTGAGGTTTAATTTGTATGGTCTAACAGTGAGGTTCTATCGGTAAGGTCTAACGGTGAGGTTCTCTCGGTTAGGTCTAACAGTTCGGTTCTATAACCTAACAGTTTATCATTCCTAACTCAGGTTAGATGTAGTTTAATCACTAATAATTCAAAGCCATTGTGAATATATCATACCATTGGTGTTCATTACCAATGAATTGAAGAGTGACATCACCTATTTGAAAATGTTCTCTCAAGAAGTGACGTCTTACATCAATATGCTTCATCCTATCATGAGATGCGATATTTTTAGAGATGTTAAAAGCACTTGTGTTGGCACCGTTTATATAGACATGTTTGAATTGATATCTGTAGCCTAGTAAAGTGTGTTTCATCCATAGAATTTGAGCACAACAACTACCAGCTACTATATTGTAAAACCCCAAGCTTCCACGGTAAGTTTCCATTTTAATAATGCAATAGCTTGCATTGTATGCAACTTCGAGATTCTAACACACTGCGACCAATCAATGTAGCCGTTATGAATAGTAATACCCACTTTATAAAATTTTACATTTATATAATTCAAAATGGCCTTCATTTTTGGATTCAGAATATTGAATTTAGCTTATGGTGAATTTTTGGTATTTTACAAAAACATTCAATTTTTAATGAATAGTGAAAAACACTGAGTTATAGTTTAAAAACAAATTTTTATTTAAATAATTATTTATTTTATATAAATTTATTTTAGGTCATGATATATAAATAATACCTATATATGTTCAATGTAATTCATTGGAGTCAGTTTATAATAATTTTAAATATATAAAAATTTTATTGAAGTTTTCACCGTCTTTTACCCAACTCCTAAGAGAATTTGAAAATTCACATAAAACTTAATTTTACCGCTTTTGTGGGTTGAATTTCAAAAATATGAGACACACGGTTGATATCAGTATGTAAAATATGGTTTAATAAGATGAAAATAATTTTTGGTGAATAGTGACTTTTAACTTTTATTTACCATGATTAAAAGTAAATAGGGTAAGTAAAGGTAAAAATGATAATATTATTACCCTAAAATTTGTCCTAATTGATTTTAATGAGAGTATTTCATCCAAAAACAAACATATAAATAATATATGATCCTTTATATCCACTTGGATTAGATTAGCACATTTATTTTTATTTTATTTGAAGAAGAGTTAAAAGAGTTAAAATCAATGTTTAATAACTAAAACATTTTTAATATAGGGTTATACATAAGATAAATTCGACTATAAATATTCATTAGAATAATAAAAATATTTCTTACATAATGGTTTTTTATTTATATTTTTTATACATTATATAATTAAATTTATTTATGGAACAATGATGATGCAAAAATTTCCTTATTAATGAATGATTAAAACAATTGTTTTTATAAATATCCAGATAAATATAATTTTATACTTTTAATTAATTACAATAATTTTATAAGTTAATAGGACAAGTTAGAGTTGATTTAATTAATTTTTTTCAATGTAATAATTATGTAATGAATTTAACAAAAACAAAATACCAAATAGTGTCTTAATTGACAAAAAAGAGTTTTAAAAAAACATTATGATATTAATTTATATTCTATTCATAAAAATATAAGGTTCTCCCAAAACGACTAAATAATATTATATATGTCATTAATTAACCACTTGAGGTTCTCTAGGAAGTTTATAGTAAGTTTATTATCCATATTGTTTAAGAATACAAGAAGACAGAGTAAAAGTTAAATTATTTAACTTAGAGTTAAATCTAACAGGTAAGGTTAAAATGGTAACATAAACTTGTCTAAAACCAATTGGTTGAGAGTTTCTACCCATACCCACTTTATCTTTGAAATAAAACAATTTGGAGGCATTATAAAGTGAATATGATTTTATAATAAAATATTATTTCTATCTTTTCCTTAGGTGCCCCTCACCCCTCTTATAAAAGGGAACTCCCCCTTCTCGGAAATTCACACCATCAAAGCCATTTGTATAACCAAACTCTGCCCAAATACCCTCTTAAATGTCCTCCATTAATCCTATAGTCCTTCCTTTTGTCAGAAAGCCAACCTAAGGATCCCTTTTGATCATCAAAAGGAAGAACCCGAAGAAGAAATAAATATTTTGTCACTTCTTTCATGTTCTTTTCTGCTTCCGCTTCCTTTTTCATTGTTATTTCCATTATAAAATAATAAATCTAGTATATTATATATACTGAGATGTTATTATAAATATGGTACAACAAGATTCCTTATTATATCCATACATTGAATGACATTTCACCATACGTACGTACATACAGCTTACCGTCTCCACGTCGTGGTGTAATTGTTATTGAATAAATTATTATTTGGATGGGTAAAATAATGCTGTAAAATTGATGTAAATAATTAATATAACATAATAATTATTCTTTATATATGATATACCTTCAAATTATATATTATTTGTATATCAAAAGAATGATATTATCGCTCGAGCGTACGTACAGATTACTATCTACCTGAATGCGATGAGATTCATTACTCATTATATCCATTCAAGAATAATTTTCATTTGATGATTAAAAATAATGTATAAGGACTAGATATCATTCTATATAAGAAAAACATACAACCTATCCATAACAAACACGACTTATGTAAAAATCATATAAAAGAAAACGAGTAAGTGAACACGCAAAAAAAAAACAATAATACTAAAATATTATTAACAATGCAACATTAGAAGATCATATATGATATAATATTTATGTATATGATTCGTGTATAATTTAATAACAATTATTTAACTATTATATAGGAGTTTAACCTACCCTAGACCAAGGAAATGTTCAATTTAAGAGGTATTTCTTCAATCTCATTATATATCCGAGATTGTTCATGTGTAAGTACTTTCTGGGACATATTTATCACTGATACCCATATTTCATAAAAATGTTTTCAAAATGGATCTTTTATGATTTTATGGGAGGGTATATTTAAATAGATGATCATTTTAAATGTTTTAATGATTTATCTTTCTAAACCCTTTTAATCAATGTCCATGTTTTCAAAATTATTTTAAGGATTTATTTATATGGACATGAATGTCTTAAAATGATAATTATTTTCAAAAGTTTCAAAGTAGTATGGGAAAATTTGATTCAAAAACATATTTTAAATAAATTCCTTTATTAATTATGAGACTTTTAAATGATTTCATGAAAAATGGGTATTTCTCTCAAAGAATTTTACTCATCATTTTCATCTATGTCAACATCCTTGGATGGATTTTAAACCTGTTTGAAGTTGATTTATTATGATACAATGTTCTATGTTATATTTAATTAGTTGTGATATTTTTGACTATGAATGAGCTATTTTTACACCATTCATGGTTTATGGATAAAGTATTTATATTTCTTATGTTAGTTTTAATACGAATGTTTGTGTTATGTTTCATCCTTTTCATATGAGGGATGCATTAAACTTAATAAGTGACGGGTGGAGCCCACTATAGCTCCTCGATGCATCGGTAGGTCTCATGAAAAAAACTGGTTTCTTGGAACAAGGCCTTGGAAAAATAATTTTAATTTTAGTCTTGGCACATGGCCTTGACTATGTGGTTATGAAAGTCTGGAATTTTGCAATCCATCATTATGAATGTGGATATTTATATTGTATGTGAATATTAGACTAGTAGAACAACCATGTGAATAAGTAAGTGGAATTATTTTATTTTATCTTTTCCATATTACGCTGAAGTTTATGTTTAAATAGATTTTTGATTTAGTCTTATATATTGCATTAAATTATTATGCTTATTTGTGAAAGTTTCCGCAATATTGTTATCCTTACTAAGCATCTAAGCTCTCCCCTTTCTATGTTTTAATTTTCACAGGATTCCAAGAAGTGTATTATGATTGATAAACAGGGTTAAGCTAGGGGATTAATGGTGTTCTCAAAGGATCATTTCTTTTGTCTTTTATTTTCGAATGTGTAATGTAACATTCATGTATGTAATCTATTTTCCAAGTCTACTAAATTGATTGGTCTTTCGGCACATGATTACTTGTAATCATGCCAATGTATTAAAATAATGCACCAACCCTGGGTAACGGGGGTCAGGGCATTACAGTTGGTATCAGAGTAAGTTTAGTACAAACAATGGAATCTAGATTTAGATAAACTCTAATTAGATCGAATTACCCAAAGACAGACTTTGAAGATTATTATAGAAGAACTTTATAGAATTTGGGTTTTATAGAGATTTTTTGAGTTTTCAATGCAATACATCCACCTCTGGATACAAGTAGGTAAAGGTGGCTCTGGTACAGATGTACCTAGGGGTAAATCCCGAAAACACCACTTTGAGCTAGACTCAAACTGGAACTGGTGCATGACAATAGTCATTGCTGCACTGTTGGTTACGACACTCCTGGGGGTTATGCTTATAATAATTTTCATTTTCATTAAAATCCATTATAAAGGGTTTATGAGAATATAATTCCTCAAAGAAAACATTTTTATGATCATGGATTATATCTATAAATTGTTCAGTTTATATTAAGTGTTTTACAAGTTGTAATTTATGTATCTCGATTCAAAAACTAATCTAGTTTACACCATTGTTTAGAAATGGCTCCTAGTGTAAAGAATGGAAATTGTATCAATGCATGAAATCCATGTAGGAATTTCCCTCCTACTCATGATAATTATAGTGGAGATGGTGATAAAACTGGTGGTAATCATCTTATCACTATATTGGGACAACTCACTCAGGTTATGAATAACTAGTACTCGCCCGTGCATTTGCACGGTGATAAAACAAAATTATTAGTTCATGCATTCTCACGATGATATGGTTCACTATTTTATGGAGGTAATACAATATGTCAATGTTGATAATGAAAATTAATATTCAATATTTTAAAATCTCAATGTAGTGATTATTATTATTGGGATACAGTTGGACAAATTGGACAAATTTCAGATAGTAGATAACATTTCGGAAAAATTAATTTGAAACGATGTATGAGAATCTATAGGAAATAAAAAATATATTAGTGGGGTGAAAAAGAAACTATGAAAGTTATTAACTGTACAATTTCTAGTAATTAGAAACCTATCCTATGTGGAAATAAAATTTTGAAAAGAACACAATTTTCATAAAAAATTAAAAAAAACTTGTTAAGAATATTTGTATTCTCTATTAACAGTATAGATAGATACTTATAAGGACCAGACATCTTACCAATGACTGACATTCTGTTGTTCACGCTTCAAAGATGAATATCTACATAGTAATAACGCACAACTGTCATGTAGTTATGGAAACCATACATGCATAAGATGGTTCTCGATATCCCATTTTCACAACGCAAAAATGGATTTTTGTTTATTGCACAGCTCTTGGAATGGATGAAACCAGTCAACATGTTCACTTGCTCCCAATTTCTACTGGAATGAAAATTACTCGAGAATAATTCCTTCACCACTGGACCATAGTTGTCTGTATCTAGAAATCGAAGACATATAGTCACCTTCCCTCTTGATCTATAAGTCTCACAAAAATGGAATCGAATCATAAAGTTTCACGAAATCATGGATATGGATAGAAAATTCCAATGGAGTAAGAACAACCCAATAATCTTGCATATCTAACTTGATTATAATATAAACGGTGCATTAAAAACCACTTTCCATTTGGATCTCAACATGCCAAGGGAGGTTGAACTCTTGGATGCCGAAACTGGATTGAGCAGCCACCACAGATGGATCTAGGAGACCACCTTGCGAAAAAAATCGGAGGAAGGTTGCCCCAGAATGAAGAGAGGGCTTCTCAGATTGCAAATTCCATCTTTGAATATCTGCATACTATATTAATAGTATAGATTATAGAGGAAATAGAAATTAAAAAACAATGTTGAAAATAACTGAATAATGCTTAATTTTCAATTACCATGCAATTACATCATGAAATATCCATATATTTGATCAAACTTTTAGTTTATGCTTTCTTACATTTAGAGTTTCAGTTCAATGGAATTGATTGATGTAGCAGGGGAGTTTGGAAACATTCTTACATATCTTCGGACCGCATCATCAGCATCAAAAAAAGGGAACAAATTTTCTTACATGAAGAAATTAATTTAATTAATAAGTAGAAGATAATAATGAAAAATTAATCCATTGAAGAGGAATTATAACAGTTTCCCATAGAGAAGAAGAAATGCAGTATATGTGATAGTCAAAGGAAATACATATGACATGAAAAAATTCAGTATTGCTGGTTCCAATGATATTATAAAATAGTGTTAAATGAAAATAGTAAACACATACCTGAGTAGAAGAAATATTTGTATTTGTTGTAACATACCCAGTATTAGTGTTTCAAGAATCTCTTAAATTATCTCCATTGCATCATTATCTAAATCAAATGATCTACCATGATCTACAATAGAACTGCAAATGATCAAATGATCTACAACAGAATTGCACAGGATCAACAGAACTGCACATGACCAAAGTACTGGGAACTACACATGATCATCTACAACAGAACTGTACAAGATCAACAGAACTGGACATGATGAACATATAAAAGAGAAATTCACTTCTTAGAATAGAAAACATGCATGTTTCAACTTTAATCCAATATTAAATAACAATAAACCCAAGGAAATAAGATCTATTTATAGTGAAAATGGAAAATTAAAAAGGAATTCTTGAACTATGAAAAGACGTTGATGATAAACCTTGATGTATAATTTGGTGTGCCAAAACTGGATCAAGTATGTTACCATTATTCTGTAACCTCTTACTTACTGACATCATACCATGATGTTTCATTTGGAGTTCCAAAATTGTAGTTTCATATTTTAGATCATCTTGAACCTTCATGTCCTTTTCATTTTCATCTATTGTAGTAGAATATCATATTTTAGAATCTCCCCAACATCATAATGAATAATATCTTAATCATTAAATGCAGTTGAACCTGCTAAAAATAATGTACAATCAAAAAATATAACCCAAACAAAATGAAGCAGTTCGATATTATGATATCATAACGAGATTCTCCTCTCAAAACAACTAATCCATGAATTTAAAACACGAACAGAGAAAGCGGTGATTACCTACTAAAAAACATCATGATAGAGGAACCATCTTCCCTTAGTGATTTCGACACACGAACAATTTCCCATTGAGTCCAGTGGTCCTTGTATTCTTTTCATTTACTATATTCAGAAAATGTAATCAGTTTAATAAGAAATGATATGGGTTGATGGACATATAATTTTACATTTTTCTGTATGATTTTCCTATAAAAAGTAAACTAATATGATGACATTGATATTTTTATTATCATAGCAGATAAGCTAAAATTTGGAATGCAAATGTGTGGAAATTGAGATTCATGGATGTAAAGTCACACCTGGTATTTGACCTTGATCACATCAATTGGTGATGTTACAATCTGAGAAACATCGCCAGAAAAGGCTCCCAACGTCGCGTCATCAAACTTCATCCTTGTACACATATAAAAGTATTGGGGATTCTCCAATAAACATGGTCTATTGGTTTAATGGTGTTGATTTATTAAGGGAATATGTTGTGTATTAGTATAGAGGAAATACAAATGTTTTTTTTATGAGGAAGGGATGGTGCAAAAAAATGGGATATGAGTGCATAAAATATGGGTGTTGTCCAATGCAATGGATGGAAAATCATAAAATACAATGATATGGGTAGGGAAAATATGAAATCATCAATTAGTAATCTGAATGTAAAGGAGTACATAGCCTATATAGGATGTAGTACGTCGAAATCAATAACCTAATGACATATGAATAAAATGCTGGGGAAACAAACCTAAGATGAAGGAGAGAAAATGATAGTGATAGTCTTCAGGGATTCATGGAAGGAAAAGAACACCATGGGAACTATTTACTATCTTCCTGCATTTATCAACACAATAGACAGCATCTTCCTGCATTTTGCAATACAATAGACACTATCTTCCTGCATTGTGCAAAACAATAGACATCATACAAAGAATATCTTCTGATTGTGATGTATATAAAATTATGTGTGGTTTTTCTTGATCTTACCTTCTTGATTATCCCAAATAGTGGATGTGTGAATTTTGTGGGGAGAGTTTTTTTTTGAGTTATAGTAGTCAAAGTATTTGTTTTTTTTCAGAATAGACGACAGATCTAGGACATTTCTCTAATACCAAAAAAAAACTTTATTAGTAATATTAAATGAATGTAATTACACCGTTGACATAATTTAAGAATCAATATATAATCTTATGAATTTTTATGGATCCCCATAGAATTTAGAGAATACCTTCTTCAATCAGGCACTAATAGAAGAACCTGGTCATGAGTGAAAAAATATAATAAAGTTATAGTGTTGATTCCTTTCGTGCAGAAATCATTAATGAAGAGAATACACAAATAGTGAATAATATAAATCAATAGACTTACCAAAGGTTGACATTTTAATCTACTATGGATACTTTTAATTAATGTATTTCTGTCATTATATAATAAAAGAAAGATTTGGAACTATTTTCTGAAAGAAAAAATCATCCATATTACTAATACTAAACTTCTACAATCATATAGATGACATGATTTAAGAATCACTATATATTGTTATTCTTTTGTAAGGGTCATTGTTGAATTTAGTGAATACATTTGTCCATATAATTATTTTCATCCAATATGTACCTTTCACAACTAATTTCTTGAATACCTAATTTGTATGGAAGAATAGATAATCACAATATCATATTTTCTTTGAAATAATAGGATACAATATCATTAATAAAATAAGTACCTCAAAATTAAACACCACACAAAGTCAATCTTTCTTATTTTTGACTTATGTACATATAATTTTGTAATTGATAGAAGTAGTACTTCAAAATGATTAATCTAGTAACTCATAAACATTAATTACATAAGTACAAGAAATAGTGAAGTTATGAATAAATGAACTATAAGAAACTACTACCATGAATAAAATACCTTCATCAAAAATATAATCCATTGTGAATACATTGGATAGTTTGGCTTCACTGCTACACATGCACTACTACACATGTTGATATAACATAGTTATAAAATGAATAACAAAGTTGTATTAATTTCATAAATTGATAAACATAAGTTACATATTTAGTAGCCTTCTCTACACAAGAAACTGTGAAGTTATGAAAAAATTAAATTTAAGTATCTACTATCATAAATAAAATAACGATATCAAAAATATAAACCATAATAAGTACATTGGTTAGTTAGGCTTCACTACTACACATGCACTACTACACATGTTGATATAACATAGTTTTAAAATGAATAACACGGTTTTCAAATGGAGTTTCTGTGGTGATGTGGCTGGAAAAAACAGTTCACAGAGACAAATACTATGAAAATGAGTAGTAAAACATACAGAATGATAATTATCAACTGTAAAAAATTATTCGAGATCCAATAACTGGATATTCTATCAACTTTTTATATATCCTGAATGCATAGGAAGATTTATTGATTTATATAGATGAGGATTAGGTTAACATTACACTCCATATCCATCATCCTTGATGTTGTTGATCATGCATAAAGCGGTTGATCGTTATTCCTATAAGGTAACATCAAGGGGACTATATATAATCCATTCATGATAGTCTTTCATGACAAACAGTTTTGAGAACAATGTCACAATATATCAGTTTCTTTGAAATAGCAGGATATAGTGACAAGAATTTAAGAACTACCTCAAAAAAATAATCCACATTAAATGAATCATTATTTATTTGACTGATATACATCTAGTTCTGTCATGAATATAATCACTACTTAAAAATGAATATTCCATTAAAATTCTAAACATGAAAAATAGAAGTACATGGAACAATGATTTTGTAAATAAAAGAACAATAATAAACTTCATTCATGAATACATGAATTACATAAAAATATAACACATAGAATACCTTGGTATGTTAGTCACTTCACTGCTAAACATTTAGTGCTATTATGTTGATATAACACAGTTTTGAAAAGAATAACACAGTTTTCCAATGGACTTGGTGTGCCCATCTTGATGGAAAAAATAGTTGACACTTGAATATTGGAGTATCAGTCTTAGATTTTTTCATGAATAATACTAACCTGTTGTAAAATCTTCTCTATCAAATACATAATCAAAGAATATAAGTTATACCAAGACTTATGATGAAAATATATTGTGAAATTGAGCAATAAAACATACTGGATGACAAGTATAAAGTTTAAAAACATTTACCTGGTCCAAAAACTATTTGAAATCTGCTTCAAAAATTTGTAATATGGAATCTTCCTCTTATATAATGTGTACAGTGTAGTCTACTTCAAAAACATTCGTTAAGATGCTCTGTAATTGGTATAGGGTACCAGAATGTCTTTGTCGATGTTGGGGATCCCAATATATGCAATTGTGATGTCGCACCTTCTGAGTTCCTATACTTTAATGGTTAAAAAATGAATTCATGGAACAATATTTCCTAAAACATGAAAATAGACGTACCAGATAGGTAAATGATCAATTATTTTAATACCTCAAAAATCAAAGAAGCTCCTCTCTATGTCCCATCAACCCCTGTTACGTACACATGAAATGCAGCACACTTGTTAGGAATCTAACATTGTTAAACTGAAAATTAATTCATTGGACACATGCCAAAAATCAGTAATGTCCCCTCAAATAATGTAATAAAACAAGATACAATGAAGATAAATATATTCAATGGAGGAAGAATTTGTAGTTGTAAAAAATCTGTTTTCATTGTGGATGTTGAATCCTAAACATCCACTACTTTCATGTTTATATATCACATTTGTAAAATGAATAATCACATATAATAGATTGATGTCCTCATAAAGGTGGGAAAAAGAGAAAAACCTATAATTTAGGTGTATTAATTTTAGAAATTGAAAAAAAGTTACATAATTAGCAGCCTTATCTATCAATTGCAAAATGAAGAAATACAAGTTATATAAATACTGAAGTACTTGAAAAAGAAGATGATATTTTGAGTGCTAAAAGATACATAATGAGTAGCATCAACTATAATAATATGATTCGGATCCCATAATTGGTTTTTTTATCTTGCTTACAAAATCACAGACTGCCTAGAACATATGTAGCCATCTCATCCACTACAAGAATCATCATTTTTTGCATCCAACCAATCAAGAATGAATCAACATTAATTTACATAGGTCGAATGAGTTTAAGATTAAAAAATGGACAAATAATTTTGACTATAAACATAGCGTAGCTAGTTTCAATCAATGTAAACAAAACATCATGTTTACAAAAATGGCTATGTTTAAGAATGGATGATTGAGTAGCACACACCTTAGATTTGGGCGACCGGGCTGTGGAAAATCATTAGATCTGGAGACAGTAAAAGGAAAATACTGGAGCTGAATCAGGCGAACTGAAAGAGGTGATGACAGAAATGGATAGAGGAGACGATTCTAGATGACTGTCGGTTGTGGCAGAAGTGGAGGTTTATGAAGATGGCGTAGAGGAGGCTAGGCGATGAAGGACGAGTATACAGAAACCCTAATAAGGCGGGAGGGAGTCGATGGGTATTTCTGTAAAGCCGGGAAGACGATGATGGGTCCGGTGGAAATCGGAGGAGAAAAATATTGTCGAAGGAGTAAGGCAGTGAAGTTGTTGCAGGGAAGGCCGTGGTCGAATGCACGCTACTGGAGGAAGAAAACGAATGAGCTGAACCCTAAGTGGGGATAGGGAAGGCACCAAACCCATGTCTGGTTGTCGAGAATCGAAGGGCACGATGGTTTTTTCTCCGGATGGTAGTGGGTATAAGGGTAATTGGGAGTGGTAAAAGGCTGACGTGGTTCATTGTGGTGGTGACACATTGGCCCGGGGACACCCAGGTTTAGTAAATACAGTGGATGATTATTTGCATCCAACCAATCTAAAACGAATCAACATTAATTTACATAGGTCAGATGAGTTCACGATTAAAAAATGGACAAATAATTTTGATTATCAACATAATGTAGCTAGTTTGAAACTATGGTGGTTCTCTGATTAAGAGACTGGATTGGATGGGGGATTCAATGAGGAAACTCATGTTTGTTCTAAACCAAATATCAAGGAGTCATGATCAACCACTTCAACCTTGGTGAGTTCTCTAATGCATCATGTATGAGATGGCCAACTCGATGTGGAAATTCAGGTAATAATTATTAAGGTAACCATTAGGGTTTATATGATACTTAATTTTTAGGTAAATATGGGTTACTCTATGATATGATGGAAATTGAAAGGAATGAGATAAACTTGAGGTTAAAATATGTTATGATTATTCTTGAAGATTTTATCACATTTTGGGGAATGTTTTAAGAATTATATAGTCTTGGAAAAAGGACAACACGCAGACCGTGTGACATCCCGTCGCGTCGGACAAAGCTGCGGGAATCGAACCCACAACCAATGTGCGACTGGTATTTATCGCCTACCACTGGACTACGTGAAGTCCCTGGTTAGTTTGACTGATTCATTCTAGTTATATGATTTTATGAATTAAGAGTAAGTTGATTTTTGGTTATTTATGAAAATGATTAACCAATCATGGAGGATATGTGATTAGGTTAATTTCTTTTCAATACGAGACTTTAGGAGCAACTGATATTGTTTGGAGATAAATGTTACGATTTATCTTGGAAGACTATGCGACTAAATCCTTCAAATATTTGGGTTTCAATCTTATATTGGTTTAATTTGATGAATTTTATGGAATAATTGTTTATCGGATTGTCCTCGTTGAACTTTGTGTTTTTTGGACAAATTTTGGAGATTAAGAATATATTTTCTTTTTATAAAGGGTTATCCTTTTCTGGATTATCTGATCTTGTACTAGCCTTTTTAGTTTTGGTTTTGGTTAAAGTCTAAAGACATGGGAAGTATATAGTTCTATTTTGTGGATTAGGTGATTCCCTAGAAGTTGATTATAGTACTCTTAATGTGAACAAGTCTTCCTAAATACTCGTCTTTTGGAGAAAATATGATTTTGTGTAAGGAATATAATAAAAGTTGAAAGTCAATATGATAAGTGATTATGTTTCCTTATGAATAAATTCCTCAATAAAAAGTAACTTAAAACAAAAATGTTGTCTATTATCTTTTCCTACTAGGGAATCAAATACCGTTTAACCCATCACAAGTTTGTGATTTTCTCATTGTTAACTTTTTCCTAGACATGTTTACTATCACTCTCCCTCAAGAACATGACCCTTTGCTTTTTCTTCCATGTCCATGTTTTTCTACATGGAATCCTAGTATGGGTTAACTCGGGTGACCTCTGTACTTATCTTTCTTTATTTTAAAGTGATTGTTTTACCAACTCTTGTTCCGATGTAGGACGTTCAAGGATATTTCCAAGCTCAATTTTTAAAATTGCGAGGACGCAATTCCCAAAAGGTGGGAAGGATGTAACACCCCAGGTAAATAAAGAATATGAAATTTTCATATTTATCCATATTTTTGAATAAAGTATTAATATTATTTTAAAGGGTTTCTATGCTCGATGACATACCCAACACGCAACAACGAGTTTCTTGGGAATCTTACGTTGCACTCTAATAATTAAATAATATTATTTTAAATGGTAGTTAACATGTAGTAGTTGTAATGGCGGGAATGGATATAAATAACTAAAATATGATTATATATGTTTTTAAATGTTTTTACATTTATCCAATAAAGGATAGAGGCTTAAAATACGGAAAGAATTCCATTTTAGGCGTATATGACCTAGTTTTCACTAAATTTTCACTTATCACCTTTTGATGTTGAACCATCATTAAATATAGTTTTGTTCACTATTAAACATTATTTTGGACCAAATAAAACTCTTATTAAGAATCGGGACATCAAAATTTACTTTGTGTAAATTTTTGGTATCTTTCTGATAAAGTTCATTTTTTAATGAATAGTGTAAAATGTTATATTTTAAATCAAAAACTCTTTTTAATCTAATTTATTTATATGATTAGATTATCTGTTTAATTTGTTTTAAAGTGAAATTATAATATATTTTTACCATTAAATCCAATAGTGGTCGTTGAATTAATTTCACTTTGAAATCAGACTTAAACCAGTGCCAATCTTTTGATACTTATTGTTTCATAAAAACCCGCTATTTGATCTGACAGCGGGAATTAGTTATTAAATTAATTAATGTGACTTATATGTTTTGAATTTTTTAAAATAGACTTCATTTTTGAATTCGGAATATCAAATATAGATTAGGGTGAATTTTTTGGATTTTTCTGAAAAACTTCAAATTTTGATGAATAGTGAAACCACTAAGTGGTACTTAAAAAAACTGATTTTTCCGTTTAAATGAAATTTTTCCATCTTTGTGTTTTGAATTTCGAAAATCCGACATAAATGGTTGTCATTAATAAGTAAAATTTGGTTCAATGGGATAAAAATAATTTTTTGGTGAATAGTAACTTATTATGTTTTTAATCGCGATTAGAGGTAATTAGTGTAGTTTAAGGTAAAAATAATGTTTTAATAATATGAAATGAACATGAAACATGTCCTAACCTCATTGGATGTGTAATGGACGACCAAGAAAAGCCATGGGTCAACTTGGGGACCCCATGGAGCCACTTTGGTTGGGAAATGACATAAATAACGTTTTATTTAATATAAAAGTAAAAATGACACAAACATCATATGTTTTACTAAAACAATATTTAATTGGGGTTATACAAGTCAGATTTTTTATTATAAATAATCATTAGAAAGCTAAAAATATTTCCTACATCATATTATTTTTTTATAATTTTTAGACATTAAATAAATTAAATTATTTATGACATAATAATGGTGCAGCGATGACATCATTATTTAACGATTAAAATAAAATGGAAAGATAATGTAAAATATATGAACTACACATGTCCAAAACGTATTGGATGGGTGTATTTATAACCCTTAACACCTTATCCACTAATTATATCAATGTGGGACCTTTTAAAACCGAAACACATTTTCAAATAAAGTAATATTTCTTACATTCCAAAAGTTCCCCTCCTCTCCTCTTATAAAAGGCCCCCACCTCTACCTCATTTCACACACTCCTAAAGCCTTTGGCTCGGCCAAACCCTGACCATTTACTCTCTCCACATCACTCTCCTCATCCTAGTGGATTCCCTTTGGGATGAATCCTTTCAAAGGAAGCCTTTAGGCTCAAATCAAAATGAGTTACATTTTTTAAGGTAATTCATTCTCTCATGTTCATTTGTTTTATTTTGCTTCTCCAACCCCCTAAAATCTTTTTATTTACTTATTTTGTAACAACAACAGTATATTCAATATAATATGATGTTGTTATAAGATTTATTCGATCTACACTCTCACACAACTACATCAAATGGTTAATGAACATACGGTTTCCGTGGATGGCGAAATTCTGCCTCCCAAAACGATGATTGTTCAATACTCATTTAACACCTTCAAAGGTGGCCATTATGATGTCACTATTTTTATATATTATATATAATATGTTTATGTTTTACTTATGCTTCTGTATTTTTCATTTCTGTCTTACCTTTAGGGCTTCCATTATGGGTATATGCGATATCTTCATTTTAGGAAGTGCGGACTACCACCCCCTCAAAGTGATGTGATTCGTTAATTCCATACGTGGGACGTATAAAGGATGGATTTAATGTTATTATATATGATTTTATACTGGAATTATTATATACCTATATATCATTATTATTTCCTTCCATTAAAGTATGAGATTGAAATGAAAGTAGCGTTCATGCGTACGTACGGCTTACCGTCTCCATGAATGGTGCATTTCATTTCTTATCCCCAAATGTAATGTACTATTATAAGTACATTTATATATGGATATATATGATTAATGATACATGTAAATGATTAATATAATTCTGTAATTAAAATATACATACCTCTCATTTAGTTTTAATTCTATTAATATGACAAAGAAATGAAAGTAGCGTTCATGCGTACGTACGGCTTACCGTCTCCATGAACGGTGCATTTCATTTCTTACCTCTAAATGATTATGTAATATTATAAATACATGTATATGCTGGATATATATGATATATATGATATCAAAATCAGGAATGTCATTCTGGATATAAAGAACCTTTGACCACACGAACAATATGTAATTGTAAGAAGTCCACTTTCGAATTAAGAACCAAATATCGACAAAATAAACATGAATAACTTAAATGAATTAATAATGTTTATAACATGGTAATAAGTGATATAAAAGTAATAATGAACTTGAAAAGGGTTATTAAGGAAGTAGAAGTTAACTCAAGTATATTATTCAGGAGATTAAAGAACGATCGAGTCAAGTCGGACCCGAGGTAAGGGATCCTACTCCTCTCATTCTTTTTAAGTACACACTTTTATGTCATTCCATTTAAAGCTCATATTTCTTGTTATTAAGATGATATTTTATGTTAAACATACTTTAATTTTTATTTTCATGTGATTAGAGACCCTATTCTCTCTCATCAATCCATTTTTGAAGTTTTGAGTGGTGCCGTTAGGCTGCCGAACTTTCATAAGAGGTCTAACCTCTCTCTTTCTTTTTAAGTACTCTCATTTATGTCACTTCTTTTAAGATCCTCTTTGTAATGTTGGGGGATGTTCTTTTATATTCCTCTTGAGGTAAATTTTAATGTAATGTGATGAGATACCATATTTGATCTCATCAATACATATTCGGAAGTTTTATGTGGCGTCGTTAGGCTGCCGAGTTTTCGTAAGGGATTATTCATCTCACTTTTATTTCCGTGAGATTTATGCTACATTTGCCACAAATTACATTGAGTGGTGTATTTACTTCCCATTATTATACTCTTCGTGTAATATAATTTCGTTTATGAGTATTTACATCAATGATCTATTGTCCTTCTTTCATGGGGTGTATGTTTTGAAAGATACCCAAGTCGGTAAGGGAACCTTTCACCCTCCTCTTTTTTAAAAGACTTCTTTTGTTGGGTCATTTAATTTACATGTTGTTATATTGGTATATGTTCTCATATTTCCTTATTGATGTAAATTTTATGTCCAAGTGATGAGATACACTTTTTATCTCTCATAAACTCATTTTGATGTGATGCCGTTAGGCTGTCAAGGGATCTTTTTAACCCAATTTCGATTTCTTTGGGTTCAACATGTAGTCATTGAATATGTCATCCATTGAATATGTGTGAATGACCTTTTATTGTTTTACACTTAATATCCACATATATTGGGTGTATTTATATTTATCACACATATTTTTGAGATTTATTTGTCCTTAATTTAAGGATACCTTCTTTATAAGGGATTTCATCACATTTGACATTTCTATTGAGGGTTCATTGTTGTTATGCACCAATTCACTCTTATATGATGTATATACTGTCCTTTGGAGTATTATATCATGAATCCATTTATTCTCATGATATTATAATGTTCTGACTAAATGTTATTCCTCAATTATTGTATTCAAGTGTCACTAATTTTGGTAAAACCCCTTTAACCAAAATATCACTTTAAATGTTTTAATTATTTTTTCTTATTAATATCCATGATTTCAAGATGGTTTTGAGGATTTATTTATATGGATATTAATGTTTTAAAATGATAAAAGCTTCAAGGTGGTATGGGACACTTTGATTCAAAAATCTCTTTATTAAATGTTTTAAATTGTTTTGAAAATGGTTTTTAATGGATTCATTATTTCAATATACTAAAATGTTATATTGTGATTGAAATGTGGAAATTTTATGTTTCCTTTATGCATGTTTTATGTGATACGTTTATGTTATGGTTCTTGGGCATTGTTATGAAGAACGGGTGGATCCGTGATAAACTAAGGGCGGGTGAGCCCGATATAGCTCTCCAATGCATTGGGTAACGCGAAGGAGTGAAACGTTAGGGTTTCTCCGAAGAGATTTAGGGAATATACTATGATGGGTATTCCAAACGTAACCAAGAGGGTTACTCCCTACGTAAGAATGTTATGAATGCATCATGTTACCTTTATGTCTTATGATTTCTATGATTTATTCATGGTTTGATGAGGTAAGTTAAAGTGCCTTTGTTTTATGGGTAAAGTATGATTTCATTCTTATGTATATATGAACTCATGTTTCCTTTACATATTTTTTGTAACCCTTACTGAGCTTTTTATGCTCATCCCAAGTTTTGAAATGTTTTTCACAGGTTAAGGGAAAGGTACATGATGTGATGATAGTGTCAAGGATGTGTCAAGAAAGAATCCATGTTTTTTTTCAATATGTTTTCGTTGATGGAAAGAATGAATTCTGTCTTTTATGTAACCACTTTGGTTAAATGTGGAATGTAATGCATGTTTCATGATCTAATTCTCTAAAACTATAAACCTAAAAATATCCTCAACGTGTAATCTTGTGATAACTCAAGATTATGTAAGGTTTAGGGCTGGGGCCATATATATATTATTCAAATGCAGTGGGCAATGTTTTAGTATCATGAGATGTAATTTATGGGATTAGGGAGTTAACCTTATCCATTATGATACTCTATACATCATGTAATGTTATCTCAAAGGTTATCCTTGAATTATTTTGATGTCTTTTTTTCATTTATTTTTTCCAAATTTTCGATGTTTATATGATCTTATGATACAAGGTTCCTTATGTCATGCTCACATTAGATTACTCATGGGACATATCTTTTATGATGTCGTGCTATACATGTTAATCACAAGTTGTGTTCCCCTGTCATTTTTATTCCCATACTATAATTTTTAGATATCCCTATCTTTTATGTATTAACTGGGGTTTCCTATGTAGTTATATAATCTCAAATGAATATATGATCTCATTATGTACAATTAAATGAGAATGTCATTTTTTAGTTACCTTTTGATGTATCTAGTTCTTAGTATTCCCAATACACTAGGACTCATGATAATTGGTTTTTATTAATGGATATTTATGTTAAAACTCATATTGTAATATTCATAAATATCTGGGATCAATATATAATTTCTTACTATTCCATTCATTAAATGTTTTTAATGAGATTTTTGTGTATGTTCATACTACATCATTTAGAAAGTGATATGGTTCAATTTTTATCACTACAACACATGGATGGTATATATAAGTGTATATAATGAAATAATATTTTATTTATAGTATAATTATAATTATATAAATATAAAATAATACTTATATTCTTTCCACAATGATCATTTAAAAATGGAATCATTATGCAATCATATGTACTGATCATAGTCTCCATGATTCTATCAAAGTTAATTTTTCGTAGTCATATTTCTTGGTATATTTTAAAAGTAAAAATCATTTATAAAAATGGTAATTATGCACTATTTATTATTTTAGAGATAATTGAATAATGAAAAATTTTACTATAGTTAACTTACTAAAGTCATTTAGGAAAAATGAACCAATTATCATCAAATATTTTGATGTAGACTTAATTGATTATGTAAATTAGTATAACATGGTAATAAATAAAATAAAAGAAATACTAAACATGAAAAGTGATCTTAGAAAAGAAAATAATTATTATATGTTTATTATTCAGTAAATAATGTATGTATGTGATGAGTCGAACTCAACGTAATGGATCTATTTAAACCACCCTTTTCTTCAGGTTCTGACTATTCTCTCTCTAACTAAATTTCTCTATCTATTTCATGTTATGAGATGCTTATAAATTATATATATACATATATATATCACATATAAACTAGTATTTTGATCCATTAAATTTATGGGGTAATATATTCTATAAGTTATTTTCTCAAATGAAAACCATTTCTATCCATTGGTAATTTTTATGTTATTCCATAAGATTGATTAAATTTTATAT
This sequence comes from Viscum album, assembly GCA_963277665.1. Classification (NCBI taxonomy): domain Eukaryota; kingdom Viridiplantae; phylum Streptophyta; class Magnoliopsida; order Santalales; family Viscaceae; genus Viscum; species Viscum album. The sequence continues at coordinate 1,887,722,867 of OY728143.1, read as the reverse complement.
AACAAATAAGCATCTATATGTTACTAATGTTCACCTGGAGATCACTCCAATGCATTGTATAAATAATTTTTCTCATGATATTTTTTGCATGGGATTAGGGAGTAAACCTAATCCACTACGAGACTTTTTCCATCATGTGATATTGTCTATATAGTTAGACTTATATCATGTTAATATCATGTTTTATGTTGTTACAACATTTTCAATGCTATTATGATGTTATGATACCATATTATAAATTTTATTATTCCATGTGGTTACTCATGATCCTTCTCATTTAGGATATCATGTTATTTGACACACACATTATGTTTCATTATCATTTTTATTCCCTTACTGTGATTTTTATATAACCCCTTTATTTTATATGCTATTATGATGTTATGATACAATATTTTTAATTTTATTATTCCATGTGGTTACTCATCATCATTCTCATTTAGGATATCATGTTATTTGACACACAAATTATGTTTTCTTATCATTTTTATTCCCTTACTGGTCTCTTTATATACCCCCTTTATTTTTTATATTCCCTATGATATCCTATATGGTTTTAGGAGCTCAAATTTATTTTGGTGCTATATGAGGACAATAAAAATAAATTATTTAGTTTTTAGTTTCATTTGAAATTTTATGTGTATATTATTCTGAATACACTAGAACTCATGATCTTGGATTGAAATTAATTGATTATTATGTTAAAAATTATATAATAATATGTGTAAAATTCTTGGAACTCTATAATTGGAATAAAAAAATGTCATGATAATTTTTTTGGATTAGGATTAGAGAAATTTAATAAAATACCCATGGGAAAACTCCCCATATAGGATAACATCATAAAGTATTGGTAAGGATGTAAATATAAGGTTTTCCTAATAATACATCAAATCCATGATACCTCATGTGTACATAGTTTAATCAGAGATTCATTTATGGGTAATAAAAATTAAAAGAGTAGTTTGGGAATATCTAAATTATAATTATGATGCATGATGAGTGATCCCATACTTTGAATATAGTTTGACACTCTCAATGGATATTATTGGGTCTATTCACATTCTCTTTTTGAATGATCATGACGGATTTGAATAGATGATAATAACGAATGACCTAGGGTAAAAATAATGTCTGGAATTTTGAAAATATGGTGTCAGGATTTAGACATAATAAGAATTGTTTTTCTTATTTTTTATTAATGTTTATCAGACCATGATCTTTTATTTTAGTCAATTGAAATAACTATGAGGAATGATGTTAATGTTGAATGTGATAGAAAATGAAGTGATTCAGAAAAACCACTTGGGATGATGATTGATGTTAAATATATTTTTATTATTCCAAATTAGTTATCAAAATATATGATTAAGAACATGTCCCTTAACCACCACTTGGAATAAAAAAAGAATAAAAATATAGAGTTAAATAAAAGCTTCGGTGGATGCTACCATAGGGGATAGAATGATTACTTTAATTCATTTCATAAATATTTTTAGAAACACCCAAGATAATGTCTAAAAGAAATTTGGAAATGGTCTATATGTAGAAAATAAGGGCATAGAGCAACAAATCACTGAAGCAGAATGATGTTTTCAATTGATAGAAATAAATATCACCGTTTAGATCCATTTATTGTGTTTATCTTAAATTCTATAAACCAAGCCATTATCAAATGCAATTTTCTCTTTTAATGGTTAAATCATAGACTAAGTAATTACCAATGTTATACCAATAAATGAGGTGAATGTATTTACTTATTGGTATTTACGAAATATGTTATGGAATTATTTATAAAAATGATGTTTTGGTTATAATAATTATGAAACATTTAAGGATTATGTTAATTTTTGGAAACATATATGATTTTACTATGATTTTATGGTGAAATAGATTATTTAGAAAAATGATAATTATATATAATAGTGAAATATATATTTTTTATTGGACATTAAGAGTGATTTATATTATTTTTAGATAAAAAATAAATTTATATTGGATTAAAATGTTAAAAAATAATTTAAATATTATTGTTTCAACTATAGGATTATTTTGAATAATTTTAATGTTATTTATTTATCAAATGATCTACATTATATTTTGGTTGCTATTTTTGTGGATTTAGTGATTAATGTTGTATTTCATTATATAATGGTTTATTCATTTTGGTAATTATATTAACATCATCTATACATTTTGTTTTTAATAATTTCTAAATAGAAAAATAATAACATTAAATATATTTTTATATTTTGAGATATGTTAGAAGTGAATTTTAGTTCTTCGTGTATAAAACAAATTCATCATGAATTCTCATCGTTTGAATAAAAAGGTTACGTTAGTAAATTGATTAAGGGATATAATTATACCTATAGAGTAAGTATATTTTGTTATATTAGTGGTCTATATAGTAAAATAATTCTCCAAATCAATGAAATGTATCTTAAAAAAATGTTATCATATTACCTTTATTTTTTTGGAATAGATTTTATTCTCCAAAACTCATTAGTTCATTGTATTTAGGCTGTAAAATTCTAATAATCATTAACATTTTCATGATCAATGACGTATTTTACTATCCCTAATAAATCAGATGACATTACTTTTCTCCATGTAAATATTTACAACCCTCTCTAATGTTCTCTTATTTTGAAGCCTAATAATGTGATGACCTTTATATTTATTTTTCCTCTATTAAAGATGATGATTTAATAATAGTTTTTATGATGTGGAATTAAAAAAATGATTTTTCAAATGTAAAACATTTGATTACCAAGTTGATGAAAAAATTTAAAGGTAATAATTTATTAAATTTTGGTCGAACGTAACACTCTAAGATTTTAAAAAAAATTATGTGTTATAGAGTATAAGAGATGCAACACTAAACCTAAAAAACCCTCAAATATTATTATTTAAAATATTCATTATAACATTACCATTAAATTGAAAGGTGTAAATAATATTAACTGATTAATTATATATACATAATTATCGTACTCAAAATAAATGTATAGATAAATTATTAGGAAACAAGAACATAATTTTTAATGAATATTCATTACTCATTAAAAAAATAGTTTCCTCAAAAGTGGGTTTTTTCAGTTTTTTAATGTAAATTTTATAATTATTTTTTGTAAATTTTATAAAATTTATTTGATCAAATTAAATTAAATTTTAATTAATAATATCAATCTCAACTTAGGGTGAAATTTTTGTATTTTGTTTTTGAAATTATTTAATTTTTCAATGAATTTTGAAAATTACTAATTTTTCAAATATTTTCATTTATTTTCATTAAATAATGTTTTGAAATGTCCCATTATAGTTTATATTTGGTATAAAAGTTAAATTTTAACCATTTTAATTTTAATTATATGATTAAATTCATTTTAAATCATAGTTTTAAAAAATTTGGAATAATTTTATTTTTATGCAACCAAAAAACAATGTTCTGCAAACTATTTTAAAGTGCATAAAGTAATCCATCTTAATTAATTGAAATAAAACCTATAATATAAATTTTTAAATGTAATATATATATTATATATCTATTTATGTGATTTTAAATTCATATAGTTATTATTTTTAATCATATAATTAATATTAGATCATCTATTACTTGAAATATTCATTTTACTAAAAAACTGATTTTCTTCATGTTTGATAGGTTTATTTTTAAATTAAATTCCCCCAATTATATGAATTTTATTTGATAAAATTAATTATATATATATAATCATAATTAATAATATTAATTAATAATTTTATCTTAATTTTTTCTCATAATTAATAGAAAAAATAGTAAAAATAAATTAGTGTGGTTATTGCTAAAACAAGGTTTTGTGAATTACATGCACTTATATTAAAATTAATTTTCCACACACAGAGTATTTGTATTTTAAAAAATTTATATAATATTTAGAATATTTTTTCCAAATTATCTAGTAACTCTAATTCTATTTTTTAGCTTAAATGATAAATTACCTCTGTAAAAAAACCAATTACCATGGTGGAAAAATAAAATGGTAAAAATGAGTAACAACAAAGGTAGAGGGAATAACATGTTTATAATTGTTTATTTTTTAGAGAAATATTTTTTATAGAATTTATATTCCAAATACTCCATTATATAACAATTGTTTGGAACTTTATTTGAGAGTGACTTCTGTTTTTTAAATAGTTTTGGATATTTACAAAAATTACACTTCTTATAACTTATAAAAGAGAAGATCCTATCCTATATTATAAAAACATAAATATAATTTTTTATTTTCCAATACATGGAAAATAACTTCATTAGTAAACTACCCATTACATATAATCCTTTTTTTATTTTTCAACTCTCATTGTAAGGATTTTGGTGCAAACCTAAAGAGGTTTTCTGAAAAAAGAGGTATCATTCTGATCCGAGTGTTTTGTTTTATTTATTATTCCACCTGCATAAAATAATATTCAATCATGTTGATATGAAAATATAATTATATATTATATAATTATATTTTATTATGTTTCTGTAATAACATAAATCTATCTCATCTTTCATATCATGGGAAAAGAAACAATCAATTTTTTCAGCCAATTACCAGCTCACGAACCGATGTAATTCATTTTTCATCATCAAATCCCATGATTATTTATGATGATGGATTTGATTTATATATATATTATATTAATTACAAATTAATACTTTTTGAAAAGTAATATATCATATATTTTAATTCTATTTCATTAATTAAAATATGATAATAGCGGCCATCTTTACGTGTGGACTACCACATCCACAAAGTGATGTGAATCATTTTTCATTAAATCATTACATTGATTGAATATATAAGTATATTTAAATAAATAATATGGTATTTATTTTATAATTATTATTATATAAGATAAAATTATACATACCGTCTTTACGTAATAATCGTTTCAAAATAGAAACATTATTCAAGCATATGTATGACCTAGTGTCACCAAGATTATATCATAGTTTATTTTTTATATAAAAATATCATGGATCGATTAAAATGATAATTATTGTATAGAAATTATAATTATGTTATTATTAGTATTCTTTAGATGATGTATCAATGACTTCTTTTATCATATTCAACCTACTAAAGTAATATTCGATATATATATATATATATAAACTGAATATCATTAAAAACATCCAACAAAAAAATTAATTGATAAATAAATAAATATAACAGATTCGTAAATAAAAATTTATTAATAAATTAAAAAAACTATTAATCATGTTAATTATTAATAAAAGTTTATTTTTCATAAATATAGTGTATATACTTGATGATTCGAACTCGAGGTAATGGATCTCCCTAAACCACCCTTTTCGTCATGTTATGACCATTATCTCTCTAACTATAATTTTCTCTCTTTTTAATATAATAGAATAATAATATATTCTATATATATATTCCTATCATATATACCTATATTACTCTCCATTCCATTTATAGTATAATACATTAACTATGTTATTTTATCATATTTATCCCATTTTATTCCATGTGTAATTTGTATGTTTTTGACATAAGATTGATTTCATTTTTTGGAACACATAAGCATGTACATGTCATGATAGGTATGACCAAATACATCTCCAATGATTTGGGTAAATATGTTTCATCGTGATACACTGTGTATGGGAAAAGAGAGTAAAGATAATCCATTATGGGACTTTTTCCAACATGTGATATTTTCTAAGATGTTATCCTTCAAAAATGTCTATTCCGTGTTAAATTTTTCTACCACATTTCCTATATTTTTATAATCTTTTGATAGCATGTTTTTTTTGTAATTATTCAATGTGATAACTCATGATACTTATCATTTATGATATCATGTCATACCATTAAGTCACATGTTATGTTTTATTATTATGATTATTCCCTTACTAGTATTTTTAGCTCACCACATTCTTTTATGTATTACTCAGGTTATATAGGTTGTTTTAGGATATCCAAGGGATTTAATAGATTTATAAAGATAATAAATATAAAGATATTATGTTTTAGTTTCTTATTATGCTTTATGTACCTATTCTTCCAAATAAACCATTCGTCATGATCATTGGGGTATAATAAATTTATTTTTATGTTAATAATCATGTAATAATATATGTAAAAGGATTGGGTCACTATATTAATTCTTCATATAGTTAAAACACACCTGAATTAATAATTATTTTAACAATGTTTTATAATAGTTAACTAGTATTGATTATTTAATTCCTTAAAAAATCAAGGATAAACTATTTCCAACCCATATCTATCATATCCTACACATCAAATTTTTGTCAGTTTGAAGTATATAATATAACCAGACACCATTCATTGTGCAGAGTTATTAGTAGGTAATGTGTTAGTATGTATTTGGGATGCTCTAGATCCATGGGCTAAGAAACATATTCTGATTGATTATGTTGATGTTTCAAATTTCATACATGATATTTGAACATTTTCTTCATGGATGATCAATATTATTAACTCCCTTGATGAGAAGGGGGCATGAAAGTTTCATCTTATATCATACAAATTAACATTTATGAGAAATGGAAAAAATTTAAACTACTATATTTTACTATAGAAGTGTAAAAAACATATGCATCGAGGAAGTAAGAGGGTTCAGATTATTCATCACAAATATAGACTGGATGCCCCAATTTTCATCCACCATTATTCATTACAAATGTAAAAACATTAATGGAATTTGTGAATTTATATAATACTGTAGAGAATTTATATAATTTCATATTGTAATAAACATATAAAACATATATTCTATGGATGTTATCACACTATTTAGGGTAAACCAAATTCAATAGTGAAAATGGATTATAGAACCTATCATACATGTATATATGACATATGCTATTATACATTTATTTGATTTATTGATTTATTATTTTAATTAAAATTTTAATAGAGTGAATTTTATTCAATATTTGTATGTAAAAAAAATTAATCAATACAATGTTAAATAATTAAATCAGATTTATAAATACCCACATTATTTTATTTAGGTCAATAATGATAAAAAAATAATATAATAGAAAAATATAAAAATAGTTTCCAACGTGTTTGATGAAATTTCAAAAAATGATAAGTTATTTGAAATACATACCATGAATGTTTAATACTATATAGATCGTTAACTACTGTTATAATTTATTTTTAGTATTATAAATTAATCATTAATATTTATATTTTTTTAGAATACTAGAAGTTAATTCAAATGAAAATAGTCAATCAAATGATACAGTTTTTGGATCCACTGCATAGATGTATAATTAATAAATCATGCATGATTTCCTTTTTTAACTAGTAAACCTGATATTTTACATATTTATTAGTATTTTAATTAAATGTTGTAGAATATGTATTAACATTCATGCTTTCTTTGGCATTGTGGAGTTAATCTATAGATCAGTAAGGGGTTTTAGGAAAATGAACACAAAATATAAATCAATTGAATATTGTAGATGAAAACATATTTTGGTATATATACTAACATTTAATTATTTAAATAATTTAATAGATCATTTATCATAGTTTTCAATGTTCTTATAGTGCATAAAAGAACCAAATAGATACAATAGTTGTTAATACATATGTAAATTTATGGAATATGTCATAGCCCATAAAATAAATCAAATATCATTAAAAGTTTATGTAACACCTCAATATTTTTTTTATTTTTAAATTTAATCTCTTCGATATATTATGAACAATGTAATGTTATTATGTGATCAATATAACCTAGTAATTAAATTTGCAAGAATGAATAGTATTAACCATATTATGAAATATACAATTATCCAAATCATTTTTATGATAGTAATTAATTAATATTAGTCTATAATATTAATTAAATTTTTATATTATATATTTAATATAATCTTGTGATGTAAATCCAATAGATTGTATAGGCATAATATAAGAATAATTCCAATTTTATGCATCAAAAAGTGATATTTTTTAAGGGTGGTGTTACCACCTTTTAATGGCGTAATTATTTAACAAAATTAAAACTTTTATAACTTATACTGAAACTTTTATACATCATTTTTAAAATTATAATGTCAAAATTATCTTAGTTTTATTTTTTTGTATATTTTTGAAATAATTTATTTTCAAATTATTATTGAAAATTTAATATCTTTATAAAATTGATAATTTCTTTATATTAAAACTCTATTTATGATTATAATTTGATATCAATGTGACATAAATAATATTTAGTGAAAAATAATCTAATTTATATCATTTTAATCATCACTATAGCTTATTTTTGTATAATTACAATTTGGGCAAAAAAAGTCATTTTGTATGAAAACTTTTCTAGTTACCTTTTATCGGTTTACATGTTAATTAAATCAAGCCACTTATGTCCTTTAAACAAATAAATTATCACAAATTTGGAAACAGATCCTCCAATATTAATAAATAGATTCCATTTATTTTCTGTCAATATAAATAATAAAATTAGTATTTTTTATAACCATGGTTAATGGTAAAATATGATAATTTAGGGGGTAAAACTAATATGATAAGGACTATAAAATTACCCTAAAAATTTACCAAATTTTACTAAATGATTTTTTATATAACCTTGAAACATATGTTTTTAATTTGAGTTTTGTGATCGACACTTCTCCAAGAAAATGTCTTTTGTATTATTATAATCAATGAAAGTCACAAAATGTCACTTTCATTGCCCTAAATATCTCATATGTTACCACGTCAGGGAAAAGGTAGTATATGAACATATATAAATATCCATTTTGAACTCAATAAACTTAATTTAATTATATAAATTTATGTATGACTTTTGTGTCTATTTGGATGATGTTAGGATATTAATAAATTTTTTTAAAGAAAAGTCAAAGATACATATTCATATTTTTAATAAATATATATATTTTTTTATATATAACATTATTCTGAAAATATCTTAACTATAGGTATTATTTTTAAAACTAAATGATTTATATAAATCGTGGTATTTAATTTTTAATTTTTAGTGAAAAGTAATCACATTAAATAATTATACAACAATGAAGAAATAATTATTCAATCAATGAAACAATCAAATAAATTATATTAAAAAGTTCAAAATAAGTAAATCTTTAATTCATTAAGGTGGTACATGAATTTTATAGATTATGATGACATATTATGGGTGTATTAATTTTTTTTTAATTTAACTTGTCTTCTTGGGTTTCTTAAGGTCAATGTAATGAAAAGTGTCAAATTGAATTTAATGATATTTTATCAAAAAAATATTTTATTAAATTATTTAAAAATCATAAATAAATCATAAAAAAAAATTGATTAATATTTGGACTAATGTTTCATAAATTATTCATTTATGTCCAAATAAAAATTTATAAGTAAAAAAGTAGCAACTTTTATTATTAATTAAATTGTTACCGTAATTAATATTAAAATAGGTTAATAAAGGTCAATCAAAACGATAATTTTTAAAATAAATCCCAAAACATATTAAAAAATTATTTATTAGTAATATTATAGCTATATATCATATTATATTCAAATTCATGTCCATTTGGTTGTATTTTGATTAGAAAAATTATTTTTTTATATTTTACGATTTCAAGGATTTCCAAGGGCTCGCCTCACCTAAATTATAAAAGGTCTCTCCTTCCTTCATTCCATATGAACACATTGATCCTTATAGATCAACCAAACACATTCCATTTCTCTTAAAAATATATTTATCTACGTTCTAGAGGTACTATTCCTTCCAAAATACTAACCCTTTATACCTTAACAAGTGATCTAAAAGAAGTTCTCCAAAGAAAAGGTAACCATGTTTACTGACTCTTTCAAGTTTATTTGTTCTTCTACTTCCTATTATTGTGTTTTCTCCACTATAAGGTAATAAATAAAGTATCATCTAAATGATTAGATCTTATTATGATTATTTAGCAACCATATTACACCTTGTATCCATCCTATAAAGAAACAAATACACCTTACGTGCGTACATACATATACCGTCTCAACATCATGGTGTAATCTATTTTTAATAACCTATTTACATAGATTTGTATAATGATGAAAATAATGGAGATATATTATAATTATTAATTTATAATGATTGATATATAATAAATTTATAACTCAATTCCTTACCCTTTCACCATTAAGGAAATGATAGTGTCACTCATGTGCACGTACGGCTTACATCATCCATCTTGAGATACGATTCATCTTCTATATTCACCCTTAAAGAATGATTATAAAAATAAATATAATGAGAAAATATGATTTATATAACCATACTATAATTTTATATATTAATTAAATATATTAAATTCATATAAACAGTGTCTTACTTGAAAAAACAGTCATATGAAAATGAAGATGTTAACCGCAAACAATGGTAATAAAGACATATTTGTTGGTCGGAGTGGAATCTCAAGAGTGTGGTGAATTGAGTTCATAGTAAAAAAGTTCTGATTAAAACTTCTATTTAAAATATCCCCCAATTTTAAAATGACTTAGTTGGTTAATGTAGTAGAAATGTAAATGTTTAGTTGGTCAACCGATTTCTTAAAGGGTGATTAATCCTTTGATGAATCAGTGAAAAAAACTTATTCGACTTTTGAAAAAGGTTTACTGAATGAAACAAATACACACACTAATAAAATGACTATCAAAGTGAAAGTAAACCGGTTTTATGTTTTAGAAATTATAAGCTATGGAATATAGAGAAAATAGTGTTTCTCAAAATATAGTGCACAGAAATTGAAACAAGAGGTTCAGTATCATGCTGAGATTTAATCCACTACACATGGTGATCACCTACCACAAAGTAGTTTATATAAACAATAAACTTGATACACAACCTGTATCGGGATTTACCACATTTTCAAAAAATTTCCAGGGATCACACCCTCTTCCACAGTTCTTCATGGGAAAAACAAACAGCACAGACCACACACGGTGATAGGTAGAGTATATCATTTCCACTGAAGATGTCATGATTCCTTCATTGACCGCTATTGTTCTTGCTATTTAAGTGTCTTTTTTATCGAAATACATCTCTAGGTCTGATTTCAATGAATCCAATTCATCCTTCATTATATACTCTAAAGGTAACAGAACCACTGGCTGCACAATGGTAGTTTCTAAGATACTAGGAATTGGAGAACTTCTGATAGGTTGGTCATCATTAGAATCTCCATAATATAATACTAAAACAACAAGGCCAGGAGCTTCTGTCGAGTCCTCTATCTCATGAGAAATAGCAACTGAACATGCAACAACAGGTTCCTCCCCATCAATTAGATCATTCTCTTCATCAACCACATCCATCTTCGCTATACCTCCTTGATCAAACTCATTAACAGGAAGGTCCACTTACACTTCCTCCATAGAATCATCAACCACTTCCAAGACATGTTCAGCTTCAACTGAATTAGAAACTTCTTCATCTACACTTTCTACCAATTCTGTTTGTCCTATAAGAGGACTGAGACATAACAATTCCTCTTCACATTCAGCAAAAGATGTCTTAATGTCAACTTGACATGAATCAGTGTCATAATGCTCATCTGAGGTATCTGTAATGCCTCTTAATACATTTTAGCCCCCTCTTCTTCATTGGTTTCCACATCATTGTTCCTTTGGACAGTCTCTCTTCTAGGAAATCTCTTTAGTGGGCTAGTATGACCATAGGATATAGAATTAGAACAAGATTTTGAGGAAAGGACAAGATCACTCCAATCATCTATAACAGAATCCTCTATTTCTTGCACAATAGTTGCATATTCTCTTTCATCTGAATATGCATATTCTACTTCACTAGCCTTAAGACCATGATTTCTCTTATTTTTTGTCCTAGTAGAATGAGTAAAATGGTTAAACACTTCATATACCATAGCCTCATCATTCACCCATCCCCATATATATTGATTCTAGTTGATCTTCATTAGCATAAAATTCACTTGGGTGATACAGTAGTTATATTTCACAACAACAATGTCCTCCTTAGCTCCAGAAACTCCTTTCACTTTTAAAAAAAGAGATATCAACATAGCATAAAATAGGGAATTGGATTTGGAACTGGATATGGTCATGTCTTCAAGTTGAATAATCAATATCCTACACAAGTTTATCTTCTGTTCATTATTTAAATGATATAAGAGAAAAAATTCCTGAAACATTAATGTAGCAAAGTCCCCTCTCCTCGGACATAGAACATGATGGATAAACATGAAATGTATCTTATCTTCTCTATCCATTTAAGAAGTAATGAGTTTCCAAGGTACTTAATTCCCTTTAAATTCAGGTAATTATTCTATATAGTAGAAGAAATTAATAGTGGGAGGCACCACTTTTGAGTAATAATCACAAATCCCTTCATGTGGAACTCTCAAATAGTGATCCCACTCAGTAGAGGAGAAACTCACACTTACTCCATTTACTCTGGAAGTCATTCAGTGCTCATCCACAGACTGCTCAAACATAAGATATTCATAAAATTCCTTCACTAAATTCTGGTAATATGGTCCATTATTCTTTTTCAAACACTCAACCCATCCCTGAGCTTCATGTTCCTTCAGTAATATAGATCGCCTCGACATCAGCCACTCTGAACATAACTCCTTCTCAACAACAATTTCCTTCTTCGGTAAATGCGAGTTAAGAACATTTTCTAGTGTCTGGCCTCCACTACTCGACTAGGATCTAGGTATCTTCATATTCGGCATGTCTCTTACATCAGCAACCAACAACCTCATCATTCTAGACATCAATCCGGAGTAGTTCGAGGTTTTAATAGAGGTTTAGGTTATGAGATTGGGGAGAAAAGGATTAGGGAGAGGGTTTTATGTGGATAAAAATGTGGTCCGTGTTTTATTTTTATCATTTAGGGATCAAATAACAAAACATAAAAAATAAATATGTAAATACAAAAAATGTCTTAGAATCTGGATGAGAAAATGGAAACACAAAGTCCCCAACATAAGTCATCTATTGGTGAGGTCCTATAGATAAGGTGTAACGGTGAGGTTTCTATCGGTAAGGTGTAACGGTGAGGTTTAATTATTAAGGTCTAATAGTGAGGTAATATAGGTAAGGTAGTATGGTGAGGTTATATTGGTATGTTCTAAGGCTAAGGTTCTATCTGTAAGGTCTAATGGTGCGGTTCTATCAGTACGTTCTAACTGTGAGGTTCTATCGGTAAGGTATAACAGTGAGGTTCCATCGGGATGGTATAATGGTGAGGTTCTATTGGTAAGGTCTAATGGTGAGGTTTAATTGGTATGGTCTAACAATGAGGTTCTATCGGTAAGGTCTAACGGTGAGGTTCTCTCGGTTAGGTCTAACAGTGAGGTTCTATACCCTAACAGTTTATCATTCCTAACTCAGGTTAGATGTAGTTTAATCTCTAATAATTCAAATCCATTGGGAATATATCATACCATTGGTGTTCATTACCAATGAATTGAAGAGTGACATAACCTATTTGAAAATTATCTCTCAAGAAGTGACATCTTACATCAATATGCTTTATCCTATCATGAGATGCAATATTTTTAGAGATGTTAATAGCACTTGTGTTGGCACCGTTTATATAGACATGTTTGAATTGATATCTGTAGCCTAGTAAAGTGTGTTTCATCCATAGAATTTGAGCACAACAACTACTAGCTAGTATATTGTAAAACCCCAAGCTTCCACGGTACGTTTCCATTTTAATAATGCAATAGCTTGCATTGTATGCAACTTCGAGATTCTAACACACTGCGACCAATCAATGTAGCTGTTATGAATAGTAATACCCACTTTATAAAATTTGAAATTTTTATCATTCAAAATGGCCTTCATTTTTGGATTCGGAAAATTGAATTTAGCTTATGGTGAATTTTTGGTATTTTACTGAAAACTTTCAATTTTTAATGAATAGTGAAAAACACTGAGTTATAGTTTAAAAACAAATTTTTATTTAAATAATTATTTATTTTATATAAATTTATTTTAGGTCATGATATATAAATAATACCTATATATGTTCAATGTAATTCATTGGAGTCAGTTTATAATAATTTTAAATATATAAAAATTTTATTGAAGTTTTCACCATCTTTTACCCAACTCCTAGGAGAATTTGAAAATTCACATAAAACTTAATTTTACCACTTTTGTGGGTTGAATTTCAAAAATATGAGACACACGGTTGATATCAGTATGTAAAATATGGTTCAATAAGATGAAAATATTTTTTGGTGAATAGTGACTTTTAACTTTTATTTACCATGATTAAAAGTAAATAGGGTAAGTAAAGGTAAAAATGATAATATTATTACCCTAAAATTTGTCCTAATTGATTTTAATGAGAGTATTTCAACCAAAAACAAACATATAAATAAAATATGATCCTTCATATCAACTTGGATTAGATTAGCACATTTATTTTTATTTTATTTGAAGAAGAGTTAAAAAAGTTAAAATCAATGTTTAATAACTAAAACATTTTTAATATAGGGTTATACATAAGATAAATTAGACTATAAATATTCATTAGAATAATAAAAATATTTCTTACATAATGGTATTTTATTTATATTTTTTATACATTATATAATTAAATTTATTTCTGGAACAATGATGATGCAAAAATTTCCTTATTAATGAATGATTAAAACAATTGTTTTTATAAATATCCAGATAAATCTAATTTTAGACTTTTAATTAATTACAATAATTTTATATGTTAATAGGACAAGTTAGAGTTGATTAAATTAAATTTTCTCAATGTAATAATTATGTAATGAATTTAACAAAAACAAAATACCAAATAGTGTCTTAATTGACAAAAAAGAGTTTTAAAAAACACTATAATATTAATTTATATTCTATTCATAAAAATCTAAGGTTCTCCCAAAAGGCTAAATAATATTATATATGTCATTAATTAACCACTTGAGGTTCTCTAGGAAGTTTATAGTAAGTTTATTATCCATATTGTTTAAGAATACAAGAAGACACGGTAAAAGTTAAATTATTTAACTTAGAGTTAAATCTAACAGATAAGGTTTAAATGGTAACATAAACTTTTCTAAAACCAATTGGTTGAGAGTTGCTACCCATACCCACTTTATCTTTGAAATAAATCAATTTGGAGGCATTATAAAGTGAATATTATTTTATTATAAAATATTATTTCTATCTTTTCCTTAGGTGCCCCTCACCCCTCTTATAAAAGGGAACTCCCCCTTCTCGCAAATTCACACCATCAAAGCCATTTGTCTAACAAACCTCTGCCCAAATACCCTCTTAAATGTCCTCCATTAATCCTATAGTCCATACTTTTGTCAGAAAGCCAACATAAGGATCCCTTTTGATCATCAAAAGGAAGACCCCGAAGAAGAAATAAATATTTTGTCACTTCTTTCATGTTCCTTTCTTCTTCCGCTTCCTTTTTCATTGTTATTTTCATTATAAAATAATAAATCTAGTATATTCTATATACTGCGATGTTATTATAAATATGGTACAACCAGATTCCTTATTCTACCCATACATTGAATGACATTTCACCATACGTACGTACATACAGCTTACCGTCTCCACGTCGTGGTGTAATTGTTATTGAATAAATTATTATTTGGATGGGTAAAATAATGCTGTAAAATTGATGTAAATAATTAATATAACATAATAATTATTCTTTAAATATGATATACCTTCAAATTATATATTATTTTTATATCAAAAGAATGATATTATCGCTCGAGCGTACGTAGAGATTACTATCTACATGAACGCGATGAGATTCATTACTCATTATATCCATTCAAGAATAATTTTCATTTGATGATTAAAAATAATGTATAAGGACTAGATATCATTCTATATATGAATAAAATACAACCTATCCATAACAAACATGACTTATGTAAAAATCATATAAAAGAAAACGAGTAAGTGAACACTCAAAAAAAACAATAATACTAAAATATTATTAACAATGCAACATTAGAAGATAATATATGATATAATATTTATGTATATGATTCGTGTATAATTTAATAACAATTATTTAACTATTATATAGGAGTTTAACCTACCCTAGACCAAGGAAATGTTCAATTTAAGAGTTATTTCTTCAATATCATTATATATCCGAGATTGTTCATGTGTAAGTACTTTCTGGGACATATTTATCACTGATACCCATATTTCATAAAAAAAATTCAAAATGGATCTTTTATGATTTTATGGGAGGGTATATTTAAATAGATGATCATTTTAAATGTTTTAATCATTTATCTTTCTAAACCCTTTTAATCATTGTCCATGTTTTCAAAATTATTTTAAGGATTTATTTATATGGACATGAATGTCTTAAAATGATAATTCTTTTCAAAAGTTTCAAAGTGGTATGGGAAAATTTGATTCAAAAATATATTTTAAATAAATTCTTTTATTAATTGTGAGACTTTTAAATGATTTCATGAAAAATGGGTATTTCTCTCAAATAATATTACTCATCATTTTCATCTATGTCAACATTCTTGGATGGAATTTAAACCTGTTTGAAGTTGATTTATTATGATACAATGTTCTATGTTATATTTAATTAGTTGTGATATGTTTGACTATGAATGAGCTATTTTTACACCATTCATGGTTTATGGATAAAGTATTGATATTTCCTATGTTAGTTTTAATACGAATGTTTATGTTATGTTTCATCCTTTTCGTAGGAGGGATGCATTAAACTTAATAAGTGACGGGTGGAGCCCACTATAGCTCCTCGATGCATCGGTAGGTCTCATTAAAAAAACTGGTTTCCTGGAACAAGGCCTTGGAAAAATAATTTTAATTTTAGTCTTGGAACATGACCTTGACTTTGTGGTTATGAAAGTCTGGAATTTTGCAATCCATCATTATGAAAGTGGATATTTATATTGTATGTGAATATTAGACTAGTAGAACAACCATGTGAATAAGTAAATGTAATTATTTTATTTTATCTTT
This sequence comes from Viscum album, assembly GCA_963277665.1. Classification (NCBI taxonomy): domain Eukaryota; kingdom Viridiplantae; phylum Streptophyta; class Magnoliopsida; order Santalales; family Viscaceae; genus Viscum; species Viscum album. The sequence goes on along the minus strand of OY728143.1, from coordinate 1,887,705,834 downwards.
TCCATATTATGCTGATGTTTAAGTTTAAATAGATTTTTGATTTAGTCTTATATATTGCATTAAATGATTATGCTTATTTGTGAAAGTTTCTGCAATATTGTTATCCTTACTAAGCATCTAAGCTCTCCCCTTTCTATGTTTTAATTTTCACAGGATTCCGAGAAGTGTATAATGATTGATAAACATGGTTAAGATAGGGGATTAATGGTGTTCTCAAAGGATCATTTCTTTTGTCTTTTATTTTCTAATGTGTAATGTAACATTCATGTATGTAATCTATTTTCCAAGTCTACTATATTGATTGGTCTTTCGGCACATGATTACTTGTAATCATGCCAATGTATTAAAATAATGCACCAACCCTGGGTAACTGGGGTCAGGGCATTACAGTTGGTATCAGAGTAAGTTTAGTACAAACCATGGAATCTAGATTTAGATTAACTCTAATTAGATCGAATTACCCAAAGATAGACTTTGAGGATTATTATAGAAGAACTTTCTAGAATTTGGGTATTATAGAGATTTTGTGAGTTTTCAATGCAATACATCCACCTCTGGATACAAGTAGGTAAAGGTGGCTCTGGTACAGATGTACCTAGGGGTAAATCCCGAAAACACCACTTTGAGCTAGACTCAAACTGGAACTGGTGCATGACAATGGTCATTGCTGCACTCTTGGTTACGACACTCCTGGGGGATATGCTTATAATAATTCTCATTTTCATTAAAAACCATTATAAAGGGTTTATGAGAATATACTTCCTCAAAGAAAACATTTTTATGATTATGGATTATATCTATAAATTGTTCAGTTTATGTTAAGTGTTTTACAAGTTGTAATTTATGTATCTCGATTCAAAAACTAATCTAGTTTACGCCATTGTTTAGAAATGGCTCATTGTGTAAAGAATGGAAATTGTATCAATGCATGAAATCCATGTAGGAATTTCCCTCCTAATCATGATAATTATAGTGAATATGATGATACAACTGGTGGTAATCATCTTATCACTACATTGGGACAAATCACTCAGGTTATGAATAACTAGTACTCGCCCGTGCATTTGCACGGTGATAAAACAAATTATTAGTTCATGCATTCTCACGATGATATGGTTCACTATTTTATGGAGGTAATACAATATGTCAATGTTGATAATGAAAATTAATATTCAATTTTTTAAAATCTCAAAATAGTGATTATTATTATTGGAATACAGTTGGACAAATTGGACAAATTTCAGATAGTAGATAACATTTCGGAAAAATTAATTTGAAACGATGTATGAGAATCTATAAGAAATAAAAAATATATTAGTGGGGTGAAAAAGAAACTACGAAAGTTATTAACTGTACAATTGGTTGTATTTAGAAACCTAACCTATGTGGAAATAAAATGTTGAAAAGAACACAGTTTTCATAAAAAATTAAAAAAAATTGTTAAGAATATTTGTATTCTCTATTAACAGTATAGATAGATACTTATAAGGACCAGACAACTTACCAATGACTGACATTCTGTTGTTCATGCTTCAAATATGAATATCTACATAGGAATCATGCAGAACCGTCTTGTAGTTATGGAAACCATACATGCATAAGATGGTTCTCGATATCCCATTTTCACAACGCAAAAATGGCTTTTTGGTTATTGCACAGCTCTAGGAATGGATGAAACCAGTCAACATGTTCACTTGCTCCCAATTTCTACTGGAATGAAAATTACTCAAGAATAATGCCTGCACCACTGGACCATAATTGTCTGGATCTAGAAATCGAAGACAAATAGTCACCTTCCCTCTTGATCTATAAGTCTCACAAAAATGGAATCGAATCATAAAGTTTCACGAAATCATGGCTATGGCTAGAAAATACTAATGGAGTAAGAACAACCCAATAATCTTGCATATCTAAATTAATTATAATATAAACAGTGCATTAAAAACCTATTTCCATTTGGATCTCAACATGCCAAGGGAGGTTGAACTCTTGGAAGCCGAAACTGGGTTGAGCAGCCACCACAGATGGATCTAGGAGACCACCTTGCGAAAAAAATCGGAGGAAGGTTGCCCCAGAATGAAGAGAGGGCTTCCCAGATGGCAAATTCCATCCTTGAATATCTGCATACTATATTAATAGTATAGATTATAGAGGAAATAGAAATTAAAAAACAATGTTGAAAATAACTGAATAATGCTTACTTTTCAATTACCATGCAATTACATCATGAAATATCCATATATTTGATCAAACTTTTAGTTTATGCTTTCTTACATTTAGAGTTTCAGTTCAATGGAATTGATTGATGTAGCAGGGGAGTTTGGAAACATTCTTACATATCATCGGACCGCATCATCAGCATCAAAAAAAGTGAACAAATTTTCCTACATGAAGAAATTAATTTAATGAATAAGTAGAAGATAATAATGAAAAATGAATTCATTGAAGAGGAATTATAACAGTTTCCCATAGAGAGGAAGAAATGCAGTATATGTGATAGTCAAAGGAAATACATATGACATGAAAAAATTCAGTATTGCTGGTTCCAATGATATTATAAAACAGTGTTAAATGAAAATAGTAAACACATACCTGAGTAGAAGAAATATTTGTATTTGTTGTAACATACCCAGTATCAGTGTTTCAAGAAACTCTTAAATTATCTCCATTTCATCATTATCTAAATCAAATGATCTACCATGATCTACAATAGAACTGCAAATGATCAAATGATCTGCAACAGAATTGCACAGGATCAACAGAACTGCACATGACCAAAGTACTGGGAACTACACATGATCATCTACAACAGAACTGTACAAGAACAACAGAACTGGACATGATGATCATCTAAAAGATAAATTCACTTCATAGAATAGAAAACATGCATGTTTCAACTTTAATCCAATATTAAATAACAATAAACCCAAGGAAATAATATCTATTTATAGTGAAAATGGAAAATTAAAAAGGAATTCATGAACTATGAAAAGACGTTGATGATATGCCTTGATGTATAATTTGGTGTGCCAAAACTGGATCAAGTATGTTACCATTATTCTGTAACCTCTTGCTTACTGACATCATACCATGATGTTGCATTTGGAGTTCCAAAATTGTAGTTTCATATTTTAGAACATCTTGAACCTTCATGTCCTTATCATTTTCATCTATTTTAGTAGAATATCATATTTTAGTATCTCCCCAACATCATAATGAATAATATCTTAATCATTAAATGCAGTTGAACCTGCTAAAAATAATGTACAATCAAAAAATATAACCCAAACAAAATGAAGCAGTTCGATACCGAGATTCTCCTCTCAAAACAACTAATCCATGAATTTAAAACACGAATAGAGAAAGCGGTGATTACCTACTAAAAAACATCATGATAGAGGAACCATCTTACCTTAGTGATTATTTGACACACGAACAATTTCCCATTGAGTCCAGTGGTCCTTGTATTCTTTTCATTTACTATATTCAGAAAATGTAATCAGTTTAATAAGAAATGATATGGGTTGATGGACATATAATTTTACATTTTTCTGTATGATTTTCCCATTAAAAGTAAACTAATATGATGACATTGATATTTTTATTATCCTAGAAGATAAGCTAAAATTTGGAATGCAAATGTGTGGAAATTGAGATTCATGGAAGTAAAGTCACACCTGGTATTTGATCATGATCACATCAATTGGTGATGTTACAATCTGAGAAACATTGCCAGAAAAGGCTCCCAACGTCGCGTCATCAAACTTCATCCTTGTACACATATAAAAGTATTGGGGATGCTCCAATAAACATGGTCTATTGGATTAATGGTGTTGATTTATTAAGGGAATATGTTGTGTATTAGTATAGAGGAAATACAAATGTTCTTTTTTATGAGGAAGGGATGGTGCATAAAAATGGGATATGAGTGCATAAAATATGGGTGTTGTCCAATGCAATGGATGGAAAATCATAAAATACAATGATATGGGTAGGGAAAATATGAAAGCATCAATTATTAATCTGAATCGAAAGGAGTACGTAGCCTATATAGGATGTAGTACGTCGAAATCAATAACCTAATGACATATGAATAAAATTCTCGGGAAACAAACCTGAGATGAAGGAGAGAAAATGATAGTGATAGTCTTCAGGTCTTCATGGAAGGAAAAGAACACCATGGGAACTATTTACTATCTTCTTTCATTTATCAACACAATAGACAGCATCTTCCTGCATTTTGCAATACAATAGACACTATCTTCCTGCATTGTGAAACACAATTGACATCATACAAAGAATATCTTCTGATTGTGATGTATATAAAATTATGTGTGGGTTTTCTTGATCTTACCTTCTTGATTATCCCAAATAGTGGATGTGTGAATTTTGTGGGGAGAGTTTTTTTTTTGAGTTATAGTAGTCAAAGTATTTGTTTTTTTTCAGAATAGACGACATATCTAGGACATTTCTCTAATACCAAAAAAAAACATTATTAGTAATATTAAATGAAGGTAATTACACCGTTGACATAATTTAAGAATCAATATATAATCTTATGCATTTTTATGGATCCCCATAGAATTTAGAGAATACCTTCTTCAATTAGGCACTAATAGAAGAACCTGGTCATGAGTGAAAAAAATATAATAAAGTTATAGTGTTGATTCCTTTCATGGGGAAATCATTAATGAAGAGAATACACAAATAGTGAATAATAGAAATCAATAGACTTACCAAAGGTTGACATTGTAATCTACTATGGATACTTTAAATTAATGTATTTCTGTCATTATATAATAACAGAAAGATTTGGAACTATTTTCTGAAAGAAAAAATCATCCATATTAGTAATACTAAACTTCTACAATCATATAGATGACATGATTTAAGAATCACTATATAATGTTATTCTTTTGTAAGGGTCATGGTTGAATTTAGTGAATACATTTGTCCATATAATTATTTTCATCCAATATGTACCTTTCACATCTAATTTCTTGAATACCTATTTTGTATGGAAGAATAGATAATCACAATATCATAGTTTCTTTGAATTAATAGGATACAGTATCATTAATAAAATAAGTACCTCAAAATTAAACACCACACAAAGTCAATCATTCTTATTTTTGACTTATGTACATATAATTTTGTAATTGATAGAAGTAGTACTTCAAAATGATTAATCTAGTAACTCATAAACATGAATTACATAAGTACAAGAAATAGTGAAGTTATGAATAAATGAGCTATAAGAAACTACTACCATGAATAAAATACCTTCATCAAAAATATAATCCACTGTGAATACATTGGATAGTTAGGCTTCACTGCTACACATGCACTACTACACATGTTGATATAACATAGTTCTAAAATGAATAACAAAGTTGTATTAATTTCATAAATTGATAAACATAAGTTACATATTTAGCAGCCTTCTCTACACAAGAAACTGTGAAGTTATGAAAAAATTAAATTTAAGTATCTACTATCATAAATAAAATAACGATATCAAAAATATAAACCATAATAAGTACATTGGTCAGTTAGGCTTCACTACTACACATGCACTACTACACATGTTGATATAACATAGTTCTAAAATAAATAACATGGTTTTCAAATGGAGTTTATGTGGTGATGTGGCTGGATAAAACAGTTCACAAAGATAAATACTATGAAAAGGAGTAGTAAAACATACAGAATGATAATTATCAACTGTAAAAAATTATTCCAGATCCAATAACTGGATATTCTATCAACTTTATATATTTCCTGAATGCATAGGAAGATTTATTGATTTATATAGATGAGGATTAGGTTAACATTACACTCCATATACATCATCCTTGATGTTGTTTATCATGCATAAAGCGGTTTATCGTTATTCCTATAAGGTAACATCATGGGGAATGTATATAATCCATTCATGATAGTCTTTCATGACAAACGGTTTTGAGAACAATGTCACAATATATCAGTTTCTTTGAAATAGCAGGATATAGTGACAAGAATTTAAGAACTACCTCAAAAAAATAATCCACATTAAATGAATCATTATTTATTTGTCTGATATACATCTAGTTCTGTCATGAATATAATCACTACTTCAAAATGAATATTCCATTAAAATTCTAAACATGAAAAATAGAAGTACATGGAACAATGATTTTGTGAATAAAATAACAATAATAAACTTCTTTCATGAATACATGAATTACATAAAAATATAACACATAGAATACCTTGGTATGTTAGTCACTTCACTGCTAAACATTTAGTGCTATTAAGTTGATATAACACAGTTTTGAAAAGAATAACACAGTTTTCCAATGGACTTGGTGTGCCCATCTTGATGGAAAAAATAGTTGACACTTGAATATTGGAGTATCAGTCTTAGATCTTTTCATGAATAATACTAACCTGTTTAAAAGTCTTCTCTATCAAATACATAATCAAAGAATATAAGTTATACCAAGACTTATGATGAAAATATATTGTGAAATTGAGCAATAAAACATACTAGATGAAAAGTATAAAGTTTAAAAACATTTACCTGGTCCAATAACTATTTGAAATCTGGTTCAAAAATCTGTAATATGGAATCTTCCTCTTATATAATGTGTACAGTGTAGTTTGCTTCGAAAACATTCGTTAATATGCTCTGTAATTGGTATAGGGTACCAGAATGTCTTTGTCGATGTTGGGGATCCTAATATATGCAATTTTGATGTCGCACCTTCTGAGTTCCTATACGTTAATGGTTAAAAAATGAATTCATGGAACAATATTTCCTAAAACAATAAAATAGACGTACCAGAAAGGTAAATGATCAATTATTTTAATACCTCAAAAATCAAAGAAGCTCCTCTCTATGTCCCATAAACCCTTGTTACGTACACATGAAATGCAGCACACTTGTTAGGAATCTAACATTGTTAAACTGAAAATTAATTCATTGGACACATGTCAAAAATCAGCAGTGTCCTCTCAAATAATGTAATAAAAACAAGATACAATGAAGATAAATATATTCAATGGAGGAATAATTTTTAGTTGTAAAAAATCTTTTTTCATTGTGGATGTTGAATCCTAAACATCCACTGCTTTCATGTTTATATAACACATTTGTAAAATGAATAATCACAGATAATATAGTGATGTCCTCATAATGGTGGGAAAAAGAGAAAAACCTATAATTTAGGTGTATTAATTTTAGAAATTGAAAAAAAGTTACATAATTAGCCGCCTTATCTATCAATTGAAAAATGAAGAAATACAAGTTATATAAATACTGAAGTACTTGGAAAAGAAGAAGATATTTTGAGTGGTAAAAGTTACATAATGAGCAGCATCAACTATAATAATATGTTTCGGATCCCAGAATTGGTTTTTTTATCTTGCTTACAAAATCACAGACTGCCTAGAACATTTGTAGCCATCTCTTCCACTACAAGAATCATCATTTTTTGCATCCAACCAATCTAGAATGAATCAACATTAATTTACATAGGTAAAATGAGTTTAAGATTAAAAAATGGACAAATAATTTTGACTATAAACATAGCGTAGCTAGTTTCAAACAATGTAAACAAAAAATCATGTTTACAAAAATGGATATGTTTAAGAATGGATGATTGAGTAGCACACACCTTAGATTTGGGCGATCAGGCTATGGAAAATCATTAGACCAGGAGACAGCAAAAGGAAAATGCTGGAGCTGAATCATGCGAACTGAAAGAGGTGATGATAGAAATGGCGAGAGGAGACGATTCTAGATGACTGTCGGTGGTGGCAGAAGTGGAGGTTTATGAAGATAGCATAGAGGAGGCTAGGCGATGAAGGACGAGTATACAGAAACCCTAATAAGGCGGGAGGGAGTCGATGGGTATTTCTGTAAAGCCGGGAAGACGATGATGGGTCCGGTGGAAATCGGAGGAGAAAAATATTGTCGAAGGAGTAAGGCGGTGAAGTTGTGGCAGGGAAGGCCGTGGTCAAATGCGCGCTACTGGAGGAAGAAAACGGATGAGCTGAACCTTAAGCGGGGATAGGGAAGGCACCAAAACCGTGGCTGGTTGTCGTGAATCGAAGGGAACGACGATTTTTTGGCCGTATGGTAGTTGGTATAAGGGTAATTGGGAGTGGTAAAAGGCTGACGTGGTTCATTGTGGTGGTGACACATTGGCTCGGGGACACCCAGGTTTAGTAAATATAGTTGATGATTATTTGCATCCAACCAATCTAGAACGAATCAACATTAATTTACATAGTTCTAGATGAGTTCACAATTAAAAAATGGACAAATAATTTTGATTATCAACATAAAGTAGCTAGTTTGAAACAATGTAAACAAAACTACATGTTTACATAAAAGGATATGTTTAAGAATGGATGATTGAGTAGTGGAGAACTTATATTTGGGAAACCAGGTTGTTGAAAAAGATTAGAGACCTGGAGACTGTAGAAGGAAAATGCTGGAGCTGAATCACCCAGACTGAAAGAGTTGATTACAGAAATCGCGATTACATAGGTTATATGAGTTAAAGAATAAAAAATGGACAAATAATTTTGACTATCAACATAAAGGAGCTTGTTTCAAACAATGTAAACAAAACTAAACGTTCACATAAAAGGCTATGTTTAAGAATGGATGATTGAGTAGTGCACACCTTATATTTGCGCGACTAGGCTGTGGAAAATCAGTATACATGGAAACTAAAGAAGGAAAAAGCCGGAGCTGAATCACGAGGACTGAGGTGATTACAGAAATGGCGAGAGGAGCAGATTCAAATAGGTTACATAGATGGTGGTGACGGATCTGTACTAGTTTGTTGCAGCTAAACCTTATGTGAGAATAACAATCCTGGATATCAAAAATCCATTCTTATTAATAATAATAATCAACTGAAATCAAATAGATAACTTGAATTAAGAGTCTTTATATCATGTTATGCATTTTTAAGAATCATTATATCATATGCCCGGTGCTTGCAGTTTTACGATCAGCTCCGTACATTCATAGGACCACCCAAAATTCAAATTGAAACCAAAATTGATATTGAAACCTGAGAACATGTATCCAGAAACCTTGTTTCTTTTAAAGCATATATAATTCAAGCAACAGAAAACCTGATGTGTAATGATTAGCCATCGGCATTTGAAGGTCCACCAAAGATTGGATCTGACACCAATCTCCTATTTCTAGGCTTACAAAGAGGACTTCAGTGTAACTGTTCTGTAAAGGAATGAATCAACCTGTTAGAAATTGAAATATAGATGTATTAGGTATGTGAAAAGTATGGAAACAGAAAAAAAATCCGTGAACCGCACAAAAGATTATAGAATTCGGAATGACGTACCATGAAACCTGTTGACGTAGCTTCGGATGTGGGTGACGGTAAGCCTGAGGAGGATTTCAAGTTTTTGGTTGGTAACCACAATGTATATGTAGACGATTTGTGCAATGATATAGAAGATTGCAGAAATGTTTAACGGAATAGATCACAGACAGTAGAACGCGATGAATCCCACCACAGTATGCGGGAGGAGATGAGCGGAATGGAGCACCGGTGGTGAGATTCTACGACGAAGGAGTCGCACCTGGGTCGAGGATGGAGACGGAATATGTGAGGAGAGGGAGGCATTGTATGACTGCGAAAACCCTAATTGAATCTGGGAGGTGTGTATACGGGCAGAGGAGAATGATTTCGGAGGTCGGGCGTGAGGAATTTGGGATATAATGGGGAAGGAGAAATTGATTAGGGTGACATGGCTTGCTGTGGTGGTGACACATAAGGATGGAGGAACCCAGGTTTAGTAAATATATTGGATAACCTTACCCATATAGAGCACCCTGATCTGTAGCACGGAGGATCAATGTTAGATCGCTTCATGAGTCAAAATCCATCAACATTAAATGGGAGTACAAATCCACTAGTAGTCGAGCAATGGATAAATTCCTTAGAGAAAATATTTCAGGCTTTGGGGAGTAGAGAAAGGTAAAAAGTTGTCATGGAAGTTTAATGCCTTATTGGTGATGTTGATCAATGGTGTTTATTGATACAAAACACAAAGGATGATGAAGAAGTATCAAGTATGGAATAGAATGAGTTTAAAGATATTTTCATAGAAAAATAATTTCCTCATGACCATCGAGCAGATATGGAAAGACAATTTCTGAGTCTGAGGCAAAAGGAGGACAAAAATGTTGTAAAGTATGAGTCTAACTTTACAAGGTTATCAAGGCATGTTTCAGATTATATACTTAACCAATGAAGTAATATTGATCATTTCTTTGATGGGTTAAAACCATTTCTTCATCGGGCATTTTTCTCACAATCCTTCTTTTCATATGAATATATTGTCCCATGTGATATCAAGACAGAAAATGGATTCTCTATGTCTTACGAATTTAATGAAATGCAATAGAATAAGAGAATATATGATCACTCTGAAAATGGAAATAAGGGGAAGAAGGGAAAAGTTGAATATCAGTCCTGTAGTAAATGTGGGAAGAAACACCCTGGTACTTGCTTGAATGGAATGTGAGTCTGTTACAAGTGTGGTGAAAAATGCCATTAAGCTCGTGATTGCAAGGGGACAAAAGAAGTTACTGATGTTCAATGTTACAATTGTAGGGTGATGGAACATTATGAAAATTAATGCCCTAAGCATGAGGGAAACTTACCTTAGAAAAGGCCAAGGGGTCAAGGCCAAACTTATGCGATCACCACTGCTGAGGATGAATCACCAAAAGGCGTGGTGGCAGATAATTTTATGGTATCTTCATGTTTAGCCAATGACTGACTGACTAAGAATTACTTTTTTATTATTATCATCTATGATAAGGCCTCGTACCATCATTATAAAGATCCCTCATGGGGGCGAGAATAATGTAGTCCAAGTGAATCTTTTTGTTCGAAGACCTGACACTCCCACGGAAGAGACCCCAAATAGTAAAATATGGTTACTCCCACTCTAGAGTGGCCGATGCTAGCAAGGGAGTCCACAAAAAAATTAGTCTCCCTCCAGCTATGATGAATGAAGTGTTCTGAAGAAATTCCTTGGACACGCCTTCTAATAATGCAAATCATCTCCCATGGAATCTCATGTCTTCCATGTACCATTATCACAAGAGTTTCGTAGTCTAATTCAACATTAGACACCACAAGGCCACGCACCCTTCAAACTTGGAGACCAGTAAGAAATGCCTGAGCCTCCACCCCTAAGGAAGAACCCGTGCCACAAAAGGATCTGAAATCCACAATAGTAGAACTGTATGCATCGTAAAGTTCTCCTCCACCTCTCATGGCTCTTTTTCTAAAAGAACCATCCATGTTGAGTTTCAGCCTGCTGGAAGGTGGGTTCTAAATGAACCATCTTCCTCCCGAACCACTGAGCCAGATAGTTCTGTTAAAGATATTGAAAATTAGGGTTGATTGCTGACACCACTTCAGCAGCGAGAGAAGATCATTGATCAGGGACCTTTCCCTCTTAAAAAGTAATGAATATGATATGCTAGAACCCAACCGTGTCTGATTCCTGGCCTCCCAAATAGACCATCATATGGAAGTAAGGATGATGGCTCGGACATTACATTCCATTCTCTTTCACTCCACACTCTGAAACCATGAGGTTATGAGGCTTTGGAAGAGATACTTTTGAATATTTACCCTTTATTTGATTCTAGATCATCACATTGTTTCATATCTTTACAGTTTTCTAACAAAATTAGATATTTCCAATTTTATTTAACAAGGGTGTTGTCAGGAAAAGCTTATAAGGGAAGTATCATCGCAACAAAGTTTTGTGAATCAGTTTCATTAGATCATATAAATGTACATTATCTAGTGATCACATCATCATACCCATGATTTAATTTGATATAATCCTCGGAATGGATTGGATTTAAAACCATGATGCAAAATTTATTGTAGGAATAAATATGTTAAACTTTTTTATGACGATGATAAAGAACACATTATCTTTAGAGAAGAATCATCACCACCTAATTAATATCTAGATCCACCACCAATAGATCAACTAAATTCAATTATTTATGAGGAAGATAATGAAATAACTATGGGTGAGGGAAGGAATGTTCAAATAGGGTATGTACCTATTGTGAAAGAATATGTTGATTTGTTTTTGGAAGATTTACCTAGGAATCCTCCAGAACAAGAAATTGAGTTTTCTATTGATTTAATTCTTGGTTCAAGGCCCATATCGAATACCCCTTATAGAATGGATACTCTCGAATTACTGGAACGAAAGAAATATCAAAATGAATTTAGTAAAAGGGATTTATTTTCCTTAGTGTTTCACCTTGGAGATCCCCTGTCATTTTTATTATGAAGAAATATGGATCTATGATGTTGTGCAATGACTATAGGGAGATAAATTCTATAACAATAAAGATCAAGTATCCCCTACCTCACATTGATGATTTATTTTACCAACTGCATGGAGCCCAATACTTTTGAAATATTGATATTTGATCTAGATACCATCTGTTGTGTGTGAAGATGGAAGACATTCCGAAGACATAATTTCAAACTAGGTATGGGAATTACGAGTTTATAGTAATGCCTTTTGGGTTGACAAATGCACCCTCTGTCTTCATGGATCTAATGAATAGAGTTTTCAAGGAATATCATGATGAATTTTTAGTTGTATTTATTGATGATATCTTATTATACTCCAAAATCTATGATGATCATAAAAATCACTTGCGCATTATCCTTTAGACTCTTACAATACATGAATTATATGGGATGTTTAGCATGTGTGAATTCTGGCTTCAAGATATTTCTTTTCTTGGCCATATTGTCTCTAAAGAAGGAATCTCTGTTGAGCCTTCTATGACAAGAGAAATCCATGAATGGACATCACCAATGAGTATATCCTAGGTACGCAATTTTATTGGTTTTGAAAGTTATTATCGACATTTCATCCAAAATTTAACCCGATGAGTATAACCTAGGTACGGTATTCCGTACGTACGCATGCACGGTGATTTCATTTTCCGTAGGATGGATAAATAGAGAAATAAGGTTGTTTCATACATATAATAACATATCAGTATATGAGTGATACTGATGTTATTTCTTCATAATGAAACAACTAAACAAGAAGAAGTGGAAGAAGAAATAATGTTGAAAGAATCGGTAACGAATATTACCTCTTCTTTGAAGTGCCTCTTTGAGACCTCCTCTTAGGGAACTAAAATTGGTCTTTGAAGAAGTCCAGGACCTCTAGGATGTTTCTAGGGAAGTGGAGAAGAGAATTTGGCAGGAGTTGGCCATGCATGAAGGCTCAAATTGGTGTGAGGAAGAGAGGGAGGAGGTTCCCTTTTATAAGGGAGGAGAGGGGCATCTTTGGAAATATAAGAAATATTAGTTTATAATAAATCCCAAACCCACATAAAAACATCCAAAATGACTCATATCCGATGCTTAGATGATAGAGGGTAATAATCTCATCAACCAAAAAATTTTAGACACGTTAGGAATTAATTTTAAACATTATCAACTTGATTTATCCTTATTTAATCAATTTAATTTTATTTGTGGTAATAACATTCTAAATTTTAAACTATAACAAATAATTACTTATTTTTTGTGAATTGTCCATATTTGGATACTTTATAACATTTTAGACCATATAAATTTAAATTTATAATTTTTAAATATTTGTGTGATTTTTAATCAATTTTATAATATGTTATGTTTATAAAATAACAATAGTGTCAATTTTGACACTATTCATTTTTATGAGTTTAAATAAAATATATACAGAATATATGTTCTAACTAAAAGTTTAATAGATTTATAAAAGTCCATATGTATCTAGAAAATTAGTGGAGCATATTAAATAGTTCATATAATATTTATTTTATTATTTTTAAAACCATTTATTTGGTTTGTCTCTTAATAAAATAATTACTACAACATTTTTGTATAATTATTTAATATAATTATTTGTTGCATAAAAAATAAAACTAAAATCCTATGATAAAGATAAATCTATTACCTTTCACAATAATACTTTTACTTGAATTTATCATCTTAAAATCACTATATTTAAATTATTATATTTATTAAATTATGAAGGTGACAACTTTGGCATCATTTTAAATAAAATAATATAAGTTTCATAATCACTTTTATATGACTCACAACGGTTATATATTGGGTAATTAGATGCTTATGGTATATATATACGCTAACAATAAGTTTTGGTCAGGTTTTTGGGCCTTTTAATGGGTATTTTTATTTCAATAAAAACTATATTACTGATTTTTCACTTAATAAATAATTTCTGCATCATTAATGTATCACCATTAATGACAATTATTTAATCCCTAGAAATTATAAATAAATTATCTTGATGTAGATAATTTTATTTTCTTTTTGGATTAAATTCATGTTTGAATTTTTATGATGTTTATCACTAAATTAAAATTATTATACTTATAAGATTTAAGAGAGTGACATGTTGTCACTTTCTTTGGTTTTAATAATAATTAAATTATTTTCATGGTCAAAAGTCCATAAAATGAATCTAATCCGACCCTTAGGTTATATGGGTCGACTTTTAGCCATCCAATAGAATTTTGTAATGTGTTAGGGTAATTTAATAATATTATATTTACCCTTAATTACCTGATTTACCTTTAACTCTGGTAAATAAAATTTACCATAGTTACTATTCATAATTCCCAAAAATAAAAAGTATCCTATTAACATAATTTGGACCCAATGATTCCAAATATGGAATCCAATTTTTCAAATTCAATACATAGAATTTGCAGAAATTAAAATAAAATTAATCCCGTGTCGATTTAAAACAGGTTTTTGTTTAAAACATTGCAAAAGAATGAATTGATTTAACCTACGAATTCAATGTAAAATCAATGATAATGACATACATTATATTAAACAGTAAAAATATATTCTATTTATACTTTAAAACCACACAATATTATAACTTAACCACATAAATTATTACAATGAAAAAAGTTGTTTTTAATTAAAATATAGCGTGTTTTTACTATTCATTAAAATATGAAAGTTATCGGAATAATATGAAAATTTATCCAAGGTAAAATTTTATATCCTGATTCCAAAGAATAATTTTATTTTGTAAAATTGAACTTATAAACATATCAAAAACAATATTTAATGTGGGTGCGCCATCAAAAGGTGGCAAAACTGTATTTTTGAAAAATACTTATTTTACACGAAAAATGTATTTTGTTCTTATACCATGTTCTAGAGAATGTGTAAGATGAATAATAATTTTATAAAATTTAAATTTTAGTTAATACTATTCATAATGGCTAGTTCTTAATAATATTATAATAATATATCATTGTTTAGTAAAACTCGGTGTTGCGTACAACACACGCTATCGAGGAAGGTCAGGATTGCATGTAATGCAAGCCATTTCAGGGTTGCGTGTAGTGCACGACTCCTTTGTTGTTGAGTATAAAAAAATACAACAATATTTAATATATACATTGAATATATATATATACATATATATACACACTCAATGTTGCGTAGAATAACAACTATCAAACATACATGAAATTGTGTGTATCACGATCCAAGAATAATGTTGCGTATACTTCAAGCTAATACGGTGTTGTGTATAGAGAAAGATAATCTTGGTGTATCATACAACAGAAGATATGAAATAAATTAAAATGAATATATACTATAAAATATCAGGTAATTACATTCTACCACCCTTAAAATGAATTTCTCCCTCGAAATTCTTCGGGGTTATAAATGGGTATCTACTTGAAAGTTTCTTTAATTGAAACCCACATCGTAAAATGAAATACCAAAACTTAACTATAAAAACTAAAGTATGAAACGTAACGGTTACCCAAATTAACTAATCACTGGGATTCCACATAGGATAACATAGGTGAAAATATGGATATGGAAGAGAAATCTAACCATCATGTTCTGATGGAGAGTGGTAGAGAACATGGCTATTAAAAAGACAACAATCACAAAGTCATAGATTTGTGATGATCTAAGGTACCATCTGATTATTTGGATATAAGAGCACTGGCACAACATTTTTGGTTTTCAATATTAGTTCCCTAAAGTTGAAAATTTTGAATTAGAAGAAATACTTGCTTGATTTTGGTACTATCTCACCATTGTTCGTGCTTTGAACAATTTCTGCTTCATCTCTTAAAGAAATGAAGTTGAATTTGTTATTTGTGAAGTTCTAACAGATCATGTGATAGAATGATGGTTCATTCCATCTTTTTCATACAAAAGGATAGAAAATGTTTTCAAATATACATAAGTACATCTATGGTGTGGTTAATCATATACAATTCCAAAAATGAACTTATACTTCATATATAAAACCGCTTAATAAAATTAAACTAGTTTTTACTAACTAGGGACTTCTTGTAGGCCAGTGGTAGGCAATAAAGGCCAGTCACACTTCGGTTGTGGGTTCGATTCCCACAGCCTTGTCCGATGCGATGGGCTATCACCGGTCCTGCAAGTTGTCCTTTTTCTAAAACTACATTACTATAACATCCTATAAATAATATCGAAAAAAAGTTCTATCCTTAAACAATACTAACTTATGTCCAACATAATCCACACCAATATTTAGGCTTATCTTAAATACTTCGGTCCAAGCTCAAAGTATAAGAAAATTATTACTTGAAATGTCACATAACAATCACGTGAATTCCATCATTTATCCCCCATATATCATAAGATATATCTTGTTGGTCAAATTACAAACATGTGAATACCTTAATCATGTATTCTCTTGAAGAATGAATACCCATTGAGCCTTAGTGAAAATATGAATGCAGTTAAAAGTTAACACTTTCCACATACCAAAATCCTCAAAATTCTTTATACTCAAACCATGATATAACCATCTCCTTATATCAGTCATGAGCTCATGAATACTATCAAACATTTAATTTTCTCGTTATCCCTTCATAATGGGCATATCATCAACATTCCAAAAATATCTGAATAACCATTCATGGATACTAGTACCATTAATCATACACTTTCAAAACTCAAGGAAAGACAACAGTGTAACAATCCTTAGATGTCTATTTATTCCATAGTACCATGAGATTACTTACACGACATTACACTTGATAAACATGCAATCATTCCACTACCTTCTTAAACCATTGACTGAGCTTCAACAATTCTTTCATCTCACATATCATTTGTCGTATCTTCATCATCATCAACATAAATACTTCTCAAACGACCATACTGATTCTCTTCATGAGACATTCCCTTAGGGCATTGGTTTTCATAATGCCCGTACATTCCGCATTTTAAACATTTAACCATTTTTGATGTCGTAGCAATACCATTATCCTCATGCATGGTGTTAACTGAATGTTTTCATTTTCACTTACTAGCTTTGTGTCCTTCTTTTCAACACCCAAAGCATCTTCCAGTTCCTTTGAAACATTCTCCTTGATGCCTCTTCCCACATGATTTACAAACGGTAAATTGAACTTTCTTTCCTCTATGATCTTCATGAAACTCCATCTTTCTCTTATTAGCCGAGTCAGGAAACTTACCAAATTTGAGTTTATTTATCATATTATGAGATTGCTGATTTGGAATAATAATGATTATTGGACTTCCAAATCCCATTTCATTTTGTTTCTCAAGAAGAATATCATTCCATTGTTCATCATATCCTCCATTATCGTGAATCTTCCTGTTTCCAGCCATTTTCTAAAACCCAAAAAGAATAGTGTGAGATGAAAAAATAATTCTAGGGAAAACAAAGTAGTAAAGGGGGAGTAACCTCAATATCTAACATCTTAGGTTAAATTATAAGATCGTTACCATAGTTCTAGGACTATATCCTATACGTATACTTATCCATAGGGATATCCCTAGACATACCTTAGAAATATCTATAGGGATCTCACTAACGTTTTCGCATCCTAGATTCCAAAGGTTGAATAAACCTTTCCTCTGATACAAACTGTAGAGACCCGAGGGTTGACGTACATGGACATTACATTACTTTTGCGGAATACTCAATACATAACAAAAACAGATACAGAAGGATCGTAATAGTTTAGTGTCTTTGGAAACTCGGACTATAAACTTCTAATCATGTTGAAATATCATCAACAACTCCCATAACGATCTTCCCCTTTTTGTTTCCTTACCTAAAACCTTTCTTTATATCATGGGGAAAAGAAACCATAAAAAGGGTGATATCAAATGCTCAGTAAGGGTAATCATGGATAAAGTAAACCATACCATATACATTTGAACTTAAAAACATGAACGTAATGTTTAAACATCAAAAGCTTTAGCAATGACATAAAACATGGAAGTACGTAAGGAATAGATCATAAAGAAACATCAATCAAAATAAAATAGCATGGGAATAAAACATGTAATTGTGGCAACCATTAAGCACATGTTATGATTTCCTTTGTAGCCAAGGCATTACTGCCAAGACCATCTTAGTGGACAAAGTCTCTTTCTGAATCGAGTTCACTCCTCATTTCAGTCCTGAAACACTGAACTGTATTAACTTACCGTTCCATCCATGTCTATCTCAGGAGATATAAATCTTTACCCAATTCATTGGAGAGAGATATAGGTCCCACCCATCTCATAATGAAATCATTTTTACTTTAGCCACAAAATAAACAAACATCATTCATAATAACCCAACGAATGAAATAGGTTTCAAAAACATAATCTCATCATCACGTAATCCATATAAAATAAATGGATATAATTTAAAATAAGAAAAGTGAAACCATGTAAATCAGAGAGATATTATACTTGACACATACACATATGAAATAATGTCATCTTTGATGAAAAATGGTTTTGATAAAACACTTGAAATGAATTCTTGAGGAAAATATCCTTTCTTCTTCAAAATAAATTTCTTTTCCCAAAACTTCATGCAATTTAAAAAGAAATAGATTTTGTTTAAAATAGTCATGAAATATTTTGGAGGAAGCTTCATGAAAATAAGGCTTTATAAAACCGTAAAAATCTGTTCGTTCTGTATAAGTTAAGAAAAACATTCTTCTCGTAGTTTTTCTGGAAAAGTCAAAAAGTACCTCGTAAAAGAAATATTCCATACATACCATGTAGTAAAAGTCAAAAATGGATAAAAAGGACTTTAAACATACATGAAACCATTTTTAGGAAACATGGACATGGATGAGAAAACAACCCCAATAAATACTTACGAATAAACAATCTCAGATAAGAACGAGATTGGAAAAGTTATCCCTTACCTTACGTCTGATATGCTTCGTATGTATCCGAACCTCCTATATAATGATTTAAATAATGTCACTGAATTATTACAGAATCATATTCATTGATATGATATCATATATGGTTCACTTACTACTTTATATTACCCATTATTTTGTAAATTAATGTTAAAGTAATGGTTTGGGTAAAATCGTTTCATTTGTCGTTCGTGTTTTAAATTGTAATTATTCATATGATTACTTAGATCATGGTTACGTAAATCCAGAATGTAAAACAATATATATATATATATTCAGAATATACATATATATAATAGATCGATAAATGGAAAAGAAATACACTGTTCATGGAGACGGTAGGCCGTACGTACGCATAAACGTTGTTTTCATTTCCTTATTGAAATGAATGGAATTAAGTAGATGAAATACATATATACATAAATAAAGTATCATTATTATGTCATATATTTCATTATTACTTATTATATATACTTTATAATCATTCATGAGTGGTTAATCATTGAGAATGAATCTCATCGCGTCTTGGAGACGGTAGTCCGTACGTACGCACGAGCGATGATATCATTACCATGATCGTGGAATTGTATTGAAGTGTATGTATAATATTTCATAATCAATATCACTTTAAAATAATCATATATAGTCATTACTTACACCATTTTACCGATCCAAGTAAGTTGGTGGTGGAAAATAGATTACACCACGGCGTGGATACGGTATTTCGTACGTACACACGCGCGGTGATTTGATTTTCCATAGGATGGATAAATGGTGAAATAGGGTTGTTTCATACATATAATAACATATAAGTATATTAGTGATACTGATGTTATTACTTAATAATGAAACAACTAAATAAGAAGAAGTGGAAGAAGAAATAAAGTTGAAAGAATCGGTAACGAACATTACCTCTTCTTTGAAGCGCCTCTTTGAGACCTCCTCTTAGGGCACTAAAATTGGTCTTTGAAGAAGACCAGGGCCTCTAGGATGATTATAGGGAAGTGGAGAAGACAATTTTTTAGGGTTTGGCCGAGATTGAAGGATCAAATCGGTGTGAGGAAGAGAGGGATGAGGTGTCCTTTTATAAGGGAGGAGAGGGGCACCTTTGGAAATATAAGAAATATTAGTTTATATTAAATCCCAACCCCACATAAAAACTTCCAAAATGACTCATATCCGAATATTAGATGGGATAGGGTTATAATATCATCAAAAAATAAAATTTGGATATGTTAGGAATTTATTTTAAACATTATCAACTTCATATATCCTTATTTAATCAATTTAATTTTATTTGTGGTAATAACATTCTAAATTTTAAACTATAACAACTAATTACTTATTTGTTGTGAATTTCCCATAATTGGATACTTTATAACATTTTAGACCATATAAATATAAATTTATATTTTTTAAAAAAATTTGTGATTTTTAAACAATTTTATAATATGTTATTTTTATAAAATAACAATAGTGTCATTTTTTAAACTATTCATTTATATGAATTTAAATAAACTATATACGGAATATATGTCTAAAATAAAAGCTTTAATAAATTCATAAAAGGCCATATGTATCTATAAAATTATTGGATCACATTAAATAGTTCATATAATATTTATTTTATTATTTTTAAAACCATTTATTTGGTTTATCTCTTAATAAAATAATTACTAAAACATTTTTTTATAATTATTTAATATACATATTTGATGCATAAAAATTAAAAATAAAATCCTATGATGAAGATAAATCTATTACCGTTCATAATAATACTTTTCCTCAAATTTATCATCTTAAAATCCCAATATTTAAATTGTTATATTTATTAAATTATGAAGGTGAAAACTTTGGCATCATTTAAAATAAAATAATATAAGTGTCATAATCACTTTTATAAGACTTAAAACGGTTATATATTAGGTACTAAATGGTTATGGTATAGATATACACTAAAAATAAGTTTTTTTCCGGTTTGTGGGCCTTTTAATGGGTATTATTACTTCAATAAAAACTATATTACTGATTTTTCACTTAATAAATAATTTCTGCATCATTAATGTATCACCATTAATGGAAATTATTTAATCCCTAAAAATTATACATTAATTATCATGATGTATCTACTTTTATTATCTTTCTGGAGACTATTCATGTTCGATGTTTTATGAGGTTTATCACTAAATTAAAATTATTATACTTATAAGATTTAAGAGAGTGACATGTTGTCACTTTCTTTGGTTCTAATAATAATTAAATAATTTTCATGGTAAAAAATCCATAAAATGAATCTAATCTGACCATTAGGTGATATGGGTCGACTTTTAGCCATACAATATAATTTTGACATGTGTTAGGGTAATTTTATAATATTATATTTACCCTTAATTACCTGATTTACCTTTAACTATGGTAAATAAAATTTACCATAGTTACTACTCATAATTCCCAAAAATAAAAAGTTTCATATTAACATAATTTGGACCCACTTATTCAAAATATGGAATCCATTTTTTCATATTCAATATATAAAAGTTGCAGAAATTAAATTAAAATTAATCATGTTGTCGAATTAAAACGGGTTTTTGTTTAAAATATTACAAAAGATTGAATTGATTTAACCTACGAATTCAATTTAAAATAAATGCTAATGACATAAATTATATTAAATGGTACAAATATATTCTATTTATACTTTAAAACCACTCAATATTATAATTTAACCACATAAAGTATTACGATGAAAAATGTTGTTTTTAATTAAAATATAGCGTTTTTTTACTATTCATTAAAATATGAAAGTTATCAGAATAATATGAAAAATTTATCCAAGGTAAAATTTTATATCCTGATTCCAAATAATAATTTTATTTTCTAAAATTGAACTTATAAACATGTCAAAAACTAGATTTAAAGTGGGTGCGCAATCAAAAGGCAGGAAAACTACAATTTTTGAAAAATACTTATTTTACCCGAAAAAATTATTTTGTTCTTATACCATGTTCTAGAAAATGTGTAAGATGATTTATAATGTTATAAAATTCAAAATTTAGTTAATACTATTCATAATGGCTAGTTCGTAATAATATTATAATAATATATTGTTGTTTAGTAAAACACGGTATTGCGTACAACACATGCTATCGAGGAAGTTTGCGATTGCGTGTAATGCAAGCCATGTCAGGGTTGCGTGTAGTGAACGACTCCTTTGTTGTTGCGTATAAAAAAATACAACAATATTTTATTTATACATTGAATATATATATACATATGTATACACACTCAAGGTTTCATAGAATAACAACTATCAGACAAACATGAAATTATGTGTATCACGATCCAAGAATAATGTTGCGTATACTTCAAGATAATACGGTGTTGCATATAGAGCAAGATAATCTTGGTGTATCATACAACAGAAGATATGAAAGAAATTAAAAAGAATATATCTTATAAAATCTCGGGTTATTACAGTTTTAACCCACACAAGATCGATAGATGTTGGCCCACATAGGATCACTATTCTTTCTTCATTTCACAACCAACCACTAGATTCTCACACCAAGAATGCTTGATTTTGGGAGGATCATATCCTGATTCCATTGGTCTTACCTCAACCCCCACAATTTCTCATTAAGATGTAACTAGACGAACCGTCATATCATAAGGTTTTCAATGCAACTGAAGGCGCGTTAATCAGATGCTCGGTCAGTATGTTATAGGCATTTTTATGTCGAGGGACCTGTTGGATTTGGGTTAAATCCAACTCAGAAATACACCAAAATTATCCAAACCAAATGTGGAGTATGTCAAAAGGGATGATTCATCTTAAGTATTCCAATGTTGTAGATGGTTCATCAAATGGACATCTGGTTTAAGAGATTAGGATATTTAAGCGAAACTGGGCCGTAAGTGGGTCTAGGTCCAGCCCAACCTGTTCAGACAGACCCGACCCAAAGGGGTTGGGCTCAGCCCAGTTCGGCTAGGAATGGTCTTGCCAGTTGGTCCATGAGTTCCTCCCAGCCCAGTTATCATGGAGCAGCCCACCAGGTCGCGGAATTGCCTGGTCTGCTGGATGGGCGTGGGTCTGCTCCCCTCATGAACGACCAAGCATATTGGGCTTCATCAATCATCCATGCCGGTTGGCACTCGTCCACCTAGACAGACCGCTAGACCATGATTCCGCCCTCTACCATGGATCAAATCTGCATCCATCCTCTACGTCACGCCACTAATGTGCACCAACCAGCTCAAACATAGACAACACTAGCCAGCTGCACCCTTCGTCTGCCGTTGAGACTTCATCCTCCGCGTCTGGTGTTTTCTGAACACCGCCTCCTCCTGTCGCCAGCGTCATCATGCCGACGACGCTTTTCTGGGACAACGATGAAGCTATGGTGGTCCAATTTCTTTCTCATCTATGCCTACAGGCCTCCCAGGATGGAACCTACATTGCGCGGCCCATGGTTTCACCTTGTCACCATATTTTCTGGTTTCCCGCGAAGAACAAAACCAATACCAAGATCGGAAGAGGAATCATGCTTTTTTCATTCAGCCCCAGCCCTCTACATTATCATTACAACATAGAAGAAATAAAATCATAAACAAGTGTAAACGAATTATAAAACTATTTGAATAAAACCCCTACCTCGAACATGTTGGTAGACGACATGGATGAGGAAGACGGGTTCGAATTCGTAGCATGTCCGTTGGCGTTCATCGATCTCTAGATTGAATCCTATAAGGCATTGAAGCTTCGTTCTATGTTTGATGAATTCATAACTGCCAATTTTTCAGAGGTTTACCTCATGAGTACACAATACCAATGCCCAATATTTGTTTAGATAGACGAAAAGAGAAGTTTTACTCACTGCATGATTAATGAGGATCTTTAATGAATTCAATCAATGAACCCATTATTCTCCCAACAGTGTAGTATCTTAAGCAAGTGTAACGAACCATTAAATGGTTTGACAACCCAGTTGTCTTTCCACCGTCGATCATCGATTACAAGTAAAATAAATAAATAAAATCCTTGAGTTATTTTGTTATATTTTTTGTAAAGTCCAAAAAAAATTTTTTTTTGCCTGACTATTTTCGAAAAAAGTTATGCTTTACTTAAGAAAATCCTAGCACTGTGAATTCAATGGTGCCCTCGTATTTTTATTTTGAGAAAGGGTTCAAAATATAGAAATCACTGCTCGGGCATTTAATAAGCATATCTTAAAAAATGTTCAAAAATTTAGTAATAGTCACCCTCGACCCGCACCGGTCGAGGTTATGCTTCACCTAAGGATAACACACCCTCACGAGTTCAACGGTACTCTAGGATTTCCTGTAACGACCCAATGTTTTTCAATTGAAATTCTCTTCTTATAAATATGTTATAAAATCAAATGGAAACACCACATAATGAAATACTATGTGATAAGTGACTTTTAAACATAATTTTTTCACATCTGTGTTTGGATTTTTTAAATACAACTTACATGGTTGCAATCAGTACGTAATTTGGAGGCCGATAAGAAAAATTAAATTTTTGGTGAATAGTAACCTACCCTTATAAATAGTAACATACCCTTATGAATATTTATATGTCCTAATGAATATTGACTTTACCTACAAGAATATATAAATAATATTCAAGTGAAATTATGATTTACCAATATTTTAGAATAATAAATGAATGTTTTAAAGCTCATTTTTTATAATAAATTATGATTTTAATTAAAAAATAAAATAATCATATTTAGAAAATTATTTTTGAAAAAATGGATTTCATTTTTGGATTCTACACTTTAATCATTGGTAATGGTGAATTTTTGAGATTTTTCTGAAATACTTCAATTTTCCGGTGAATAATAAAAATACAGTTTTTCAAATAATCGGTGTATATTATATTGCATCATTAATGATGTAATGATAACATAAACTTTATAGAATGTTAGATTCATCCATGTTATATTTAATTTCAAAAATGGTTCTTTGAAATACAGTAAACTCAATTTCTTGACCTAAAAATATCTTTTCAAAGCTGAAATTCAATAAGTGATTTTTAAAGTATATATTTTTCTTTCTTTCACATTACTTTTATTAAATTAATGAATTATAATTATAAAGATGATTTAAAGTCTAATATTATTATATTAATTTAATATATGATTTATTATTTCAAAAACCACTATTACAATTCTAACATTCGATATATAATTTTATTTAATATTTTATTCTAAAACACCACCGTCTTCATGTATAAATAACCCCTCTCCCTCCCCTTGCCAAACCATAACTCTCAAGATTCATGCCTTATCTAAATTCTCAGAAATAATCTCCCATAGATCCTCCCCCATATCCAAAAGATCATATGATCTTCAAAATACTGAATCCTCTCCTCTTAAGAGGTTCTCAAAGGAGTAAGTCTCAAGCGGTAAATTCCTCTTTCCAATACCTTCATTTCTTTTAAGTAATTTTCTTTTTGTTTCATTACTCACCTCCCTTCACCATAATAGTATGATAAATCCAGTAACATACATGTACTGGAATGTTTTCATGATAATGGGATATTTCATTATTTTTTAACCTTTCCCCACTGTTTATTTGAATGAAATGAAAGCACTGTTTGAGATGTGCTAATTTTGCACATTCAAGGACAACAATTTATCAATGTATATTGTAATATTTAATTTTGGTCACGAAACCATTTGTTTTATGGTTGAAACAGATTATTATATTTTTAGTATATCCTATTTTTATTTATTTATTCATTTTTTACAAATTGTATTATGTTATGAAGAAAAACATGTTATTTGTAATCAAATCCACTTTTTAACAAAAAGGGTTGACGCTATGGATTTATATAATAGAAAATTTCAATCTAAGTAACCAAATTAATTTCAAAACCTTGTAATCTCCTAGATGTTCCCAAATAGAATATATATTCATTTATATACAACCACATCCATCATTCATGTTATTCTGAAATTGAATATAGGTGAACCGATCTTTTAAAAACAAGTAAACAAACGAGACCGAACAATGAAATTGAACTATATAAATAATCAATTAGGCCTTTATTGAACTAAAAAGGGTTATAATAAATCAATTACATGTGAATGACATTCTGTTATAATGAATTAATAAGTATAATTTGTTTATTTAGGTCTTTAATAGCAAGTGGATAACACCAATGAATTTAAGGTAAGGGATCCTCTCTTTTTCACTCTTAATCAAGATTGTCCTCTATGTTATGCCCTTTTGTGGGTAATAAAAAAATGATGGGTTATATTTACTCACATCCCCCATACTGCTCTCTTGATTTATAAGTGATGAGATACCCCATTTATCTCTCATCAATCCCTCTTAGTAACTCCTAACACCATCCTGATAAAACCGTAACGAAATCTACCCAAACCATCTTTGTTCTTTAGGGTTGCTTTATCTTTCTTTCAAAGTGGTGTTATCTTGTATATTTATGTGAATATTCTAAATTCGTTTTTTTGTACAAAGTTATTATTTCATGACCCTTTCATCACTTTATTTCTGGGATATAAATGTTTTTAAAAGATTCCCTTTTTAGAACATTCCGATAAGCAAACCTATTTTATGGGGAATTCCTGAATTTTTACCGAATTTTCAAGTGCACTCTATCCCCTATTTTATAACAACATTGTATTTATAAAATCAGTATTTTAATTATTAAAACTTTCTTGTTTCAATTTTGTTTTTATATAAATGATTTTCCTCATTTCTATTTGAAAAGAACTATAGTATCTTCCTTAAAACTGCACAAATATGTTTTAATGCTAATGTTTCTAAAATACGTTTCTTATAAGTGAACATTCTATTTGACACCACCTACCAGGTTATATGACTTTTTTTCCTATGAACGTCCATGTATTTTCTAATCCTTTCCTTTCATGGTCTGTTTCTTTATACAAACATTGTTTATGATTTATGTCATGATTGTGGTACCCAATTCTTTCCATGGGTACCCTTACGTTTATGTATGGGTGATTGTGTTTGATTATCTATGTGGAAAGAATATTCATGAAAATTTTGAGATGGGTGTACCCAGATAGCACTTTAATGCACTGGGTAAAGTTATTTATCATGAGATTCTATGTGAAATGGGATTGGCGGTTAGCCTTGACCCATACTAAAATGGGCAACGTGGTTGGAGATTAACCTTACCCCATAATAAAATGGAAAGCAGGACTGCTGGTTAGCCTTGACCCATACTAAAGTCATGTTTTAAGATTATGATACATTTATATGATTCCATGTTTAAATGATCCCATGCTTATAAGATTTGATTTCATATGTTCAATGCTTTGGATATCATTATGCGATGAATTCCAACTCATGTTCTTAATATGCATCCTTATTTTCTTTTCCATACTAATCTTTTCACCTCATCCCTTTGTTCATGTGTTCCCTGGGGTATGCTATGTAGCTGTAAGGGCTCAAAGGAAGTTATGAGCTCTTTATAGATATTAAATAAAGAATGGTTTTTTAGCCCCATGTTTTATGTTTTGTGTACCTAGTATTCCAAGACACTAGACTTAACGATCCTTGGCTTGTGCTCCGATGTATAAA
Organism: Viscum album; assembly: GCA_963277665.1. Taxonomy (NCBI): domain Eukaryota; kingdom Viridiplantae; phylum Streptophyta; class Magnoliopsida; order Santalales; family Viscaceae; genus Viscum; species Viscum album. Next base: position 1,887,677,927 of record OY728143.1, on the reverse strand, counting down.
GATTCTTAAAATCGTGTAATGTTTTATGGAAATGGCTTGGGTTCTCTACAGTTGGTATCATAGGATGGTCTAGTTATTTTTGGAGATTAGGAACAGAGAACCTTAGTGATAACCTCAAGGATGAGACTAAGTATTAGAATACATTCATAAATTTTGGTGAGTATTGAGTTAGTGGTTTATCGAGAAAATACATCCATGTTGCGTTACGAGCAGGTAGAGGCAGCTCTGGCACAGATGTATCTAGGGGTAAAACCTGAAACACCGCTTTGAGCTAGATTCGAAAGAGAAATGGTGCATAGAAATGGGCCTCACTGAACTCTTTGTTACCACACTCCTGTGGGATATGCTTTGGTAGATTCATGAGCTTAGTACAAACCATTTGTAATGGAAAACCGCCATAAGAATATATGTTAATAAATGGATCGAGGAAAACATAGATATAAACCTAAGGAATCACAATTTATGATATACTTTTTCTATATAAGATTATCATTTTATGTTCAAACATTAATTTTTATGCTCAATATTTTTGTATTCAAGACCTCTAATTATGCATTATTTTTCTTATATAATAGTGGTAAATAGAAGAACGCGTTCCAACAACCAATGTGATGGGAAATGTGATGATTTCCCTAATGATATGTTTGATATGATGTTATCGGGTGATCAAAACTTCATGACAGTACTTGGTCAGCTAGCTCGAGTTGTGAATAATAACTTCAATCTGGAAGAATGCTCTCCTCCTCCATGGAAAGATCTAGTTGACGTAGAATCCTTCATATGGAAAATGCCTCCCATGTTTAGTAGATATTCTGATATCCTCCTCGTGGAACAATGGATTAACTTCATTGAAAATATATTTTATGTCCTCAAATGCTCGGAAGAAGATAAAGTTGTACTAGAAGTCTATCGTTTTAATGGGGAAGTTGATCAGCGGTGGACAATGATCAAGAATACAAAGTCCCTAGATGAAATTGATTCCCTGGATTGGGAGAAATTTAAGAAGATGTTTTTAACAAATATTTTCCTCAAACCCCCATCTCAAGAAGGAAAGAGAGTTCCTCAGACTCATGTAGAATGAAGATGAGTCCATCGGGGTATATGAAGAAAACATTAAAAATCATGAAAAGTACGCCTCTCACATTTTCATGAACACAAAAAGCAAGGTGGATTGCTTCTTTATAGAACTAAAGACGAGTCTACAAAAATTGATGGCAATTTGAGTCTTTGACAGTTATGAGGAGATTTTCTGTTGTACCCTCAAGATTGAAATTGAGATTGGAGACTCTCAGTGGTCTTATGGGCCCGGTGAAAAAAAAGAAAAAAATGGACAAAAACATGGGGGAATCATGGAAAAAATCCCATGATGGAAAGAAGGATGAAATTTCCCCTTGAAAAAATTGTGGGAAGAAGTATCCTGAAAACAATATGAAGGGATCCATGAATTGCCTCAAATGTGAAAATTTTGGTCATCTGGCCAAGAACTGCCATCGGGATATGAAGAATCCCACTAATGAGGAAGATGAATGGATGATTAAAGTCAAAACTCATCCAATAGTGCAAGGTTACAACTATAAGGAGCATGAGTATCATGCGAACAATTTCCCTAATCTGAGGGTTGTTGGAGGAAATCAACAACAACCTCAAAGGATACAACAAAGGGCTTATGCTATCACTACTAGTGAGGTGGAGTTAGAAAACAATGTTGTGACAGGTATGGTAGTTATTCATTAAATAATAGATAACATACTATTTCATTCTATATCTACGCATTCTTTATTATCTTGCATGTTTACTAAGATTATTCAAGAACCACCAAAAATTTTGGATGAAAATTTACCTGTGAGAATAGATAATGAGGAAATTATGGAATCTGTGGTTGATAACTCCTAACAGGTTAATGTTTATGGACTGATCCTCCAATAATATATCATCATACTACCTTTAGTGGATTTTAATGCTATCTTGGGAATGGATTGGCTATCTTTATACAAATCCAACACCAACTATCATGATAGGGAGATCTCTTTTCACATCCTGAATCATCCTCTTATTCTTTACAAGTGTAAGGAGGAAGATGAATCTCCTATAGAATCTTCATCTCAATATGGATATTGTTTCCTTATGAGAAATCATATATAGCGGAAATGATTGAGAAATAGGAGAAAATCATTCTTGAATACGTTCCCATCATGAGGGATTACACAGATGTATTCCCTAAAAAGTTGTCTGGTCTACCTCCTAACTAAGGGGTTGTGTTCTCAATTGAACTTATCCCTAGATATCTTCTTATCTCAAAGACACTTTACAAAATGGCCATTGTAATGCTGAAATAGGTTAAGAAGCGGTTACAAGAGAATTTGGTAAAGGGTTTTATACGCCTGACTGCTTCATTGTGGTGTGTGCCAGTCCACTTCGTCAAGAAGGACAGATCAGTGCGCCTCTGCATGATTATCGTGAGATCAATAAATTCGTGATAAAGAAAAGGTATCAAATTTCATGGATAGATGACTTGTTTAATCAACTTTGTGGGGCCAATTATTTCTCTAAGACGGACCTTCGGTCGGGATATCACCAATTAATGGTGAGGTACAAAGATATTCCCAAGATTGCATTTTGAATGAGGTATGGACACTATGAATTCATAGTGATCCCCTTCAGACTCACTAATGCTCCAGAAATATTCATGGATTTAATGAATAGAGTCTTTAGAGATTACCTCGACAAATTTTTGGTAGTCTTTATGGATGATATTCTGATATACTCCATGAGAAACGAAGAACATGAGGAGAATTTGAAAACTGTGTTAAATAATATGGAATGGGAGAAATTTTATGCAAAGTACAATAGATGTGAGTTCGGGATAGAGGAAGTATCATTCATGGGGAATTTTATCACCAGCAAAGGTATATCCATGGAAAATTCCAAAAAAAATGCAATTGAAGAGTGACATAGGCCAACATCTATAACAGAGATCCACAGCTTTTTGGGTCTAGCTGGTATTATCGACTATTTGTGAAGAACTTTTCATGATTTTCAAAACCAATAGCCAAGCTGACACATAAGGGAGTAATGTTTTTATGGACACTGGAATGTGAATAATATTTCAAAGAGTTGAAAAGGAGGCTTATCACTGTGCTAGTACTCACACTCTATTCAAGTGGAGAACTCTTTGTGGTGTATAGTGATGCTTCTAAGATTGTATTCGGCTTTGTAGTGATGCATAATGGTAAATTGATAGCCTATGCATCAAGGTGGATGAAAATCCACAAGAAAAATTATCATATTCATGATCTAGAGTTGGCAGCGGCGATCATTGAGTTGAAAATATGGCAGAATTATCTCCATGGGCAGAAATGTGAGATATATGCTGACCAAAAGAGTCTGAAAAATATATTCACACAGAAATAGATTAATATAAACCAATGATGATTGATAGATCTTATCAAGGATTATGACTTCTCAATCAACTACCAACCTGGTATGGAAAACATGGTGGAAAATTCCCTATGATGAAACGATCCTGCATCTTTATCATTAATGAGAAATGAAAAGGATCTGATCTTTTTTTATTTGCAAAGGATAGAAATGGGAATCATTAAAGGGGGAACATCATCAATCCATTCTCAATGAATTTCTCAACCATCCCACTTTGATAAAATAATGGATGCTCAAAGAAAGGATGTGGAACTTCTAAATAGGGTTGAAGCTGTTAAAAATGAGGAATCCTCTGATTTCAAAATTTATGAGGAAGGAGTTGTATGATTTGAGAAATGATTATGTGCACCATCTGATCCAGAGATACAAAAGGAGCTATTGAAATATCCACGCAACTCGACCTTCTCTATCCACTCAGGTAGAAAAAATATGTATCGAGATCTCCGGGATAACTTTTGGTGGGACAATATGATGGGTGAGATTGCTGAATATATATCAATATGACTAATATGTCAACAATTTAAGGAAGGGAGACAAAATTCTACGAGGATGATGCAACCACTTCGCATACTAGCATGGAAATGGGAGAACATTATCATGGACTTTGTCACTGGACTTCCAAGGAAATCCAGAGGAAACAATGCAATATGGGTCATCATGGATCGTCTTACAAAGATAGCATACTTTATCATGATTTGATAAGTCTTCAAATTGGATCAACTTGCAAGGATTTTATCAAAGAAGTGGTAAGGCAGCATGATGTACCGTTATCTATTGTATCTGATCATGATTCGAGATTCACCTCAAAGTTTTGTAAAAGTATCCAACATGCCCTATGAACTGAAATAAACTTTAGTATGGCCTATCATCCTCAAAATGATCGCCAATCTGAGTGAACTATTCATACTCTAGATGAAATGTTGAGAGCATGTTCTATGGAATTTAAAGGAGGAGGATACCAACATCTTCTAAAAGTTTAATTATTCTACAACAATATTTTCCACTTGAGCTTCCGAATGACACCATATGAAGCCCTTTATGGGAAAAGGTGAAGAACATTGGCGTGTTGGGATGAAGTCTATGAGCATATTCTTCTAGGACCTGATATAGTCAAAGAAAATGTGTAGATGGTGAAAACCATTTTGCAGTATATCAAGGCAGCCCAGAGTCGATAGAAGAGTTATGTAGAGAACCGTCATCAGGACCATGAGTTCTATGCGGGAGACATGGTATTTCTATTCATATCCCCATGGACGATGATCATGAATTTCGAAAATAAAGGGAAGTTAAGTCCTAGGTACATCATCCCCATCGAGATCCTTGATCGAGTCGAAACTGTGTTCTATTGACTAGAACTTCCACCTACCATGTCGAATGTACACGATGTCTTTCATGTATCCCTCATAAAAATGTATATACCAGACCCGTCACATGTACTCTTTTCAGAGATGGTTCAGTTGGAGTATGGTCATTCTATGAGGATCAGCTAGTGAAGATCTTGAATTGTAGAGACAAAGATCTATGCAACAGGACTACTCATCTGGTCAGGGTACTTTGGAGAAACCATATGTATGAATAGGAAACATGGGAACTAGAGGAACCAATGAAGGAAAAATTACCCACAGCTGTTTTTATCATAGAATGTAAACCAAAATTTCGAGGGAGAAATTTCATAAGGGGGGAAGAATGTAATGACCCAATGATTTTCAATGAAAATTACCTTCTTATAAATATGTCATAAAATCACATGAAAACACAACATAATGAACTACTATGTGCTAAGTGACTTTTAAGAATATGTTTTTCACGTATTTGATTGGAATTTCAAAAATATGATATACACGGTTGCAATTAGTAAGTTATTTGGAGTCCGATAAGAAAAACATAATTTTTGGTGAATAATAACCTACCATTATGAATAGTAACATATCATTATCAATAGTGATATACCTTAATGAATAGTAAACATACATATGATAATATATAAATAATATTCAATTGAAAGTATGATGTACCTATATTTTAGAATAAGTAAATAAATTTTTTAAAACTAGTTTTTGATAAAAAATTATGATTTTAATTAAATATTAAAATAATCAGATTTAGAAATTTCTTTTGAGAAATGGAAGTCATTTTTGGATTCTACACGTCAAGAATCTTTTATGGTGAATTTTTTATATTTTTCTAAAATACATCAATTTTCATGTGAATAGTAAAAATACAATTTTTCACATAACCAGTGTATCTTAAATTACAACATTAATGATGTAATGATGATATAAACTTTCTAAAAATTTATATTTGTCCCTGATATATTTAATTTTATAAATGGTTCCTTAAAATGCAACAAAATCAATTTCCAAATGTAAAAAGAACTTTCCAAATCCTAAATTCAAAAGGTGATTCCTTAAAGTATCTTTTTCTCTTTCTTTCAATGTCCTTTTAAGAAATTAATGAATTTGAATTATAAAGATGATTTAAAGTCTAAAACTAATTATATTATATTAATATGTTATTTATGATTTCAAAAACTACTATTACAAGTCTAATATTTGATATATTATTTTCTTTAATATTTTATTCTAAAAACATGTCCCTCATCATGTATAAATAACCCCCTCCCTCCCCTTGCAAAACCAAACCTATCAAGCTTAAATCCTTATCTAAACTCTTCCCAAGAATCCCCCTAGCTCCTCCCACACTTATAAAATCTTCTAGCCACTTCAAAATACCAAATCCTCTCCCATTAATAGGTTCTCAAAGGAGGAAGTCTCAGGAGGTAAATTCATCTTTCCAATTCCTAATTTCTTTTAAGTACTTTTATTTTTGTTTCCTTCGCCACCTCCCTTCACCATAATAGTATGAAAAATCTAGTAACATACATGTACTGAATTTTTTCATGCTAATGATATATTTCATTATCTTCTCCCATTTCCCCACCTTTTATTTCAATGAAATGAAAGCACCGTTTGAGATGTGTTAATTTAGCACATTCAAGGACAATGGTTTATCAACTTCTATTTTAATCATTAGTTATGGAAAAGAAACAATTTGTGTTATGGTTGAGAAATATTATTATATATGTAATATATCCTATTTTTAGTTCTATAATCATTTTGTACAGATGGTATTACGCTATAAAATAACATGTTCTTTGTAATCAAATCCACCCATTAACAAAAACGGTTGTCCCTATGGTTTTATATAATAGTTCGACTTCAGTCTAAGTAACCAAATTAAATTTAAAACCATGTAATCTTTTGGATGTTCAATAATAACATATAACTTCATTTATGGATATCCACTTTTATCTTTCATGTTTATCCGAACTTAAATATAACTGAACCGATCATTTAAATCCATGTAAACAAAGGAGCATGAACAATGAAATTGAACCTTAAACTAATCAAGAAGGCCTTGAATGAAATGAAGAGGGTTACAATAAATAAATTACATATAGAATAGGTTGTGGACTTATAAATTAATAAACCTAATTTTTTTATTCATGTCTTTAATAACAAGTGGAGAACACCAACAGATTTAAGGTAACAGATCCTCTCCTTTTCACTCATAATCATGATTGTCCAATATGTTATTCCACATTGTGTGTAATATCAAATGATGGGGTATGTTTATGCACCGCCCCCATAATTATCTATTTATTTATAAGTGGTTAGAGACCCCATCTATTTCTCATCAATCCCTCATAGTAATACCTGACACCATGCTGATAAAACCTTAATGAATTTCACCCGACTCTTCTTTGTTATTTTGGGTTTCTTTATCATTCTTTCAAAATGGTGTTATCTTATCTATTTATGTGAGTATTCTAAATTCTATTTAGTTTTACAAAAAATTTATGTCAACCCCCTATCATAACTTTTTTTGGGATATTAATGTTTTTAAAAAATTCCCCCTTTAGAGCATTCCGATAAGTAAACCTGTTTAATGGAGACTTCCCAAATTTTTACCAAATATTCAGATGCAATATATCCTCTATTTTAATACACCATTATCTTTATGAAATGTGTATTTTTATTTTGAAATCCTTCTTGGTTCAATTACTGTTTTATATAAAAGATTTTCCTCATTCCTATTTGAAAAGATTTGTAGTATTTTCATTAAAACCACAGAAAAATATTTTAATGTTAATGTGTCTTAAATACATTTCATATATGTTTACACTTTTATTTGTCACCACCAACCATGATATATGCATTTTTTTTGAATTTCTTTGTATTTTATAATCCTTTCCTTTCATTGACACTTTCATTACATGCCCATTGGTTATGATTTAGGTGATGATTGTGGTACCCAATTCAGTCAATTGGTACCCTTTTGTTTATGTATGTTTTATTATGTATTATTATCTATTTGGTAAGATTATTTATGTGGAATGAATATTCCAGAAAATTTTGGGATGGTTCTGCCCAGATAGCGCTCCAATGCATTGGGTATAGTTATGTTGTAAGGCCCCGACCCCATTTTCCCTGAGTCGGTGCATTATTACATAACATTGGCATGATCACAAAAGATCAAATCTCGAAAGACCAATTAGTTTAGTAGCCTTGGAATCACTAGATAAATTCACAAAGTTTACATTACATCATAAAGTGAAAATTACAACAACATATTGTCTCCACACTCATATCCCCTTATTCTATCCCTGCAGGTCATTCATAAAATACTTCTTCACATCCTAGGAAAAATAAAACATAGAAAGGGGTGAGCTCAAATTCCCAGTAAGGATAACAATATAGCGGAAACATTCATAAATAAGCATAAACATTTAAGGCAATGTATAAATGAAACAAAATCCTTTTAAACTTGAACTTCATCATAATATGGTAGAAATAAAATGAAATAATTCAATTTAATTATTCACATTGATATACTAATAGTCGAATAATCACATGCAATATCAATAACCACATTCATAATGACGTAATGCATAATTCCAGACTATCATAACCACGTTGCCAAGGCCTCGTGCCATGACTACAAATGAGATTCTGTCAAGGCCTCGTTCCAAGACACTAGATTGTCTCATGAGACCTACTAATGCATCAAGGAGCTATATCGGGCTCCACCTGTAACTTACAATGTCCAATTCAATCCTTATATTAACAAATTTAAACATTACATAAACATTCGTATTAAAACTAGCATATGAAATTTAAATAATTTATCCATAAACCATGAATGGTATAAAAATAACACATCCCCAGTCAAACATAACACAAAACCTTCAATACAATATGGAAGTTTTGTAACATAATAAATCAACATCAAATAACCTTAAAATCCATCAAAGGATGTTGACATAGATGAAATCAAAACTATTTGAGAGAAATATCTATTTTTAATCATTTAAAAGTAGCAGAATTATAAAATAAAACATTTACTTTGAAAATATTATTATAATCTAGTAAGTGATGATTTGATGATTTTACAATGGTAGAAAATAGCTGTACCCACCGTATAAGTTAAAAAAAGACATTCTTACATTAATATTGTCGAAATGGTTAAAACGGACCATGTTTGGAAAGAGACGAAAAGATTCCTTTATAAACATCTTATAAAAAGTCAATAAGGGTATAAATGAAATTAACCCATAGTTTATAAAATAGTATGAATGATTTGAAATACATTTTTTAGATTCATGGATGTGGACGATAAATAGGTCATAGTAGATAATTACATATAAACAACCTAGGATAATGAAGAGATAGTGCAATAAACCATAACCTTGTACTTTTCCTTGGTCGAGGGTAGTTTAACCTCCTGTCTATTGGTGAAATAATTTTTATTAAATTATTAAAGAATTATATACATTAATATGATATCATATATGATCTTTTTAACATTGATTTGTTAATAATATCTTAGTATTATCATCATTTTGGGTGTTAACTTACTTGTTTTCTTTTATATGTTTTGTTACATAAGTCATGTTTCTTATGGATAGGTTGTATCTTCTTCATATAGATAATTATATCAAGTCCTTAAATATTATTTTTAATCATCAAATTATAATTATACTTGAATGGATACAAGGGGGAATGAATCTCATCGCGTTCGTGGAGACAGTAGTCCGTACGTACGCACGAACACTACTTCCATTTCATTTTTCATTTTAAAATGAATCAAAACCAAATGATACATTGATATATTATTAATAAATTATAATATAATATCATATATGTTTTACTTAAGTTCATTAACACCATCCTTTATATGTTCGATGTATGGTATGAACGAGTCATATCACTTTGAGGGGGCTGTAGTCCGCACTTCCTCAAATGAAATTATCGTATATATATACAACTTCTAATAAATAATGGTATTCTATAAAATGGAATTATAGAAGATTATATATAAAATAAATATCATTAATATCATATTTAATTATAGTTCATTCATAATGGCCACCATGAGATGTGGTAGGAGATAATTGAACAATCATCATTTCGTGAGACGTTTGGTTTCCATCCACAGAAACATTATGTTATTCACCAATTATATGGAGGTGTGTGTAAGTGTAGTTCAAATATTTATCATAAAAATATTCTAGTTTATTTAGTATACTGGTGTTGTTTCAAAAGAAAATAATAAGAAGAGTTTTGGGGTTGGAAAAGAAAAATAAACGAAAATAAGCTAAGATAAATTGTTACCTTTAATTTGGGTAACTCACTTTGGTTTGAACCAAAAAGGAGTCTTCAATTGCCTTCTGCCTAAGGTAAGGATTCTAAGATGAGGAGAGTGATGTAGGGAGATTAATTGGGCAGAGGATGGATGAGCAAAAAGGCTTGATAGGTGTGACTAATTGGTTAGAATTGTTGTCCTTTTATAAGGGGGTGGAGGGGCTCTTAAGGGAAAAATTAAAGTATTATTTAATAATAAAATCATATTCGGTTTCTAATGGATTCAAAGTGAATTATTCAAAGTATATGGTGGGGATAGGTCGAAAAAAAATCAACCAATATCTTTTGGACAAGTTTGGGTCACTATTTTTCCCCTATCTTTTAGATTTATCTCTTAGTTAAATGGTTTGACATTTACCATGTCTCTTTGTATTTTTATATTATATAGTCAATAAACATACTATAAACAGCCAAACAAACCCCAAGTGGTTATTTAATGACATACCTATCATAATATAAGTCCTTTTTCTGATCTTTATATTTTTAGGAAAATTATATCAATTAATAATATAATATTTGTTTTAAAAAGCTCCTTTATGTCAATTTTGACACTATTTAATAATTTATTATTGTTAAAGTCATAATAACTTTAATAATTCAAAAAAAATTCATTTAATCAATCCTAGAATGTCATATGAACAAATAGCATTCGTGTAATTCATTAAAAGTCAAAAATTATATTTATTTTTGTTTTTATAATATCAATTATTTTAATATTTCACTAATAAGATAATTACTGCATCATCATTTTCACAAAAATAAATTAAATTTTTAAATGTCTAAAAATTATAAAGATAATAATATTATGTAGGAAATGGTTTTATCTTGCTAATGAATATTTATAATCGAATTTATCTTATGTATAACCCAATATTAAAAAACTTTTAGTTAATAAACATTGATTTTAACTCTTTTAACTCTTCTTTGAAATAAATAATAATAAATGTTATAATCTAATCCAAGTGGACCAAAAAGGTTTATATATTATTCCTAAGGTTGTTTTTGGTCGAATTATACTTATCCAATAGAATTATGAAATGTTTTAAAGTAATAATAAAATCATTTTTACCCTTAGTTACCCTTTTTTTACCGTGTTAAATAAATGTATACAGTTACTATTCACCAAAAATTATTTTTATCTTACTAAACCACATTTTACTCATTGATATTAACTGTGTCTCTCGGATTTTTGAAATTCCACTCCCAGAAGTGGTAAAATTTTGTTTTATGTGAATTTTCAAATTCTCCTAGGAGGTGGGTAAAAGACGGTGAAAAGTTAAATAAAATTTTTTTATATCTAAAATTATTATAAACTGATTTCAATTAATTACATTGAACATATATAGGTATTATGTGTCTATTTTGAAATAAATTAAATTTAAATAAAATAAATAATTATTTAAATAAAAATTCGGTTTTAAACTATAACTCAGTGTTTTTCACTATTCATCAAAAATAAAAAGTTTTCCGAAAAAAACCAAAAAAATTGCACTAAGATAAATTTGATATTATGATTTCATTAATGAATTCTATTTTACAATATTCAAAACATAGAATTTTCATTTATTAATTTAAAAGTAATTCTCGCTGTCAAAACCAAAAGGCGTATTTTTAAGAAATAATCACTACCAAAAGTTTGACACTTCTTTATGTCCAATTTCAAAGTGAAATTACTTATAATGAACATCATTAGATTAAATGGTAATAATATAATCTATCTATACTTCCAAACCATTAAAATGTGTAATTTAACAATATTAATTATTTTTATTTTAAAAGTTGTTTTCAGTTAAAATATAGTATTTTTCACTATTCATGCAAATATGAAAGTTATCAGAAAAACACCATAAAATTATTGAAACTAAATTATTATTTCTTGATTCTAAAGAATAAGTTTATTATGAAAAAAATGAATATATAAACGTTTCAAATATTGGATTTAAAAAGGCTTTTCCATTAAAAGATGGTAAATTTGCATTTTTTTTTAAAATACTTCTTTTATCTAAAAAAATTTATTGGTTCTTACATTATGTCTAAAAAACTCATAACATAGATTATAAAGTTATAAAGATTATAGAACGTTCAAAATTCAGTTAATACTATTCATAACCGCTTTTGAACAACTTTTTTGGTAAGTCATGTTGCGCTAGAACTCGTTGTTGCGTGTAGTGCAAGTTATTGAATTACTTTGAAGAAATAATGTACTATGAAATCTTGGGGTGTTACATATGTTTCATTGGATTAGATGTGAAATGGGATTGACAGTAATCCTTGACCCATACTAAAGAAATTTTTTATCATTCTTCCACATTTATGTGATTCCATGTTTATAGGAACCCATGCTTATATGACATGATTTATTATGTTCCATGCTTTAGATATCATTAGGTCAATCCTCCTAACTTAGATGCTTAAGATGCATCCTTATTTTCTTTTCCTTATTGATCTTTTCAGAACATCTCTTTTTTCATGTGTTTCCTAGGGTACCCTATGCATATTTACGGGCTTAAAGGAAGTTAGGATCTCTTTATGGAGATTAAATAAAGATGTGTTTTTTAGCCCCATGTTTTATGTTTTTTGTTCCTAGTCTTCCAAGACACTAAACTTAAGGATCCTTGGCTTGTACTCTGATTTATAACTATTATTATAATCATTTAATGTTATATGTAAAAGGATTTTGTCACTAAATTTCCTATATGTGTAACCTTTTAGGAGTTATATTTATTTGACAATAAAAAAATTGTTATTTAATTATTTTATTTACTGCTAAAAACTGACTTCCATTGTTGGCCCACGATGACCAATGTTAGGATCCTCCTAAGTAAATCATACCATCTTGAGTTCATAAGTGGTCTCATATTTTTAATCCATCTCACCATTCATGAGTTATACGTATTTGGAAAATAAAATAATTTTATAGAAAAATTTTATTTACGGTTATGCCATTTTTGGGTTTTCTCACTGGAGGCATGCGCTAACTAAACATAAGTCCCTCCTAGGGTAAACCCACAATCCTAAATTGAATGGTGCCCTCAGATATCAAATCTGGGAAACTGTTTAAGATTTATTCCACTTTTTCAAGAAAAATAAGCACATTAGCTATTTAAATATTAACATTTTTCGACGGATCATTTCGGCCACTCCATGCCTTAGAATCATGTGCCGTCATTTTTTGATGTCTTGTAATAATTCCATATAATTAAAAAAATTATAAGTAACTTCCTGAGTCTACATGGGCAAGGATTATTTTAATATTATAAGGATATATACAGTGATACTCATAAGACAAGATGAAGAGAATATGTATCCTTTTATTCTAAATATGGAATTTCATTAGAGACCGCAATGTCATATATTTTCTCACACTCAGATATTTTATTTCCATTGCCAATCTGGTCATTTCCTATCATTACATAGATAGATTTACTTCTTTTTATGTACTAAAAACATATAAAATAACCTATAATGAGAATATAAAAGATAATCATGAAATTTTATACTATCACATCATCAATGGATATCAACTGATAATATTGTTCCTCATTTGATATATTTTCTGTAAGATAAATCAATTTTTCTTTGTAATATAATTTGTCTTCCATATATCATATGATAATTTTATAACATAAGATAAATTGAAACTGATGTAGAATTCACTTTTCTTCAACATATGTTGGCCAATATAATTATCATATGATAATTTTAGACATTTTAATTTCATTTTCTACGTAACTAAATATATCCCTTGAACATTGTAAGAAAATATACTTGTGTAATAATAAAATTGACCATATAGATTAAGATTGATACAATTTGAAACACATACAATCATTTTCATAATAAATGTTTGTGTTTTTTGAATAATAAAAACACATAGAGGGGAGATTTATTATAATAATACATTTTTACAAAAATATACCCCTTTTTTATTATCACAAAACCCATTCAATGGAAAATAGATATTTTCTAATTTTATATTAATTTGGTTAAAAGGAATATTTTTATTTTCATCCAAAATTTCCTTTTGAAATAAGAAATAACATCACAACACAACTAAAATTTCGTATTTCTCTTTTATTCTTTGCATTTTTTTAATATCAAAATGCATTGTAGGAAGTAAAACATTTCATATTGCACATAGATATTAACAATCATAGTTTTTTCAGAAATATTAGTTCATTATAAGTAAGTGAACTATCAGAGAATGATATTTAATAAATATATAAAGAGTGAAATGAAATTATAATTCAGAATGATAAAATTTCTAAATGCAAATACAAGACGATGAGAGACATCACATAAAAGTCATAAGAAAGTAAAAAAGTAAAAGAAAGCCATAAAAATTCAATAAAAATGTAAGTGTAAATCCATGCAGATGTTTAAAACTGATTAAAATATTTAAAATATAGTATAAATGTTAGCATAATTCAAAAGCTTTATCAAGACTCAACCATCAAAAAAATAACATCACAAACATCATGAGATATAAGTATCAACGTTTTCTATAAAAACTATTTTCAAGATGTTATTTTTTGAATGATAGGGGTTGGTTTTGAACTAATGAAAATAACATAAATTGAGAGTCATATGTTGTACCAAAGACATCTCCAAAAGTTATTGACGAAGCTACAAGTTCAGTATGATATTCATGATCAATCCTCACTTGTGTTGATTAATTATTGTGTGAATATTTCTATTCTCTTGCCAATTCAATGTTATTTATATGTGTAAATGTAATTTAAATAATGGTTTAGGGATGGATAAATATTTATCTATCAAAAATGTATTGTATTTTATGGGTTGATCCACAGAGGGATCAATAATTTTATTTAGGTGTTGAGAGGAAAATGAATAATGATTACAAATTTGGGTTCCATGTAGCATTCTACAATAGATATGAAAGAGTGCATATAAAAATCTTTAATTATTATCACTAACTCATTCATTCGGAAGTTTATAATACTTTTACATCCACTACACATCCTTTGAGATAAAATTATAATAATTTTCTAAGAGTTTCCATTTCTTTTCACAACTAGATATCAGGTTCCTAAAAACTTGTACTTGATTATCTAACAACCCCATGAAAAATCATAATTTCTATTTTATTAGAGGGATTTAATCTATTAGTGGATTCTTTAAAATCACTAATCTCAACTTCATCATAATCTGAGTGACTCTTCTTGAGGTTGTTCATCACAGCTTCATGAATATAATTAACTTTCTTATAAATTTCCTCACAACTATTTTCAAAGGACCTAGCTACATTTACTAAAAGGGTAAATATGAAAATTATTCCATTATTTAGGTGAAAATATTTTTCCTAAGATTTTATATTATATTTAGTAAGAATAGAGCATAATCTTTGTATTGATTAATCAACAAATACAAAATTTTATTTTATCGCAACTAGAAGTGTTCGAATTTCATTAGCAACATATTTTTAAAAATCTTCACCAGTTTATTTTTTCATAATTTTACACTGATGTGAAGACACATCTGTAGTGATAGAGTCAATAGCTAGTGATAAATTTATGAGCCTTGAGTAAATATATGAATTTAAAATGATTCCATGAGTTGGTTGTTCTGAATATTTTTCAAAATAAAATTGTGCCAATGTTTTAATTTCTTGAAAATAATCCATAGAGACAATCTATTCACATATTATTTATTCTTGATTTTGTCTTTTAGAAACTTGAAATTTTAGAGTCCTGAAATTAGAGGCCATCTTTGAAGAGGTTTTTTCAATTTTGGGTACTTAATTATTCTAGGTACCTTGAGAAACATGGGAGTTCATTTTCTGATGAACTTATATACTCTTTTAATGAATATATTGATTTTCATAAAAATTTAGTTTATCATCCTCCTGGCATGACTCTTGTGAATATGTTTTTCTTGGTCATTTTCAGCCATTTATTCCATTTATTGAGACTGATAGGGGACTAAAATCAGAGATAGACTTGTCTGTATAGAGATATTCTTGTCTTCACCAATGTAAAACATCTTTGTTATAGTTTTTTTATCCATTCATCTATCATTTAAATTGGTGGGGAGGAAGAAATGTGGAGTGTTACTTCCTAACCTGTTACTTGAGATCCTATAGAAATACAAATACTAACTATCCTTCTCAAACTGAGAGCTTCTTCATCATTATCAATGCTTTTTATACATTGAGATTGATGACACAATTCATCGTCAAATATTGGTGTTGTATCCAAATTGGATCACTCCCCTTAACTCTGAGCAGGGTAAATTTAAGGTATTGAACAATAACGAATCAATGTTTTTATAGGTAAATACCAATGAAACAAACTATTCCCAAAAACAATTTTATTTAGATTCATCAATCCATAAAATTTCCTTGCATCATTATCATCCAAGACAACTATATCATTTCAAATGATTATGGAAAGTAATCTTCTGTAAGGATAAATGTTTAAAGACTTATTCTGAATGCGGAACATATATGTGCAGCTATATCAAGATATGTTGATTAGATTTTCAATCCTAAATAGATAATCCAAGGAAACATCATTAAAAATAATACTCTCATAATCATAATTTCTTTGGTCAATCGTTGACTAAATGAACTTTATCAGTGTCATCATTTCTGGTTCTCAGTTATTTAATTACTTATTCTTCACAATAGTAGTTCAAAATAGTGATATCATGATTTTTTCATGAGTAACACCACATATAGAAGATATATTGGTGTGAATGAACATATAAACATCATGAGAATGTTTCAACATTTCAGCAAGCTTGACTGATGTTAGGGATGACACTTTTTGTGTTGACTATTGCAGTGATTGTGTCCTCATATTTATTGAAAATAAAAGATACAGACTCCAAGAAATATTAATTTTCATTACCAAAAAATGTATGGGATCATGAGGAATAAAAACATATTCCCATACCTCATGAATTAAATCCATCTTCAATAACATATTTGTTCTGTCAACCTACTTGAAATCCATGGATCTATTGCTCCACGTATTTCTTCATATATTCTGCCATTTCATCACACTAGATAAACCAACATTGTATCCTTTGGTTTTTTTCATTTTCAGATGATATAGGGATTGGAAGATCGATATAGCTAGGGTAGAAATGATTTCAGTGAAGAGAAAGAATGGTTCAATTGGTTTTATTGTTGTTTTGGGAGTACAGTTGATACTAAATTTTGTTTTTTATGATATTTTAGGGGTTTCAAAGTAATATTAGAGTAATTATTACTAATTATAGGTGACATGACATATGTGATGGGACTATTACTTGAAATAGAGGAAACAATATATAGTTAAATAAATTAAATAGCTTGCTCACTATAATATATATATAATAAAATATTACTTCATAAAATTAAACATACCTAATTAAGATTTAATGAACTTAATTATGTTAACATATATGGGTTTATAAAATATATTTGTAAATTTTTTTCTAGGTAAAAAAATTATAAATATTCATCACCTTTTTTGGATGATCTATTAAAAAATTATCTGTTAAGTCAATGTTATTTGTTTATGAATGTTTTATTGGATTATTTCGAATATAGATAGCACTAGTGAAATAACATTTTATTGATACATGATTAAAATCAAATCCCAAATCCATTAAGGTGTGTTTCATCCTTAAAACCTATGCAAGAATATTCCATCAAAAATATAGTCATCTTCGACATTTGATAGTGCCACAAAATGTTTCTTTTTAACATGACTAAGATAAATGATATTTTCAAATAAAATGATAGGTTCCTAATGTGATTTTACTATGAAATCTACATACATAGAAATAATCATCCGAGTATGAAACTAAATTAAAATAAAGGTTTTTGGAAGAAGACTAAGGGATAGAGTTATGGTTCCTTTTAAATATATTCTAATTATTTTTGTATCATTTAAATGTGATTATTCTGGATTAGATTAAAATATTTCACAAATACATTCTAAAAACATGCTGTTAGGTCTAATTGAAGTAAGGTATAAAAAAATTATAATGATTCATCTATATAACTTTTTATCATTTGGTTTTCTACATTCCTAAGAAGTTCACTTTTTCAGATGTTTCATAAATGTGTCCACTTCTTTTTTTTCTATCATCTTTAGAAGTAGATACTTTCATGGAAACATTATCATTTTTTATTATTTTGGGATCCTTGTTTTTAGTTTATATCTTGACGTAATTCATCATAAGAGTTCCAATGAGATCTTTTATCTTGAAATATTTTATGTGTTTATATTGTCTAATAGTAGTTGAGATTCTTCTACACCTAGGTGGTAATCATTTTGGAATATTTAATGATTTCTTTGGTTTTGTTATTGCAATTTCTAGAGTAGAAATGTAATTTATGATCTTAATGAGTATCTATTTAGTTGAGTAATACTTTATCCTTCATCCATTTTGAACATGTCTTACATAAAACAGGATATATCATATCTTGAATCCTTTACATTATCAGTACCATCATATTATACTACTATAGTAGTCCACATTTCATGAGTTTATTGACATTCAGAAATCCGGTTAAACTCATTCAGTCTTAATCTACAGACAATGGAATTCATAGCTTTGATATGTAGATCACAATTTTCATTAGCTGTAGAATACCAGGTTTTAGGTTTTGGATTAGAAATTATATAGGGTCCAACTACTTTTAGATAGACATTTAGACCAAGATTGTTAAGATAAATGATCACGTGAGCTGTACTACAACCACATTTTTCACTATTTAAGTACAAAGATCTAAAAATTGATATATCATCTCTAATATCATCCAAAATATCAATTTGACAATATATATTTGGACATCAACCTTTTATAGTTGAGAACTCAAGGGTCACATGATTGATAAATTATATTCCCAAGATAATGATTGATTAAATAACTCAATAGATGTGAATTGATTTTTTAATAGATTATTTAAAATAAATACCACATTATTCGATGTATGCCTGTAAAATTATAATTCATAAGAGTGTATTAAGAACAAATTTAAAATGTATTGAAAGGAAATTTAACACATATTTTCATAGTGGTTTAGGAAATATAAATCCATTAGTCCAATCCACTAATGCTCTACACCATTAGCATGGTGATATTCACTAAATAACCCCTTTATCTAGGGATCCCAGCTAGGTGAAAGAAAAAATAACATGATACTAAGGTCCATGATATTTAAACCAGGATATCCCATTACAATTCAGGTCCATTATCATAACCACACTCATAATAAGTTTGAAAAAAAATTATAAATATGATACAATGTTTGATAAGTTATTGCTGCAAAGAGTTTCATGGAAGAAACTGATAGAAAATGAAGATTTGTATTGAGAAAATATAAGCATTAAGCATAGATCGGGATAATCATCAGTTTAACTGATGAAACAGATAAGATTATCACATAAAATATAGATTTTATGTATGTATAGATATCTATTGTTATATAGAAAATCTTTATTTTGATATCTTTATATTCATTGATTCCACACATGCATCATCTTGTGTTGTTCCCAACTGTTCCTTATATAAGTATTTTTAACAAGATAAAGAATAATTCAAATGGTCAAATGATCTATATGGTGATCATGATGAGACAGGCTAAAGAGAGTATGTATCAGTTTATTGAAAATATGGAATTTATTTTGAAACTATAATGTTAGCTATTTTCTCGCTCCCTGAATTTGTTTTCCATGGTAGGTCTTTTACTGTATGATCGTTCCTTAAAAATATAAAAATATATTGATGTACTAAAACTTTATTAAATTTATTATCATCATATTAACAAGGATGATCATGAAATTCTGTATTATCCTTTCTTCAAAGGATATCGGAAGATCATAATGTTCATTATTGGATATCATTTCTGTAAGATAAAGTAATTTTGCATCTTAATATTATTATTCATCAACAAATTGTAAGATAATTATTATGTTTAAGAAAAAGTGTTACTTATGTTTCATTCAATTATTTTCTACTCCTTTTAGAAAAGAAAATTCTCTTAATATAAATCCTTATCTTGTTATTTCTATTTCCGGGGTAACTAAATATGTTCACTAAACTTCATAAGATAATATACTTGCATAAGATAAATACTTGGACATGTATCATAAAATGGATAGAATCTAAAACACTTGAGAAAATAGTTAGAATAAAAGTATATATTTTTTGAATCATCAGAATAGATACATAATTGATGTATTAGAACATTACGCTTTACAATAAACATTTACTTTATTCACTATATAATTATTACTATCCATGAAATTATCACTATGAAAAATTCAATGTATAAATTTTTATTCTATATTTTATGATTAAATGGAATTTATTTTTCAATTATTTGTCCCTCTATATTGATTATGATTTATTGAATGTGTTTTAGTTAGTAATGATTCATGTTCGCATTGTATATAACCCTTACTGAGCATTTCCTCTCACCCTTTTATTTTTTTTCATTCCCTAGGTTATGAAGATGAAATCATCGAATAAGTGACAAAGAATTATTTTATTATTATTCGTTATATTCTATTTTAAGTTAACAATTTAATGAGGAAAACATTTATGTATCTACTTCTTCAATACTAAAAAATTGGTTAATCCTTGGTGATGGGATCTCTTGTATCTATTCTATTTTAATAAAATAACCACTAACTCTAGGATACTAAAATTTGTGTGGTTACAATTTCTATTGTATGTGTATACAAATGAATTAATACACATTCATTTGAAATAATTTTTATCCATTAGTTATTCTTTTTAGTATTATATCGATTATGTTAATAATCCAAATTTAGATGGCCAGGTACATAAATTTAGGGATAAATGTGATTTTTCATCTTCTAATATATATATATATATATGTATATGTATATATGTATATAAATATTCAGGAAATTTAATTATTTACAACATATAAAATTTTATTATCTAAGTTCTTCCGTCACATTTGATTATAGAATCATCATTCCAAACCATGTGTCACAATCTCGCTTCTTAGAATACATGAAAGGAATGTAAAGAAACAATAAAAATATGACTAATGACACATTTTTTGCCTATAGGGATGAACTTCACATCATCACAACTCATATTGTGTTCAAAATGAATAAGAATGAATTTTTCCATTTTAAAGTGACAATTTTGTTTAAAATGACTACCATAAGCATAATTCTGGGTAAAAATGATTTAAGTTCCTTGAAAATCTATGAAAATGATCACTGATACATTTTTGGAAGATATCAATGAACTACAAAAAATTATAAATTATAGTGTGGTTGAAATAACCTTGAATTTATTTTTTCATTTTAACCATTTATGAGGAAAAAATCCATATAAAAATACTCTAAACTAAAAAAATGCACTTGAATTATTAAAAAAACTCTTCATAAATATTCTCTAATTAATTTTCAATCATTAATAAATCAAAACATTATTATGAATCATGATGTGGTTATTATTATTATTGAAAATGAGGGCATTAAATTTAAAAGTGACATTTTAGATCAAAATGCATGTCATGTGCTCAATTCTATGAAAATAGACTTAGGTTCTCATGAAAGTATCTAAAATGAAAATTGATTAATATTTTACTTTTTAATAATTAAATGAACTCTAATTTATTTCATTTTATTCTTAGAATGACTAAAATCCATATTTTCAACTTAAAAGCGACAATTTTGTTTGAAACATGCAACACATTTTCAATTCTAAAAAAACACATATGGAATATCATGAAACTCATAGAAAATGGCCACATGCTAATTTTTTTTAATGTAGGAATGAACTAAAAATAACTAAAACTTTTGATATGGTCAAAATTAATGGGATCACATGTTTTCAATTTAAAAGTGACATTTTAGGTCAAAAAACCCATCACATTCTTGATTCTGAAAAAGCATGCAATGATTTTCATGAATCCCTAGGAAGTTGACAATTAACACATTTGTTGCATGTAATAATTAATATAACATAATTATGACCCATTATGTGGTCTAAATTACTTAAAATGTATTTTTATATTTGATGTTACATTTTACATCGAAATGTGTGTCACATTCGCAATTATGAGAAAATGCACTTGGAATGTCATGAAACCCTAGAAAAATTACTCTCAACACATTTTTGGAATTTATAAATGAACTAATTTTCATTATGACTCATGGTGTTGTTAAAATGACTGAGTACATATTGCTTCATTTTAGAAGTGAAATTTTAGTTTGAATGGTGGGTCACATGCTCAATTTTGAGAAAACACACTCAGAATATCATGAAACTATTAAAAATGATCATTTACAAAATTTTATCAGGTTGGAAAAAACTTCAATCATTCTTGATCAAGGTTGTGACTGAAATAAGAAAACATATTTTTCGTTTTAAAAGTGGCATTTTAGTTCAAAACGTATGTCACATTATATATTGAAATAAAACAAGCTTAAATGTTATTACTCTCTATAAAAATATATACTTATGAATTTGTGGCATTTAATAGTTAATTGAACATAATTTTTACTTGTGGTATGGTCCCAATGAATGAGAATATGCATTTTCTATTTAAAAGGGGAATTTTAGTTAATAACACACATCATAAGATCAACAATGAGAAAAATTGCATGGATTATCAATAATATATATAAAAATGAATATTGAAACATTTTTGGAATGTAGAAATTAATTTCATGACATCTAGACTCATGATGTGGTTTTAATTACCTTAAATAAATTTTTTATTATGTTATGGGTTTATGAGGTGAAAAATGTGAATCAGATACTCAAAACTAGGAAAAAGAACTGTTATTGTGATGAAACAATACTTCAATATTAAATAATTCTTTGAAACATGTAGGAACAAATCACATGTCAATCTGAGTCATCGTGTTGTCGAAAAATTTTGTAAATGTATTCATTCAATTTAAAACCATAATTTTAATTCAAAACTTGAATTACAAGCTAAATTCTATGAGAACACAATCAGATCAGCATGAAACTATAGAAAACAAATTTGAATCATTAGTAACATGTGGGATTAAATATCACACCACATTGACTCACATGTGGTCGGAATGACCAAAATATGTATATTGAATTCAGATGTTACATTTTAGTTCTAAATGTGTGTTTCATTCTAAAATTTTATAAAACACATTTATAATCTCATGATAGTCTATTAATGTAATTATTGATTTATTTTTGGCATGTTGCAATGAATCGTATATCATTTTGATGCACTATGTGTTCAGAATAAATGAGAATGTATGTTTTTTAATTTAAAAAGTTACATTTTAGTTTAAAATGCATGTCACATGATAAATTTTATGTATATATTCTTTGATTTTAATGAAGAACTATGAAGATAACCATTAAAATATTTTTGTTATATATGAATGAACTGCATATCATTCTGACTAATGATGTGGTTGAAATAACCAATTTTTTTTGAATTTAAAAGTAAGATCTTAGCTCAGAACTTCTGTTATATGATTACTTCTGATAAAAAAACTGATAATTCATTAAAACACTATTAAAATGATCATTGACACATTTTTAGAATGTAGGAATGAATTGCGTTTAATTTTGTCTTATAGTGTGTTTGGAATCACTGAAAAACATATTTTCAATTTAGATGTGACATTTAATTCAGAACATCAGCCACATGCTTAATTTAGATCTAACATGTTCAGAATTCCATTAATATTTATTGAAATGGTCAATGATGAATTTGTTCCATGTTGGAATAAACTTCATGTCATTCTAAATTGTGGTTTCTTTAGTATGACCTTAAATGTATTTCTACATTTCAAATTAGTTTTAAATTAATTATGTGTGATTAACAAAAACATTTTATCTATTATTAATCATATATTATTCATTTAAATTATAAGTACATATCTTAGGTTTATTAAAAATCAATGCATTGGTGTTTCATCATACCAACATTTGGAATTTTTTTATGTAAATGTTTTGTTAATAACTTTAAAACTATACTAAATTTACAAATATGATGTCAAAATAATGAGATTTATTTATTTTTTATATTAGGTCAACTCTGGTATTAATCAATAATGTTATATTTAATTTTTTTTTGGGCGGATGATGTGCCACTAAATAATTATTTCACCATTATCACGATATATTTCCCATATCCTTTTTATTGTTGACAAAGGACCCCCACTTCTATGGCCTATATTTATCAGTGGTTGTTTAATGTTGAGAGGAGATTTTTTTTCACTGGAAAAGATTTAATCTGATATAATGTAATCTGATTAAAACCATATAAAAATATATCAATTTAATGGTCTCAATAAAGCAATAATATATTATATCATATATTTTTCAATGATATTTTGTGGTTACATGAAACGAAAATTGAAAAATTAACAACACAGTTGAAATTAATGTTTTCAAATTATCCATAAAAACAAGATTCTTACTTGAATCTCGTGTGACTCATGTATATGCATTAAAAGATTGATAAATATTTTTTAACTATAAATTATCTTCTATATTAGATTACTATATTTGATATTTTGTATTTTACATTAGTGAATTTTTTTCAACTTTTAAACAAAATTCGTTTATATTTATTTTATTTGTTATATTCCAAATTGATATTTCTTCCAATAATATTGATTAATTGGATATATTTTCAATTTTTATATCATTAATGTTTTTCATTATCATTTCATTATATTTTTATTTTCATCTCTATTATTTAGTTATTATTTAATTATTTTCTATAACTACTATTAATTTTCATTTAAAAGATTTAAAATTAATTTTTATCATTTATTACATTATTTTACGTTTTTTTATTATGTTACTCTAATAGTTAAATTATTAATAAAAAACTTTATAAACATAATTTTCCACCTGCATTTTTTGTATATTTCACTTAAAAATATATTAATTATACATTTTATTGAATATATTTCTTAATATAAAATATTATAAATTTTTTTTGGAAATATTTTTACCTTTATATTTTTTTATTAATCTATACTATAATATTCTTAATTGAATTATTCACTGACATTGATTTTTTTCATTAGAGAGTAATTTATTTCTTGTAGTATTGATTAATTTATGATTTTATACTCTTTTAACTTATTCTATATTTAATTATTATAATTATATATATATCATTGTTTTTTACTCTATATTTTTTAAAACATTACATAAAAATTATGATTCATATTTTCAATTTTTATTAATATTTTACAGTTATGTAAATTTTTTTATTTATATTTATTTTCTTGATTATAATAAAAAATTATACAATTCCCAATTATTGATTTTCATAAATATTTATTAATTATACTATTTTAATTTTTATCATGACATCTATAATTATAATATTGTATCATATATTTTATAATTTCAATGATAATTTAATTTTTTAAATTTTTTTATTATTATATTACTAATTTCAAATAGTTTTTTAAAATAAATAGTCTAAAAAATTATATAAACATTTACTAAACCACATAGAGTATAATTTTTAATATCCTCAATGTTAATTAAATTTTAAGATCATATACTAATGAAATAAATTTTTACCATTATTTTTCATTTAAATTTATTTTGTATTAATTTATATAAATATTTTTCTTATTTCCTAAATTTTATATGTTTTTATTTCTTTATTTATTTATATTTAAAATTATTATTATCCTTCCTATCAAATTTAATATTTTATTTGTTAATTACGATAATATTTTGTTTTATTTATTTATTCGTTATCATTTTTTTCATTAGATGTTAATATATTTAGTTATAAATGAAAATTTATTTTTCATTATATTTTATATACTATGTTCTACATTTATTATTCATTTAGTTTTGATTTCACTTTATTTTTTGTCTTCATTTTATTCCTTTTCCATTTTATGTTCTCTTATCCCGATGTGATGGACCAAATATATATATATATATATATTTACTATTATTTATATTTTCCCCCAATATAGATTAATTTTCTATAATGTCAATTTTTTAAACCATATTTTTTCAATTTTTTTATTTTCTTACTATCGTATTTTTTCAAAATAATTAAATGATTTTTTGTAAAATTTTATATAAATTTTAAATAAATTTTATATTTAAAATTTTATTTTTATTTGTATTTAATTACTTTCTGAATTAATAAATAATGAATTCAAATTTCTCAAAAAAATAATTTAATTATTTTAGTTACTTTATCTATTTTAAATTTTAATTTGAACTAAATTAATTTTTTTAAATGATTTTTTATTTTTTTATAATATCATTTAAAATTTATCATTATCTATATTATTATATCAAATTTTTATCTTCAAATTAATTTTATAAAAAAATTACCATCATAGAAAATTTAACTAAACATTACTAATACAAAATATTAACATCATAATAAAATAGAAATAAAATACATAAGAGAAAATAATATCTATGTTTTAAGATCCAAATGCCAAAATAAGATACAAAAAAATTACATATTAAATAATTATTAAATAAATATTCTAAAAATAGAAATAACTATAACAATATTCAGCATCATGATAATCATAAATGATGCAATTTGTGAGTTGGAAATCCAATACATGTTCCCCAAAAGAATTATTAAAGAATATTATGTTACGTTAAATGGTTAATACATTGGACACTACAAGCATATGAATATACAGTGTTTTATTAATGAGAAAACTATAAAAATGGATCCATATGATATTCTTCTTACATTTTTGAGCGTTATCATAAAGTTCATTTGCATATTTTCATCAAAACACTTCACAACTTCTATCCATTTATAATAATGACAAGTCACTACAACGGTTTCACTATAAATTAATCAAAAAGGAATTCCCCAATTGATCCACTACATAAATCCATAAAATAAATCCATCTAACACAACAAAATTTAATACTCATTAAAATTGTGATTATCCACCATTGTGTGCAGCTTATATAGTGTCACCTAATAATACCACATAGTTTGTCTTGTAAATCACTACTGACTGATTTTAACCGAAACCAGTTGGCACCAATACAAATTCTAACATCTCAAAAGCAATCCTACATTTAAATTATAATCAACATTAGAGAAACAACTACTTTCTTCCAGTTTCACACTATAAAAAACGATGTTTTTAAGACTAACGTAAATGAATTAACCATGATAAGGGGGTTGAATCTGGGTGTTTCCCAAATAAAACATCCACTTTATCACGTTCTCCCCTTTCTCAAATTTTATTCCCCAGTCATAAATATCAACATTCAATCTCTCTTCCCTCACATTGTCTCACACGGAATATGAAAAAAATGTATAATTGAAAATCATAAAGTAACTAAATATTTTATTTATATCACCTACACTGATAAATAACAAATGAGCACATATTGATGCCACATTGGTGTTCCAACAACCGATGTACTCTCATTTAGGGATAAAAGTTCAGTCACACTCACTATGTTCCAAGGGACACTACCATGGCTAGGTTTTAGGCTCGTTGACTACTCTTCAAAGTGTAACTTCCTCTTCTTACACTCCAAACATAATGCTTAATTTAAGGTTTCTATGGTTTACATACATTGGACCTCTTCAACAGTTTATAGAAATTTTGGTCACCACTATATCAGTATAAGTAAATTATTTGTATGGTATTGACATTTCAAAATAAAATATTAGATAAACTGGATTTTTCTTCCCTTAAAAATATTCAAAACTATATGAGAAGTACTCTCTATGAATGATTCATATATATATCATCCACTTTTGATGCAAGATGAGAATGACCTCACAATATGAGGGTCAGTTATTTTTCATCCAAATAAGTACCACATTTGCCACTAGAAATTTATAAATGAGGACTTTTCCATATTAGATGAGTCTCATTATACTCTATCTCATCAATAATTAGATATGGTGATATCTGTTACACAAAAATATTTTAGAATAACAACATTATGTTCATTTGGGAACATGACACGTAACAGAAAACTTAAATTAACCATAAAATATTGTTATTTAAATTGGATGTTATAATTGAGACATTTAATTTGTTGGTATGAAAAGTAATAACCACATTAAAATATATATATATAATGTTCCTACTAAAAAATTGATGATTAATTATCTCACCCTGACCCCAAAATCCCAATTTCAGTGAATTATTTTATTAAATTAGAATTACTGCAAAGAATAAAATCCGAATGGACTTAATAGTTTTTTAGTTTTTTAAAATAAGATACTTACAGAAGTTCAACATCATAACATTAAATAAAATACATCATATAAATTCAACTAGAAATATCCACATATCCTAGATTATCCCTAAAATTAATTCATAATATACTTCTTCACATCCTATGGAAAAATAGAACATAATAAAGTGGTGTGCTCAAATACTCCACAAAGTTAAGCAATACAATGGATGATATACTAAACATAAACATTTGGCATGGTGATTAACTAAAAACGCATGCCTTAAAAAATAAACATGACTATAACATGGTAGGAATAATATTTGAATAAATAATTCCATAATAAAAACATAACCTTGAGTATTATACTAGTAAAATAATCAAATTATCTATAAATTACTATATTTATAATGAGGTAATGTTTAAGGTGGGAAATCATAACCACTCTTCCAAGGCCTCACACTAAGGCCAAACATAAATAGGTAAAATCTAAAACTAGTTTGTCTAATGAGATCTACCGATGCATCAAGGGGCTATAGCAAGCCCCACCCATCACATAATATTTCCAATTCATTACACATATGAGAATGACTAAAGGTAAACAAAATATACATTTATTTTGAAACTAACGTATGAAATTTAAATAACATCCCCCAATCATTAAATATGAACACTAACAATTCGAAGTAATATGGTGAATGGTATCAAGATAAAACATCCAAAGTATAAATAAACACAAACAATTATATAAAATATTGAAGATGATATCATAAAATATTAATCAAAATTAAACATAATAATAAACAAGGGTGTTTAAATATATTAAAATACTCATATAGAATAAGCGAGTAATTATTAAGATAAATACTCTTTTACTTTGAAATGAAGAGTTATTTTAGAAAAAAAATTTCATAAAACCATAAGTGAGTTAATGTAGTTATTTTATAAT
Source organism: Viscum album (assembly GCA_963277665.1). Lineage (NCBI taxonomy): Eukaryota > Viridiplantae > Streptophyta > Magnoliopsida > Santalales > Viscaceae > Viscum > Viscum album. The sequence goes on along the minus strand of OY728143.1, from coordinate 1,887,648,659 downwards.
AATATGTGTTATTCTAGAAAATAATTGAGGAAAAATATATTATAGTGTGAATTTGAAATTAGGTAAGGATTTGAGAAGTTTTTTTAAAACGGGGATGTTTATCGGGAAATATTTTTGAAAGATCATTTTAAAACATGTAACTCTACATAAATGATAGAATTATTGTGATTGTTAAATATATATAGGAAATTAAAACTAAATTTAGTAGGACTTTATAATAATAATTAATAATTTAATTGATGTAAGTAGGGAATAGCAATTACCCAAAATAAAATGGAGGTTCTGGTAGAAAACCCTTACCTAATGTTTGAATTTATTTTCCTCTTGACCTTAATGTCCTGGATAATGAAATAAAATAACTAATTAATTACTTCATAACCCTGTATACATATATTTTATTTTTTATTGTTTTATTAAGTTCACTTATGGCATTTTTATGAGTTATAAGATAAATATTTATCTCTCGGGAGTGTTCGTTTCCTTGGTTTTCATTATTAGTATAATTGTATATGAGTATAGAAATTCATGTGAAAAGGGTATAGTTTTCCCAAATTTAATTTATATGTGGTTTATGAACATACAAAAGTTCAAATTTTTATATATATCATTTGGTTATATATTATTAGTTTGGATAATTATTTAAAACATTAGTGATTTTCATTTAAATTATTTTGGAAATATTTTGATCATCCTGAACTAGTTTTGTCATATGAATTTATATTATGTATATATACTAGTTACAGAACATTAAATAGGTTATAATACATATATTATATAATGTTTTAACCATAAAATTTTTCATGACTATACATGAATGAGAAATTAAATAATGAAGGCTTGTCCATAAAAGTTGTAAATCAGGCACTCTTGGAAGATGATTTCATTTTTAAAATAAAAGTGAGAGAGGGAGTAAAGATATTGATGATGGATGTTCAATTAACATGATATAACATCAGTATAGAGTTTATACTGAAGTTATCATTATAATTTTGATACAAGTGGAGAGTGATATAATAAGGAAATAATATAAATTGAAATGAAATCAAAAGAAAATGAAGAGGATTTACCGCTTGAAATATCCTCCTTGAGAACCTCCTCAAGAGAAGGGGTTTTTGTATTTTGGAAAGACCATGATCTCTTAAATATGAGAAGAGAGTACGGAATAATATTTGGGAACAAAATTGATATGCTTTAAGGAATAGAGGTATGGGGATAAGAGGGAATGAGGGGCTATTTTATAGGGAAGAGAGGAGTGATTTTTTTATATCTTATTCATTATTTTATTATTATTATTTCAACACAAGGAATAGTGTTGATTAATGTGGCCAAAAACAATTATAAGTGCATTTGAGTTATATCCAACTATCCTTATGAAATCATTACATCACTTTTGACTCAATAAATCATGTATTTAGCATATATCTTAAATTATCATATTTTATTTATTATAAAAAAATTTAAGTATTTTAGAAAAATCCAAAAAATTCACCCAACCATTTTTATATGAAGAGAATCTAAAATTGGGATCAACTTAATCCAAAAATGTTTATAAATATGTTAAATTTAATTTTTAAAATAAAATCATCATTTACCGGAAAAAAATATTTTTTTATAACAAAAACTGCTTTTATAATGCCGTAAAAATTAACTAAGGTCTTATTAAATTATCCCAAAATCATAGGAAAAATATTTATTTATGAATACATTTTTAAAAAAATGAATTATCTTTTAAAGAAATTTAATAATTATTATATTGTGATTAAATATTTATTACTCAAAAAAATATAAACACTTAATTATTAATTTTATAAACATTCTATTTCATTAATAAGGTGCCTATGTTTTAATTATACTTTCATGGGTGAGGTTTCTATTCCTAAAGATAATATTACTAATTATAATATTAACACTACTATTCAGAAGAGACAATTTATTATTCATAGAAAATGTGTGTTGGTCTTATCAAACTATAAATATATTGCTGAACACAACTATGCATGCATGTTTTTCAAAATTCAAATCACATAAGTTCAAAAATAATTCTTATTGTCTAGTTTATAAAAATGTTTTTTTTCATAAATATTAATTGTTTCATGAATTATATATTAAATTTACTTGTAAATCTTTAGGGTGTTACATTCTTCATTATTTGTTCCTCACACTCACATATCCCTTCTTCAAATTTATAATTTTTTTCAATGTACCTTTATCATTCGAGTCATTTGATTCCAAAACACCTATTATTTAGTGTCTAGAATCTAGATAGGATCTTCATAGTAAGATAAGATAGGTTCCAATTCTAATCATTTATGAGTGAGTACATGAATTACGTCTAGCATGTAATTTCTAAATAATAAGTCATGGAATACATTGTGCGCCTTATAAATGCTAGGAGGAATAGGAAAATGATAATCCAAATAACCAATTCAATCTAGAATTTCAAAATGGTCAATGTAACTCGGGATCTTTTTCCCATTCTTCCCAAATATTATAACACTCTTCCTTGAAAATTACCATATCCATACATTCTATATAACAATAAATGGGGTCCTTGGAAATACTCATTTTGTTTATAACTTGATGATCTGTCCTGATTATTAAATTATCTACCATATTTTTCTTTATTAAGCAGCTCCAAATTTTGACTTTCAAAATATGTGAATAACATTGTCATGTGTCCTCTTGAAATATAGTTTTCAATTTAATTACCATAAAAACATATTAGAAACATGCATTCATCCTTAGACTTGATATTGTATATATTTCTAATATATAAATGTGTTGTAAACTCCATCAATGGTAGGATAAACCACATGTCATCAATTCACAAATCAGTTCCCAGGTTTACAGTACTTATCTAAATCAATCATTTCATCGTCATTATCTCAACATTAGGAATATATTTAGGGCTATATATTCCGAAATAATGCATTTTACAAAAATGGTTATATTTGCACTGAATATCTTTTATTTGTACTATTGAACTTATGGTCTCAAATCCAAAATTAAAAAGTACTGGAGTATAATCCTCATATATTATAAAAAATTTATAACCAGTATATTTATAATAAAATATTAAAATGAAATGATTATTGACTAGGCATATTAATCATTTATCTTCACATATGGAGGTATTATATCTTGGTCATTATCCAGTAACATCACTTGGGTTGTATTCCATTGAGATGTGGGACATCGATTTGCATAGTTTCACATCTCCTTGTAGTTAAATCATTGTATATTGGAAACATTTTACTTACCCCTGTAATACTGAACTTGGTGTTCCTTTTTATCCACACTTATAACCCAAAATCATTCCCAACAAAAATTTACCAGGGTTATTCTTTCCACAGTTATGACATTTCGAAAAACCCTTCATTCTCTTCTTCCGTTTATCCATATATTTCTCTTCTATCCTCTTCTTCTATTGCTTCCTCCAAATACATAGGACTAAGATAATTTTTTACAAATCTTTATAACACATTACACTATTAAATCTTATGATGTTGATACTTGGGAGACTATCTATCTTCAAAATTATGGTTTGAGACTATGATATATATGTTCCTTATTACTATTTTCAGCATTTTAATTGTTTAAGTTCTCATTCCATATTCATGGAAACATTTATAATAAATTCCATATAATATATTATCTCATAAGATTATGAACTTTCTATAACTCTAAACATGGTATAACACATAACATAAATTTATGCATCTTAAATCCTAGAACCATATAATATGGTTATATTGGGGGAATAAATACATCATAATGGTGGGTAAATTAAATGTAAATATTCCAAAAAAACATACCCTAGGTGTTTTAAACTAGGTTTATAGTAAGTCCCATTTTCATGTACTATGTTACCCTGAGTCATGTCCAAATAACCTTATCAGAGTTGTTTATCCTATGTAAATTTGTCAAAGAACCACGTCCACTTGTAGTATCTATACAGTGATGTATTTTCTAGAAAGATAAACTTAATATCTTCCATAATATAATTCTAAGATGTTATTATATTATTATCTTCAAATTTTTACTTTGGGTTTTATTCCCTAATCTAAAATTTTTAAATCTAGTCTTCACGGTTTCTATTAAGCATCCTCTCATTCCAACTGTAATGCACCGACCCCAGAAGCCTGAAGCTGTAACATTAGTTTTTTATCAAATCCTGAAGGAACAAATAGTTTAGTAGTTTTGGAAATCGAGATACTTACATATGTTCAATATTACAACATGAAATGAAATACATTTTATAAATTCCAATAGAAACATCCACAACTCTTAGATTGTCCCTAAAAATCATTCATAATGTATTTCCATGCATCTTGGGGAAAAACAAAACATAAGAAAGGGGTGATATCAGATTCTCAGTAAGGGTAAGCGATAGAGTGGATGATATCATAAAAAACATTAGGCATGGTGATTAACAAAAAACAAATGAATTTATAATAAATAAATTTGAGTACAACATGGTTTGAATAATAACTTAATAAATAATGACATAATAAAAAAAACCAATATTATTATTCTAGTAGAATAATCACATTGAATATAAATTAATAGTTTCATAATGAGTTAATGCATAATGCAGGACATCATAACCATTCTCCCAAGGCCTTGTGCCAAGGCCATACATACACAGGTAAAAACCCAAAATAGTATGCCTCATGAGACCTACAGATACATAGAGGGGATATAGTGGGCCCCAAAATTCACTTAATAAGGCCATTAAAGTCCCCATATGAATGTAGATAAATGTAAAAAACATATACATTTGTATTTAAAATAACATATGAAATGTAAAAAACATTCCCTAATCTTTAAAAATGAATTCATACCATTCAAAGTAATATGGTGAATGGTATGAGGATAGCACATCCATAGTCAAACTAATAAAAAATTAGTCAATAAAATATGATAGATTATATTGTAAAATATTATTCCTCATTAAAATAAGAATCAACAACAGTGTTTAGATAGATGAAAATACTCGTATCAAATCATCGAAAAATTGTTAAAATAAATAATCTTTCACTTTGAAAAGGATTTTTAGGTTAAAGAAATATTTGAAAAAACAAAAATATATATAATTTAGTTATTTAATAATAAAAGTAATTATTTTTTAAAATTAATTTGGGCTAAAAAAATTATAGTGTGCATTTGAGATTATTTATGAATTTGAGAAGTTCCTTTGAAATAGGCATGTTTATCGAGAAGAATTGTTTAATGATTCATTTAAAACATGTGAATAATCATACAATAAAGAAGGATTATGATTTAAAATAATATATAGAACATAAAAACAGAATTTTTGGGGGATTAATTACGAATAATTAATAATTTTATTGAGGAATGTAAAGAATAATAGTAACTCGGAATAAAATTGAGGTTCAGTTAGAAAACCCATACCTTAAGTCTGAATGTATTCTACTCTTAACCATAATGTCCTAAATAATAAAATTAAATCCATGAATTAATTAATCATTAAACATATATACATATATTTTATTATTTATAGTTTTATTATGTTCATTTATGTAATTTTCATGAGTTATAAGATACATATTTATCGCTCAGGAGTGTTCATTTCCTTGGTTATCATGATTTTTATAATTGTATATCAGTATGACAGTTTACGTGGGATTGGTACAATTATATAGAATTGAATTTAAATTTTATTTATTAAAAAATTAATTATAAATGATTATAAATATAATTTGGTTATATTTTATGAGTATGAATCATTAGATAAAACATTAGGGATTTTTATTTAGATTATTTTCTCAATACTTCGATCAACCCAAAATAGTTTTTATGTATGAATTTATATTAAGTATATATACTAGTTAAATAACATTATATAGGTTATAATACATAAATTCAAATTTTTTAAACATAATAATTTCTTAATTACAGGAATTGATGGAGAAATTTGAAGAATCAAGGTTCATTGTCCACAAAGGTTGTAAATCGGTACCTCTCAGACAATGATTTAATTTTTAAAATAAAAGATTGACAATAAGAATATGGATGTTACATTAACATGATATAATTACATTATATAGATTATAATGTATTTATAATTATCATTTAGACATATTAGGTGAGTGAGATACTTAAAAAAGAAAATAAATTGAAATGAAATTAAAAGAAAAGGGAAGAAGATTTACCTCTTGAAATATCCTCCTTGAGAATCTCATTAAGGGAATGTGTTTTCGTCTTTTGGAAAGACCAATATCTCTTGGATGTGGTAGGTACTAGGGTAGATTATTTGGGGAGAACATTTTTAAGATTTAATCCTTAGAGGAGTGATGCCAAGAGGGAGAGATGGGTGGTCTTTATAGTGGAGAAAAGGAGTGATTTTTGAATATCTTATTCATTATTTTAATATTTTTCTCAAGACAAGAAATAATGGTGAATATTATGACCAAAAAAGTAATAATTTCATTTTATTTTTAAGAAATTGTGCTTACATCATCCTTAAATCCACTAGGAATCAATAAATCACGTATTTAGCATTTATCGTAAATTATCTATTTTCACCATTCACCAAAATTTTATGTATTTTAGAAAATATTGAAAAATTGAACCTAACCATTTTTCAACATGTATATATAAAATATTGACTCCATTTTATGAAAAAAAGTTTTTATATATTTGAAATTTAATTTTTATATAAAATCATCATTTACTTTAAAAATTCAGCTATTGATGATAAAAATGATTTTATAATACACTGTAAATTAATTAAGGCCCTATTAAATTATCACAAAATCATATGACAAAAAAAATATTTATTTAGGAATAAATTTTATTAAAATTAATTATATTTTAAATAAATTTATTAATTATTAAATTTAAATTAAATATTTACAACACACAAAAGTTACCAAAACATAATTATTAATCATTAAAATATTCTATATCATTTATAATGTGCCTAAATTATAATTATACTTTCATTAGTGAGGTCATTATTAGTAAGTACCATATTAATATTAATAAGAGTAACAATACTATTCATAAGTGTCATGATAGTATTCACTAAAAAAGTTAATTTATCCTATCATACTCTAAATATCTTCTTGAACGCAACCGTGTATAGCTGTTTTTTAAAATTCTAAATCAAAAAAGTTGAAAAATTATGTTTACTGTATAATCTATAACAAAGTTTTGTTTCATAGATACTCTGTGTATCATGAATTTTATATTAATTTTATTTTTAAATCCTTGGGTCGTTACGTTAATTCTTATAAAAAAAAATTATTTGATTTTTTTAAATCATATTTTGATTCAAAAATATAGTTTCTTCTAATATGTTTTTTATTTATTTTTGAAAAAAAAAATTATATTTAATTTTCAAAAAATATTATAAAACTTATTATATAAAATGAAATTCAATTTTGAAATTAAAATCTCAATATTATCAAAGAGTGATTTTTCAATAATTTTCAAAAAAGTTTGATTTTTTGAGGAATAGTAAATAAATCCTGATTTTTATTGAAAATTATTTTTTTTAAGAATTTAAAAGGTTAAATTTTAATTTCAATTGGATAAAATAAAAAATACTTCTATTATATTATTAAAAATCCAATTAATTTCATTGGAATCAATTTTATGAAAAAAATTGGTGTGTTCTGAATTTTTGTAACCATGTTAAAGGTAAATTGAGTTAATAAAATATTGAGATATAGTTTCCGAATCATCCCATCACTTGAAATTAATTTATTAGAATATATTAATTAATCCCTATATGTCAAAAATTCAAATATATGGAATATGGGATCCATATACCCTTCAAAATGACAATTAGACTGGTTTAAATAAATAAATTTCCATGTTTTCATTATATTGACTTTAATATCTGTAATATTTTTTTGTAAGTGTAAAAAGAGGTAATGAGCAGTTCTAAATGTTTATTAGAAATATAAATTAATTCCATTTTCCAGATTAATTTATTTTTAATTTATAGTGATTAAATAATTACCCTAAATTATTATGTTATGTAAAAATAGTAGTTATTGAATTAATAGAAAAATAATAAAATTTTATTTAAAAATGTTAATAGTAATTCAATTTGGTTGATTTTATTAGTTCCAAAATATTGTTATTAAAATGTGAAATATAAGTGGTGTGAAAAAATATTATATTCTAATTCCTTATTTTTCATGGTGTATTTAATTTCAAATTAATTTAATAGGGTGAAAATGACGTTAATGATATTTTATGTTAAATATTTTTATTAGATTATATAAAAATCATAATAAAAAACTAATAAGTGTATAATTAGGTTGGTATGTTACTCAAAATTTTATCCCGTATAAATTTATGATCAATTTTGTACCCTATAAAATAAATTATAACCCTCTAAGAGTGAGAAAGTTGTTATCATAGTTAAAGATAATGTTTGTTAACAATGGAGTTAAACCAGAATATTTTGTTTAAAACATCATTTAAACCTATCTAAATCTTTTTTGTTCATGGGATTTAAAAAACATACTACCTTATGTTTTAATTTATGTCCATTTGAAAGAATTTATCGAGATAATTAAATTAAATTATTTTAATATTTTAGTAAATTATAAGAGTGAACCTACCCTCACTTATAAAAGTGAACCCATACGTTATCTTCGTTACACCACTTTGAGCCTTCATGATAAATAACCCCTAACAAATTATATTCCAAAAATCCTTATCCACATTATAGAGATATTTTTCTTCACAAACATCTTACCCAATGGTCATTAAGAGGAGTTCTAAAAGAGGTATTTCCATGAAGTGTAATATATAGTTTTTTCAAATCATGTGGAACTCAAGGTAAGGGTTTATCATCTAAAAATATTTTCATTGATGCATATGTTATTTTATGAACCTATATATTTTTATGAGGTATAATTATCAAACTTAAAATTTTATATCTCTAATTTACATATTTCTTGAGATTCAATACTTGATTTTATTTTATTATTTCATGTGGCTTGCGATTCAAATGGTACCAATGTGGCAAAATCTTTATTCTACATTATCATTGTTTAAAGATATTATTTATGATTATGTTTATGATGATGAAATTAAATTATATACCTCCAAATAATATCATTAAATTTTTCATCCTCTGGTTATTTCTATAGATTGTGTGTTTTTAATTCATTTTCATCTTTTTGAGCACTCAAGAGAATGAAATAACATTTTTATAGAATCCCAACATCATTTCTCTCTTCATTATGAAAAATTTCATTCATATCCATGTTTTTTAAAAAAATTATCAGGATGATTTTTTTAAATTATCATCTGATGGTTTAATATCATTTTTACCCATTATTGATATTTTTTTAAATAGTTTAAATAAAATTACCTTGTAATTTTATCAGTGAGGTACATTTTAAAATTTTTACGAAATTGTGATATGAATTTATTCATTTAACTTATACAAAATGAATGAAATTTTCAATCACAACAACCACTCATGGATTTGAATATTCCTTTAATTGTTTTAAATTTTATTTTAAAATTAATTTTATCCTTTATTTTTGGTAAACTTGAAAATTTTAATTATGTGATCGAAAATAGAAAAGTTTATTTCACACATGAAATTTTAAAAGTTGTCTTTTAAATAAATGTTTCAACAATAATGACATAATTTGATTTAACTATTGGTTTATTAGGAATATAATCAAATAATATCATATGTATTATTTGTTTGGATGTTTTATAATTATGATTAAAATATGTTTATGAAACGCTAACCTTTTCCATAAGAAATGACACAATGAATTCATTAAATTTATTTGACATAAATTTCATTTCCTTGGGTTTTACTAGGATAAAATGTTTACAAACCCCATTTAATTTTCATGGGTATGATATGATGAATGGTTTACAATCTTATCACACTCATATGTATGGATTTAATTACATGATCGATGGGCTTGGAATTATATATCCCTCCAATGCATCGGGTAAATATGGATATCTCCTAAGATAAAAAATATTATATTGGGGAGTGAACTGAATTCAATAAGTTACTTATTCCACTTTGATAGTATTTGGAGAAAACTATAATTACTACAATTGATTGAGTATTTAACCCAACCCACATTATTAGTATTGGAAGTGATCATTCACTACTATGTAAATGACTTTCTATGCTTATGTGTATTCTAAAAATCTATGTATTATGAAAATGTTATTCTCTCATTTCATGTGTTCTTTGATTCGATTATGATTCATGTCTTCTGAACTACCATGATTGATTCCATAACTAAATATTATCATCTATTATATACATGGTATGGTTTTCAAATGTTAAAATCATGTTATTATACCCTTATTCTCATTTTATGGTTAAATGATCATTGATACCTCGCTTGTTTAACCTTGCTGAGAATATGAGCTCATCTATTCTTGTGTTCCCATTCCATAGGTTATGTATAATGATTTTATGTATGATATGTCTAAGAGGAGTTCTATAAATGGAACAACTAAATGGGGACAATGTAAACCTCATTTGAATAATTTTTTTATGAATACAGGTTTTCAAAGGCACTAACCCTATATGATTTTTAAATAGATTGCTATTTTATGTAATGAATATTCTATTAATAAGATGTAATATCATTATATAAAAAGTAGGGGTCTCTATAGAATGTATTAGAGTAAGGTTTAGTGAACCATTATAAATTAGTATGAAACCATTAGGAGAATCCTATGTATACAAGAATGTCCAAATTTATGGTAAATAATGAAGTATAATTCTCCTAGATAAACAACCCTTTCTAGATATTACATGTGAATGTGGTTTTTGAACATATGAATATAGGGTTAATAACCAGGAAAATAGTTATTCGAGTAAATATCATCCATCATTATGGTGCATGGTGAGTGTACCATTACTAAATATGTAGTTTGACACTCTGGTGGGATATGATTGAGTTAATTAACATTTTCATTATAAACCAAAATTAATTATTTATATTTATGATAACAAATGATGGATTTATTCATACCTAAGGGTTCATAGATTGAAAAGAAAGTGTCAGGATCTAGACAGTCTGTGAATGATTTTTCATGATTATAGGATTTATCATTATTACTATTATTTCGAACATTTAACCTTTGGTTTTGTTTAATGGATAGACCCATGAGAAATTATGTTAATGTTGAATGTGATGGACAATGTAATGATTATCCTTATGAGAAACAAATTGAATTTGGAGCTAGATTTGTAAATGTTGTTTTTATTACTAATAAATTGTCTCATTATATGACTAACAATATCAACTCGTGTGTGTTCACAGCCAGACCTAACAATAGAAAAAGTTATTTCCATGGAGACCATATAGGGAATAATATTCATTTTTCTACATGTCATGTATATTTGAAGAAGCATCCAGAAAAATGTCTCAAAGGTATGGGGCATGTTTTCGGTGTAAAAATTAAAATAGATAAAGTAAAGGATAAGGAAAAATGAAATGTTTGGATAATGCAAAGGATGATAATAATAGTTTACATAAGTTATCAGTAATTGTTAAATGTTTTAAATGTGAAAAATATGGGGCTTATTCAGAATAATGTACTGATTGGAATGAATGAAAAAAGGATCATCAAGGATGAATGAGTAAAGTTTTTACTATTGATTATGAAGATACTAAAAATGACATATGGGAGGAATAAGGTATTATAGAATAATATTGACAATTCTAGATAATTATTTTATATTGATGTTGAATGATTAAATTTTTTATGTATTGGAATTTTATTATTATTATGTGGAAGAATTTTTTTCATTGGTGTTATTCATATAAGAATAAAAAATATATAATTATTATTCTTATATAGTTTTTCTATCAGGATTTTCAATCATATGTTGAATTATACTGATAACCTAGAAAAATTATTTAATAGTTAGGTTATATATTATTATTGAGAAAAATATAACCCATAATATGTCTATGATGTTGAAATAATAATTTTTAGTTTTGATAAAGGGATTATCGATAATGTAAATGAGATAGTCTGATAACCTTGGAATTGATTTACTATTTAATGAATTTGTGGATTATGTTGCCTCTATTGGATTCTAAACCATTTTTGAAATATTGTATTTTTAGATAATCTATTATTTTTTTAAGGAAAGAGGACAGACTCAATTTTTGGAATCATGTATTTCTTATTGAGGTTTTATGATAATTTAATCCATTATCATGTTTCAATAGAATATATAATCTAGTTATTCACATATTTAGTATGTGAAATTTAGAGATTTTTTATGTTGTTTTTGGGATTAATGTTATGTTTATTTTTGAAATTTGGAAAACATATTTGTAATTTTTTGGATTTTAAATTTTTTTAACATTTTGATTAAGGGACTTAAGGTTATCAATTTATGTAATGGGTTGTGTTTTGGGTGTTACTATGGTGGGTTTAAATATTAATTTATTATTTCATTATATGAATATTTATCCATATGGGATAACATACGCTAACCATTTGGGTATTGATGAAAACTAGTTATATAAGGAATGAATTATCATTATTTTATGAATATTATGATCTACTAAAGGTTAGTTTTTGTGGTTAGATAATGAAAGAATCATCTTGAATATTCATTTATTATAGTAATATATTATGTGTAAATTTATTTAAGAAAAAATAAAGAGTGAGATTGTGCTTATGATATGAAAAAAACCAAGTAAGTATATTTTATCATTTTCCATATATTGATAGTAAAGAAATCCCCCACCATTAGTAACGGATATTGATATAAAATTTTATAATATTTTCTTCATTTTTCGATGAATTGATGTACTTTTCTACCATAAAATATTTGTGGTTTTTTGGTCGTTAACATTCATTGGACTATATTCCCTATCAATCTAAATTGCTCCTTAGGTGTCTGTTTAACCTTCCTTGTCTATATTTTATTATTCCATTAATTTTATCCTATATTTAAACCTATTTTTGTGTTATTAAAAATAATTTTTTTATTTCACTTTCACTACTTTTTAGACGAATTTTTATTAAGCGTTTCTGTGATGTGATTTTTCCATAAAGGAATTTTCAAATGTCAAACGCTTTATTACCAATCAAAAGTTAAAATTTCAAAGAAACAATTTTCTGAAATTGGGGTAGATAATGTAACACCCTATGATTATAATATAACTTTAAGATTCATATCATATAAAACATGTGACACTAATATTAAATGAACTATGAAATGTTATTATTCAAAAACTATTATTATAACCTAGATGGTGAATTAATGGGTATGAATAGGAATAAAAAACTATCCTATATATAGAAATTACCTACTAACAATACATGTGTTGATTAACACTTAAGAAATAATCATTAAATTTATTATAAATTCATATAATGCTTCAAAGATATGATTCCTTCAAATGTGATATTTACTGATTTTTGTGAGAAAAAATATTATATTTAATTTTTTGTCGTTATCATGAAATTTATTTGATAAAATTAAATTAATTTTTGAAATTAAAATGTCAAAATAATATTATATAAGACTATAAATAATATTCTGAAAACATTTATTTTTTATGGAATAAAAAAAATACTGTTTTTAATTGAAAATTGAATTTTTGTTTCAAGAATTAACAAAGTTACATATTGATTTATAATGATTAAAAACTAAAGTTAGTACTATTATGTTATTAATAATACAATTAATCTCGTTTGAATCTATTTTATGGTTGAATTTGGTTTCAAAATATTAAAATTAAAAGTCATTTTTTGGGAAAAATGTATTTTTCATTACATTTAGTGTTTTTATCATAAATTTTATTTATGTCACTTCTAGAAATTGAACATTTCAAAAGGGATTCCATATTTTGGATCATAAGTTCCATATTTTTTAAATATGCCCCTTTTATTTGGTCTACATGAATAGTAACTATAGTTAATTTTTATTACACTGGTAAAGTTAAACTGGGTTAATTAGAGTTAAAACTAATGTAATAAGGATTCAAAATCAACCTGACATGTGGGGAACTACATTGACATTTTGGTTTGATATGTACTCATAATAAATTATCACATAATAAGTTATGGAGTAGAATAATCATGATATAGTAAGATATTTATTGATATTTGAAACAATAAATATAGGTTATTATAATATATATAGATGTTTGTTCTAGGGAACAAACTGTAACAGCCTCCCACTTTCACTATTGTGGACTTCTAACAACCTTCAGTCTAAAAGATCTCACATGATATTCGTGATTATTATGGGATAATTAATTATTTAAGGGGCCTACTATATTTTTTCCATCTAAAATATACATACTAAAACATCACCCCTCTGATAAAAGTCCCTCAATATGTGATACTTATGATGTATGTGCTTTTTTGTGGATGCTTCCTTGGATACTTTTCAAGTGCCACTGCTACAGTATTATCACAATATTTAATCATAGGGTCTATACTAATAAGAATAACATAAAACTCCTAGAAAAAGTTTTATATCAAAATTTATTAATTTGATATATGCTAATTCCCCATATAGTTGGACATTGTTGTAGACTTAGTGAAAACTAGATACATTGAACTCTTCAATCTCATAGAACCTCCATTGAGACAGAATAAATATCATAACTACAAAGTTATTACATTTTTATCTATTTGAAGTCTTGAATTAATATAACCACTGATGAATTGCTCTACACGCCATCTATAAACTTAGAACATATACATTATTCTTCCATGATACTTAAGGATTGGCTTAATAGTAAACTAATGTTTTTCACCTAGATTTTCTTGATGACTTCCATCTATTAACAAGGTGTTTGAAACATCAAGAATAATACATTTCATGGGACACATGATTAATCATACTCATTCTTTCTTTATCCTATTATTTCTGAGAAAACATATTATTATAAATATATATACCATGTTACACTGGAACCAATGCTCTCTTGGACTATTCCATAATAAATTTATTTAGTATTTTTTTTCAATGTATGTGCATTGACTTAGTCTGAGAAGCCTCTCAGATCTATCAAATATGAGCATGATCCCTAGAATATTGGCTACTTTAATGATGTTCTTCATTGATAATCACATATTTAATTAGTCCTTAACTGAATTTATGACGAGTACATGATTTTCATTAATTAATATCTCATTGAAATATACTACTTTATTGACTAATTCAATCACACTAAACCACTTTTAATAACATGGTGCACATTCATTCATAATGAAAAAATTATTTTAATACCACATCGAATCAAATGTTCCATGACCTGGATTCTTACTTCAATCTATAAATAGATATCTGTAACATTCAAACCATTTTGGCATTAGTTAGAGTCACAAACCCTTATTTTTGTTTCATATATACATCTTCCTAAATATTCCCATTAATTAGGGAAGTTCTTATTTCCAAATTCTTAAATCCACTTCCATGGTATGATGTTATAACATATAGATTTCATATGGATTAAAACATGGAGACTGGAGAATGTTTTTCACATAATAAATTCCTTGATATTATTTAAAAAATTTATCTAATAGACATTATTTATAGGTATTTACATTACCTTTTATATCTAATTTTATCTTAAATTCCCATTTACACCCAACACGATTTACATCCACTAACAGATGGACTAGAACCCAAACATTGTTTTGATGCATAAAATCGAAATCAAAAGTCGTGTTTTCTTTTTACCATGTTGCACTTGAGCTCCATACTTGTTATTTGTAATTATTGGTTCATTATTGTCAACCAATAATGATTCACTAACTTTGGTGACTATAAAAACATATCCTTCTTGTTCTACCATCTCTCTAGTGATTCTATATGTTTCTTTTGTTTCAGAAATATCGAATTCCAAGAAGACCTATGGAATTTTTTCCTCTACAAACTCTTGTGTATCTTGAGCATCAACTTCATCGACGTCGATATTATTCCCACTATCTTTATTAAAGATGAACTCATTCTCATAAAAGATATATTTTACAATAATAATAAATTTCATGTACGAGGGTTTTATAGATAGTATCCCTATTCCCTATTATACCAAGTAAATATACACTTTATGACTTAGGATGCTAGTTTATTAACTGATATGGCCTTAACAAACTCCTTGCATTCACATACATTAGTGTGTGAAAAATGTATTTATTTCTATAAATTTAATCATAAGTATTCAATTTTCCTCCATATTTTTTACTTACTTTATTACTTTTTCGACAATATATAATACATATCCCTAAAAGGATAATGGGAGATCTATATGACTCATCATTGACCTTACCGTGTTATGAAATGTGTTGTTCCTCCTTTCACTAACACTATTCAATTATAGTGTATAAGGTATATTTATTTCAGATAGAATACCAACTACTATTTAAAATATATTAATTCATTGTTGATATATTCAATACCTAGATCATATTAAAACTTATTTATCATTATAAAAGGTTGATTCTATAGTTTATTATTGATTTTATAGAATTTCTCAAAGGCCACATACTTATACCTCATGAACTAGAAATAACCATATCTATTCACGTAACAAATAAAAGTTATGAAGAACAAATATACACCTATATCTCAGACTATAATTGGTATACATACATCAGTATATAGAAATCTAATAAGATCTTGAGACCTTTCACCCTATCCACTGAAGGGTCGTTTGGACATTTTTCCTTGAAAAATCACAACATCTTTCATTTTGTAGTATCCCATGTTTTTATAAAATTATAATTTTTCAGATATTTTAATATTTATGAAGAATATATTAATTTTTCGTTAAATGGTATTCTTTTTCAGATATCGTTCTCAACACGCAACAACTGGTTTCTCCAATATCATATGTTGCACACAACGTTGAGTTATACCGAAAATAATACAATAATTGTATTATAATTTTAAATTGTAGTCAATGCCTAGTCATTTTATTGGAAGAAAATAAAATAATTAACTATATTATAGTTTAAAATATTTGTTAAATGTTTTTGTATTTACCCAATAAATTTTAGAGACTTAAAATGAGAATGAATCCAATTTTAAGCATAAAATACACAAATATCTTTAAAAGGTTGCTTTATAGACTTTTGGTGGAAATCATTTTTTATATATATTTTTTTCACACTTATATGATATATTTTACAAAATAAATATCTTATATACAAGTAAGACATCAAAATTTTTGTTGTTTAATTCTTTTTGATTTTCCGATAATGTTCATTTTTTAATGAATAGTGAAAAATACTGCATTTTAATCAAAACAGCCTTTTCATCCAATTTATTTTTATAGTTAGATTACATTTTGAAATTTTTTTAAAGTGTAATTGGTTTAATTTGTTATCATTTAATACAATTATGTTAACTGAATGTAATTTCACAATTTCATTAGAGAAAAACACATGTTAATCTTTTGGTAGTTTTTACTTCTTAAAATCACAGTTTCTAGTTTTGAAAATGGGAATTAATTTTAAATTAATTACTAGAATTTTTTGTTTTGAATTTTGAAAAAATGATTCCATATTTGGAATCATAATGTTCAAATTTTGTAAGTAGGTACTTTTTATATTTGCACATTATGAATAGAAAGTAGTAATTATTTTTATTTAGCATGGTTAAAGGGTAAATCAACTAAATAAGGGAAAAAATAATAATATAACTAATTAAAACTACCAAAAAATATGTTCTAATACTATTTTATGTTTTATGTATCACTATGATAATCCTTAGGCCAAACTTTTGGCATTTGGGAGCTACTCGGGTGTGAAAATAACATTTTTTAATTCTTTATTTAAAGAAAAGGGAAATATAATATGAACTTGTATCTTTTAATTAAACAATTTTAACATAGGGTTATAGAATTATTCTATATGTCTAAAAATATTCATTTTAAATCTAAAAATATGTACTAAATCATGGTATTTTATTTATAATTATTAAACATTAAATAAATAAATTTACTAATGACACAACGATGATGTATTGATTTTCTTGTTAAT
Organism: Viscum album; assembly: GCA_963277665.1. NCBI lineage: Eukaryota > Viridiplantae > Streptophyta > Magnoliopsida > Santalales > Viscaceae > Viscum > Viscum album. The sequence goes on along the minus strand of OY728143.1, from coordinate 1,887,630,653 downwards.
GAATGATTCAAATAAATGATGTTATAAATTTTAAAATAAATGTAATTTTATTATTCTGATGTCATCCAAAAAATTTATGGATGTTATTGACTTATTATATTTGATTTAACACCCTTGGATTGAGGTAATCATGTTTTAATGAATAACAGAAATCAAGTACTAAACACTACAACAATAATAGCATATTGTGGCAGTTTTTTACCAACAGCTTACTAAACTGCTGCTAAAACATTTTTTATCAATATCATCACTTCCCCCCACCCCCACGAACCCCATATCCCTCGACCCCCATGAGATCCACCACCCCCACTTCCAGGGACCCCTGAATCCCTATCCCCCCACTGCCTCGCCGCCTCGCCGATTATTCCTAAGTTCATCATAGGTACGCTTTTCTCATCATATACTAGGATGTTTTGTGACATATGGTTGTGTGTATGCTTTTCCATTTTGTGGTATCAATTAAATGTGGGTCCAATGGGTGACGTTTTACCATTATATTAGGGACGTGAGTTGGTGGTTGTTTGGATATGATTTTTGGGAAGTGAGGTGGTGTTTGTTTGGCCATAATGTTTGTTACACCCTGACCCAAGTTACCCAGAGTTGGTGAATTATTCATAACATTGGAATTATCAACATATATCATGTCTCAAAAGACCTATTAGTTTTGAATCCTTGGAAGTACAAGATACATACATGATTTTTAAATTATATCATGAAATAAAACAACAACATTGTGTCCCCTTTTAACACAATCATATCCTTTAGCGTCTTCGTGTAGGTTAATCGTAATATTCTACTTCGAATCCTGAGAAAAATATTACATAGAAAGGGGTGAGCTTAGATTCTCAGTAAGGATAAAAATATATCTGAAACATTAATAAATAAGAATAAATATTTAAGGTAATGTATGTGACTAAAAAAGAAGCCTTCTAAAAATAAACTTCTGCATAATTTAGACAAGATAAATGAAATAATGCCACTTACTTATTCACATTGATATTCTACTAGTAGAATAATCACATGTAATATTAATAGCCAATTTTATAATATGGAAGATTATATCATAATAAATCAACTTCTAATATGTTTAAAATCCATCAAAGGATTTTGACATAGATGAAATCAATGTTATTTGAGAGAAATATATTTATCTATTGTGAAGTCGTTTAAAGGCCACATAGTTATAAAAGAAACCAATTATTTTGAAAATATTCTTATATGTTTATAAGGGAATCTTATAAGGTTTTATATCAGCGGAAAATAGCCACAGCCGTCGTATAAGATAAAAAACATTCTTTCCGTAATTTTTTCAAAATGGTCACAAAGTACCTTGTTTAGAAACCGACGGAATGGTTCCTTTCAAAAAAATTATAAAAATTAAAAAAATGTTATAAATGACATTAAACCATAGTATAGAAAATATAAAAAATGTTTTGAAATACACTTTTAAGAAACATGGATGTGGATGACAAATATTTCCCAGTAGATACTTATATAAAAACAACCTCAGACAATAAAGATATTGTAAAATTAACCCTTACCTTGTACTTTTACTTAGTCGAGTGTACTTTAACCTCATGTATAATTGTTAAATGATTATTATTAAATTATAAAATAACCATATACATAAATATTATATCATATATGATCTTATAATATTTCTTTGTTAATAAAAGTTCAGTAGTATCATTGTATCGGGTGTTAAATAATTTGTATTCCATTATATGTTTCCTTTTGTAAGTAATGTTTGTTATAGATATGATTTATTTGATTCATATCCAGAATTATATTAACTTCTTTAAATATTTTTTTAATCATCAAATGATAATTATTCTTGAATGGTTACGATGGGGAATGAATATGCTCACCTTCTTGGAGACGGTAATCTGTACATACACACGAGCGAAAATATAATTATATTGATGGTAAAATCATATTTAATTGGATGTAATTTCACATAAAAAGAATAATTAACATGTTATATTTTTTAATTACATTAATTATACATCTTTATTATACCCATCCAAATTACGAATTGTTGAATAACAAACTACACCATGACGTGGAGACGGTAAGACGTACATATGCACGTATGGTGACTTTTTCATTCATAGGATAGATAGAAAAATGAATATATTTTTACCATAGTTATAATAACATCACATCATGTATAAGGTACTAGAGGATTTATTTTAGTATGGAAACAACCAAGAAATAGGAAGTGGAAAAAGAAAAGAACTTGAATGAGGTGATGAAATAGTTACCGCTTCTTCTGGTTCTTAAATTAGATTTGATCAAAAGGGATCCATAGGTTGGATTTCAGATTAAAATAAGATCTATATGTATAATTTAAGGTAGTTGGGGGTATATTTGAGTAGGTTTTGTCCATGAAAAATTAATTTAGAGGTGTGATTTGTAGAGAATTCGAATTACCCTTTTATAAGAGAGGTGAGTGTCACTTTAGTAAAAGCTTGAAATATTATTTTATTATAAAATTCTATTCAGTTTATAATGTCTTAAAAAGGATTTATTTAGAGGATAAGTTGTTGATGGGTTGAAAACCATTCAACAAATAGATTTTAGATAGGCTGTGTAACTATATTAACCTTATCTGTAAGAATTAACTCTTAGTTATGTAGTTTAACTTTTAACAAGTATTCTTGTATTTTTATAATAAATGGATAATAAACATAATGTAAAAAGCCAAGATATCCCCACATCGTTCAGTATTGACATTTCTAACCTTATATAAGTCCATTGGCCGAACCTTATATTTTTAAGAATATTATATCATTTAATAATATATTATTTGTTTTAAAAACTCATTAATGTAAATTTTAAAACTATTTGGTATTTTGTTTTTGTTAAAGCCATAACAACTTTATCACTTCGAAAAAAAATTAATTAATAAACTGTAAAATGTCATATAAAACGTTAAAATTATTGGAATGTATCAAAAGCCATAATTTACATTAATTTGAGTTTTTATAATATTAAATATTTTAATCTTTCATTAGTAAAGTAATTACTGCATCATGATTGTTTCATAAATAAATTTAATTATTTAATGTATAAAAATTATAAATAAAATACGATGTTGTAGGAAATAGTTTTTTATTTTTAATTAATATTTATTGTTGAATTTTTTTTATGTATAACAGTTTTTAAAAAAAAATTTTGTTATGAAAATATGAATTTAACACTTTTAACTCTTCTTTAAATAAAATAATAATAAATGCCCTAATCTAATCCACGTTGATAAAAAGGGTCATATTTTATTCCTAATATTGATTATGGTCGAAATAAACTTATCCAATAGAATTAGGACATGTTTCCAGGTAATTATAATATCATTTTTACATTTAATTAAACTATTTACTTTTAAACATGATAAATAAAACTCAAATGTTATTATTCACCAAAAATTATTTTCAACTTATTGAACCACATTTTACATTCTGATTTCAATTGTGTCTCCCTAATTTTTGAAATTCAATTCACAGAAGTGGTAAAATTTTGTATTATGCAAATTGGTAAATGTTCCTAGAAGGTGGGTAAAAAAAGATAAATAGTTTAATAAAATTTTATATATCTAAATTTATTATAAAATGACTAAAATAAATTACATTCGACTAATATAATTATTATGTATTTATTTTTAAATTAAAATAAATATAAATTAAGAATAATTATTTAAATAAAAAGTCAATTTTAAACAATAACATAGTGTTTTCCACTATTCCTCAAAAATTGAAATTTCCCAGAAAAAAAATTACCATAATTTAATTTTGATATGTGGAATCCAAAAACATAGTCCAATTTGAAAAATAAAAAATAAAAAATACCAAAAAGTGGGTATTACTATTAAAAAATGCTTTTTTAAACGGTTAGGTTAATTTGTTGTGATGTTCTAGAACTCAAAGTTGTATACATCGCAAGTTATTGTATTATTCAAAGAGAAGCATACCGTGGAAGCTTGGGGTATTACATTTTTTCCTCCTTCATATAATTACATCCTAAAAATTTATAAACTAGTAATATATAAAAAGATTCGAGTGGTTCTCTATCATATGTTCCTTGGGTTCCCACATTTCCAATTCCATCTTATGGTTTCTCCATGGAAGGTTTACAAGAAAAGTCATCTGGTTTCTCAGCACCTATTCTCTGTTATCAAGAATCATGATAGGTTATTCACAATATGAAAGCTCAGTTTTTTGTTCTAATTCTTTATAGGTGAGTACATGCATTGGGTCAGACATATTTTATCAACATTAATATGTAGAACACATCATGATCTTTTGAATTATTTGGAGGCATTTCCAAGTGGTAATCTACCACTCCAATTCATTATAGAATTTATAAATGTCCGTTGTACTCTGGACATAATTTACCCATATTAACGAATCATATAACACCCTTCTAGAGGGATACCTTCAAGAAAACATGATCACCAACTTGAAATTCCAACTCATTCATTTGGTCATCATCATAGCTCATTCGACTACATTGATTTTCTTTGACGTGGGTTTGGATAATCTTCACATTTTCCCTTGTTTCCTCAACATTTTTTTGTCCTACGAGTTTTATTTCACTAACATCATCCCAAAAAATTAGTGTGTTACATCTCTTTCCATATAACAATTCATATGGTGCCATCTGAATACATTAATATATGAAATTATTATATGAAAATTCTATCTGTGGTATGTACTGATCCCACATACCTTGAAAGTCATGTGATCATGATCTCACCATGTCTTCTAAGGGTTTAATAGTATGTTCTGATTGTCCATCAGTTTGAGGATGGTAGGTAGTGCTCAAAAAAAGTTCAGTATCATGGGAATTCTAAAGACTTTTCCAAAATCATGATGTAAAATGGGGATCATGATCAGAAACAATCAATATGGGAAAACCATGTAGTCTTACAACATTATTAATATATTGTCCTGCTAAACGTTCAAGTGGTAAATCTTCTCATATAGCAAGAAAATGTGCTGACTTGGTAAGACGATCAACAAAGACCCATGTCTCATCAATCCCTCTAAGAGTCTTTGGTAGCTCCATGACATAGTTCATCACAATATCATCCCATTTCCACTCAGGTATGGGAAGAGGTTGCATGACTCATCCACGATGTTGTCTTCTTCCCATCACATGTTGACAAACCATACATCATGACACATAATCATCAATATCTCTCTTTATATTGTCCAAAAAAAATTTTCCTTAAAACATCTATGCATCTTTGTGCTACTAGGGTGTATATAGAAATTAGAGCTATGATCATTATCCAACAATTCCCTTTTTAGATCATGAATTTTAGGAACACAATGTCTTTTCCATAATTTCAAAATTCCATCTTCATGCACGAAGTTAATAAATCTGTCATCATTCACATCTTTACTTTTGTTTTCGAAATCCTCGTCATTATTCTGAGAACTTTTTAACCTTTCTAGTAAAGATGATTTGGAAACCATATGTAAAAGTATTGATGTTTTTCATTCCATGATTATTCCCATATCCATCTTTACTAGTTCCATGAACATATGATCCCATTCAACTCTCATATTATTCAGTACTCCATGATCCTTTCTACTCAAAGCATCTTCCACCATATTTTCCTTCCCCATGTGGTCGGGTATAGTGCAATCATCCTTGTGTAGTTTGAGAAATCTCCTTTGACTCATGTGGAGTTCTTATTGTGAGGAAAAATACTTCAACCTCTTGTGATCAGTATAATTCTCACATTTTTCACCATAGATATAGTGCCTCTATGTCATCAAAGCAAATATTAAAACTTCAAACTCCAGATCTTGAGTGTGATAGTTTTGTTCATTAATTTTTAGCTGCCTTGATGCATAGGCAATAACTTTATCATTATAAATAAGGACAAAACCGATTCCATTCTTTGAAGAATCATTGTAAATAACAACCCCATCATTCACCTATGATTGATTCAAGGTAAGAGCATTGACTAATCATCTATTCAGTTCTGTAAAGTATTCTTCAAACTCTTTTTTCATAAAAAAGGTATCCCCTTTATGTGTGATCTTGGTTAATGGGTTATCCAATCGGTAAATATTCTGGATGAAATTCTGATAATAACCTACTAAACCAATAAAACTACATACCTCAGTTATACTCATCGGTGCGGGACACACTTGTATTTTTCTTGTCTTTGAAGGATTAATAGAGATTCAATCCTTAGAAACAATATGGATAATAAAAGAAACCTCCTGAATCTTGAATTCACACTTTATAAAGTTCCCATATAATTAATTTCATCTAAGAGTCTTTAAATTAGCGTATAAATGATTTTCTTGATCATCATAGATTTTATGGTATACCATGATATCCTCAATAAATACCACTATAATGTCATCAAAAATTTCCATGAAAACTCTATTCATTAGATCCATGGAGACATAGGGTGAATTTGTTAGTCTGAAAGACTTTATTGTGAACTTGTAATGCCCATACCTAGTATGAAATTCTATCTTCAAGATTTCTTCCTTCATCACATACAACTGATGATATCTAGATTGAAGTTCAATCTTTGAAAAATATTGAGATTCATCAAGTTGATAAAATAAATAATCAATGTGATGCATGGGATACTTGTTCTATATTATTATATTATTTATATCCCTGTATTAAATGGGCAACCTCATAGATCCATCCTTGTTTTAACAAAAAGAACATGGGCTCTCCATGGAAAAATAGTAGGGTGAATAAATCCTTTGTTACTCAATTTCGCTTGTTTTTTCTTTAGTTCCACTAACTCCATAGTAGAAATTATATAAGGGGTCATCAATATGGATCTTGAACTAGTAATTATGTTAATAGAAAACTCAATTTCCCATTTTGGAAGATGTCTAGATAAATCCTCTCGAAACACATCAAAATGTTCTTGAATAGTAGGTACATCCTCTATTTGACCATTCCTTTCCGAACCCATAGTTATTTCATTCTCTTCCTCCCCAATAATTTAATTTAGTAGTTCTACTAGGGGATCTAGATAATAATTATATAGTGATGTTTCTACTCTAATGATAAGTTACTCATTATCATCAATGAAAATTGTATCCATCTTCTTCTTACAATGAATTTTCTCATCATGGTCTGAAAGACAGTACATACCAAGGATTATATCATATTCAATCATGGGTATGATGATGAGATCAGCAGATAAAGTACGTTTATATGTCATAATGGGAACTGATTCAATAAACATTGTTGCAATGATATATCCCTTAGGAGTTTTAACTGAAAAATCCCTTGTTAAAACAAATTGGGAATGTCTAACTTACGTAGCAAACATGAAAGATATGAAACAATGCGATGATCCAGAATCAAATAAATCATTTCATAAATTTGAGGAAACCATTAAATTACCAACCACCACGCCATTCAGAGCTTAAACCTCGGTAGTAGTGATCTCATAATCTTGGCATGCTCCGTTTGACATTTCTAAGGTATGTTTTCATTGGCTATTAAGACATTCATTGACATAATTCCCCATTTCTCTATAATTTTAGCATTCTACATTGAAAAAATCATTCTTTCCCATGTAATCACAAGCATGGTGGTTTTTTTCACCACACATGTAGTAGACTCTTATTCCCTTGAGGAAATTACCAGGGTGTCTCTTCCCTCGTTTTCTACATGATGTATATTAATCTTTTCCCCTCTTCACCTTATTACCATTTTTGGAGTGTTTAGCAAATCTCTTCTTCTATTACTTTTCTATAATGTCTTAAGACATTGAGAATTACTTTTAATTCTTGATAGCACAATATACTATATATTCGTATGATGAGAAGGATTTTTGATACTAATTATTGATGAAGAAATAGTTTAAACCATCAAAGAATCGATCAATTTTACTCCTTGGGTTACGTATATAATATACATCATGCCTTGCTATCATTGTATTGATAGACTCATACTTTGTGACATTCTCATCCTCCTTTTGACTTAGTCTCACGAATTTTCTTTCCATATCTGTATGATGGTTATGAATAATGAATTCTTCTAAGAAAATCACTTTAAAATCCCTCTATTCCATATATGATACTTCATCAACTTCCTCTGTGTTTTGATTCAATGACCACCATTGATCTTCATCTCCTGTGAGGTGATAAACGTTTATAACAACTTTTTACCTTTTGCTACTACCCAAAGCATGGAATATTTTCTCCAAGAAACATATCCATTGCTCATATATAAATTTATTTATAGTCCCATTCAATTTTTGTGTTTGTTGCCTCATTAATCGGCCTAACATTGATCCTCTACATTGTGGATCAGGGTGCTTCAAATAGGTAAGGTATTTATTCATAACCTAAGTGAGTTGTCCCAATATGGTTATAAGCTGATTAGAAATAGTTTCATCACCAGATCCAGTATAATTATCTTTAGTAGGAGGGAAGTACCTACATAGATTTATTGTGTTGATATGGTTTCCATTCCTTACACAAGCCTCCATTTATAAATAATGGAATACACTAGATTAGTTTATGAATAAAAATACATAATTCAAAACATTTAAAATAGTTAATATAAATTGAACAGTTTAGGGATGTAATCAACAATCATAAATATATTTTTATTAAGGATGTATATACTCATAAATCCTTAATAATGTCTTGAAAAGAAAATCTGAATTATCCTAATCATATCCACTGGTATTGTCATAACCAAGATTACAGTGAGGCCCATTGTCGTGTACAAGGATACCCTAGGTCAATCCCAAAATTCCTTATTGGAGTTTTCACTGCTAGGTACATTTGTGCCAGAGCTGCCTCTACCTGCTCATATCAAGGGAAGGATGTATTGCTTGAAAACCCCAAATAATATTTACACTACCAAATTTTTTTTATGTTATTATATAATAATCCACAAATTCTATCTTACTGTAATGTGATATAATCAATGTTTTCATAAATCTAGTTTCCAAGGTTTGTACTAAAATTACTCTAATACCAAATTTAATGTCCCGTACATAGTTACCCAAAGTCGGTTCATTATTACATAACATTTTCATGAACAGAAAAGATCAAGTCTTGAAAGAAAAATTAGTTTAGTATCCTTGGAAATACTAGATACATACATGAGTTTTATATTACATCATGAAATAAAAAAACAAAATTGTGTCCTATTTGAACACACTCTTATCCTTTAGCCTATTCATGCAGGTTAATCATAATATACTTCTTCGCATCCTAGAAAAAATAAAACATATAAATGGGTGAGCATAGATTCTTAGTAGGGATAACAATATACCAGAAACATTAATAAATAAGCATAAACATTTTAGGCAATGTATAAGATTAAAACACAAGACTTTTAAACATAAACTTCATCATAATATGGAAAATATAAATCAAATAATTCCATTTACATATTCACATGGATATTCAACTAGTTGAATAATCACATTTAATATCAATAGCTAATTTCATAATGATGTATTGTGTAATGCAGGACATCATAACCACATTGTCATGGCCTCGTACCAAGACTAAAAATAAATATTTTTTCAAGTCCTTGGTCCAAGACACTAGTTTGTCTCATGAGACCTACCGATGCATCGCGTAGCTATAGCAGGCTCCAACCGTCACTTATAATGTCCAATGCATTCCTCATATGAAAAGGTTGAAACATAACATAAACATTCTTATTAAAAATAACATACAAAAAGTTAATACATTACCATAAACCATTAATAGTGAAAAAATAATACATACACATTCAAACATATAAAAAATCCATAAAAACAATGTAAATTTGAACCATAATAAATCAACTTCGAACAAGTGTAAAATCTCTCAAAGGATGTTGACATAGATGAAATCAATACTATTAGAGAAAAATAACATTATCTATTTGGAAATATTTTAAAAGTCACTTAATTATAAAAGACAAAATTTATTCTGAAATATTGTTATAAGCTTGTATGGGAAGCTTCGATGGTGTTGTAATGGCGGAAAATAACATCACCCACTGTATAAGTTAAAAAAATATTGTTTCCTTAATTTTTTTCGAAAAGGTCACCAAGTACCTTGTTTTGAAAGGGATGGAAAGATTCCTTCCAAAACATTTCATAAAAATTCAAACAAGGGTATAAATGACTTTAACCCATAATATATGAAATAGTTTTTTTTACATACATTTTTAAGAAACCCAGATGTGGATGATAAATAATCCTCAGTAGATACTTACTTAAAAACAACTTCAGATAATAAAGAGATTGTAAAATTAATCTTACATTGTACATTCCCTTAGTCAAAATTACCTTAAACTTTTGTATAATAGTTAAATCATTTTTATTAAATTATAAAATAACACATACAAAAATATTATTTTATATAGGATTTTGTAATATTTATTTGTTAAAAAATGTTCAGTAGTATCATTATTTCAGTAGTTAACTGATTCGTTTTACTATATATGTTTTGTTATGTAAGTCAGGTTTATTATGGATAGGATATATTTGATTAATATCTAGAATGTTATTAACTTCATTAAGCATTATATTTAGTCATAAAATAAAAAGTATTCTTGAATGGTTACGATGGGAAATGAATCTCATCACGTTTGTGGAGACGTTAACCCATACGTATGCACGAGAGAAAATATCATTATATTGATTGTAAAATAGAAGTTAATTGGATGGTATATCACATTTAAATAACCATTAACATGTTATATTTATTATTTACATCAATTATACATAATTATTGTAACCGTCCAAATAATTAAGCATTGAAAAACCAACTACATCATGACGTGGAGATGGTAATCTGTACGTACGCACATATGGTGACTTTGTCAATCATAAGATGGATAGAATAAAGAATATAGTTGTACCATATTAATAATAAAATCATAGTATGTATAAGGTTATAGATTTGTTATTTTTGATTGGAAACAACAAAGAAATAGGAAGTGGAAGAAGAAACGAACTAGAACAAGGTGATGAAATATTTAACTCTTCTTCAGGTTCTTCCTTTTGATTTGATCAAAATGGCGGTTTAGGTTGGATTTATGATCAAAGTAAGTCTTATAGGTATAATTTAAGTCTGTTGTGAGGATAGATTTTTCAGGTCTTTGCTGATCCAAATGGCATTGTATCTGTGATTTTGAGAGAAGGGAAGTACCCTTTAATAAGAGAGGTGAGGGTCACTTTAAGAAAATCATGAAATATTATTTTATTATAAAATAATTATCTCTATCTAATGGCTCCAAAAAAATTTATTTCGTGGATAAGGTGGTTATGGGTAAATAAACACTCATCCAATCAGTTTTAGACAGGTTTAGGTCACCATATTAACCTTATCTATTATATTTAACTCTTTGTTAAATAATTTAACATTTATAATGTATTCTTGTTTAATTTTAATAAATTGATAATAAACCTACTATAAAAATCTAGAAGAACCACAAGTGGTACATTATTGACATATTTAAACTTATATAAGTCCATTGTCATAACAGTATATTTTTAGGAAAATTATATCATTTAATAATATAGTATTTGTTTTAAAAACTCATTTATATAAATTTTGACACTATTTGGTATTTTGTTTTTGTTAAATTCATAAAAACATTATCACTTCAAAAAAATATTATTTAATCAACCCTAAAATTTCATATTAACCTAAGAAATTATTGGAATGCATCAAAAGTCTCAATTGACATTTATTTGTGTATTTATAATTTCACTTATTTTAATCTTTAATTAATAAGGTAATTAGAACATCATAATTGTGTCATAAATAAATAAAATAATTTAATGCCTAAAAATTATATATAAAACACCATGTTATAGGAAATAATATCATATTTTTAATGAATATTTATAGTTGAATTATCATATGTATAACCTTATATTAAAATGTTTTTGTTAGGAAAATTTGAATTTTACTCTTTTAACTATTTTTTAAATAAATTAATAATAAAAATCCTAATCTAATCCAAGTGGATCAAAAGGGTCATATGCTATTCCTAAGGTTGATTTTGGTCGAAATAAACTTATCCATTAGGATTAGGTTATGTGTTAGGGTAATTATAATATCTTTTTTCCTTTAATTACACTATTTACTTTTATCCATGGTAAATAAACGTCAAATGTTACTATTAACAAAAAATTATTTTCATCTTATTATACCGAATTTTACATACCTATGTCAACCATGTCTCTTGGATTATATAAATTACATTCATATAAGTAGTAAAATTATGTTTTTTGCAAATTTGTTAATGTTCCTAGAAGGTGGGTAAAAGATGGTAAAAGTTCAATAAAATTTTATATCTCTAAATTTTTTATAAAATTACTCCAATGAATTAAATTAAAATAATATAGTTATTATCTATATATTTTTACATTAAAATAAATATAAATTAAAGATAATTATTTAAGTAAAAAGTCATTTTTAAGAAATAACGCAGTATTTTTCACTATTTATCGAAAATTTTATGTTCTCAGAAAAATACCAAAAAATAACCCTATGATAATTTTGATATTTAGAATCCAAAAACAAAGTCAAATTTGAAAAATAAAATTTATAAAATTTAAAAAATTGGGTATTACTATGCATAACTACTTTTTAAAAGGCTGCTTTAATTTATCGTAATGTCCTATAACTCGATGTTTCATACAATGAAAGTGATTGTATTATTTAAAGTGAAGCGTACCATGGAATCTTGGGGTGTTACAATGTTGGGGAAATGAGGTTGTTGTTCTTCTGTTTTTATTTTGGTGCAATAAGGTTTTGGTTTTTTTCTATTATTGTGCAGAAATAAGGCGATGGTATTATAAGGATGATGAACTACTTTTGATGCAGGGTTTCTTCATTCTATATATCCAGGTATTGAAAAATTAAATAATTATTCAATAATGAATTCAATGGATATGTTTTAGAATACATAATGGGATAGAAATGATTAATGACAAAAATACATGTTGATATGTGTGGTTGAATGAGGTTTATACTTGATAATTCAATGAATGTGTGGGATAATAAGAATTATTATTTGATTGAAATGAATTTTGGTTTGTGTTCTGTTATGAATTTAGATGTAGAAAAAAAGTGGTTTGGTTTTGAAGTGGATAGTGTCTTTTTTTAATCCCATATGTTGGTAATTAGTGTGGCCATGTGTATATTCTATTATAATAATTTTTATTTCATTCTGCACCACACTAATATTGAGAACTACGATAGGATTCATGTAAATTCAAATGTTGTGTTTTTTACACATATCATAGGGATTGGGATGGATAGTTGGGTGACCCCTATTCCACACACTCTATGCTAGGAATGTTCATATGCATAGGCTTTGTTGGCTAGATTTTTATTAGTGAACTAGCTGATGAACCATGTCATTTTTGGTGACATGTGATATCACAATGTGGTGGGGTAGTGGACCAAGGGTTTTTGGGAATGATATTATTTGACCATGCTGGAGGGCATCCTATAATGGGGTCTGTGCATTGTAAGAGGAGTGAATGAGGTTGATGTACTTAAAATTCACAATACCCTACTACATTGGTGATGGTCGTGATGTGATGGTCCATGGTTTTTTGGGAAAGGTGTGATATGATTTTGTTGTGGGGAGGTGACCTCTTGTTTTCATTTGAGAAGCATTGGGGTCATGTTTTGGCATATTGGTATATGTTATTTAAAATAAATTGGAGTTGTACGATATAAAAATTTGGTGTTTGAGATAGATAAATAATTGGGAATTTGTGCATTTGGAAAAGGGGAACAGATATATATATATATAAGTTTATATCTGTCTATATTTGAAGTTTCATTTTTAATGTGAAAGCTATAGTGTGAAAAGTGATTTTCCAAATGTTCAATTTTGATTTGTAAAATTTTTTTGGACCAATTCGAACATTATAAGGGGTTTTTAATAATAACATTAACTGCAATGGAAGCAGATAATTTTATGTGTTTTTTAGACCTAGGTTTGATATGGATGACATATTGGTATATTTCAATGAAAATGGGATTTTAATTTCTAGTACAGGGAGGTGATGTGTTATTGTATGCATTCCTTGTAATGTTGTGTGATCAATATTTTTTTCTACCCAACCTCCCATATGTATTTTAGTTATTTTCATAGAACATGGGAATCTTGGGTACCTAGGTTGATAGGCTAGGACTAGTTTCTAGGCCATTTGGTAGGGCCTCAGTAGATTTCACTAGTAGGATTATGATGTAAAACTAACTCAACAAAGTGACATTTAATTTACCAATGTACCTTGGGTGTGTCCCCTCCAATAAGTCATGATGGAAATAGATTCCTATATGTTTGATCAATAGGATATAATGTACCTATAACCCAAATAACCAAACTATTCTTTTCTTTCTGAAGGATCTTTCTCCCAATATATATATATATATATTACTATATTTGAAAGATAATTTTCTTTGTTTCCATTTTATGCCTAAAATAATAAGTGTCTTGTTCTAATTTCAATAATTTTTAGCACCTTGGGATATGATTTATACTATTTTATTTCCCAGTTAAAATATTATTTCATTTCATTATATTATTATGAATGGATTTTTTGAAATTATTTTATTCATTGTAATTGGTTTTCAAAATGGAAATGGGAAATGGTATTTTGGAATCATTGGCTTGTTAATTGTTCTAGAGAAGAATGGAGAACATTATATTTTTATATTTATTTTTTAAAATTAGAATGAAAATATATTCTCATTAAATTTATTTAATAAAGAGTGGTTTCTCATTCGAGATCCCTACCAATCATTTTTATGTAGCTCATATATCTCTATCATTTATTAGTTTCATTTTTTATCATATCTTTTAATCGCACCCAAGGGGTGTTTTGATTCATTTGGTTGGGTGGTGACTTATATAGTAATAATATGGTAGTCATGTTTTTAGTTCAGTTTTACATTATTTGTTTATTTTATGGGATTGGCCACTTAGGCATTTAATACTTTCAACAGACTAAGAGTATCTATAGGTGACTGTGGGAGAACAAAGGACACTAGAGGGGAATTTTTTTCCTTACAGGAGAGGGATTTCAAGTGGAAAGGATGTTTTTAGTTATTATTTATATTTTTATATTTTTTATTATGGATATTACGTTCCTACTTAATTATTTTTCTATGGTATGGATGTTTGGTGTAGGAGAGTTTCATGCTGAAATTTTAATTTTACCACTAATTTTTTCCATAATTATTTATTTGGTGAAATTTATATAAGGGGGTATTTTGTTTTATTTATTTGAACTTTTTACATTTCAGGTGGATTGGGAACACACTTTAGGCAATATCATGGATCATTCCAGGCATCTGGAGAAGGGTCATCTTGGGTTGGTTTATATAAAAATGTTATCAAAAGTGGTGTTAGGTTCATTCCAATATAAGATACTTATATCCTTCACAAATTTCCCGTGTATCCTATATCAGACATGCATATCATCAAAAGTATAATATGACTTTATTTTCTCCACCTCATTCTCATTTCTATTTATTTATCTATTCATCCATGAAATCTTTGATCTATATAAAAAACTATAATATGCTGCTTAGGCAGGTTCTCTAGGTTGGTTTGTGAAAAATATGAATCAAATGCATCAATGCCTCCACTTTGAAATTGATATATAGTCCGGGATGTCTTTATAGATATGAGATAGTATTTTTGAGACTTAATAGGTATATTATAGGAAATTTATTGGCCAGATATCTTCTTAAATTTCCTTAAGTTACCAGGGTCTATTGGGAAAACATGTCTTTGAGGATTTTTTACTTAATCCAAGACTTTTTCAAAATCATTAACATATTTATATATTTTTTTAACTATTATATATGAGTGTTTTTACCTATTTATTAATAGATATGCATTTTAATTTTTTTCATATTGTGTGGGAACATTGTGATATTCATCGATAAAAGCTCGTTCACATTACCGAGGAACACACCTTAGTATGTTTTGTGTTTGGTGGAGTTTCTAGATTTTAAAATTCCCAATATATCTGTTGAATAGAGAATAATATGTACATATCTTAAATTTAAATTTAGAATATGGTTGAAGAGAGATAATTTTTATGAACAATTAATATTGAAGTAATTCCCAGGTCAATATTTTTTTTATTTAGCATGGAGAATCGAACGTTGAAGAATGGTTGAGCACTGATGTCAATCCAGCGAAATAACTCCCAAAATCATCGAAAATGTGAAATGAAATGAAAAACTTTATAAATTATTCATTTGGCACTGTATGACACCACCATCAACATCAAAAAATATCAGAACAACAAGATGAGGGTGCAACAAATAGCAATGTGACAAGTGATGTTTCTGAGACTTTAGGATAACTAGATGAATATTTTAACATATCAGTGGATCCTCCTCTTGATTATGTGTAGAATTATATAACTGAACACTTCACTAAGGAAAATAATTTTCTTGACAAAGTTGAAGATGGAAATCAATAGTTATATAGTGGATTTTTGACACATTAAAAACATTCTTTTCTTGCTGAACTTGTAACATAAAAAATGTCTATGTGGAATTACAAATAAGTCAATGTACATGACATTAGAATTGTTGAGTGATGAATTTCCTAAAACAAACACCCCAAAGTCATTTTATGATATGAAAAAAGTAGTTAACATGATTGGATTGAATTATACAAAAATAAATGTTTGTCCCAGTGATTGTATATTTTATTAGAGAGAGGATTGAAGTAGACAAGATTGCAAAATATATTCCTCATCTAGATGGCAGTCAATGCGGATGTGGGAAGTCTAAATCAACATACTACCATGAAGAAGAATAAAGGAACACACCTATAAAGGTTTTGCGTAACTTTACTTTAATGCCTTGATTTCAATGATTATCCATGTCATCGAAAATGGTCGAAGAGATAAAGTGGAATTCTGTAGATAATCACAATTATGGTTTAATGCGATATGCATGAGATTCAAAATCATGGAATAAATTTGATTCATTACATCAAGATTTTTCAGTTGATCCTAGTAATGATCAATTGGGATTGGTTGCTGATGGATTCAGCACATTTGGGACATTGAGTACCAGTTATAACATTTGACCAATTGTTTTGATCCCTTACAATCTGCCTCTATGGATATGTATAAAACACACATGTTTTATCATTTTGATGGTTATTCTTTTAAAACACGACTGTAAATACTATTGATGTATACATAAATCCTTTAATAGTAGAATTATAGGAGGTATGGTGAAACAGTGTGGAGACATTTGTGGCTTATTCTAAAACTATGTTCAAAATTCATGTTTCTTTAATGTGGACCATTAGTTACATCCATGGGCTTGGGAATTTATCGTGTTGAAACACTTACATTTTTTTGGGTTGTTCTATTAGTAACATTTATTTCGATATTAAACAGCTACCTCATAGTAGAAAATTGTGCTTCATGTTCCATTGAATATTTCTTAATACAGCTCATAGATTTCATTTAAACAGATCTACATTTAATGGTTTCATTGATCGTAGACCACCTTATATGTTGATAACTGGTTCTGAAATATTGAAAACACATGTAAAAGTCGAATCATAATTTGGGAAGGTTTATCATTTTAATGATATCGAGAAACGAATTCAAAGTCCACCATTAAGTGAAATCGGAACGCAATAATGGAAGAAAAAAAATATGTTCTTCAAAGTTCTTTATTGGGAATTTAATTTGTTGCAGCATAATCATGATGTGATGCATATTTAGAAGAATATATATGAAAATTTTATCTTCACATTTCTTGATGAGCATGGAAATCTGAAGGATCATTTCAATGCTCGGAAATATATACAAGAAATGAACATGAAAACGTGATCTCTGGCTAGAATGGAATGAAAAGAATGCTCCGGAAATTTTTTGCAATGAAATATAGAGATAAAGTTACATTACATCAAATTTTAAAGCATGTGAAAGTATCTTATTAGTATTAAAGTAACATCTCAAGGTGTTTGGACTTAAAAAATCATATGTTAAATTAATTTAAAAGTCACGATTCACATATTTTGTTATAGTAGTAACTACCATTGGCATTGCGTACATTATTACTTGAAAAAGTTACTGTTGTCGTAATCTAGTTATGAACATTTTTCAGAAAACGATGTGAGAAATCTATACATCCATTTGTGCTTGACAACCTTTAGGAGAGGTTTTTATTAACACTTTTTTCAATGTATATGATCTTTCATTTGTTGTTTTTTAGTGTCATAATGCATTTAACTATGCATTTGGTTAAGGATTATCAATTTGGAGGCCCCATTCATTATCTATGGAGGCATCCAATTTAGATTTAATTTATTTATATGATTTAGTTGATTAAACAATTTTTAGAACTTAATTACATTCATAACAATGCTTATTTAATTTATTTCACAGATATCTAGGGTATTTGAAATCATATGTGAAAAATAAAGCTCAACCATAAGGCTATATTGCTGATTGCTATTTGGCAGAAGTGTGTCTTAACTTTTGTTCTAGATACTTGCATGATATTTAGACAAGATTTAATCAAGTTGGATGTTTTGATGACACATCAACTCAATTTAAAATACAATGAAAATCAAAAATGTTTCCTACTATTGGAAGATCTGTTGGAAGGACCTCAAATGTTACACTGATAGAAATAGAATTATTACAAGCACATAGATATGTGCAGCTGAATAGTGAAATTGAAGATCCGTTTATTTAAGAGTTGAGGATACATACAAAGATACGAATGATAGGTTGAACAAAAAATGAGAAAGATATAACAATATCTGTTAATGAAAGATGACTGAAATTATTGATTTAAACTAAAACGGGAATTTTTTAGTTGTGTTATTCATTTGCAATTGGGTCGATATTATCAGAGGTGTTAAAAGAGACTCCTTTCAATTTACCTTTTTTGAAATTCTATCTCTTGATGGATATTGGTGATCATGAACTGCATGATCCATATATCTTATCATCACAAGAAAAAATGGTATATTTTGTGAATAATGTTGCAGATTAAGGGTAGATTGTTGTTTCTGACGTTAAAACAAAGTGATTTGAATGATATGGGTGATGAAGTTGAAGATTTTACCTCTGACATTGAATCTAATCAACAATAAGAATCAGAATTATTAGTCCACCATGATTTGGAAAATATTATTATAGCAAGGATGAATGTAGTGGATGATGTAATTTAGCAAGAGTCCAACCTGATTGATTGATAAAATCATTGTATGTATAGTTATGAATTTATTTATCAAACACTAATTTCATTTGTGAAATCATTTATTATTATTGTTATGTATATTTTCTTTGTTTGTATTGTTCATCTATAACCTTTTTAATTTTTTTCTTACATAAATTTTTTTAAATATATGTTCTGAACATAATTTTATTTGATTAAATGACATGAATGACATGGAGGAAGCGATATACTATTTCATCGACCACTGCAGCAGATGACGATCCATCTGTCTCCCTCTCTATGACATCTGATCCACCATCCTCCTACCCCCCTGCACCATATCTCACACCCTCTGTGAGTGTCCCTTCTATAGAGAAGTCGTCACCTACCACATCAGGAGCCTTAGTATTGTGGGAGTAGTGGGCCACATCTAGTTGTTCATGGGGATACTAGAGGGTGACTATTACAGGTAAAAAAAAATTATATGAATAAATATATTGAACTTTTTTTTATAATAACTTTTTGTTCATTAGATTTGGAAACAATGCAATTGTGTAGAGAAATATAAAAAGTTTAGATGAATGGAATCTTACCGAAGAGAAGATATTAGTCCCATTTGTTACTGCCTAGCCATTAAATATTCATGAATGATTGGAATTAACTATATTGTTATTTTAAATATTTTTTTAAAATTTTTAAAATTTATCCAATAAATGTTAGAGGCTTAAAATGATAATGAACTTAATTTTAAGCATAAAATATGCATATATTTTTTAAAGGTAGCTTTACTACCTTTTGATAGAATACCCTTTTTAAATATAGTTTTACCACATATAAAAGATCTATTTGACAAATTAAACATCTTCTATAGAATTGGGACATAAATATTTATTTTTTGTAAAATTTTTGTTTTTTTTCTGATAAAGTTAATTTTTTAATAAATTTTGAATAATACAACATTTTAATTGAAAACTGACTTCTCATATAATTTATTTATACAGTTATATTTTCATTTTAATTGTTCATAATGGGAAATTGGATTTATTTTTTATCATTTAATATAATTGGGGTCATGTTAATTAGTTTAACATTTTAATTGGACTTAAACACATGTCAATAATTTGGTAGTTTTTGCTTCTTAAAAAACGCTTTCTAGTTTTGACAAAGAGATTTAATTTTAAATTAATTAATAAAATTTATGTGTTTATAATTTGAAAAAATTGATTCAATATTTGGAATCATAATATTAAAATTGTGAAAATTGGTACCTTTTATTTTTTGGACAATATGAATAGAAAGAACAGAAATTATTTATATTTACCATGGTTAAAGTGAAAATCAAGGAAATAAGTGTAAAAAAATAATATTATAATAATATTAAACAACCCTTAAATGTGTCATAATCATATTTTATTAGTTTTACTCTGACCATTAGAATCCTTAGTCTTATATTGTGGCATCTTGGAGCAACATGGGTGTGGAAATGATATTTTATAATTTTTAATTTAAAAAAATCGGATATATAACATAAAGTTGTATATTTTAATAAATGAATTTTAATACAGGGTTATATAACTAATCTATATAACTATAAATATTAATTAGAAATATAAAACATTTTCCTAAATCATTGTATTTTATTTATAATTTTTTTTTTATTAAATAAATAAATTTATTTATGACACAATGATGATGCAGGGATTACCTTATTAATGAAAAATTCAAATAAATGATATTATAAATATTAAATTAAATGTAATTTGATTAGTTATATGTCATCGGTGAATTTTTTGGATGTTATTGAGATATAATACATGTGTTAATGCATTTGTTTTGAAATAATAATGTTGTTATCATATTAACAAAAATCTATTACAAATAGTGTCAAAATTGACACAAATGAGTTTTTAAAACAAATACAATTTTATTAAATGATATAATTGTAATAAAATTATAAGATTCGTCAAACTGACTTATATGATATTAAAAATCTCATTAATTATTCACTTTTTGACTCTTGTCATTTTAGAGTGACTATAGTAACTATATATTATGAAAATACGAGAAGACATGGTAAGAGTTAATGTTTTTAACAAAGGGTTAAAGATAAAATATTAGTTCACATTTCAGACCTAAACTTTTCTAAAACCTTTTGTTTGAGAAAATATTGAACCATTATATTCTTATCCTTTAAATATATCACTTTTGAACTATTAATATTAGAAAAAACATTTTATAATAAATTAATATTTCAATATATTCCCAAAGTTTCCCTCCTCCTTTTTGTAAAGGGTCACCACCTCTACCCACTCGCTGACACCTCTCAAGCCCCTTGTATCATCCAAATTATATTTAAATAATCTCATAAAATCCCTAACATTCTCCTATAAGCCTTAACTTGTGTAGAAGAAAAATAAATAAAGCCTTTGGCTCAAACCAAAAATAGTTACCCATTTTAGAGGTAACATCTTCTCTCAAGTTCCTATATTTTTTTCCTTCTTCATTCCCTATGATATTATTATTATTTGATTACATAACAACACTAGTATCCTGAATATACTACTATGTTGTTATTATAATGATTCTAACGACACTTACAAACACCCACATCTAATAGATATGATTGTATTGTTTCTGTGTATGATGAACTACTTCCTCATGAAATAATAATTGTTCAATTTTGTCCTACCACCTCTCATGGTGGCCATTAAAATAGAACTATTTCTATATATGATATATTTTATATTTAAATTTTCTCTATTCATATGTTTTTTTATTTACAACATACCTTTATTTATTCTACAATGTGTGAATATGATAATTTCATTTGAGGAAGTGCGGACTACTGCCCCCTCAATGTGATATGACACATTTATGTCATACGTAAAATTTATAAAGTATGTATTTAATAAACATATGTAACATATATTTCATATATATTACACTTGTATTATAATAAACCTATGTATCATTTAGTTTTCATTCATTTAATATGACACTGAAATGAAATTAATGTTCATTTGTACGTACGACCTACCATCTCCAAGAAAGGTGTATTTCGTTTATTATCTCCAAATGTTATGGATCCTTATAAATATTTATATATACTAGATATATATGATATTTATATCATGAATAATATTCTATAGATAATGTAATTTCTACCACATGGACAATTATTAATTATAAAAAGTTCATTTTTGACTCATGTACCGAACATCAAACAAACATCCGATATAAACATAAATAATTAACTAATTTCTATAACATGGTAATAAGTGATATAAAATTAATAATAAAATATAAATATTTTATAAAGAAAGTATAAATTAACCTAATGTAAATTAAACAATTAATGGTACAAGTCATATTCAATGTAAGGGACATCATCTTAATCTTTTTCAATTGAGGAATATTTTGATTTAAACATGACTTTATTATATAAAGTATATAATCAACCCCATTGAATTTTAATTTCATTAAATGTTTTTCAAAATGAATCTGTTTCTTTGAATCATTTTACTAAACGAAAAAAGGAATGTTTTTTATACGTGCGTAGGGATAACGAACTTTCTACTACCACGAGCATTATTTGATATTTGTATTCCTCTACAAGAAATAATTTTTTTAAAATGAAAAAATACCACTATCCTTTTTATGGTATTTTATTATTGAAATGGTTTTGAAAATGGATTGATTATATCAATATCATGAAATGATGTCTTATTATTGTAATTTGGAAATGTAATTTTTCCTTTGTGCTTGTTCATGTGTTATGATTATGTTTTGGGACTTGGGAATTGTTTACTTATATGGGTGATTCCATGATAAACCGAGGGTGGGTGAGCCCGAGATAGCTCTCTAATGCATTGGAAAACATTATGGAGGTAAAAATTAATTCTTCTCCATAGTGATTAGGTGAATGTACTGTGATGGGTATTTTAAACGTCACTATGAAGGTTACTCCCAAAGAATTTGTAAAAGATACAATGAAAGTATGTTATAGATGAAACAAGTTACCTTTATGATTTATTATTTATATTAGTTTTTCATAAATCTTAATACTTAAAAATGTATTTTTATGAGCTTATACATTATGAGTAAAAAGTATTATTTTATTTATTTATTTTTATTCATGGACTAATGTTTTATTTCTTTATTTTATATGCCTTAATAAACTTTTTATGCTCATCTGATGTTTTTGACATGTTTTTTATAGTGTATAAGGAAGGCTAAGAGAATTTAATAATTCAATAAGATATTTATCATGAAATGATTTTTTTTATTTAATGAGTTTTATTATTTTTAACAAATTGGATACAGTAGGAGTGTCTACATTGTAATATTTGAGATGTAATGTAATAGTTATGGCCTAATTCTCTAAAACAGTAAACCTTAAATTATCCTCAATGTGGATTATTGACATACCTCAAGATTATGTAATTTTTAAGGACAAGGCCTTATAAAAGTGGTATTAGACCAAATGAGTCTAAATAACCATCTGGATATAGTTTTTTTAGATGCTTCAATGTGACTAATATAGTGATTCCACAACTATGTGTTCTAGGATTCATGAAAACATGATTATTTGTCAATTTTTAATACCATGGATTCACAATATAATATATAGATACTGTGATTATGTTGTGTCATACCATAACAAATTTTTCCTTTAAAAAGGATGCTATCATTATTTCTAAATTTGAAAATTAGTCCATCAATTTGATGAAAAGAAATAGATATTTTTTTCTTAGTAACACTTGGAACAAAATAATATTTCACTAAAACAAAAAAAATTAATTTGAAATGGAAAGAGGTAGTCTCCTATAGAATATGAATGGTTTTGTTCTCCATTGGATACTCATAGATCCACCCACCCTTAAGAAATATATAAGAATATACTTGGTTATTTTATATGGATATAGAGGTGAGCACCATAACCTATATTTAATACCCAATATATACATATAATAAGATTACACTCGATAAATAATGCACTATTAGGATGCCCTTTATACCGTGGTTTCATTCCTACCCAAGTAGTGAAATGATATATTGAATTAATATATATAGTTTAGGGATTTAAATTTTTTATGCATAAATATCCCATTTTATCTTTATTACATTCTTGTTAATATTAAGTGTATTCTCATAAGTGATGAACTATGTCTTAGATAAAATTTACACATAATATATTTATTTTAGTTCTATATTTTAATCCTTTTTAATTTATTAATTAATGTGATCATGAAAAAATATGAATAAGCTAAAGATGTAACTAGACATAAATAAAATAAAAAGAGTTTTATTATCATGATATTTTACTTATGCTAATTCTATCTAGATGATGATAAACTAATATTTAACATAGGTGGAAATCACCAGGAATCATAAATTCATTCATGTTGTATCATTCCACATTTCCACCCATGTATATATTGGATTATTTTTCCCTTGACTACAAACATGAACCACCATTATTATTCTACTATATCCATCCATTAAATAATCATTAATAACATTTAGGTGAGAGAAACCAAAGTATTGGTTAAGGGAGTTAAGATAAAAGGAAACTATTTACACACAAAACCATACATAATGAGTGGAGGGATAATGTGTATGTCATAAATTTAATTTAATAATACATTAAAAGGAAACAAATCACATACAATGTCCTGGTTTACGGTCATGTTCATCCATTTACATGAAATGAATTACCATATATTAAAATAGATTTCAATTGAAATTGTTCTTATTTGTGGCAAATCATTCCAAAATAAATTAATTATATTATTTAATTAACAAATTATTTTATCTTAAATTTAATACAAAATTTCTTGTGATTCTCATCCATCATAATTTTGAAAAAATAAATAAACTTATGTAAAATAGATTATGTAAAAAAATATACCTTCGAAGTATTATGACAACTGCCCGTCCCAACTACCCAATGTGTATTATATTTTTATATGACATTCTCACGCGACATGTATCATACATTTCTTATCACATAATTTTAGTGTTTGTATGAATCAACTGGGTAACACATGGAAAACATGTTATTCACATAGTGTGTTATTTTTTAATGCACATAATGTAGTTGATTTATTGTCACTTATACATAATTTGTAGTTATGTAAAAATTTATTATACATTTAATATAAATATATATAACCCATCTCAAGGAATGTATGATGAAAAGTAATACCACATAGAAAACATGTTGATAAGGTTCAAATAGTTTTTTTAATTACAAGTAACACGGCATGTAAAACCTAGCTCAACACTGTGTATAAATAATTGACTTATATTTAAGAAATATGCCAAGAGATAGGGTGTATCCTCTTCCCAAAGAAATTAATGGAGTAAACATTGTGTATGTGGGATACATTTCATGTGATTTTTGAGTTACATGGTTACTTTTCATGTTGATAATGTAAAAAAATAATCTTCTCCTCTTTGACTAATAAATTATACATCATTTATATAAGTTGCACACTGTGTAGTTTGGATATCTATATTCCATGCTATACTATTCGATATAAAGTTTATTAAATACACACCATGTGAAATAGATGCAGATTTTATGAATTAATTTTTGATATGTCTTGGTGCATTGAACATAGGTATAACGTGTGTACCCACATGCTATATATTGTGTACTCTTATGTAATTCAACCAAAATAATTGTAACCAATATATGAGTTCATTGAAATCTATTTGTTTAAAATTAATCAATTTAATGATTATATATTAATGAATGAATAAGAAGAAGATAATATCTCACAATTTAGTTTATGGAATTATGAAACTAAAAATTGAAAACTAATGATAAATGCATAAATCCAAATATAATATTTAAATAAATATAAATAATTATGTGACTACTCTAATACCACTTGAGGGTCAAGGCATAGTGGAAGGGCCTATAGGGGGTGCCCAACATAGATTTTTTTCATTATCAATGATTAATTAGACATATTCATCAATCGTAAATTCCATGAAAAACAATATAAAATGAAAAATTAATTAACATGAGAACACTAGAACCAAATAGAGGATCATCACAAAATGATTTTTAGTTAATTTAAGTAGTTAAAGAATTACCTTACGATGAATTATTTATTCATTGCTGAATTTGAAATCATATCTACCAAATAATAGTCATTTCATCATGGGAATCATGTATATATTCCCTTTTTATACGATCCAAATTTTTAACACCAACCCCCAAGAATTATCGTAGGAATCTTTGGCTGGTAGTGCAGAATATCATAATAAATGTGATGTTTATTCTCGATCACTATGAGAATAACTTCTAAGAAGGATTCTCATTGATCTCACTAGAATCAATAGGGATAGTGGAGTGGGATTTACTTTCATTCATGAGAGTGTTCTTGGAGAGTTTACCTCTAGGTATTGAGAGGATTCTATGGCGTTGTTGTGCACAACCAACATAAAGTCTAACTTTAGGTTGGAAAAAATATAATTTTTTAAATAGTTCCATGGTTGGAAAATAATAATAGCATATGTACCCTTATTATTTCCTTAAACTAAAAAGAACCAATGTCTATAATAATTATATTATTTTGTGATATGTTCAAAACTAGTGAATTAATTAAATATTATTTCATGAATTAATAATTTGAAATTTATCCAAATAATATTTAATATATATTATTTCTCACCAAATAATTAAACTCAGACCACTATTCTCTAATAATATTTATAGGGCCTTGATTAATTACTATTAATTTAATAAATAAATATTACTTCCTTATTCTTGAATAAATATATAAATATTATATCCACAAAATTAAAAATAAATATATATTAAATATGTTGATAAATAAATATTCTCATGAATAACTTTTGACTGAATATATATAATCAAGAAAACGCAAATAATTATTAAATCATGTATGATAAAAATATTTATTCAACATTATAAATAGTAAATAATATTTAATATTTAACTAAGGTTTTAGATATACTTATTGTGTGACCCTCTTGGCCTCTTTCGCATTTGCATTGGGTGGTACGGCGCGACGTCCAAGGAGATATTCTAAAAATACTACAAGGAAATAATTGGTAAATAATTTAATGAAAAAATCACATAATAACTCTTATGGATTCTTAATTTGTAACATAATCCCTTTATTATGATATATCTAATCAATCATGCTTCATAATGGTGTCATAAGCTTGTTTTCTCATTGTCTCTTTCTCTGTATTTCCAAAAATAATCATTCCCACATAACATCATTTCCTTTGATATATTTAGTCTATTTTATTTCCACAAATAGTCGATATATATAAACCTCTAGTAAATAACATTATTAAAAAAATCATTTCTCATGTTTTTCAAAAATTAAATATTACTCATGATCCACCCAATGCATCTTACCTCGTCATGAACATATGTCATCACGGCTTTCATTAATACATCAAAGTACACAATTAATAATATGGATTATTAATTATTATAATGTTTAAGGATAGATACACACATATATAGATATGAACATCTAATTACACATATAAATTATGATTTACTACTTTCATGTCATGTTCTCATAACATCCTATACTAGAAAACACTAAGGGCGT
This sequence comes from Viscum album, assembly GCA_963277665.1. Classification (NCBI taxonomy): domain Eukaryota; kingdom Viridiplantae; phylum Streptophyta; class Magnoliopsida; order Santalales; family Viscaceae; genus Viscum; species Viscum album. The sequence goes on along the minus strand of OY728143.1, from coordinate 1,887,602,848 downwards.
ACACCATGTGATAGTGCTTTAATGTCTTATGTGTCTCCACCAATTATAAAAAATATAATTTGTCTAAAAATTGATATAATATGGCTATAAAACATATATTTAATAATATAATCATGAATCTTCTGGTTTCTAATCATATTGGGGAACTACTCTGGACATTCTATGGGATAGTTATTTTTATGACATTGAAATATAATATTTCTCATAAAAGAAAAATAGTGAGGTGATAAGATTTAAATATATATTCAATCCAATGAATAGAGGTTATCACAAAGTCAATAGAATGTGGTTCTTGGTCATAAACACTAACAACATGAGTAAAGGTTAACAATATCAATGTTATTCATGTCACTCACAGACTTCAATAAAAACCATGCAACATAGAATTTTAATTCATTTTACCTTTTATCGCCATTTGTTCTCAATCACACACTCACAAGATTATTAATGAATAAGACCATAATACACCATGTTTTTATGTTATACCATATGTTAAACATATTCATATCACATGTTATGATGAAATTATGATACCACTTGATATATACGACCTTCTTTCCTCTACAAGGTACATGTTTTTCACCGAAAAAGGTGACTGGACTTTGATACATCAACAGATACTAACCTTGAATTCATTTATATTTGGAATGATTTTTAATACATAATATTCATTATTGGATTCAATTTTTATGAAACCCTAAGTACACTAAACCACATTCATATAATAACAGTTTTTTTTAATAACTGAGAAAACATAAACTAAAAACCAATTGTTAATTCTTTAAAAAAAATATAATCTATTATTTAGGGTTAGATACCACTAGATAATGACTTATATCACTTGTTGATAATTTTTGTGGTTTTATTCCATTGGAATAATTATATGTGGATTTCACACCACCTGAACATTTATTTAGGATTGATAATAATTGAAATTTCATATTAGCCACTCATACTTCTCTGAAAATTCTTTTTTCCTGTATGAATTTTCAAAAAATACACCCCATGGATCATATCACAAATTATGTTTTCATCACATCTAATAAAATGTTAAAAACATAAATCACATAGGTAGAGGGGTACTTCCCAAACATCCTCAATAAGAATAATTTGGTTGGTTTTTGGGAACCAACCCTTTACTTACAAATATTTTACAAGAACTTTTAGAAGTTTTCCAAGAAACACCAACATATCTCATTTAAGAAAATTTATTTTGAACCATAAATATTTAACATGGGATTGACCTCTATTGGGATACTAATACCACTTGTGTATGTTTAATACTTCAATTCTTTCTCACTAAATCATTCTTCATGATTCCTCCATAATAGAATGTCACTTCTATCAATACCCCCTATTCTATTTTAGTATAATTTATTAAACCAGTTAGTCATTATTAATTTTTTTACACTGCTATATCCATTAGAATTACCTATAATTTATTCATCCATGGTGAATATTTCTGTATACATATATCCTCCTTTTTGACAAAAAGTGCATCTGTCTCTTTTTTTCATATTTATTTCCATTTATAATGTAATGGCTGCTTTATAATCTTAACATTTGGGTCAGGTTTCACCTTTTATTATGTTACATCATCAATATTATCTAACCTAATGAATTTTTTTTCCAATGAATCTAATTATTCTTCTTTCTATATTTTTTATACCCCTCCACATGGGAATGAAGGTTATCCTCTTGTATTCCCTATAAATTTTATATCTATAATTATTTTCCATCTATCGATGTTTATTATAAATAAAAAATCCCATTAAATTCATACATGATGTAACCATTCATTGGTTTGAGATTCAATCACTTTCATTTTATTATTGATCCTCAGTGCTTCTAGAAAAAAATCAATGATGTATCCCATGATTACATAACAATATCACATCGTATATTTATTCCTAAAATATCCATAACTTCTAAATATACAAAGAACCTTAATTCTACTCTTAAATTCTATATTTTATTCTTTTTTGACACTAAGTGATAATATTTACATTGGAGGGATCACCATCATTTCATTTTAATTCTTCAACCTCATTAAAATATATTTAATATCATCATCATTATCCTTATATTTTTTATAAATATTTTCTATAATTTATTTTGATTCTTTTTAATATTTAATCTTGTGTTTTATTTTTGTTTTAATATGAATCCATTTTTATTTTTGAAATTTCTATGTTGACATTTTTTTACAACTATTTTATATGTTCTCTATGAATGTCAATTTAGACCTTCATCTTTTCACCCATTTATATATTATATTCATTCAGTTATATCTATTATTTTGTTATAATTTGTATCTATGTATATCATTCTTATGAATTTAGAATCCACTGTATATATAATATATAGTTTATCCACATATTCATGATGGTTTTGAATATTATCTTGATCACTATAAGTATACTGTATGGATTTATGGAATGTTGTAGATTCCAATTATTTCATATAGTCACCATACGCTTCAATATTAAAGGGGTAATATGTCTTTATTATTTTACAAAAACATTATATAAAACATATATTGATATAAATAATGATTGTATCATTAACACATGCCATAATTGGTGTGTTCTTTATCGTGAGAGTAATTTTATTTATCCTATAATTCATTACCTTTATCACAAGGTAATATTTAACAACCTTGAGAGGTGATATTCTAATATCCATGGATTTTATATATTTTACAAAAAAAAATTCAATGATTTCAATATTTCAAATGTTGAATCACATTGATAGGTTTTCTTATATAGTTTACTGGATACTGATGTCACCAAGATCTTCTATATCTTTACAAAAAAAATTATTTAAGTATTCATTATCATATTTTCATATTGAAATACATATTCATTGATATATTTACCACAATACTATAAAAAAGGAATATAATTCAGAAAACCGTCACATTAAAAAATTTAAAATAGGGGGATGCATCATCAAATCTATATGTAAAAAGAATAAAAAAATGTTTTTTAGAAGGGACTTCCAAATTAAAACATTTTATTTTAAATACCAATTATTGGGACTATGGTTAATTAATACACACAATGTGTGTGTGTGAATCCCATTTAAATGTTTTCCTTGATTGTGTTTTCCCCTTTGTTGAATATTGTTCCCTTATTGGAAGGAACAAATTCAATGTATATTCCCTCACTATAGCTTAATATGAAACTTAAAAAAAATGAAAATAAAAAATCACATGAGGGTTTTACTTATTTCTCCCACATTAGCCTATTTTTAAGTAGTACACACTGATGATGTATCAAAATAAACCATACTCAAGGTTGGGGGATTTAAGTTCACAGACACTTTATAATAATGTGCCCAACCAATACATGGATAATGGCTCACTTATAACTCACTCAAGGGGAAGTCCCTCTTAATCTATAGTATGAATTGATTTGGGGATTACATAATTTAATTATTTCCTTTATGTTCTACTCAGTAATTTATAAACATGTGGTTATTCTCTTAATATATCTTATTTTTTCATTAAATTTACTCGGTATTCGAATGATTTTTGTCACACTAAATTATTATTTGAGGTTATTTTGTCATATTTGGGTTATAAGAATATTTCATGTTCAATTTAAGAAATACTTTAAAGCATTGTTTTTAATTATTTTATTAATATTTTTATATATTATAATTAAAGTATAAAATTAAATTAGGGCCATTTTTTATAATTTGAGGATTTTGGATTTTATATAGAAGAAATAAAAGTTATTTTATGCTAAAAATTATAATTATGGAATTATTGTAGGAGTTTTCTACTTATCTGGTGAAATTTCATATGACTTATCAAGATGTTCATATGAAGTTTTTTAATTTCATGTATTTGAAAAATTAGTATGCTTAACTTATTCCATGAACCCCAATAGATTTAAGCCACCCACCAAGAAGTAGTTGTTTGATCATCACTAAGGTGACTTAGTAGGGAGACCAGAGGAAGACAATCGGTCATGGGTCATCACTTTTGAGGGAAAACTGAGAAACCAACAGAAACTTTTGAGGAAAAGTGGTAAAACATACATGAATTCTTGACAAACATACTTCAAACATCATTGAGCAGAAAATAACGGTCAACCAAGAAACTCAATAATTATACAAAACCACCACTAATCATTCAAATTTACAATCCTCACAGCAGAAGCCGGTATTACCCAAGAGAAGTCCAAGGAACCACCAGAAGGCCGAAAGCAAAAACCTCAAAAAAGCATGACCAACCTCATAACAAGCCTCTTCAAATGCCACTCATGCGACCATTGACACTAGCCCAAAACCACCACACCCGCCAGCGAACTCCATTCAGAGGTCGCCCAAACCCTCCAACAACGAGAGATGGACTCTCGAAAATCCTCCGAGAAGAAATTATCCACGTAAGGCCAACAAAGAATATGGATCGAGGAAGACCATGCTATCATAACGCCGTGTCCTACTCAACAGGGAACCACAGCCCAACCTCAAATGCAAAAGAATCCATAATTGCAATCCAACAGATTCACCAACACAATATAAACACCATTAACAGAGAAACATCCATCCATCAATCCAGATAAGAAAAGAAAATAAATGAAAATGGTAGAGTCTCCATGAGGAATGTATAGGCATATATCAATCGTCCACAACAGATCTAAATAGCAATCAAAACAACCCAAATCCAAAACAAAAGAAAAAGCCAATGCTCCAACCTCTTCCAACAACCTACCAAACAACAATGCATCTGGGGTTGCAGACCGCATGTTAGAAACATAAAACCACCAGGATCGTCAAACCACACCTTTGAACAAAAAACCCATCGGTTCCTTCGCGAGACCGCACATCACTCGCAACCACATCCAGATCCAAATAACGCATATAGGGAAACGAAAATAGAATCTGTCACCGCAAATAGTTGAACACCCGTCCACGCCCGAAGAAGCCCTGCCACAAATCAGAAACTGCAGCCTGTCACCACCTTCATAGCCACAATGAATAAAACCATGAAAAACCCCTCAGACTCCTAGTTGATACTCCAGACAGAAACCCACATACAGAAAATGAAACTCAACCACTGGATCTCACCTCGCCACTAAGAAACCCTAGCCAACAAAGGAGGAGAATGGCAAGGATCGGGCCAAAAAATGGTGAGAGAAACAAAAACAGCCAATCCCACGAAGACTGATGCTACCACTGAATGAGGTTCCCCCGATATCGTCATGAAGAAGAGCAGAGTAGAAGCTGAAGATGGCCCGAGGTGGAGGAAGGATAGGCGGCGAAAAGAAGAAAACCCTAGTGATGCGTGCCCCTTACGGGCTCATTCCCTTATTAGATATTGATACACCATGAGGGGAAAGAACCACTATGGTTCCCTTAGGTTGGAGTTAGACTACTGATTTTATATTAGTTTTTCATTTTATTTTTTCCTGTAATCATTATATAATCACTTATTGTGTATTTATAATAAATTTTATCTTTTTGTTCTTGTTTTTTCCCATTATCATATCCCCCTATGTGTTCTTTCTCTGGTTCTCTCATTACCCCCCCCCATTATGTTTTTCTTCTATTTGATATCATAACTCATGGTAATGAGTAACTCACATAAAGTACTTCACATGGATGAGGATTGTGTCAAGACTAAGTATTTGTGCATTCTTTGTTAATGCTTCTTACATATTTTTGGTTATATCAAGGATAATTAGCAGAGTGTTCCCAATAAAAAATTTTTTACGTATAGCTTCTTTAACTATGTTTTTTCCCTTCCTTATATATAGGAGGTGTATTTTTATTTTACATGATTTTCATTAAGTACACTGTATATTCAAAACCACTGTAGAAGTGGATGTTTACTCAAATGGTTGTGTGTTTTCATATAGTGGATGTGATGTTGTCTATTAGAGAGTGAATTTTAATTAAAGAATTTACTCTTTAGTGTATTTCCACTCTCACTATACACTTTCATTTTGTCAATATTTCAATTAATATAAATTTTACAATATTTTATCCTAATTATTATCATACACTTATTTGCAGTTTTTCTCATAAAATATATGAAAAACTAAAAAAACAGTAATAATTTCAAAATAATTAGTGATTAGCTATAAAATATCGTTAAGAAATAAGATCTTGATCAGCCACTATACTACACCATGAAAATATAAAATATATTTTTCACACCTGATGATAGAAGTATCAAAATATAAAATCATTTCTAGGGATGCATGTAGTGTTTCACTCAATATTTCGTTTGATATTTTTTAAATAATTTTTTTTGTGTTCTAGTATCATTATGAAATATAAAAAAAATCATGATGTATTAAGAATCTAAATATTTTACATGGACTTTATATTATCATGTTCTAACATTAAAATAAATCTATGATGAAAAATAAGATCCGTTAAAATAAGTCAAAAAAGAAAATTTCGGATGTATTTATTGAATACAAATTAACCAAATATATCCTTGTATATCAATATTAATAGTTAGAGAAACAATAACTAAAACCAATGGTGTGAAATATTTCCCCACTCATTTTTTAAGATTAATAAAATAAGGTGGCCAAGAAAGAGATACTTGAAGAGAAATTTTCACCAAACCTTACACTCCCCTTCTATTGTTGACACATGATGGAAGGATTATTTTTTATGATTACTTTGAATATCAACAATATTTAGAAGAATTATGGAATCAAATTTTAGAATGAAACCTGTAAAATGATTCTCCTATAGTGGTAGAATAATAATAAACACAAAAATACCTCTATTTTAAATTGGAAATATAAATCAATGAGGTGGTGGAGTTTGAGTATATAAAGTTGTAGGGTTAATACCTAACTCTAAATCCAAAAAATCAACGCCGATATATTCTAAAAAATAAGAATAAATTAATTTTGAGCCTACTCAAAGAGATAATATTTTTCTGAAGTCGTTTTAATTTATATTTATTAAAAATTAATTGAGTATTATCTATCATCTCATTGATTATTTAGATTTAAACAACTTATGTATTTCCTTGGATAGTGAAAAAGAAGGTTATGTCTCATTATTTGAGAAAATCATAGAGATCCCCAAACATATTAAAAATTAATTAGAGGGAGTAAAAATATTTACTATTGGATTTTTGTGAATAACCTGAAGAAAAAATGTTAACTTTTAGGGGAAATAGTGTTATAGTAATCAAACTTATATTAGATTTATTGAAATTTAATTTTTCTATAACATTCACCATGTTTAAAATATTGATGAAAAAACATGTCACCAAGCCCTACATGAGGAATAAGAGGCCACATAAGTAGTAGTAAAAAAGGAATAGAACATATTCTCTTTCATACCACAACCATGAATGTTATATATATTATCCAAGGGGGTGAAATTTATGTGATCTCTCTATGGTGACCCCAATAACTTGTGTGAAGGATTTTATAATAGAAGTAAAGTTATGTGTTAGTTAATCACAAATAAAACCCAACCACCAATAGATTTTCAGAGACTGCTGTAATTTCCTTTTTACGGAAAAAATCCCAATATCAACTTGGTAGTTAAAACAATGATGTATCCTTATTTTATATTATGTTTCAATTTATTTTCATTTATTCTACTAAATTTACTAGGTTTTGTATTTTTTCATATATGTGTAAAGTAGGCAATAGTAAGTATATTACCTCAATGTAACCTTTAATACCAATAATATAGGTTGTATTTATTTTCTAATTTTTTTTTCCACTGCCAATATTTTTTGTTCATGATGGAAAATTAAAGGCTAATGTTAGATATGTGTTTGGGAGGACTTTCAATGTTTTTATATACGAATCAATTTTATAACATGTATGATTATTTTTTATTTTCATACTGGTTTTAGTATCCGTTGAGCTTCGTTGAAAAATTTAGGAATATCATGACTTTGGTGACCCCCCCCCCACCACCACCACCATTAGTACCCCTCTGAGGTTGTTCGTGAAGAGAAGGATTAATCCCATCAAGTCCTAAATTTAGAAGGACCTAGTTTGGTCACTAGAACAGAGGGTATAAAAAACATAGATAAGTGATGTTACCCTCAATATAATGAATATGATTGACAGATAAGATAAAAAAGCACAAAAAACTCCATCAGCTAAAAATTAAATAACTAGTAGTCCATGATTCATATCAAGAAATTTAAATATCAGTCTCCAAAATAATATAATACCAATGGAAATTATATTGTAACAACATCATAATTGCACCAACCTCAAAGATAGTAATGTCCATATTGGTATTTAAAATACTATTGGAAACCTGAATATATTTTATATATGTATATGGTGAGAACAACATATATACTTTGTAGGATCATTTCCAAGGACTTTCTTACATAAATGAATATATTATACTAATGAACCACTGAATAAATAGCATAACTAAGATTAACCTAAACTGGTCAAGTAAACATCCCATCATCACTAATTATCACTCACTAAATAACCTATCCAAGGTAGTAAAATAATATAAAATAAATTTTTCGAGACACCATTCATTGACATAACCCACTGGAACTTGTGAACAAACACGATTTAACATTTTTTTTCAATTTAGATGTCATTTTTTAACCAACCTCTATAAAGGTGACATAAAAAATATGGTTTTTGGAATTTTGTTTTAAACTAATCAGGAATATGGTCATTGGTTTCGTTTTCAGAATCATATTATGAAAGAAACTGGTGAAAAAAAAAGTTTTTCAATGTTATTTTTATATAAACCTAACACCAAACACCAAACTGAAAAATATTTCTCTCATCAGTTTTCCTATAAAACCTGACACAAGAAAACAGTGCATTTTCTTATGATTCAACATCAGTTTTTATGAAAACTGGCAATGAAAGATAAAAGAAATTATAAATATCTAAATATTGTATCACCATATTAATCACAATCCTGATAATAAAAAATAGAATAGAGTAAACAAAAACATCTATCATTGACTAAAAATCTATAAAAACGTACATAATTTTATCTAGTTACTCATAAACTTATCTACGCATTTTTATTATAATGTAGAATTAAAAACACTTAAATTAATTTACAACATGATCATTGTTGGTTATTGTTGAAGAATTCGTTTGATATCCTTACATTCAAAAGGCTATTATAATAGAAAAATTCGTTTTTTGAACAAATATTATCAAGAAACTATAATAGCAATCTGAAAAATATGAATATACATACCTTAAATCCTAATCATAGTGAACAAATATTTCACAAACAAATATCTAAGATGAATATTCTTCTTGTGTGTACGAATTGATATCATTGAACATCTACAATGAAATCAAATGATAAAATATTTAAAAATAGAATACTATGAAAGAAAATATTAAATTATTAATATGACTAACCTGATCATAATCAGTTGTTACCCCTGTTGTTATTATATCATACATGAATCATGGAACCTAATTACCACATTTGACATATCCTCGATGGAGATGAGGCTGTAGTCAATAAAACATTAACTTGATTATAAAAACCAATATATATACACACAGATATATATATATATATATATATCCAAAAATCTAAATGATATCTAATATAATAAATAATTACATGCAATTTCACTTAGTTGATTGCATTTGGCTTCTGTATTAATAAGTGACATTTGTTAAAAAAAACTTCCATGCCATGTATTTATATATATAAAACTAATAATAAATGTATGAAAATTTATAGATAAACATAATGATCATATAAAAAAACATACTTGTCTAACAAGGTGGAACACATTCTATGAACACCACCTAATAAAGAGAAAAACTGATATAAAGTGTTTTCTGTAGGGCTAGATATGATTAAATTCCAATGCCCCCTACAATATAAATAGTTAACATTTAATGAAATTATAATGAACATTAGTTCATAATTATTTTCCAATCTTACATATCAAATAATGGAATAAACCGATACCCAATATCCATCATTGATAACCTCACACATACATATGACACTCTATGTTCAGTCAACACATATTACGCATCTGTTGAAATTTATTCCTGATCTATAAAATGATAAATGTCTATTTCTTTATTTTAAAAATGTATCGTGTCTAGATACCTAATTAAAAAAGTTAAATAGTACGTAAATTTAAACTATCTTTAATTAAGAAAATGATAAATGAAAATTCAATTTACTTATATGGAAAAAAACTACAAGATAGGCACACATAGCTCATTAAAATAAATTAGATCCATGTTATATTTTTAAAATATTCTCAATGGATAGTCTCTTCCACATATATCAGATGACATCCTAAACTCGTAGATATTATCCAAAGATTAAGAAAAATTATAAAATCTTTTTATACCATCAGAAATATATGAAGTATCTATAGTTTTATCCTGATCCCTTTATTTCCTTTAGGCCATTTATTTGGATTTCACATACTCCAATATAAGTTTAATTTTATAAAAAAAATTAAGTAATTTTCAATCACATATAATTCATATTTTAAAAAATACATACCAAATATGAAACATGATGAAGATGGATAGATGGGTAGATTGGAAAATTAAAAAATGACCCATACAATCCCTTGATTTTGTAATCCCCACGGTTGGGAATGATATTATAGAAGTAGGATAAATAATTTCATGTATCGATACTCTAACTTGACTCATCTGAATATGATCATCATTTACAGAATCCCCCAAAAAATTAATGAATTCAAATGCTATAATTTTAAAATGAGGAACTCCTGCATAGAACTCATAGAATAAGGTTGGGTCCGAGCGAGGAGGTGGAGGATCTAAGTAGGAAGGCTGGGAAGGATGGGTGGGCTAAGAAGGTTATGAAAACATTGACTATCTCTTCATTTTATATAACTTATCCTGCTACATAGATTATTGAATTTTATCACCAATAAAAAGTTTCATATCTTTCATCATAGGTTATGAAGAATCCATTTCTGGGTCTCCTAATTGTTTTCTTTGATCACCAAAAACATTTCGAATACTAACACCAGCCTCATATCCTATTATGTTGCCAGGGATTTCTAGATTTCTTAATATAGTCACTGGGATGTTTATCCTACCCTCAGGGTTAAAATCTCCCCCTTTCAATTTCTCTTAATGTTTATCCTAAATTGAAAATGAATATGGTATATCGTTTTTGTTAATTTATAAATTAAATTTTTTTGGAAAAATAATAATTAATTACGTAAAATTATTTCAGACACTTCCTTAGCTTTTTATATATGATCCTTTTAATTTTTTATTCTTCTGTTATTTTATATTTCTCATGGCCAGAGCGTAGAGAAAGAGGATCTAATTTCACCTCATCAGAACCACTAGTGGAGTGAGATAACAGTGATTCAATATTTTCCTTAATCATTGTTTTCTAATAAATGATACCCTCCACATGATAAAGTATGAGGGTAAACATTCTTCAACTGGATGTCATGATGGGATTTTATTGATGCCTGTTATAAAAAAAATAAACATATTAGTAATTAGGTACATATATAAGAAATTTTACAATAAAATATAATATAATTATCATACATGAAATGTTTCATCATATTTGGTGGAAGAATTTTTTTTCCATATATAATAACATAAAAAATGATACCTGAGGAATGGGATTCAATTTTTTCTCTTTCTAATCACATAATTTTTTGTCAACATCATTTTTAAATCCCTCCATTGAACTATCTCTAAAGTAATAAATCTTTTCTTAACTCATTTTGTTTACCAAAATAGAATGTCATAGGTAATTTTATAACATAAATATTAGTCATTTAAAATATATCATATTAGAAAAATGAAATAAAATAAATCTATTAAGTTATTTTACCATCACGGCCTCCCAAAGTGGATATATCACCATATTATCATTATACTTCTAATCAGTATATAAAATGTTAATCCCGCAACAACTTTTCATGCCAATATAGCTGATAAAATATGTAGCATTTGGCCCAGTTGATTTATTATTCTCATAAAAATGAACATATAATTGGTCCTCTCAAAGATAAATTGATATTTTTGGAACAAATTCAATTCCATGTTTACCAATATGAGAATTAAATTTTTGAATACTAAAAGTTGAATAATTTCACTCTAAAGTCTCATCAATAATACTGCAATTACTTTTTTTATAAATTAAATGTTTTGTTTCATTAACTTATTACCTTACTAGATATTAAATAATATGAACAAATTAAATACCATGGTATATATTCATCTGTCTCTATATCATTATGTATCATTGTAATGTGAAAATGTAATGAAATTATTTTTTTCCGGAACATTACTAGACAAGTTAGTCATTATAAATTCATAAAATAAAAACATCCATGAAAAAAAAGATGAATGCAAGTCTATGATTGAATTAAATAATGATGTAATGATTCTTAAACAAAAAACTATGAAAGTTGAACTATTAAATATAAACATTATTTCTATAGGAATATAAATATTAAAATATTAAAATATCAAATTTTGAAAAGGTGTTCTCATAAGCCTAATTTAAACCAAAATATAATAATGTGCGTTGGGTATTTCAAAAAAAATGTTGTACCATAACAATTTAATATAAAATTTCATCATAAGAAAAATCAAATATATAATCAAATATATATAATAAAATATCCAATAGTTATTAAGTAATATAGTTTTTACACTTGTAAGTTTCAATAAATAAATTTAATGTAAATAATTACCAGATTAATTACGAGAGTAATTTAGAGTTTTCCTATATCCCTTCAGCATGATCATTTTGTATTGCATGCACTATGTCTGTATTATAGTCATTATTATCTATAAATTTTGTAATAGATGAATAAGCCACATATAAATCAATAACATCGTCATCATCCTCATCAATAAAATGGAATATTTTTCTATGAAATTTTTCTATGAAAAACTATGGACCACTTTTCATTTGATGGATCGATGACATAAAATGTTTTATCGTCATTAGTGACCATGGTATTTTGTTCTCCATTGTAACTAAATATTTTCAAATCAAATATTTTAAACCCATATTCATTATTTTTATTACCACCATTACATGCAACCCAATTACACTTAAACATGATGACTTGAAAATTAATTTAATAAATTTTCCATATGTCTTCATGAACTCCAAAATAAGACGTTGTTTCATAAATAGAGTTTTTATCTTTTGCCATCAAAAAATAATGTTCTTCAACGATGGCCATTACATGAATATTTTGAACTGTACTCTTTTCATCTAGATTAGTTCTATAAAATTTAAACCCATTTATATCAAAACCATACCATGTAATCACATTTAGAGATGGCCCCCCTACAAACCATATCAATGTTTTGGTACAGATATATTTGTGATGACTTTATCTTTAAACCATGAAACAAAAGTATTTTTATGATTAATAATTAGACAATTTTCATTTCTTTTTTAATATCATAACATTAATTATATATATGTGATGATATATATGATTAAACCCTATTTTTAATGTTGAAAATGTATAAGTGTGCCTACATCACTTCATCACTTTGAAAGACATTTACCTTTAAGCCTCGAATACCTCTACCTTCGGTATATATTATCATATGTTGAGATATAGGGAGACCAATATGTTCAACTTCATACAAATAATCAGTACATAACTCTTTCAACTATTTTGATTCATATATTTAAATAATAGAGGCCTCAGTTCGATAAATATTTTTAACATAACCCTTAAAAAATTTCATATATCTCTCAAAAGGATAGATTTATCTTAAATAAATATTCCCACATATTTTTATTTTATGCACAAAATGAATCACCAAATGAACCACTATATAAAAAAACTTAGGTGGGAATTACATTTCTAGTTGACAAAGAATAAGCGTTTCTTCCTTCCCCAACATAAATAACCAATTTGTATCAACGAATTTCTAAAAATAGATTAGAAAAAATTACATAACCTGATTATAGTCTTTCTAACAGCCTTCAGTATTATACCTAACAGTGTGACTGGTTGAATATGTTGAATAAATACATATTAATAATGAGATTTTATGCATACTAATTTAAAATACATCAATGACACCAAATTATTCACATTTTAAGAATATCCATTGGGTACATCAATACCATGAGGACACTGACAAAAAATAATCTTCTCAATCAATTGTAACATGTGAGAAGTTATAGGTAAATTTGTTCTAGTTCCTTATATAGTGGGGGATAACTCCAAACATATTTCCATTGATATAAAATTCAATCTATCATGAAATCCAACATTGGTATTTCCTTTTATATCTAACAAAGATTCAATAAAACTATCATATATGTTTTTCTCCTCATGCATAACATCAATTTTATTTTTTATCTATAAAAATATCCAATATGGTTGTTTGAAAAATGTTGACAATTTCTTCCAAATATTTTTTTGAAGACTGTAACTTCTTTTGTTTCCTAATGTTGAATCAATATTTTTCACCTTATCATAATATCCCTAAACTGAAAATGGTTGAGGGGGAAGTTTTATTCTAGTAAACTATTGAATTATTTTTTCAATCTAGGATAAGGATGATCAGTTCAAAAAATTATTTGACGTCCCATGTATAATTCCTTTCTTAAAATTTTAAATTGATAACATAATGTATCTTCTTCAATTATTGGATATGATTTCTATACCTTAACATTGTTGTAACGCCCCGACCCCAGCTACCCAGAGTCGGTGCATTACTTCGTAACATTGGCATGATCACAAAAGATCAAGTCTCGAAAGACCGATTAGTTTAGTAGCCTTTGAAACGCTAGATACATTCATAATTCTTTCATTACATCAAAAAGTAAACAAACTACAATAACATGGTCTTCATAGTCCACACTCATATCCTCACTGACTATTCTTGCAAGTCAGTCATAATATACTTCTTTACATCCTGGAAAATATTAAAACATTGAAAGGGGTGAGCTCAGATGCTCAGTAAGGATAACAATATTGCGGAATCTTTTATAAGAAAACATAAGCATTTAAGGCAATGTATAACTAAAAAAACCTTATTGAACTTTAACTTCAGCATAATATGGCAAAAGTAAAATAAAATAATGCCATTACATACTCTCATGGATATTCTACTAGACGAATAATCACATGATATATCAATAACCACTTTCATAATGAGGGAATGTATAATGCCAGACATTCTGAAACACTTTGTCAAGGCCTCGGCCAAGACGTCTAAAATGATTAAGGCCTCGTCCAAAACCATAAATCAAATTGGGAAAGGGCCTCGGCCAATTCCACGTCTAGTTGTCTCATGAGACCTACCGATGCATCGAGGAGCTATAGCGGGCTCCACCCGTCACATATTAAGTCCAATACATTCCTCATATGAATAGGTTTAAACATAGCATAAATATTCGTATTAAAACTAGCATACGAAATGTCTTCAATTTCTCCATATGCTATGGATGGTATAAAAATAACACATCCACAGTCAAATATTTCACAAAATGTTCAATGGAAGTTTTGTATCATAAATCAATTTCAATTAAACTTAAAACCCATCAAAGGATGTTGACATGGATGAAATCAAAGCTATTTGAGAGTAATATCTCTCATTTTTGAAATCATTTAAAAGTCCCATAATTATAAAATAATACATTTACATTGAAGATATTCTTATAATCTTGTTAGGGAAGCTTCGACGAAGTTATAATGGCGGAAAATAGCCGCACCCGCCGAATAAGTTAAAAAAAACATTCTTACCTTAAATTTGTCCAAGAGGTCAAAAAGTACATTGTTTGGAAAACGACGATAAGATTCCTTTCAAAAATTTATAAGGGTTTAAATGACTTTAACACATTTTCCATTTAATAGTAAAAATGTTTTGAAAGACATTTTTAAGAAAAATGGATGTGGATGATAACGAGGTCCCAGTAGATAATTGTGTATAAACAACCTTGGATAATGAAGAGGTTGTGAAGTAAACCCTTACCTTGTACTTTTCCTTGGTTGGGGTAGGTTAACCTCATGTATAATGGTGAAATAATTGTTATTAAATTATACAAGAATCATATATATTCATATGATATCATATATGATCTTTTAACATTGCTTTCTTAACAATATCTTAGATTTATCGTTGTTTCGGGTGTTAACTTACTCGTTTTCTTTTATATATTTTGTTACGTAAGTCATTTTTTTAATGGATAGGTTGAATCTTATTCATATCCAGAATGATATCATGTCCTTAAAAATTATTTTTAAATCATCAAATGATAATTATACTTGAATGGATACGACGGAGAATGAATCTCATCGCGTTCGTGGAGACGGTAGTCCGTACGTACGCACGAGCGACAATATCATTATTTTGATATTAAAATAATATATAATTAGATAGTATATCATATATAAATAATCATTTTCATGTTATATTTATTATTTACATGAATTAAATATCCTTATTATACCCATCTAAATAATAATATATTGAATAACAATTACACCACGACGTGGAGACGGTAAGCCGTACGTACGCACGTATGGTGACATGTCATTCCAATGATGGGTAGAATACTGAATATGGTTGTTCCATATTTATAATAACATCACAGTATATAGAAGATACTGGAGTTATAATTTTATAATTGAAATAATAAACAAAGAGGGAGTGGAAGAAGAAAGAAACTTGAAAGAGGGTGATGAAAATGTTACCTCTTCTTCGGGTTCTTCCTTTTAATTTGATCAAAAGGACTACTTAGGATGGATTTATGACTAAATTAAAGCTTCTAGGATGAAGGGAGAGAAGTTGGGAGAGTGTTTGGGCAGAGTTTGGCCGAACCAAAAGACTTGGAAGTGTGAATAAGGTGGTAGAGGTGGGGGCCTTTTATAAGAGGAGAGGAGGGGCTCTTTTGGAAAGATTGAAATGTTACATTATTATACAATTCTTTTCGGATTCTAAAGGTCCCAAACTTATATAATTCGTGGCTAAGGTGATACGGGTTCTAAATCTCCTCATCCAATAGGCTTTGGACAAGTGTAATCCTTGGATTTTGCATTATCTTCTAATTTTATTTAAATCGTTAAATAATGAGGTCATCGCTGCATCATAATGATGTCATAAATAATTTAATTTATTTAATGTATAAAAATTAAAAAAAATAATATGATGTAGGAAATCTTTTTATCTTTATAATGAATATTTATAGTCAATATTCGGATCTGTGTAACCCCACTTAAAAACTATTTTAGTAAAACAACTCATGTTTGTGTCAATTTAATTTTAACATTAAATAAATATATATTAATGTCATTTTCCAACTAAAGTGGCTCCATGGGGTCCCCAAGTTGACCCATGGGTTGTCTTGGTCGGCCATGACTCATCCAATAGGAGTATGACAAGTGTCAAGCTCATCTCATATTATTAAAACATTATTTTTACCTTAAACTACACTAATCACCTCTAATCGCGATTAAGAACTAAAAAGTTACTATTCACCAAAAAATTATTTTAATCTCATTGAACCAAATTTTACTTCATAATGACAACCATGTATGTCGGATTTTTTAAAATCAAATCACATAAGTGGTAATATTTCATTTTAACGAAAAATCAGTTTTTAACAACCACTTAGTGGTTTCACTATTCATCAAAAATTGAAGTTTTTCAGAATAAGGCCAAAATTTCACCCTAAGCTATAATTGATATTCCGAATTCAAAAATGATGTCTATTTTACAAAATTCCAAACATATAAGTTGTATTAATTAATTTTATAATTAATTCCTGCTGTTACAACTAATAGCGTGTTTTTAAGAAACAATTTATATCAAAAGATTGGCAATTGTTTATGTCCAATTTCAATGTTAAATTAATTCTAATGACCATCATTGGATAAAATGGTAAAAATATATTCTAATTATACTTTAAAACCACTAAATATTATAATTTATCACTATAAATTATTTTGATTAAAAAAGTTGTTTTTAAGTATTTTTCACTATTCATAAAAATTTAGAAGTTCTCAGAAAAATACCAAAAATTCAACATAGGCTCATTTCAATATTCCGAATCCAAAAATGAAGTCCATTTTGATAAATAAAATTTATAAAATTTCAAAAAGTAGGTATTACTATTCACAACGGCTAGTTTAGTTAGTTGTTGTGTGTGTTAGAGCTCGAGGTTGCGTACAACACACGCTATTGCATTATTCGAAGGGAAACGTACAGTGGAAGCTTGGGGTTTTACATTCTCCCCTCCTTCAAATAATTGCATCCTCGCAATTTCTAGGGTATTACTACATAAAAATACTCGGGTGGTTTTTCATCATAAATTCCTCAGGTTCCCACGTTGCCTCTTCCATTTTATGATTTCTCCACAAAACCTTAACCAGACGAGTCGTCCAGTTTCTCAGCACCTGCTCCCTCACATCAAGAATCCTGATGGGCTCTTCACAATAGGAAAGATCGGGTTCCAGTTCTAATTACTCATAGGTGAGTACATGCGTTGGGTCAGGCATGTATTTCCTCAACAGAGATACGTGGAACACATCGTGAACTTTGGAGAGACTTGGCGGCATTTCCAATCGGTAAGCTACAGCCCCAATTCGTTCTAGAATTTCGAAAGGTCCGATGTACCTGGGACTCAATTTACCTTTCTTACCAAAACGTATGACTCCCTTCCATGGTGATACCTTTAGGAAAACATGATCACCGACTTGAAATTCCAAATCCTTCCTTCGATTATCGGCATAGCTCTTCTGCCAACTTTGAGCTGCTTTGATGTGATTTTGGATTACATTCACCTTTTCCACCGTTTCCTCCACCAGTTCTGGGCCTAAAAGTTTTCTTTTACCAACGTCATCCCAACAGGTTGGTGTACGACATCTCTTTCCGTATAACGCTTCATATGGTGCCATCTGAATACTCGAATGGAAGCTATTGTTATAGAAAAATTCTACCAGTGGTAAGTATTTATCCCACATACCCTGAAAGTCAAGAGAGAATGATCTCAACATGTCTTCTAAGGTTTGAATAGTCCTTTCTGATTGTCCATCTGTTTGAGGGTGATAGGCAGTGCTCAAACAAAGTTCAGTATCCAAGGCCTTTTGAAGAATTTTCCAGAATCTTGAAGTAAAACGAGGATCACGATCAGAAACAATCGATAGGGGTACTCCATGAAGTCTTACAACTTCATTAATATATAGTCTTGCTAGACGTTCAAGTGGTAGATCCTCCCGTATAGCGAGAAAATGTGCTGACTTAGTAAGTCGATCAACAATGACCCATATTGCATCATTCCTTCTAGGAGTCTTTGGTAGTCCCATGACAAAGTCCATCGTAATATTATCCCATTTCCACTCAGGTATGGGAAGAGGTTGCAATAGTCCACCAGGATGTTGCCTTCCAGCTTTCACTTGTTGACAAACCATACACCTCGACACAAAATCAACAATCTCCCTCTTCATATTGTCCCACCAAAAATGTTCCTTCAAATCTCTATACATTTTGGTGCTCCCTGGGTGTATAGAGAAGTTGGAACTATGAGCATCATCCAGCAATTCCCTTTTTAGATCAGGTATATCGGGAACACAAAGGCTCTTCCCGAATTTCAAAATTCAATCCTTATACACAAAGTCCCTCAATCTTCCATCATTCACACCTTTAATCTTCTTCTAAAATTCTTCACCATTGGTTTGATAACTCTTAATCCTTTCTAGTAATGATGGTTTGGCAACCATTTGAAAAAGCATTGATGTTTCACCTTCCCTAGTTATTCCCATGTCCATCTTCACTAGATCCAAGAGAATTGGATCCATTTCAATTCCCATCACATTCAAAACTCCATGGTCTTTTCTACTCAAAGCATCTACCACCTTGTTTGCCTTCCCCGGGTGGTAATGTATCGTGCAATCATAATCCTTGAGTAGTTCAAGCCATCGCCTTTTCCTCATGTTGAGTTCTTTTTGTGTGAAAATATACTTCAAACTCTTGTGATCAATATAAATCTCACATTTTTCACCATAGAGGTAATGTCTCCATATCTTTAAAGCAAAGATCACAGCTGCTAACTCAAGATCATGAGTAGGATAGTTTTTCTCATGATTTTTTAGGTGTCATGATGCATAGGAAATGACCTTATCATTCTGCATAAGGACACAACCGAGTCCTTTCTTCGATGCATCACTATAAATAACAAACCCATCAAAGAAACGATCAGTCTTACTTCTTGGGTTACGTATGTAATCTGCAGCATACCTTGCTAACCTTGTAAAGTTAGCCTCATACTTTGCGACATTCTCATCCTCCTTCTGCCTCAGACTCAGAAATTGCCTTTCCATATCCGCACGATGGTCTCGAGGAAAGTATTTTTCTAAGAACAACTGTTTAAACTCATTCCATTCCATGTTTGTTAATTCATCATCATCCTTTGTGATTTGAATTAGTGACCACCATTGATCGGCATCTCCAGTGAGGCGGTAAACTGCCATGACAACATTCTCCCTTTCACTACTCCCCAAGGCATGGAATATTTTCTCTATGGAATTTATCCATTGCTCAGCTACTATAGGATTTGTACTCCCATTGAAGGTTGGCGGTTGTTGCCTCATGAAACGGTCTAGCATTGATCCTCCACGTTGCGGATCAGGGTGCTCCATACGAGTAAGGTTGTTATTCATAACCTGCGTGAGTTGTCCCAGTATGGCGAGAAGCTGATCGGCACCAGTTGTATCACTAGCTCCACCATAATTATCCTGAGCAGGAGGGCAATCCCTACACGGAGTGCGTGCATTGATACGGTTTCCATTCCTTCCACTAGGCGCCATTTCTAAATAATGGCATAAACTATATTTGTTCATGAATCAAAATACATAATTCCATACTTGTAAAACACTTAACATAAATTGAACTAATTATGGATATAATCCATAATTATAAAAATGTTTTCTTTGAGGAAGTATATACTCGTAACCATTCATAGTGGTTTGTAATGAAAATGGGAATTATCAAAAGCATATCCCCCGGGAGTGTCGTAACCAAGAGTGAAACAAGGCCCATTGTCGTGCACCAGTTCCTGTTTGAGTCTAGCTCAAAGCGGTGTTTTCTGGTTTTACCCCTAGGTACATCTGTGCCAGAGCCGCCTCTACCTGCTCGTATCCAGACAGGGATGTATTGCTCAGAAAACTCACAACATCTCTATAATACAAAAATTCTAGGATGTTCTTCTATACTAATCCTCAAAGTCTATCTTCGGGATATGTGCTCTAATAAGAGTTTATCTAAATCTAGCTTCCAAGGTTAGTACTAAACTACCTCTGATACCAACTATAATGCCCCGACCCCAGCTACCCAGAGTCGGTGCATTACTTCGTAACATTGGCATGATCACAAAAGATCAAGTCTCGATAGACCGATTAGTTTAGTTGCCTTGGAAACACTAGATACATTCATAATTCTTTCATTACATCAAAAAGTAAACAAACTACAATAACATGGTCTTCATAGTCCACACTCATATCCTCACTGACTATTCCTGAAAGTCAGTCATAATACACTTCTTCACATCCTGGAAAATATTAAAACATTGAAAGGGGTGAGCTCAGATGCTCAGTAAGGATAACAATATTGCGGAAGCTTTTATAAGAAAACATAAGCATTTAAGGAAATGTATAACTAAAACAAAAGCCTTATTGAACTTGAACTTCAGCATAATATGGCAAAAGTAAAATAATATAATGCCATTACTTACTCTCATGGATATTCTACTAGACGAATAATCACATGAAATATCAATAACCACTTTCATAATGAGGGAATGTATAATGTCAGACATTCTGAAACACTTTGTCAGAGCCTCGGCCAAGACGTCTAAAATGATTAAGGCCTCGGCCAAAACCATAAATCAAATTGGGAAAGGGCCTCGGCCAATTCCACTTCTAGTTGTCTCATTAGACCTACCGATGCATCTAGGAGCTATAGTGGGCTCCACCCGTCACATATTAAGTCCAATACATTCCTCGTATGAATAGTTTTAAACATAGCATAAATATTCATATTAAAACTAGCATACGAAATGTCAACAATTTCTCCATAAGCTATGGATGGTATAAAAATAACACATCCACAGTCAAATATTTCACAAAATGTTCAATGGAAGTTTTGTATCATAAATCAATTTCAATTAAACTTAAAACCCATCAAAGGATGTTGACATGGATGAAATCAAAGCTATTTGAGAGTAATATCTCTCCTTTTTGAAATCATTTAAAAGTCCCATAATTATAAAATAATACATTTACTTTGAAGATATTCTTATAAGCTTGTTAGGGAAGCTTCGACGAATTTATAATGGCGGAAAATATCCGCACCCGCCGTATAAGTTAAAAAAACATTCTTACCTTAAATTTGTCAAAGAGGTCAAAAAGTACATTGATTGGAAAACGACGGTAAGATTCCTTTCAAAAATGTATAAGGGTGTAAATGACTTTAACACATTTTCCACTTAATAGTAAAAATGTTTTGAAAGTAATTTTTATGAAACATGGATGTGGATGATAACGAGGTCCCAGTAGATAATTATGTATAAACAACCTTGGATAATGAAGAGGTTGTGAAGTTAACCATTACCTTGAACTTTTCCTTGGTTGGGTTAGGTTAACCTCCTGTATAATGGTGAAATAATTGTTATTAAATTATAAATAATCATATATATTCATATGATATCATATATGATCTATTAACATTGCTTTGTTAACAATATCTTAGATTTATCGTTGTTTCGGGTGTTAACTTACTCATTTTCTTTTATATATTTTGTTACGTAAGTCGTGTTTTTCATGGATAGGTTGTATCTTATTCATATCCAGAATGATATCATGTCCTTAAACATTATTTTTAAATCATCAAATGATAATTATACTTGAATGGATACGACGGAGAATGAATCTCATCGCGTTCGTGGAGACGGTAGTCCGTACGTACGCACAAGCGACAATATCATTATTTTGATATTAAAATAATATATAATTGGATAGTATATCATATATACAGAATCATTATCATGTTATATTTATTATTTACATGAATTACATATCATTATTATACCTATCTAAATAATAATATATTGAATAACAATTACACCACGACGTGGAGACGGTAAGCCGTACGTACGCACGTATGGTGACATGTCATTCAAATGATGGGTAGAATACTGAATATGGTTGTTCCATATTTATAATAACATCACAGTATATAGAAGATACTGGAGTTATAATTTTATAATTGAAATAATAAACAAAGAGGGAGTGGAAGAAGAAAGAAACTTGAAAGAGGGTGATGAAAATGTTACATCTTTTTCGGGTTCTTCCTTTTGATTTGATCAAAAGGACTCCCTAGGATGGCTTTCTGACTAAAGTAAAACATCTAGGATGAAGGGAGAGAATATGGGAGAGTATTTGGGCAGCGTTTGGCCGAACCAAAAGAATTGGAAGTGTGAATAAGGTGGTAGAGGTGGGGGCCTTTTATAAGAGGAGAGTAGGGGCTCTTTTGGAAATATTGAAATGTTACATTATTATACAATGCCTTTCGGATTCTAAAGGTCCCACACTTATATAATTCGTGGCTATGGTGATAAGGGTTCGAAATATCCTCATCCAATAGGCTGTTGACAAGTGTAAGCCTTGGATGTTTCATTATCTTCTCATTTTATTTAAATCGTTAAATAATGAGGTCATCGCTACATCATAATGATGTCATAAATAATTTAATTTATTTAATGTCTAAAAATTATAAAAAAACTACTATGATGTAGGAAATCTTTTTAGATTTCTAATGAATATTTATAGTTAATATTTGGATCTGTGTAACCCCACTTAAAAACTGTTTTAGTAAAACAACTCATGTTTGTGTCAATTTAATTTAAACATTAAATAAATATATATTAATGTCATTTTCCAACTAAAGTGGCTCCATGGGGTCCCCAAGTTGACCCTTGGGTTGTATTGGTCGGCCATGACTCATCCAATAGGAGTAGGACAAGTTTCAAGCTCATCTCATATTATTAAAACATTATTTTTACCTTAAACTACACTAATCACCTCTAATCGCGATTAAGAACTTAAAAGTTACTATTCACCAAATAATTATTTTAATCTCATTGAACGACATTTTACTTCTTAATGAAAACCATGTATGTAGGATTTTTGAAAATCAAATCACATAAGTGGTAATATTTCATTTTAACGAAAAATCAGTTTTTAACAACCACTTAGTGGTTTCACTATTCATCAAAAATTGAAGTTTTTCAGAATAAGGCCAAAATTTCACCCTAAGCTATAATTGATATTCCGAATTCAAAAATGATGTCTACTTTACAAAATTCAAAACATATATGTTGTATTAATTAATTTTATAATTAATTCCCGCTGTTACAACAAATAGCGTGTTTTTAAGAAACAATTTATATCAAAAGATTGGCAATTTTTTATGTCCAATTTCAATGTTAAATTAATTCTAATGACCACCATTGGATAAAATGGTAAAAATATATTCTAATTATACTTTAAAACAACTAAATATTATAATTTATCGCTATAAATTATTTTGATTAAAAAAGTTGTTTTTAAGTATTTTTCACTATTCATATAAATTTAGAAGTTCTCATAAAAATACCAAAAATTCAACATAGGCTAATTTCAATATTCAGAATCCAAAAATGAAGTCCATTTTGATAAATAAAATTTATAAAATTTCAAAAAGTAGGTATTACTATTCACAACGGCTAGTTTAGTTAGTTGTGGTGTGTGTTAGAGCTCGGGGTTGCGTACAACACACGCTATTGCATTATTCGAAGGGAAACGTACAGTGGAAGCTTGGGGTGTTACAATTGTATGCAAATAACATTCCATATGAATGAAATTCATTTATAGTGAACATTATCCTCACACGCTAAAGAAAATTCTCTTTCTTTTATGTATCAAAAAGTTTAACACATATCTCTAATAGTAGTTTCAAAACATATATTAATGGTGAAAGATACACATCAATATAATTTCCTAAGTATTTTTTTCCATAAATCATGAAGATCATCATAACATATTTTTTTTCATACATAGATGTGGGAAAAAGTTGTAAACTATCAACAAAACAGACTATAAACTTTGTTGTCTACTTAGTATTCATATGGATTCATTCCATCAGTATAAAATACCATTCTGATATTTTTAACTCCACTTAAAAAATCATGAAATTTTTTATCAAGTCTCGTCCACTGTGGTGAATTCACAGGGTGATGTAAATTACCATTAGAGATTCACACAACTTAATTTTATCATAACCTTTTTGCATCAATTGAATTTGAAAATAGATGCTTCAATTAAATAATTAATATAGGGTGTCAAATTTTCTTTGAAGGAGTTGTGATTATAGTACCGAATAATGAATCATAGTTAAATTTCCATGATTGTATAAAAGTATTATTGGATGATATCATTAGAAAGTAAAAAATTGATTTTTCATGAGGCTATATGTTACTACATGAGAATAAATATGGGTTGATTTTTTCATCCATATTATAACTTGATGTCCCACATGTAGGACAACTTGATAAATATTCACATTCTTTACTATTAAAGACATAATCATTGGGAAAAGAATGTATCTTTTTATACCACAATCCCAATGGTAATTATATTTTCTTAACCTCATAATTCGAATCAGGAAGCTCATTGCCTTTTGTACAAAACTCTTTTAAAAGGTCAAGTGTGTTGGATAAAAGTTTATCACTCCAATGATTTCTTAGTTTCATGTTAATTAATCTCAAAGGAACTTATAACATTTTATATTTAATGTATCTTGGGAATAATGGTCTCTCAAAATATTTATAAAATCGTTCAATAGTTTCTACTTTATAGATGATTTCAACACCTAAATCATTAATTAATTCTTCAATGCGATCCTCTTCGTCATTATGAATATTTTCATCAACATTTGAAATTTAATTTTCAATTCATTAACCATTCCAGATCCAAGGTGTATAATTAATGCTAAAACCATATCAAATGAGATGATCCATGATTTCTTTGGAGTTTAACATTCCCATATTAAAACACTTCACACATGGATAGAAAATAAAAATCTAGGTTTTAATGCATTTGTTTAGACAATTCCAAGAACTTATCGTCTTTTTTTATATTAAGTAGTGGATCATTATAAATAAAACTAGTTATGATCTATTAAATACATGAGATTGCAATATATTTAATGAATATATTAAAACATATAATCATTTAAAAATATATATACAAAAAAATAAATTGTAAAAATAATAATCATACAATAAAAATTATTGGTATTCATACATGAAATATTAACGATTATTAGTAATATAATATAAACTAATATAATCAAGGTATTTATGTTGAGCGATGTATCATACTGATCCAAAAGTCTTTGATTATTTTAGAATAAAAATTAAAAATTAAAAATATTACAATTAATTTAAACTAACACACACACACACAGATATATATATATAACATATATACATTTATATATATATATATATATAATTTAAAACACATCAAAATTTAATCAACAAAAATTATGATATGGTGAGAGATATAAATTATTATTAAGAGTAAATTTAAAAGTAAATTAATCTTTTTATTTATTTTATTTAAATAAATAATTATAAATAATATTTGATGTCCATTGTAAATAAATAATGATATTTCTATCAAGGTTAGATAGATTATATTAAATGACTATCGAACAACAATTCTTTTGTTCTACTTAGATTCGTCAAAATAGAAACTAGTATTCTTCTTAGTTATAAATTAGAACAAAAAAAATAGACAATACCATCAAATAAATAATTTATATAATTACAAAAACATTAACAAAAAATTATTATTAAAAGTGAAATGCATATAAATAAACGACAGATTGAATCAAATTTCTTACTAAGAGATAAAAAATTTATCATAAAATATTTTAGAAACCACTTATAAATTTAATATTTGTACACTACAAGGTTGATCCTAAATATATAATACATCCCTTGAATCCATTGTTTGTAATAAAACTAATCCAAACAATTAAAACATTTTTAAAAAACAATCATGAAAAAAGAATACTAAAAAAACCTCTAATTTTAGTGTTGGCCAACCATAATACAGTTACCAGAGATAAAATATATCAATTATATACCTTGAATTTATTGGAAAGAAAAAAACTAAACAAAAAAATTATAACATTTTCAAAGAAATGAAAAATAAAAAAGAACAACAAAAAACTTATAATATGAGTGTGAATTGATCATAAAAGAGTTATAGAAATGAAATAAATACCTGGATCCTGAATGGAGAAATGATTGTTGGACAAAGATCTTTAAAATATGATTTAAATAAAAAACACTCAAGTAAAATACCCGTCGTAGGGGTGTCAGACGCCATTGGGAGAGTCGTACGTCGAGAGGAAAACAAAGTCATAATATACAAAATAAGGTTTCCATATTATGGTTCTTTTTTAAAAGGGCTTTGAAATCAGTTTTTACTAAAATTAAATTTAAAATAATAAAAAATAAAATTTTCATTGGTTTTCCGTAAAACTGATGTTGAAAATCCGAGAATCGGTATTTTTTGTATTACTTTTAAATAAAATCAATGAAAAAAAACATTTTTTTTGTCGGTTTATAGAAAATCTGACACCAAATACCGATTTTTCAGTGTCAGTTTTATTAAGAAATGATGCCAAAATGAAACTATATATATATATTTAATCATAGGTTATTATAATAAATGATGTGAATATATAAATTTTTCACCGTTATAGTATCAGTTATTTTGAAGAGATGTTATAACTGTGACTTTAAAAATAATTTTTCTACTAGTGTGAGTTTCTATTGAAATTCCCTAACATTAAACTTATTTTACTCACAAACATTACATGTATACTAGTTATCATGTATCCTTAAATATGTGACATAATTTGGGTTGAAACTCTATGTATCCCAGCACCTGTAGGTTCCAACATCCTATGCTTACATCAATCAAATTCCAAATATCACAAACTGCTAACTCATTATCATATATATAATCTCATATCCAACCACAACATCATAAAAAAATTAGTAGTTTGTCATGAAAGTTAATTAAATATACCTCTTTCCATCATCTTAACATTAATGATCCTTACCACACATTAGAGTCTCCCCATTAGGCATCACCACCATTAGTGTCATCATGAAGGGCTAGGATCCACCAGCAATGGTTCCATTACCTGATAATACTTTAAAAGGGAGATCTAGGAAGAGTGGGGATAAATTATTTATTGTATAAATAAAATGGATGTTGGGAAGGTATACCCCAAAAAATTTGGTTGTCATTACATATTACTCAATACTGGTTGGGTTAATACAGAAATAACATAAAATTATAAGGATTTTTTATATCACACAATACTTAACCTAAGAGATCCCAAACAAATCTACCAGTATAACCCACAACACTAACACAACATCGCACGAATTCTACAAAACACTTATGAAACCACTAAATTAAACTCACAATATAAATTATCCACAAAAGCCATCCAAAATTCCTCATTTACAAAAATAAATTAACAAATCTTTGATTTTAAACAATTAACCATGGTTTTTTGTAAATATATGTACTCCCATATTTAAAAAAACACTTTATCCAACACCTAAGTATCAATGTATTTCATTATTTAATTTTTAAGATATTAACTTGTTAGCATATATTAATTTTATACCACTCTTATTAAATTTCCATCCCATGATATTTTAATTTTATTTTCAACAAATCCATTCCATAGCTATTAGGTAATTATAAACTCAACACAAAACACAAACTCTCATCCGTATTTTCACAAACACATCACATCTCATGATAAACCATCATCACATCCCTCTCATCACATCATAATGACCACCAACCAACCACTAAAACCAGCCCTCACCTTATCCTTATGTAACCAATCATAACCCTAATTCTCATCAGATTTCGTGCTCGATTAGTCACCACTATCACCAAACAACCCCATGACATCAACACAAGCACTATAATAATGTTAAAAACACAATTATTGAAAAAAAAGTTTTTAAATCACTCAAACATTAAAAAAATATCTAAATAATAATTTCATACTAATTCATTAACTCTAGAATAGTCGTTTTTACACAATTTGATGATTCACAAACAACAATATTTTATCCACATGTTAGTGTTTAACATTTTACGATAGGTGAGTTTAGAAAATAAATTAAAAAATGGAAAATTATTACACAATAATTACATCACACATATGGATCATCAATATTAGCGATTTTCAGAAGTATAAACAAGTGGTTATAATTTCATAAGTGAAAACACAAAGAACGTAAACATGTAGAAGGGTTCAAAATTTCATCAACAACATTATTTTTCATTTCAAGGTTTTCATTGGGATTTTGGGGGTGATATTGGTAATTTTGTGTGTTTGAAAGATTATAATACATTAAATAAATTTTATATTTATTTTAAATTATTTTGGCATTTTTTTAACTTGAATGTTTTCTATATAAAAGACCTTTGTTTATTTTTTTAATTACTACTTTTGGTTTTGAAATTTAACAAGATATTTTTTTATGTGAAAAAATTATTCTAGAGTAATAACTTTAGATTAGGTTAATCCAATTAAGTAATATATTTTTTGACAAAAAAATGATGTTGAGATACCAAAGTAATCTAGAGTCAAAACTCTTGACTATGAGAACCTAATGTAACCTAGGGTTAAAACTCTATACTGCTTGAACCTATAGAACCTATATTTAATGAACTATACTATAATAATGGAATGAATTATATAGTTAACCCTCTATATTATGCTATGCGTAACATCATATCTGGTAATAATTATACATTACTATAACATTATTCTTGTCATAAATACCTACAACACATTTTTTATGTCGAAAATGAGAGATTTATTCTTAATATCATGGGAAAAATGTATGGAATTTAGGTAATAATTATGTTATTATATAAATAATAGAAATTCTATAATTAAATGGATGGTTAATTTAAATAAATTTTGAAATGTCAAAATTAATGAAATAACCAATGTTAAATGTTATTATATATAGAACTAAATTTTGAAATGTTTTTTTAGGATTTTTAATGCAATTTTTTCATTCAAATTATGGAAATATATATGTTTTTTAAAGTATATAATTTTATTTTTATTTTTATCTCATTTCTTATAAGATATTTAATTTTCCTGAATTAAAAAGATTATTTAAGTTGGTGATTGTTTATATTTTAACAGGGGAGATGTATATATGTGCCCTAGAGATTTATGTATTTAACAATTTATGTGGTTTTTAACTAAGAATAACATGATATTTATGTATATGAATATTTGATATTCCTAATGGTTCTTAAATGTATATTTTTTTTATATTTGATATTTTTTTTAATAAATATATGATTGTAAATTGTCAAAATCTCCCGTAATCTTCTCCTTTTTCTTTCCATTTCATGGTTAAAGATACACCCACAAAGTAAAGTTCCATAAATAAAATTCCCTAGGATTCAAGATTTCTTTTATTATTAGAAAAAATCATAATTACTTTAATGAATTTTGTTGATTTGAACTTCCCCTCTTCATCCCTATCAGAAGTAGAAGATCTACCCGGTATGGCCTTGCAGACACCAATTCCATCCTCAAATTCACCTACAGATTGAGGTGAGGGATTTCAACCTTATTATTCTTTGAAATATTATAAGCATGATTTTTTAGGATCATTATATTCCTTTTAATGCCTTAAAATATCATTTCCATCCCATAGAATAAAATGACATGATTATTCATCATTCACATATTGATTGCTTTCCCTTCGCAATGTGTGCATGGAGACCTCCCAATTTCATCTTATTGAAACTCATCCAATGTTACCTAATCTATGACTTCTTGAAATACCCCAATAATTTCAGAATCAATACTATCCAAAGACATCAGATATGGTATTTCTAAACTCCCTACTATGGATCAATAGTGATGAAATGGTTTGAGGTAAGTGTTGCTATTTTTTTCTAACATTATATACTTATAACGAACTCTTAATTCATTCCAATGTTTAGTCCGAGTGAAGGGGTCTGTAAATTCCCTTATTTAATTCACACAATGAATTATTATAGTAGGAATCATTATTCTTACTTTTCAAATTTTAGTAATTGGATTATTATAATCATATTTTATTATTATGAGAGTTTAATTTCATTACTTATCCACAACCTCAATAGATGAATATCAATGAGAAATAAAAATATTTGAAAAGATGAATTCAAAGATAATAATTATATCATTATTATAGAATTGTGGCCTATAATAAATATGTTCAACTAATCATTTGTGATTTCCAATGAGAATTGGGAAACGTCCTAAAAACGAGAAGGTGATGAATAAATATGAATGGGGTTATAAATGAATGGTAAATATGATTCCATGTTATATAATCATTCATTGATTGTGTGGTAATATGTTTATTACACCACTATATTTATTTTTTCATTTTATATTCATATATTTCTACTTTTGTTTTTACTGAACTTGATCAATGATATCATTTTCTGAGAACACATTTACATGTTCTTTAGATAAATTAAAGTGTTTAGATGGAATATATTTTAGATATGTTGATAAGATACAATTATTAATTATATATGAAATGTTGCGACACTTGTTGATATAATGATTAAATGGGTAAGTATGATGAAGATATAATTGATGAATCCTGATGTGGAATCAAGTTGATATTTTTAATTTGAAATAATTGAAGAGAGGAACTCGGTAATTAAATTGTATTAATTTTTAAGTATTAATTATATTTTAATTAATATAGTTTGTGCATCTTTAGTAAATGAAGTTGTAGTGATAATATGCTTAAACATAAATTGGTGTAGGTAAAAATTAATAAATTTTTCAGATAAATAAGAGAATTATATAATTTTAAAATTATTGGTAACAGATAATTAGTATGACCAATGTAGAAATGTTTATAATAATTTTATTAAAGTATTGAACATAAAATAGTTACTTCTAATAGAAAAGGGGTAGGGAACCCCATTGAGGGATACTATTTAATTATGGAATGGTGTGATTCATATCCATTTATACTTAATTCATAGTAACTCCTATTGCGTGGTGAATTGTTTAATTCCATTATATTATGTGTTTTTTTATTTATCTTATTATCTAATAATGTGGATGTTAATGAATGCATGTTATTGATTGGTTTCTCATTGGATTATATTTTTTTATGTGAATGGTTGTATGTATAATTTTTTTCTTGTTTATAGGTGTTCTTTTTTTCATTATATGTAAAAATTGTAATGGATTGAGGCGATTGGATGTATAGACTATTTGGGATATAATGGATCATTGTTATGCTTAATATATATATATATATATCAGTTTTAATTACCTAATGTGAAGTTTATGTAAATATATTGTTGTTGTAATGGATCAAGGTTATGACCCATTCATTTACTTATAGGGTTTAATGGATTATCTTTTACTTGTACACATAACCTCTGGTTGTAATGGATTAAAGGGTTATGTTACATATTAATATAAAATGGTTTGAGGTTCAACAAAAATCCACATATTATATGGTTGCATGCGATACATGGATGTTATGATGTGTCTATGTGGGGTGTAGGGATGTGATGATGTGACAGTATTGGATGCATGAATGTGATGATTTAGTGATGTGACTACATGGGAAAAAGGGATATGATTATTTGGGTGCATGGGGTATAGGGATTCGATGATGTGGATACATGTCATGCATGGATGCAATGAAGGAATGATTGGTGCATGTTTAGAGCTGGGATTTCTCACTTGTTTGAATAAATATATGGCTATGATATTGTATGGAATTATTATTCATTTTTTGAGTTTACATAAAGTGTTTCATCTTTTTTAATATATCTATAGAAATAAAAATTACTTATGATCAATTGTTTTATGTTGTTGGTATAATATGATAAGATATATATATAGGTTATTCTGTTAAGAAATAATAATGTTTGAGTATTACTTAATTATCTTATTTATCTATACCCTCGACTAAAATTGATGTTTTCTATTAATTTCTATATAGACATTGTATTTCTTTTCTATATTGAAATTTTTAGAATCTGATTACTCCCAATGTTCTCAATCCACCATAGTTGGCTAAGTGTTTTAAGTATAATCTAGGGGATATTACAACTCATGTTTAGATATATTGGGTAGAGTCAAAGGATGATCTAGGTATTACGTATAACATTTTATTTAATAAGTTACCATGCCCATAGATGACATTTATTTGAAATTTGGGTTTTCGGAATCAATACAAACTTCCTTTATAGTCCTTGGTGGTTGGTAATTGGTTGATTAAACTCTCCTGATAACTATGAGAGTAATTAATACCTATATTATGATAGATAACCTCAGTTTTATTTGATTACCTGAGGCCTATTGGAGGTTGGATTACGGGTCTCTCTCAACACCTATTCTAATACATGACTATTTTCAATGGGATGGATCATGACCAAGTGGTATCAATGCTTTTGATTGAAATTTAGGATGGAGTTTGGACACAGGCATAGGAGGGGATTACTTGGGTTTTGTAGTGGAATAATGTCTTTTAAACATATCTAGTAAAGAATGTGGGGTACTAATTGACACACATATATATAGTGACCCATCTGTAATATTTAAAAACCCTAATAACATGGAGACTGGCTAGGATCTAAGTACTGTATCCTCCTACGATTCAACACAATGACTATTTCATCCATCAGAATATCATTCAGGTAGACAATAAACTTATTTATTCATCGAAAATATATGAGTGGTTCATGCATAATTTAAATAAGATGAATATATTTTAGATAATGATGATGGATTATTTTTTATAATATTCTAAGATATATTAAAATGATTCAGCATTAGTAATTTTGATACATTTAACTTTTGGTAAATTAATTCCTACTAGGGAAACATAATTTATAAATACTCATGAAAAAAATTATTGTTTAGTTTCATTTGTAATATTCCCTGATTAATTTATGCTTTAATAGTTAGTGTGTGTTAGTTAATAAATTTGTAAGAGAATATTAGAAATTAAATGTTTTTTATGGTTGTCTTATTGTCTGATAGTACGATTTTATTATTAGAAACAATGTCTAAAAGTAGTATATTCCATGCTAATATTTTTTTTAGAAAATCAATGTATAAGGCTAGTAAACCTAATAGTATTTTTGAATTTGGAAGAGTTATTTTAAATGTAAATGTGTATATGTTTCCATGCATAATAAATCATTATTTCACTAAAAATCTGTCTAAATAATTTCTTGTTAATTTAGGTTTTTTAACTATAGATTAAATTGATAGATTTTAAGAATAAAACTTTTTACCAACATGTTTAAAATTATATCCTCTATTTAAATTAAATTTTATTTTTTGTGATATGATGAATCAATATATTTTTTTTTGGATTTGAATATAAGTTTTAACCATGTGTTGTATTAATTAGCTACATGATATAAATTTAATTCTTATTAAATAGCATAAGTTACCAAATGAAGTGTTGTGAAGCATATACAGTATATATATTATTATTAAATGGGGATAATTTTCATGGATTTAATTAAATAATAATATATTGAAATGTAATAAATTTTTGAAATGAAATCTTATTCCATTTGATATGTTTGACAAATCATTTTGAAAAAAATATATAATGTTATTCAATTTTCAGTATAATATCATTTCCTCATAATAATTATAAGTTTATATAAAATTCTATGATATATGATTGTTCCATGCAGAAAATTAAAATAAATTAATGAATTATGTTTTAAATTAATATGTGATTTGGTGTACCTAGACTGGTTATTTCAAAAATCATGCATAAGAATCCTAAATGATGTAAGTGATTTGATGTGAAAGCCTGAGAAATTTTGTGAAATTTTGATTTTTGTACTTCAAATATTAGAATAATATGTTAAAAAACATAAAACCTGAATTAAAATCTACACACTAATATATTACACATGATATTAATTTTTTACTTTCTTTATTATGTTCATATTATATAAATATGAAACATGAAAGGAACAAATATGATAAATACATAATAAAAAATCATGATGAATTTTGATAAATGAATTAATGTGTTGAAAAATATTTTCTATTAGAAATTTATGAATATTATGGAAGAAATGAAAAAGAAAATTCTATGTGCACCTACCACGAAATGATTATATTATATGAATGTGTTAAATATTTGAAAGCCTTGTTAATAATTTTCTTAAATCATCAATCTTGGTTAGTGATTATTTATTTACAATCCCTAGATAATGAAATCAAAAATAATTTATTATGAAATTTTTATTGTCATATTTTAAATAATTTGATTTAATAGGTTATAGGGAGTTGATGAATGGCTAGAAATGGTTATCATGTGATGGAATATAGTTATGGGGGATAACTGTTGATGAATTGTTTGATGACCTATACTCTTTTTATTCTATATACTGATTTCTTAATTTCAAACGGATGCCTTTTTGTTTCCAACAATTTTTTCATATTTATATAGATTATTAAATATTTCATTTGTATATTTATTTTACAGTTATTGTGTAAATATTTTATACACTTACTAAAACCATCTTATGTAAAATTCTAACAAGAATGGAAATATGATATTATTAAAATCATATTGAGGACTGATGGAGGTCAATACTTTAATTTTTTAAATCATGTATGATTTTATGAAAATTCGGGATTTGGTCATTAATTATAGCTAGTATTAAGTTTATAAAAACTTATATTTTATGATATACATCCTTAAATGTGATTTTTAATTATAACCCAAAATTTCGATTTGTTTATGTGATATAGGTGATATGTGTGAATTTTGTTTATTTCCTCAAAAACAAATTGGAAATGATGGAATATATGACATTACTACTCATATGTGGATGTTTAAAAAATTCTCAAATAATTTATGACATTATTTCCCTTTAAATTTGTCCTTTATTATAATTTTAATTGGTATCTTTGACTCAATTTTTTTTTTCATAAATGGAAATTGTTTATGATTGAGGATTTTTATATATTGGATCTTTTACTTCTCTATTATAAGGGTTAAAAATGTATTTTCAACACCTATTAAAATTCTATATCAAATAGTGTAGTGTATGATAATTTCTATAAATGAAAATGAAAATTTCCCCATACCAAAATGGTAGGAAAAATCCATATATATTGTTTTTTAATAGAAAAATGGTGTCTATTGATTATGAAATATTTTCATATGAGGAATAATTGCATAGCATTAAAAGGTTAAAAGAGATTTGGTATTCCAACATGAATAGTTTAATCTAGTAAAATCATATCTTAAATTGATATTAATTTTGTAAATGATCAAAAGAAATTTTATTTAAAATAATGTTGTGTGTATGAAGTTCTAAAGTTGATTTATTTCCAACAAATACTAGAAAACTCTAATCTAAATATTTTTAGAGGATTGTTTTCAATAAATTTAAATTATTTTTAAATTGGTTATAGTTTATATTCAAACCTTTTTTCCATTACAAATTTCAATTCCACCTCAACGGATAGCATCATGTATGATAGGTATCTTCTAATTTATTACTCTCATTAAACCTAATTCATATTTCTCATTTTCATGTTTGGTTTTGATTCATCATGACTAAAATCATTTTGGAGGTATCTGATATAAGTTCCATTAAACACCTTCATTTGTATCTTCAAGGGATTTGTGGTTATATAGTGGTTATAGTGCTAATTTGGAATCTTGAGAAATATCATCATAAAATATATCAATTTTAAATGGATTTTAATTTTTTTTGTACTTTTTTTAGTTCTTTAATTTTTGAAATATAAAAGAGATTTCAAACTTTTAAAAAACTTATTACTTTTGATTTTTAAATTTTAATTGAAATTATGTTATATGGACAATTTATTATAGAGTAATATCTTTATATAATGTCAATCCAAGGAATTAATCTTCAGATTGAGCTCAAAATGATGTTAATATTTCAAAGTAACAAAGAGTTAAACCTCAAGAATATAAGAACCTAATGTAACCTAGAGTGAAAAATATATACTACAAGGACATATTGCAACCTGGAATTAATAATATAAACTATGAGGTGGTAATATAATCTAGATTTATACCTCTAGATACATTATGTATAACCTCACGTCAGTTTAGAAATAAACATTAAAATAACATTACACTTGCATGTAAAGCCAACAACAAGTTTTTAAGGTGAAAATTAGATGACTTAATGTTAAAACCATTGGAAATAAATATATAATATGCATGTAATAACTTTTTGATAAGCTAAATAATCAAAATGATTAAATTAAATGGTATTTAAATATATTTAAATGGAAAAATAAATAAAACATTGAAATTAGTCTTTTAAAATGTTATTATATATAAAAATAAATGCTGGTTTATAAATAAATAATTGTTATTATATATACAAATACATTTTGAAACATGATATCAGTAGTTTAAATTGGATTTTTTAATGATAATTACAAAAATATGAATGTTTTGTATAATATATAATTTTTCATTGATTTTTCACTCATTCCTTAATGATATTTAATACACATAAATTATATTTATTCTTTATATGGGATTTTATTTCTATTTTAAGAGTGGATGTGTACTAGTGAGTGTAATTATTTTATGCATTTAATAATAAAAATGGTTTTTAACCAAGTAAATGATGAGAATCATGGAAATATATATTTTATATTTACCATGGTTTATAATCTATAGTGTTTCATGATATGAGAGTCTCATTATGTGTTTGATAAATATATATTTATCAATTGTTTCAGCGCATATTATTCCCCTATAACATTCTTTTATCCTTTTCATTCATAATAATTTACCAATGAAGTATTGTTTTATCAATCAAATTCATGGGGAATAAAATGATTGTCTATAATAAACTAGGTAAAAATTACATCAAGGGATTATGGGGCGAAATATCCTCCTCGTTATACTTTATAATAGAGGAGGTCTTCTAGGATTGGTAGTGCAGACTTTGATTCCATCCTCGACTTCACCTGTAGATTGAGAAAAATATTTATAGATTATTATTCATTGAAATATTGTATGATTGATATGTTGGGTATCATTCTATGCCTTATCTATCATTTACCTTTTATAGTTAGACCCTATAATATAATGACATGGTTTATCATCAATGAATTTCTAATTTCTATCCCTTTGAAATGAGTGGACCAATGGCCTCCTTGTTTTATTTTAATGAAACTAATCTTATATTACCTAATCTAGTAATTCTTGAAATAATCCATCAGAATAATAATATACCCTCCCTAAAATATTACATAAATGGTAAGTCTATACTCTATAAATGGTATTAGTTGATTTGAAATGGTCTAGGGGGATAGTATTTATTTATGCATGTTATTTACTTGTAACACACTCTTCCTTTGGTCTAGTGTTTGGTCCATGAGAATGGAACCATAAATACTCACTTTTCATTCCCTCAATGATTGTTTATATATGAATTATTATTCTTGTTTCCTTTTATGATTCATGAAATTATTATTAGTATATAATATTTTTATGTGAGTTGAATAGAATTTTGTATCCACTATTGAAAGAGATTAATATCCATAAAAAATTAAATATTTAAAAATGAGAATTTGAATATGAGAATTAATACATGATTATAGAATTGAAGATGACAATGAATAACTGTTGTTGATTATATGTGACATCCCATGTGAATTATGAGATATCATGAAAATGAAAAGGGGATAATAAATTATAAATAGACTTTGTAATTCAAGGTAAATGTGATTCCATGTTATATTTTCATTCCTTGATTATGTAATTATATATTTATTACATCAATAAATTTAGTTTTTCATATTATGTGAATGTGTTTCCATGTTTATTATTTCAATACATAATCGATGGTGTTTCTGATGCATTCTACTAGGTAACTCCATCCTCATATGTTTACGCACACTAGGTTTCACATTTTTTCCCCTAAATTCCCTTTTTCCAATGGAGGGAAGAATTCATCACTTCATTAGTGTTTTCACTCCATGATTGGAATAGGATGATGGGATGTCAGTTTATCCTTATTTGGATTCTTCCTTGAAATTTTTCGCCTACTCTGAGTCTCCCATATTGATTAATATATTATTAATGAAACCCATCCTAGGTGGCATCTCTTCAAAGACATCGGTTAGTTATCATTATTCTGTCAAGACATTCCAAAGGGTCAAGTTATGGAAAAAAACCATTGGTCAAGAAAGTAGTCACATTGGGCATTGATGGCATGCATGGATGCTGAAACACTGGTACAAATGTATTCTTCCTCATGGAGGGATTCTCAATGGCAGAGAAACCTGAGTATTTCCACATAGATATGAGGTTTTCTTATCCCAGAGGCAGGTCTATGAAATTTTACACAGACTTCCATGTTTTACACGGGTTATGTCCTATGTTAAAAATCTAGTAGAGATAGATCAGAATGATCGGAACACTTATGAAGGTGGATCAGATAAGAATATAACTATTATGGGGTGTATGGAAGTTTTACTGGACGGATGGATCATATCATGCATTGAAGATGAACCAAAGAGTGGTGTGTCCCATAACATGAGTTTTTAACACCAATAAGGCTGATCTGGACACCACTGATGGTGGATTAAATAAGAAGAATCCCAATGAGGGGGACACCATGATTTACCATTAGTTGTGGTTGAAACACTTGGATGCTTCTTACATACCATCTTTAGAGGATAGGGATAAAAACAAAGGATGTTTAGGTGGGTGATTTAGGGCTTAAAATGGATAGTGTTCAATTAAAATAGGATCTCTCTTGGTTGAATGAGTTTGTATTATGTTTGGTTTACACAAGGTTAGGTGCGTGTATTTTTCATGGAGTAGAAATGGAATGAATTGGGATTATTCACTAAGATGGACCATGTGGATGATTTGACCCCACCATAATAAGCGTGATGGGATAGAGAATATGGTTGGGTCATACATATAGGAGCTTCTCAAATGCATGGCGTGATCATACCAAGATGTAACAGTCATGGTAAGAATCAGGATGGAATATGGAGGGTTGGATGAATTGGATCGGATAAATTATATAGAACCTATGTGAAGATGAAATTGTCTGACTTGAACCTCAGGGTGGTTTCATATGTATCCCAACTAGTTGGGAATCAATTTCCTAGTTGTTCTGATGGTGGAATAGGTCCTTAGACCCGGTTATCTTCCAAGACCAAATGGGACATTTGGATGGGGATTAAGCATGATTATCTACCTAGGTGGACCCAAAATATATGATAACCATGTTGTGGGTCATGATCCTCCTGCAATATAGTGGCTCAAAGGAAAGACACAGATTATAATGGATGAGGGTGGATGCTATGATCTTGGAGGTGAACTATAAGTCCCCAGCCATAAACATTACTGAATATTGAGTTAAGTCAATAATTTGACATTAATTCACATAAAGGATTTTTTTAGGTTTAGAGATTTAGATAAATATCCCATAACTATTACATAACTACTCAAAATTTACAAATTTGACTCTTCCACTTATTATAATTTTTTTTTCAAAAAATATATCCCTTTTAAATGAAACAAGAATTATTTTCTTGATATAAATCTTCTTGAATTCTTCATTTCTCTTAACATCCCTTATACCCTGTGAAATGTATTTAAAAAAACTTGGGATGATCATAAAAATCATTGTATGGTATATAAAATAAGGAAATAAAACATTAGACCATGAATAAATACAAATTAATGAAATCATACTTTTTACTCATGAAACATAAGCTCGTTAACATACCTCCTAAAATAATAATATTTATGAATAAATCATTGAAATATTAAATCAAAAAGGTAACTTATAGAATCCACAACATACATACTTTGTATATTTCATAGACACAAAGGGAGTAACCTTCATGGTTACATTTGGAATACCCTTCATAGTATATTTCTTAAATCTTATAGGAGAAACTTTATGGTTTACCTCTGTCATGTTACCCAATGCATTGGAGAGCTACCATAGGCTCACCCGCCCTTAGTTTATCACAGAACCACCAGTATAAATAAGAAATTTGTAATAACTATAACGTAATAATAACACATAAACCATGTATAAAAAATAACATTTCCACATTGAAATCATTTGATATCATTTCAGTATGTTAAAATATTCAATCTATTTCCAATCCAATTTAAAAAATTTAGTATAAGGACATTTGAATCAATGGGAATCATACAACTTTTAATATTTTGAAAGAAATTTACATTTTAATACATTCACATTCATATAAATAAATTTACACAAACCATTTTCAAAATATAGATGTAAAATTGTAATATTATAAGAATAAATAATCAAAACCATAAAGTGGGGTTTTTAGTTAAAAATTCACTAACAACTTGAGAAAATAAATGAATAAAAATAATTAAAGAAAAATATTAAAAAAACTTAAAATATTATGAG
The DNA here is from genome assembly GCA_963277665.1 of Viscum album. Classification (NCBI taxonomy): domain Eukaryota; kingdom Viridiplantae; phylum Streptophyta; class Magnoliopsida; order Santalales; family Viscaceae; genus Viscum; species Viscum album. Next base: position 1,887,561,276 of record OY728143.1, on the reverse strand, counting down.
AATATTTATATTCATGATATAATATGTCCTTGGAAATTATATACACCATATAAATGTGAATTGGTGCATAACAACAAATAAGTCTCAATTAAATATAAATTAAGATGAAATCTCTTAAAAAGATCATATCCTTAGATTAAAGATAATTAAATTACATAATTATGTGTGAAAAATATAAATACACCCAATATAAGTGGGTATTTAGTGTAAAACAATAATAGGTCATTCACAGATATTCTGGGAAAAATAGAACCAATGACATGTATATAAAACTCAAAGAATTGAAATTGAGTTAAGATTTCCCATCCAATGTTTGTATAAATGATATAAGAATTTATAAATAGAGTTATTATTTGTAGAAACAATATATCCACACAAATTGAAGTGGAAATTACAACATAAAAATATAAAAAGTGGTTCCACACATAATCAAAGAATAATGTAATCAATGACGTATGCATAAAATCTAATTGGTGGAAATTGAGATATGAAATTCCAATACAAATATCATTTTTTCAATAAAATAAATCAATTTTTTTATTAAATACACATAAAGAAATTATTGATACAATACAGGATATAAAAAGTAATTTCTCATATAATAATAGAATGATATTATCAAGAAGTAGAATATTAACCCAATGATTGGAAATTAGGTTAAGAGGTTTGATTACCTTGAGTCCAAGTCATCATGTACAATTGTTATGTTCCTAAATAAAAAAATAGGTTAATTTATACATTCATTAGAACCATTTAAAATTTTGTTATTCCTTTTATATCACTTATTACCGTGTTATAAATGTTACATAATTATTTAAGTTCATATTGGTCATTTTGTCAATATTCGGTACATAAGTCAAAAATGAACTTGTTTTAATGTAAATTTTCCATGTGGTCATAATTCCATTACATCAAAAATATTATTAATGATTTAAAAATTATATATATCCATTATCTATGTATTTAGAATAGGCAATAACATATTTAGATAAGAAATGAAATGCACTGTTCATGTAGACGGTGGGCTGTACGTACGCATGAACGCAACTTTCTTTTATTTGTCATTTTAATGTAAGGAAAAATAAATGATACATAAGTATGTTACAATTAAAGTATAGTATATATGATATATATGTTATATGATTTCATTAACTCCATCCTTTAAATGTTCCATGTATGGAATGAATGAGTCATATCACATTGAGGGGGGGGGGGGGGGGTAGTCCACACTTCCTCAAATGAAATTATCATATTTATACATTATGGAAAGCATAAAGGTATGTTTGATTGACTTACAGAAGAATAAATTCGATATAAATATAATATATATCTATTTTTTCATTTAATACATGTATATAGTCATTTTTTAATGAAGATCATGTTGAATTAATTGCATTGCAAAGTGGAGACGGTATGTTGTACTTACACACGAACGAAGACATTATTCATTTAATGGTTAAATGGTATAAAATTGGATGATATATTAATTATACAGAATAATTATCATGTTATATTAATTATTTAAATCAATTATACTCATCATTATACCCATAAAAAATAAGTACTGTTGAATAACAAATTACACCATGGCGTAGAGACAGTAAGTTGTACGTATGCACGTATCGTGATATTGTTATTCATAGAATGGATAAAATGAGGTATAAGATTGTATCATAATTATAATAACATATAAATATGTATAAAATTAAATATTTATTACTTTAGTATGGAAAAAACTTAGGAATATGAAGTAGAAGATGAAAATAACTTTTAAAGAAGGGATAAAACGATTACCTCTTCTTCAGGTGTCTGAATTTGATTTGTTCAAAAAGACTCCTTATGTTGGTTTTTATCACAAACTGTGGCCTGTATAATTCATTGGGTAAATTTGGTAGTATATGTTTCTGGGTTTTTTGATCTAAAGGGATTTTGATGTGCAAATAAAATATAAATGGAACTACCCTTTTATAGGAGTAGTGAAGGGAACTTTAAAAAAGTATTGAAATATTAATTTATTAATAATTTATTTTCGTTTTACAATGGATAAAATGTAATTTATTTCATGTATAATATGATGATAGGTATAAATCCTCTCAACCAATAAGTTTTAGACAATTTTGGTATATGAATGTAACATTATCGTTTGGCATTAACCCTTATTCAATAAGTTAACTCTTACCATATCTTCATGAATTTTTATATTATATGGTTAATATGGTTACTATAAAATGACAATTTAAACTCAATTGGATAATTAATGAAATTTATAACACTCTATAATTTATTTCAACAAATCATTTATTTTTAAGACTATTACATCATTTAATAAAATAATATTGGTTTTAAAAACTCATTTTTTCAATTTTGACACTATTTAGTAATTGAGTTTTGTTAAAGTTATAAAAGATCAAATTCATTCAAAAAAAGATATTAACTCAGATATAATATGTCCTAATAATCAATAAAATTAATTTTTAGAATAAAAATGTTAAAATTATATTTATTATGAACTTTATAATTCATTTATTTGAATCATTAATTTATATGTAGTCATTGCATCATCATCGTGTTATAAATAAATTTATTTAATTAATGTCTAAAAAATAATAATAAAATCAAATGATGAATGGAATATTTTTATATTTCTAATTAATATTTTTAGTCATAGATATCCGTTATAAAACCTATATTAAAATTGTTTTAATAAAAATATACATGTTTATGTTATATTTCTCTATAATTTTAATTAATTACTGTAACATGTAATTATCACAAATAGGTGGCTACATGGGGACCTAAAATCAAATAATGGATGAACATGGTCAGAAATATCTCATAAAATAGGATTAGTTCATGTGTTGGGGTAGTTTTATATTATTATAATATTATTGTTGACCCTTATGTACCAGATTTACCCATTAACCATGGGAATTTTTTTTACAAATTTTACTACTCATAATGTCTGAAAATATAAAGTACATATTTACACAATTTAGACATTATGATTCGAAATATGGTATCCATTTTTCTATATTCAAAACACAGAATTTTCAGATATTAATTAAATAATGATTTCTATTGTTAAAACCAAAAAGCAGGGTTTTAAGAAGTAAAAACTATCAAAATATTGACATGTGTTTATGTCCAATTTAAAAGTGAAATCACATAAAATGACAAAAATTGAATTAAATTATAAAACTTTAATCCAATTAAACTTTTAAACCAATTAAATTTACAATCTAACTATATAAATAAATTAGATGAACATGCAGTTTATAATTAAAATGTAGTTTTTTTCACTATTCATTAAAATATGAATTTTATCAGAAAAAATACCAAAATTTTATCCAATGTAAATTCTGATGTACTACTATGAAAGAAGAAGTATATTTTTTCAAATAGAACATATAAAAGTGAAAAAAACTATATTTTAAAAAGGGTTCTCCATCAAAAGGTGGTAAAATGATCTTTTAAAAAAAATAAGAGTATTATATGGTTAAAACTGGGTTTGTTCTAATTTTAAGCCTCTAAAATTTATTAGATAAATGTAAAAATGATTAAAAAATGTGTGTAATCATATTTTAGTAATTTATATTCATACCATCTAATACAGTGACTAGTAATTAACTACCACATAAAATGATATTATTATTATTATTTTTCAGTATAACTCAATTTTGTGGGAAACATAAAATTTCAGAGAAACCTGTTATTGCGTGTCGAGTATGCTATCGAAAAAAAATTAACCTTTTAAATATAATTCATATCTTATTCGTAAATATTAATTGATATGAAAAAATATTATTCTATAAATACATGGGATGTTACAATTACCCATAAGAGGATGACACCAAAATTTACGATTGGTCAATATTGAACCTCATGGATTATTCCTATGTACACTGTTTAGAAGATAAGAAAAAAAACCTCATAGTTCAGTTGTTCGGGGAATACATACTAAGATAGACCATTAAAATGGAAATTGGTACTTACTCTAGGATGGATGCCTGATTAGTGGAGTCATGGTCACTACTTACCATTATGCCCACATGACTCTTGCTCAGTGTGAAAAACATGAGGAAGCAGTAGACTGGACATTCTAATCGTGAATGATGATTTATTAAGGTATGGAGTGGGGATTATGCATTGAAGAAACCAAAGGAGATATAGAATGGGGATTACTGTATGAGGTATGACTGAGGAGGATGTATTTTTGTACATGGACTTTGTCATCCCATTTGAGGAATATCTCATTCCATGTTAGTCGTACACCGAACACCCTATCATGGTGTGTTAGGGATTATATAGAGACTGTATGTGGTGAAAATGGTGAATAATCTTAAAGATAGAGAGTGGTGAGAGGGCTCCAGTCCCCATCCATTCTCTAATCCTCTAAGGCATTCCAAGCATGTGGCAATCCCAGTTTAACATCATGTGTGGAGGAAGTTAGAGCTAGGAAGTTTAACATTATGCAGAACAGACATTGTGGACTCACGCCCCACCCCTAGGAATTACATTATTGATTACCATCCACACATGGTGAAGGGAATTCACTAGAAATTCTAGGAAACAATGAGGTGGAGGAATGATCGATTGTGGGGTCCATATTAGAATAGCTATATGAAAACAAAATAGTGTTAGTTTACCTATGTGAATAAGCTCTAGGTTGAACAACACAACATGAGACACCGCACAAGGGACTATAAAATCACTACGTACAAGCCTAGAGGGCTACAAAGAGGAGGTGCACGCAATATATAGATGTTTCATGCAATAGAGGATCAGACAAGTTTCTATTGGAAAAAGACAACCCATTGAGTCTGTAGGAAGGGGTGCATGAAGGATTGGAGACTTACACAAAAAATGAAGGTGGCTGACTGGAAGATGTAATGTGCAAAGAAAATCCTTGAGCACAAGAAGGTCCTTTTTACACCCTAGGCATAGGAAAAAAATTAAATGGCCTAGGGTGAAGCCCTTATGGTACCAACCAAAGGAGGGATTATGGGGGACCTATCATTAATGTTCCTATAACATGAAGCCAAGAATATCACAAGTTTTCAGAAGGGGGAATCTTGTACGCATAGGGAAGAATGATAAACTTATGAATCATTACCCAAAAAATGGAGGGGTACCCTTATATTTATAGGTGAAAATCCCAGAGGTAGTGTGGAAGATGGATAGCACGTAAGGGGCAGGTTGTTGTCACATTGGGCATATAACTATCTTTCTTGTAGGCTGACCCATTGCACACTAACCTCAATACTTCCATGCACAAACTCTGGACATTTTCATGAGGTCAGGGTGAAATATTTCCTTTGTAATCACATTGGGTTATTAAGGACATTGCTCATGTATTTCCATCTTGCGTGCAAGTGTCCAAACATATGTGCGGATCCCATGGGGTTCTTGGGTTTGTTTGCTGAGTAAACATATGGTTTTATGTTTGTCAAATATTCATATCTATGGACTCATGCTAAAATTATCACCAATAAATGCCCCCACCTCTGAATCTGATCTGAAAGGGGACAATGAGGTTGGGTTCTGAGGGAAATGATGATGTGAACAATGTGTTTAAGGTGATGAATGATAAAGTTTAAATTCAGCGTGTAAAGCACATTACAAACATAGAAGACCTTATCAGCATATATAAATATATTTGGGGGAGTATCATTACCTTACCCTTCTTAATGACAAGTAATTCACTTCCGTGTGCATAAGTTTCTCATTCCTGTATGAAAGACCACAATTTTGTTCACTGTTTTACACACAACTGCTGAATATTACGTGCTCCAGAAATAGATGAAGTTTTTCATGGTGATCATACAATCCTACATGTAACATTCTATTTTTCAAACCAAACAACAATTTTTTCACGCCAAATCAATTGTGAATTTTCATATTGAACTAAATGGATGGTTAACAAACCGCTACTGAGAGGGAGGCTACCCTTGATGGACGGATGGCTAAGAAGGCTGTTAACCCCAAAATACATTATTCCATAAGGGTAATATCGAACAATTAAATTCTCCTTGGAATGTTGATGCATGCATAGAAGGATTTTTTCTTGAGCGATAGCCTCCTTCTATAGATCTTCGACATTCTGGAAGATGTGGTGATTCATGTATTCAATAGTGACTCACCATAGTCGTGGGTCATGCGTGGGGATATCCTACAGCAGTAAAACATCACAAAAAATATCCACCCTTCCATGGAGATTTAGTAGATGGCATTCTAGTTCTTAAATACAAAAAAATAGGTTAGTCATGGGGAGAAAATCGGTGGCTGAAAAATTTACTACTCACTATGAAAAAACTTTTTAGAGAAACATCACTAAAGGGAGAAAAGGTGGATAGAAATAATGGTGCTTGAGATTAGGGGTAATTTTAGGATGGAATGGGCATAGAAGTTCTAGGTTCACCACACATGTGAAGAGTTTGGGGAAGAGTTTCAACACATCTGGCTATTTGAAGTCGTGTGGACATCAAACAATTATTTCTACCTCCATGAGGACTTGGTGACAAAGTCGTTCAGTCGGTGGTCTCCTGAAAAAATACATACCACCACCGCATGGGTAGGTCAATATTAGTCTCAGGAACAACCATTACATTTTAGGCATCCTTCTAGAGGGACTTTAGTATGATGTATTCCTACCGATAGAGAATATCTACGGAGACAGGGCTGGAACCCCCATTTTCCGATGGAATTTTATGGACTTAGGAAAGGGGAGGAAGAAGATAGAATACATCTTGAATTAAATCTCCTAACTATCATGATTTAGTCAGTTAATCCAGAGGGATAACAAGCTGAGGATTCCGGGCTAAAGGAATTTGTCCCCAAATGCATCGTAGAGGGGTTAGTCATGATCATATTAGGTGGTCTTAGAGGCAGAGCGATATTAGACAATGGGGTTCACCATATATAAGAGATGGGACCCACAGATATGATATACTACCTTCCTTTCTTCTTTTCGGAGTGGTTTGATGTGACTTGTAAGAGACACAATGATGGGGGTTCATCAGAGGACATTTGTAATGGACATGATCATGGCAGTCCAAAATAGGGTTAATCTCAAAGTGCCTATATTAGAAATGTTGTATGGAATTATAGTCATATTTCAAGAGTAGGATCACTAAGAAGAATCTATGAACCATTACAAATCCTATAAGATTGCATTGGGTCTTGATTTGGAATGTATGACTTCCCAATTTCCATCCATCCTCCAAGAAATGACCTATGACCCTATTTACTGAATATTCTTTGGGATATGGCGTTGATGCTCAATGAGGAAGGGATCAAGATCTGAATTGGAAATCATGAATATTTTAATTTTAACCAATTTTATAACCTATTTTCCCCAATGGTGGATGACTTGTGAGGTGTACTGGAGTAGATGGAAAATATAAAGAGTATTAGGGGTGGTGTGCTAGTTTACTATATTGATTGAAATAATCTCTGCAAACCACATGTGTCATCCCAGTTTTATATGATTTTTGGGTGTCTATATATAATGGAAACGATTGTGTAAACATGGGTTTAGGATTAAAAACAATCACGTATCCTTCGATAGTTATGGATTATGTTTACAACTTCTTCCATTAGTGAAATAATCACACTTTTCCCCCACAGATGTTGATGTCATTCTGTCGATTGACATTTCTGACCTCTTGCTGGCGGCATATTCGGAAGAAATTATGTGGAAACACATTCAAGAAAATTAAGGTGGAATGTGTATAATTTTGGTGGCGTGAGATAAGGTAAGCTACTGTTGGGGAAGCAGGACCAGAGGTGAGCTAGGAGGCTAGGGAAGCCCAAGCTAGAACCTCAGTGGTAGAAACATCACATGGTGTGGCTGTACCTCCGAAACCTGAGGAGGTGTGCTACCAAAGGCGAACTCATTGACCAGCTATAGAATCCCATGGGAAGTAATTGAGACACCTTTCTCTACCCACATTAGACTAAATATTCTTTTCACGTTGTTCATCTTGGAAAACACTGTGGAAATTGGTTTGTTTAGAAAGCCTATGGAAAAAAATTGAAGCTTGACGGGATCCCGTTGCCAGAAATCGGGCTCATACGGGTCGCAAACAGGGTGGACATTCATTGGAAGTACATGTATATGACGTCCATGGATGTATATGCACACCAATTGGGGAAAACGTAAGTGCCACATATTTTGGTAAAAGTGATCCATAACCAAGATAATGATCCCAAAGAACTTCCATCTGAAGAAAACAACGATTAACAATAATAATAAGAAGAAGAAGAAGTGAAAGGAGAAAGAGAAGCGGAAGAAGATGAGGTAGAAGAAGGAGGAGGTGAAGATTATGAGGATTTAGATCCTGGTGATGGTGATACCCAAGGGGTGAGGACCCAATGAGGGAGTCCATGGTAGAGTAGAAAAAATATAGTCTTTGTTGAGTAACTCACCGAACATCTCTAAGTATGTTTCAACCTATTTCTATCATGGTCCCTTCTTTTTCCATAACCTAAATCCACTAAACTTTTTTTATTATGATTAGTATCAAATTGGTGATGATCAAGGAGATCCTTCTGTAGGGTATGAGAGTGTGCCAATGGACGTGGAAAGACATCACCCTGAGACCACATTTGTGGTGGAACAAGGAGGCAATCCAGCTATAGTTGAAGCGACCAGAGGTGAACCAAAAATATGGGGCAAAAAGTGATAACCTAAAAATCCCAAAATGTACCCATTGATTTCAAGGAGCTCATTACAATCATCAAGAAAAAAATCATTGAGGGTTCTCCCATGGTGGATGTTCATGCGGTGGCTCGGGCAATTTACCCCACTTCACATAGATCCTATTAGTCTCTTTATATTTTTTTAACAGAACCTCATCTGTTATCTAATAATACATTTAACAAAGGTTTCCATTTCATGCAGTCCTTATAAGACATAAATCCTTAAAAACCAAAGAGTTTGGTACATCTACGAGGTATCTCTTGATGGATAAAACTATCAGTGAGGAGCTGATCATTCAAGTTAATCTGTTCATTTCATAGGGTAAATAGGAAGTTTTGGCTCTAGGGGATGACACTACCTGGTTGGAACATGAATCTTGTGGAGAAACAGTTGTCGAGGAAGAAATGAGTGAAGTGGGTTTTCTGCATTTCATAGAGCCCAGACCCTTAGAAATGATGTCAGAGGAAGTTCCTTCTAGTGTACTACAGGATATCTTTCCATAATATAGACCTACAGAACCAAATGAGTTTGATAATTCTAATCTAGATGAAGCAGCATAGAGTTCCATGACTTGGTTTAGATAATGGAACAACATAAATCCTTTCATTTATATACCATAAGTAGAATGGCTGAGTAGAATGAGGTCACTCTAAACATGGATGAACTATCTCTATAACGGTGGGGTGGATTATCCCCATCATCTTGTGATGATCGACAACTATCTTGTTGGGAATATGGTGGAGAGAATCCAACATATAAATGGTTCTTGGTTCCAAAATAAATATGATAACATCCAAAAGTTCGATGAGGTTGTGAAATAAATCCAACTCCAGGAAGAGAAGATGAAAGAGAATTCCCTTTTTAGCATTAACCAGTCGAAACACATCAAATGATTGAAGGCCCAACTGATGGAAACCCAGGAGCAGTTGTAATAGGTGAGATTTCAAGTGGCAGAGCTACAAAATAAAAAATAATCTTTGATTTGTAGTTTTCAATTAGGATAATAAGATCCGAATGTGGTAGAAGATTATGGATGCCACACACAAAAATGTGTTGGTATTGAATCATTCCATCGATGGGGAAGATCCCTTAGGGTTGTGTTTTGAAAAAACTTATGAAACATATTTTTTTACAAGATTTCATTGAACATCATGAAGAATAATACTTCCATATTACTTTTATAAATAAAACTCAATAATATCTGTGAAGAAATTTATGATCAATCCATAAGCTCATGTGGGTCACGACTGGTGTGATAAACAAGAGACGAACACATAACTGTTCAATTCATATAAGAGTGTTAACCAATCATCGAATACTCAGGGTCTAAGTTTGATAAATGACCACCTAGATTATTCATCCGAAGAAAGGTTTTGGATAGAGAATAGTTTTCTTATAAATTCCAACTTTCCTTTCTCAATGCACTCTAGTGAATGAACAAGATAACTTTAGGGTGTAAGAATCAATCCGAATAAAGGGGAATGAAATGTGTGAATCACAATACCATAAATTCAAAACACAATGATGATGGAATTATAGTATGAGATAACTGATGACCATATTCTAATCACATAATCTATACCTCTAACTTGATTTGATGAAAAAAATTAGGGCCAGCCACTTTCTGTATTCAAAACACGGGACATAACATTAAATATTGTCTAAATTCCTCTAGAGCATCGGCCCAGAATGGTAGGTGAACAAAAACGGAATGGGGCCTGGATAATATGTGTCATCCCTTCAGATGTGAAAGAGTATGAGGATATGAATAAGGGAAACCTAAAATGTTGATGTGGGGTGGTGGAATGTTAAAAATGATTCCAAGACACCTGAAATTACACCACCATGGCTTGGAGCACATTGGTGTAGGCACACTGGTCTGACCAAAGTTCAATCAAATCTCCTAGGGGAGAGTCTCCTTAGATGTTGAACGAAAATTAAAGTTGTGGATAATGTGGAAGACGAAAGAAACTTTGGATGAGGACCTAAAAAATGTTTTCCTGAGATGATTTGATGTTTTACATCATGAAAGTGAGAAAAAAATATAGTATCCCTGACTCAAACATCCACCCAAAAACTACTATCGAGATGGATTCCATTGGACTTAGGAACATATATATGAATTCCAATGGTTGATGACTATCAGTGAGTGTGTAAATAGGTATAGTGGGGACATTATACCATATGGAGACTATATATAACCTAAAAAAGAAATAAAAAACTCAATAAACTAGAACCAAACCTGTAATGAGAAAGAATAGAAAAATATAAAAAAATAGTAGAAAAAATAAATAAATAAAAGCAATGGAAAATAAACAAAACAGTATGCCAGATACCTCTTTTAACCACTACTAAAAAAACTAAAAAATCATGCATCTCATCTCAGGTCATACAATATCATATACAATGGTACTGACTGTTGAAAACCATAGTAGCAACATATAATATATAGAAGAATGATGAAATAGAAATGAAACTAAATAGAAACACCAGATTGGAAGGAACATATGTTTTAGACATACTATATTCTAGTATCTACAATGATCTAGCTTCGGAAGCTAGCCCGTCACCTGTGCATAGGTTCATAAAGTCTTTATGCATCCCGAATAACCCATGTAGGGTGTGAGAAAAATATCAATAGGATACCACCAAATAGTGTGTACCAAGCATATCTGTTTAAGAATGCATGATATAAAATTAAATAACCAGAAGCACAGAGTAAAAAATAAAAACAAATAACCCCTCTAGTGTTAAATAGACACCAAGAAGTGACACCTCCTTTATCCATCTCTAGAATCATAGAATGAAATAAGGTTCTCATCCCATGTCCCAAGGCACCTCAAACATCACACAATCTAGGTTAACCCTTTGGATCCACATAAATTAAGTAACCCAACATCTCATGCCTCCTTACACCTCATCTCTCAATCTAATACTAACGTCTTGAAGGTAGACCGAAACAAGTCACCAGCCCCTTAGAAACTTAAGAAAATACCACATCAGACCATGGCCCAATAAATGGAGGAGCAATGATGTCTATCCTTTAAAAAACATTCATGCCAATGACCACAATCACGGTGAGCCTCATCCCCGACCAGATATCCTAATCACAATCAACTGAAGGCTCATCACCTTCTATGTGGCTTCCTATGGAAATCACCCCCATTCCATATTCACCTAAACGTCAACTATTAGGGGCCTCTAGCCACATGAGTGGTCAAAATCACCTTAACAAAGAGTCAGCTTTTGTGCAAACAACTCAATTTGGTGATTTGGCCTTCATAGGTGAGCGGTAATCAACAAATAATAATACCTATGCCACACCAACTGGCACCTCATGCCTTTGTGAATAGTCTCTCGAATGTGATGGTCATGCCATCACAGTATCACATGTCAAGACTAACCTAACAGCCTCTCCGCCTTAATCTACATCCATAACACACAATACTTTGGTCAAAACAACTCAATAAAATTCGGGCCATTCCAAACTAGTGATCAGCATTAGTCAATCTCGACAACCATGCCACACAAACCTCAGTCTGATCCCTTCATGACCTTATGGGTGTCATCATATGTAATCTAAAGCATTAAATATATATATATAAATCATTTTAAAACATTTTTATCATGAAATTAAATTTAACCTATTGAATTAAACAATATAATAGTTACAAAATATCAGTATAGAGGTCTTGAATGCCCCTAATTCACTTAACCAATCCATAAAAATTTAAATGAATCAATTTAAATCACGAAATCCAATTTAAAAAATTTGTGGAACCCCTAGCCAAAATATCCCAAGGAGCAACGACCTTTGACTCGGACCTGCTCATGAAAAATAGGCATTAGGCATGCCAAACAACATCCCATAGGTCACATGATTATTTAAATATGAAGTAGTAGATATAAATGGGTATCTCTCAAAATACCAAAATGTGTGCAAAAACCTGCACCCCCAAACTGTCCACAAAAGTAAAAATCAAGCTATGTACCACCTACCATAGACTAGTATACGTAGAAACATCCAATATCGAGATCCAATTCAAATCATATTGATGTAGATATTATTTTACATCATATACACTGAAATTGGGTTTGATGGAAATAGCCATGCATGAGGTGAAAGAAAAATTAAGGCGAAGGTTGGATGAGGTTATCCATACCGATAAGACTCCAATGTACCTGACGACTCAATGAATGTACCTTAGATGGAGAAGAGGGATCCAATCCGGTGGAGGATAAGAGTAGGAAGGTTTTTCATAATATGTTTATAACAGGGATGAAGAAATAGTGGAATGAAAAATTAAAATGAAAAATGAAAAAATAAACAAAAAACAAAAAAACCACTATACACGATGCATGGTTTACGAAACCAGGAAGAACACGTGCAGAATCCACTGCCTATGGCTACAAGCCTACAAGGTATACCCGTACGGTTTACCAACCATTAAATAAACATGTGGTCAACCTCTATAAAAACTGAAGTGGTGGTTTCACTTTTGTTCTCCTCACACACGTGGTTTACAAAAACCATGCAGTAGTATAAAATTGAGCCACACAATTACATATAAGGGTCCACACAGTTTACCCTAAACTGTGTGCCCAGATCATCAACTTCAAAGAAGGCCATTTTGACATCAATGCTCCCAAAATACTTCTGAACCACCTGAGTCACATTCCAAGCCTCTAAACCAACCAAAAACATGATATAAAGCCAAAAAATCTCAAAATGGAGTTCCGATCAACGAAAAAATTAGGATATCCACTAATTGAAAAGGTCAAAATGTGAGTGAATTTTTACCAATTCTAAAAACCTGAGAATTAAAATCTCCCCGCATTAATGTAGATCATCCCAAAGCTATCCAAAAAAACCAATAGATGGTACTCAACATACCTATCCCTTTAAATGAACTCAGACTACCCTAATCTCAAGGGTTCGAGCCAAATTTCTCAAGGGGCGCTCCCCACCTTAAGAATTTCCTAAGTCAGTACATTCCAACCCAAAACGAAAATTAATAAATGTTTGATCAGCCTATTTCAAGAACCTTGGCCCTCCTTTAATGTTTTATCACTCCTACACCTTTCCTGGTGCTTTCGTGTCGTACCAGACACCCAAATCACATCCTGCAACACATTGTTTCCTGCCTGAGCCCATGGAACCCATGACACAATAAGGTCCAACATCTACATGGATTCTAAATTAATTCTTGGTACCTTGCACCTCAATAATCTATCATACCATCATGGTTCCCATATTCCAAAGGCACCTCATGTAACCTGAATCCCACGAATGACTCATTGCCTAAGCACCTCAAAACTCACAGCAACAATTCTTCTAATGCCAAGAGCATTTTAAATATATAATCACGCAACTGAGATGGTTCCAACCTACTGACCAGCATCTGGTCAGTCTATACATATCTTGAGCACCCTATTCCCTCAAAAAAATCATGCCTCCATAGGCCATACCAAAATAAAATCAATGGTAAATCATAGCGATTCCTGTGGTGTACCTCTTACCATCATTGGCTCACCATCCTAATCAGAACCTAGTAGATTCAAGGAATTCACCTCATCTAATGTATAGATTTATAAAGACAGGCCAACATTATATGCTAATCTAGCCACTATAAACTAACCCCACTTAAGGGTTTCACTATATCTACCTTGTCCCCCACATGCAGATGATCCTCAGTTACCCTCACCTAGTATCGATACTGAACCAACTCCAGACACCTTATTATGTCTTGGTCTCTTTCTGTCAATAGTATAAGAAGCCTTCCTTGAAACCCAATTGAGATTCCCAACCTTCCCACATGCTTGGTAATCCTTTGGAGGCCTCTCACACTGATTCTGGACATCTCCTAGTTGTCCACATTGGAAACAAATTTTGGAGGATCCACCACAAGGTGGTCTATTCGAGTCCATGGCCTGACTGCCCTGCTGGAACTCATCGCAACCTTGTTCTCTTCCATTTGAACCAGCACAACTAATATCACCTCATGTCACTGCTCATATCGATTATGAAATGTCCATAAAGGTTTCCCAAAGCTATGAGCACCTGACTCATAGCCTCTAAGAATGAGGTCAGACTAAATATGTTTACCAGCACCGAAATGGCATGTCATAAACCATAATTGAAGAACCTCTTCCTTGAGGTGTTGTCTCTTATCATACATATTATAATGAAATCCCACCCAGTGATGGTATATGCATAGTCCATCTTGGACATATCACCCTTCTAAAGGCTCAATAACTCATGATCTCTCTCTAACATCATCATCTCTTAGAAAAATATCTCAACTAACATGGCCTCAAAAAACTTCCAGGCCAGTCCTTCGACTCTGCTTTCCTACAACGGCACATGCCACCAATGCTTAGCTAGCCCCTTGAGGATGTACATCTCTATTATGACCCTATGCCATGTAGGTGCCTCAAGCTACTATAAGATCATCAGCATGACCTATATCTAGTTCTCAGCCACTTGAGGTCCACCCCCACCATGAAAAAGCAGGGGGCAGTATGATAGAAACCCTACATAAGGTTATCCATAGAGGTGTATGATCCTTGATTACCTAAGTCGATGCCCTTCATGACACATACCAAGCTCAATCAAGGCTACTTGTCATTCCATGACCCAAACGCTATCAATATTAGTAGCTTCCCTACTTTCACTGGATCCTAAAACTAATCCTATACCTATGTCTCGTGCTTTTCCTAACCCTCAGGGGTTTGAAACTATTCGTGGTCCTTCAAAACTATATCAAAACCCACCTATCACTCCATTTGAGAAATCTAGGAGGAACCCACTAAATACAATAAATGGTTAGGAAGTCCATATATATTACAATATTTTATAAAAACAGGGAAAGGACTAAAAGAAGTGCATCCTCACTACCGTTACTCTCCCCCACTACAATAGTGCCCCATGGCATCATGACCTCATGGACTCCTTACTCACCCTAAAAAAATCCATGTATCAA
This sequence comes from Viscum album, assembly GCA_963277665.1. Lineage (NCBI taxonomy): Eukaryota > Viridiplantae > Streptophyta > Magnoliopsida > Santalales > Viscaceae > Viscum > Viscum album. Next base: position 1,887,545,592 of record OY728143.1, on the reverse strand, counting down.
TATAACCATGGTCCACACCCACATTGACAACCAATGTTTCCTTAAACCGATGACCGAGCCACCCAATCCTTGTGATCAAAATTACCTCAACCATTTCACTTACCTCCTTTTATAAGAGTCAGACCCTTTTCTCATGCCATATAAAATTATACACACACACACATATATATATATAATTGAATATCACATTACATATAAAAAATTCAATTCAATAGTATCATGGAATTTGATATATATATCACGCGGTATGATCACGTTGCAAAGAATACATGCATTTCTAAAATTTAAATGCCCTATGATATGCCTATAAAAATAAAAAAAACATAACCAAACACACCTTAACTCACCAGATCAAGGTCCATATCTCATCCTTACCTCACTAGGACAAGGATCACATGTCACAACTAAAAACCATAAAATTCTAAAATAATACACTATGGTGGAAATCATATCAATATTCAAATGATAAAAATAGAACGTCAAATCCCACCCAAGGTAACTCAATATGTCCCTCATACATGGGGATATCAGCCCCCAAGTACGAGTTCAAAATATAGTTTCAACAATACTCTAATCTCTAGTATACCATATCCACTAATAGTAAACCAAGAGAAAATAGTAAGTAAGATTCAATCTCATTAGTAGCTAGTAAAATCTTCTATTCAGTCCTAGTAAAAAATGATTTGATACCACTTGAGGTATCCCCGGCTCGAACCACCACCTTAAAAGTGATATCGAGCTGGGTTCCACTTGGATTAGGCACACCTCCCATAACTCCAAAGACTTTTGAATCATAGTGAGGGCGTAAACAGGTATAGTGGGGTGGGGGATATACCCTCTAGGGATTATAATAATAGTAGCCTGAGTAATGATATATGACTTGCAAAGGAAACAGATGAGTCCGAAGAAATGATCTAGAACTGAAAACAAAAAGCATTTTCAATATTAAAAAAGTAATAGAAATGATAAATAAACATAAGTAGTGGATTGTAAAAAAATATGTATGTCAAATAAAATTTGTAGCCACTACTATAATAGAAAAAACAATGCATGCTTCTCATATCAGGTCATATAATAAAATATAAAAATCTACTTCCTAGGGAAGATGAAAATAGCTACATATGATATACAATACCATGTCAAAATAAAAAATAAACTAAATAGGAACTACAGATAGGCACACCCTCAAGGTCCATGTTAACTATATACAAGAAGCTACTAAGATCCATCCCATGAAGTCAATTCATTACATGTACATAATTTCATAAAATCTAAAAATGTCCTCAATAACCTATACAAGGTGTGATGATAATATTAGTAGGATACCATCCAATGGTTCATACTAATATTATAAAATTAAAAATACTTGCAATATAATTAAATAAGAGGTATCAAAAAGAAAAAAACAAACAAAACCCCCTTGGTACTTAACAACAACCATAAATGTTCACCTGCTTTAGCCATCACCAGAATCTAATAATGGAAGAATATCTTTGGACAATGGCCTAAGGCACCTCAAATTTCACACAGTCTAGGTGAACCCTCAGGTTCCTCCTCAATCAAGTAACTAGTGATCTCATGCCTCCTCATACCTCATGCCTCAATATAATATTGACATCATAAAGGAATATCTAAACAAGTCAATAGTCCATCGAACCCATTATAAAAGCTCATGTAAACCCAATACCATACAACTAGAGGAACATCGATGTATATACTCAATAAAATATCAAGGCCCATGAACTCAATAACAACGATCCACTTCCCCCAATCTAATAGCCTCATCACTATCAATCAAATCCAACTCACCTCCCACATTAATTTCAACAACAAGCACCCCAATTACATATTCACCTAAACCACAAATATTTGGGGAATCTACCGACATGAGTGGTCAAAAACACCTCATCAATAAGCCCTTCTATGTGAACACGACTCTATTTTGATCTTTGGCCATCATAGGTGAGTGGAAATCACAAAATAATAATACCTAATCCACACCAACCAGCACCTCATGCCCCTATGACTATGTCGCAAAACTTTTGTGGCCATTCCATCCAATTATAATGGACCATGCCAAACCTAATGGTCTCACCACCTCAATCCAATGTCTATGATGCCCAATCATGTGGTCAAAACCACTCATGAAAATCCGAGCCAAGCCCAACTTGTGATTAATATCATTTAATCCCAATTTCCATGCCACCCTAACCATGACTAAATCCCATCACGACCACATGGGTCTCAACATATGCAATCTCAAGAATTATATGTAGAAAAATAAATTTAAAACATTTAAATCACAAAATTTAATTTAAAAAATTTAATTGAACTATATAACAATTACAACATCTCAACATTGAAGTCTTGAATCCCTATAATTATCTTAACCAATCTATAAAAATAGAAATGAATCAATTTAAATCTAAACAATTAAATTTAGAAAAAAATTTCATCCCTGACCAATATACCCTAAGGAGAAATAGCCTATAACCCAGCCTTTCTCAAGAAAAATTGGAATTGGGAATTCACAATTGTATCCCACATATCACACGATCATTAAAATATGTGGTAGATGATATAAGAGGACTTTCTCAAAATACCCAAAAGTGCTCTAAAGGTTACATCCCCAAAATTTCTGTGAAAAAACAAATCAATGTATGTGCCACCTACCTTAGAATAATAAACATTGGAACATATGATATCAATATCCAATTTGATGTGGATTGATGTAGATATAAGATTCCAGCACATACCCTGAAATTGTCTCAAATTAATACAATGGCGCATGAGGTGAAAGATAAATGAAGAGGAAGGGTTGATTGGGTTAGCCATACTAATACAACCCCAACACACCTAAAGACTCAATGAACAGACCACTAATAGAGAAGAGGGATACTATATAGTGGAGGATATGAGGAGGAGGCTTCCTCATACTATGCTCAAGACAAGGAAAAAGAAATAGAGGGAAAAACAAAGAAAAAGAAAAAAATAAAAGAAAAACAAAAACACACTATACAGACCGCACGATTTACCCACCTTGTTTACCAAACTGTGTGGTAACTATGCGGTAGTCACTGCATAAGGCTCAAAGCCTACACATGCTACCCACATGGTTTTCCAACTTTGAGAAACTATCTGATAACCATCTACCAAAATTATAGAGGTGGTTTCACGTCTGTTCTCCTCCCATGCACAGTTTACATAAATTGTGTGACTGTACAAAACTGAACCACATGTTTACCTGTAAAGGGATGAATATAATGCCCTAAACCATGTTCCCTAATAATAAAAATCAAGTAGTCTATTGGGCCTCTGATACACCAAGAAGGATTCTAAACCATTTGATTCACATACCAAGACTCTAAACCAACCTAAAACATGATAGGAATCCAACAGAACTCTCAAAGTTTAATTCCGATCAACAAAACAATATGTAGCATTGCTACAAATTCAAATGATCAAAATGAGAGTGAATTTAGACCTGTTATGAAATCTCGAAATGTTAAAAATATGTGTAGTAAAATTTTCATTCATGTGATCAGGACATCCCATAGTTTAACATCTTTTTATTAAGATGTTTCACAACGATTAAGGTTATACTGCCTAAACACAGTCTTCCAGTTTAAGGGAATGGGACTTGGACAATGATGTTTATTCCTAAAATGTTTGAATGGAATAGAGGATAAGAACCCGATGTGAATGAGCCAATGGATACTTATGCACTGTAAGAATTCCAAGGAAAATACGGAAAGGAGGCATATTTGATGCGGTGAGGGGAAACCCAGATCTGAATGAAGACCAAGGAGACCTACATTCATATCACATATCCCTATAGGGATACTAGTTAACGTTCATAGAGTTTGGACCATAATCGGATCCAAAGGGCCTAAAAGATTAATGAACCTATTGTTGGGCCTTTGACAAAATGTATCGGTGTCACTAAGTATCCCATGCGGATTATAATAATGCCACACGTAGTTCTAGAATCCTATCTAGTTTAAAATCATATTGTAATGATAAGGATGAGTCGACCTAAGGATGGGTAATAATGTCTTGTCTATACCTAGGATCGAGGATCCTAGGGTCACTACTTATCCCATAAGGATAGGAATTAATCCATACATAGTTCTTGATGGAAAATTTCACCTTGCAAATTTTACCCATGCATATAGAGAATATGTATTAGATATTTCTTATTTGTACTTTCATTAGTGGCTGGACTAAGATAAAGAGTCTTAGTGTCCCCACAAAAATCAAGTTGTATGATGTTCTTGATAGGTGGCATGGTGGATGACCAGTTCCCAAGGGTGACAAACTGTATTGTGAGAACACTATAGTGTTGTGCCATATTTTTCCATGCATCCATGCCGATGATTCCATAGTTTAATTTCTTCTGATTGGTCCAACCCAAATATTTTAATGGCATGCAGTAAGGATTCAACAGTTTGACATTGTGTCGGATAGGACATCATAGTTTAACACTATGTTTGTTGGATGAAATATATCTTACATTATGTTTTTAGAACATGGATCATGGGATTGCCCAACATTCTCATGTGGGTATGAACCTATGAAGACTCATAAGCCCACATAATCAATGATCGATGTTGGAAATTATGAGTGATGTTAGGATTTCCCAGTCTTATGAGAGCACACAACAATGGAATTGAAACATCATGTAGGAAAATCCCAACCACAAAAAATTTACAACATCGCATTCATGAATTTACGGAGGGATGACACCAAGGGTGTTTTAGATCCCCTAGAACATGAGGGGGAAATAAAATGTTGACCACATCATCCAATATTTGGGAATTACTGAGGGTGTCATAACGATGAAGGATAAATGATGACCTTTTCCGACACACGACATCCATATCATGTAACATGGGATGGGAATAGAAAAATTAGGGTCGAACTCTGAACATATAAAAAACATTGGATCTATCTCAAAATTTCATTTGAAATCTGATGGGGTTTTGTCCTAGGATGGTAGGAAATCCATGAGGCTGAGAATCCTATCATTGGGGGTCCCTTCAGATGTGAAAGATGATGGAGACCTATATATGGGGGAGTGTGAAGGGTGGAAGTGTAATTGTGGGAATGTGCATCTAAAATTCAAAATTCCATGTCTCATACCATTATTCATTCAAACATACCGCTTTGGAATATCCAAATGTATGATCGGACCCATCCTCAATCCTCGGTGGTGTTGCGAACAGTTTACAGGTCATGTTTCTCAGACTAGAAGCTCTTAATTCATGGTAATAGAGTGTTGACCCAAGGTACCCAGTATAACATCATACATTTGGGACATAACCATGATTTTTATCATCATGCATTGAGGATTAATGAAATGAGATGTTATTCCAAGGGAGGTACAAGGTTTATCTATTATAAACCTAATGTGAATGAGGACCAAAGGGGTCTCAACAACACAACGTACTCCCAGAAGAAACCGACGCCAAGAGGTCGAGAAGATGAAATGATTTTTTGATGGAATATCGATGAAAGGTCTAGGAATTATTATATATCCCATAATGATAGAAATAAAGCCACACATAGTTCTGTGTGATGGAATGGAAGAAGGAAAATTCATAAAGGGGTGATATCCTCTAATGTGAGAAAATCATGGTTGGTGCATAGTTTTTTTCCACAGAAACCTAGTCACTAAAAATTATAGTTTAATTTCATAGATTTCAGACCAGAATGGGTGGAGATGTGTATTGTGGGGCCATAATGTAGTTCAATGTTAATGAGGTCCCAAAATATCCACCCCAAACCACACATTATCAAAGGAAATCCCAAGCCAAATGGGACAAAAAGGTGCATGATTCTGCGGTTGGGCCTATGGAAAAAATGTTCGAGAATCACTATGTATCCCATGAGGATGGGAATCAAGAATCCTATAGTTCGTGAAGATGGTATGGAAGGTGGCTAGTGCCAAAGGTATAATGTCTTCTTAGGTGGAGATATCATGGCACTGTGTAGTTTACCATCTTGAAACACAGATACAGAATACATATTTTAACATCATGCAATAGGGATGAGGGATATTATGAAGTTAATCATCATGAAAAAATACATTGGGTATAATAGATTATGGTAATAGATCTTGGACCATAGAAGTATGCTTCCATAGTGTAAATGATTAATGTGGTTCCATGAATTAGACTGATGTGAGTGATGACCATGAACATCAACACCACACCACACATTCTCGATGAAGAAACACACGCACGGTTTGAATTCATAATGATTGGACTCAAATTCTCACTTTACCATCACATGGAATGTAAACCCCTAATTTAATGTCATGGAGTTTTTACCATGTGATGATGTGATTATTCTACATGATTAAAACCCTACCGTGACCCCAAAGCCTTATGATCAGTGCTCTGTGTGAGAAAAAAGTGGTGGAAAGGATCTTTATTCTACAGGGAAGCACACATTATGGGTTGGAATAATGATGGAGGATAAATTCTAGAGTTATTTGAAACACATCATTTATATCATGAAACTAGGAATGGGAACATAAAAAATGAGGGTCGACTGTTGACCATATTCAAAAAAAGAGGTCGGTCTTAAAAGGTCATTTAAAATATTCTGGGGTGTTGGCCCATGATGATACAAAATCCATGAGTCTGAGTATCCTACCATTAGGGGGTGCCTTTAGATGTGAAATATGGTAGAGACCCAAATAATGGGAAGCATGAATCCTAGATATGGAATGAGGGAATGTTTATCTAGAATCCAATTCCCATGTTCCTACACTATAGTGCATCTAAGAACATTAATTAGGCATATCAGATAATGGGATCTGAACCCCTTATTAAGGGAAGAATCCTCAATAGGGATTAGGGATATATCATTAGAATGGAACAATGCCAAGTTATTAGGATGAGGATAAATAAAATATGGGCAACAAACCATGGGATAGACCCATTGAAAAAACATCTAGTCAATCCTATGTATCCCATAAGGATGGGAATCAGACCAAAAAATTGTTCATGAATATTATGTGGAGTTTAATTTCATACAGTAATGATGAATTTTGTGGAATAGTTTATCATCATGTAACCACGATGATAGATGGAGGAGGTATCCCAAATAAGTACATATTATGTGGTCATTGTAACCTAGTGTGAATGGGGACCAAGGAGGCCGGTCATACCATATTTTTCTAGGGAATACATAGTTTCAAGTCACAATTTATGGACATGGGATCAGGTTTATGTTTAATGATCTTTGATTTGGGGTGGGTCCTTTATAGTGGATATACATTGCATGGATAGGTGAAAAAACCAGAACTGAATGGATACTATAGAGGCCTGTATCCAAACCACATATTCCTATTAAAAGTTTTGTTGAACCATGGAGTAACCCAAAGACAGAATTCACGGGCATTCCTATGTATCCCATAAATATGGGAATCATCTAAAATATGGTTCAAGAATTATATGTAGTTTAACATAATGTGATAAGTATTACAGTTGTGACATAGTTTATTGTCGTCTAGATAGAACTTTGGGGGGAATGGTATCCCAAAGGGGATGCCCATGGCATATAAAAATAAACATTATGTGAATGAGGATGTAGGAAATTCGCACCACACCGCACACTCCCAATGGATAACTCAAGAGAAGGAGCCAAAAGAATGAAATTATAGATGGTCCCAAAGGCTAAATCTATTGGAATTTATATCCCATAAAAATGGTAATATATTCATACGTTTTTTTATGATGGAATGGTAGTGTGACCAATTCCAAATGTGATTCCCTCTCAAATGAGGACACCTGAGTGTTGTGATGTTTTTCGTCATAAAAGTAGGATGAAGAAGTAGTTTTAATGTCATGTGGGATGGAGAAGCATAACATCATGTAAGAAAAATGGGAACATTCCTTTTAAGGTCATGAATTGATGACAATAAATTATATCAATTTAAATGTCTAGCAGGTAGGAAGCATCAGTTAAACATCATGCGGGACAGGGAAGCACTGTTTTACATCTTGTTTCTTAGACCAAAGAGATCTTAGTTTAAGGTCATAAAACTCAGACAATGAAGTGAAGAAACCAACATAGGGGTGTATATCATGGTTCCATTGAGAAACCTAATGTGAGTTAGGACTAAAGAGGGAGAATAACCATAACACACATGCTCGAGGAAAAACTCAGGCCATAGTGATAAAAATATTAATTTGTTGCGGGGCCCAAGGAGGAACTATATGGGGTTTCCCATGTATCTTATAAGGATGAGAATTAATAGATACATAGTTATTTTTTTTTGTAGTTTAACTTAATTTGGAAAGGATGTAAGTGCTAGGGAATTTTTAATCATGTAGCTAGGATGAAAGGGATCTTAGTTTAAGGTCGTAGAGATCAGACCATAAAATGACTGTGCAGTTTATCATTATGCAGGATGAATGGGAAGTTCTATGTATTTTAACATCATGTGGGATGATTATGTTTGTTTAATTCCATGTGGGGAAGGAAAAAATTGATGGATTTTATGAAAATTAATTCATGAGGAACATGGTATTGGTAGGTGGAGTGACTCGCTCTCCTTCCATGTGGACTAGAGAGAATGGGACATTATGGTAAACCTTGTGAATAATATAGGGTCCTTCACATTTTTTGTACAATTTGGTGGATTACTACCTAGTATCATTGGAATCATCAGGTCGAATTCCATGTTATTTTGAAGGAAGTATTGTAGGTCAAATTGTTTATTGGATTCTTTTTCTATCCTGTTTCTGTGCATCTCTTAGATTCTATAAGGTCCAGAACTTATTTTCATCGAGGGCCTCCAATTCGGTCAAAGACTACTACTTCTCTTTTAGATATATTTTGATCATATATAACTATATAGATTGATGAAAAGTGAGTCATGATGGGTAGGACTACCTATGTTCCGTACATAAGGTAATATGTGTCACCTGGGTGGCATTTTGAGTTGTCATCTAATAATCCCCGAGAGTGTTTCAGAGATTCTTCAGTCGACTCATCCGATATTGTACCACCATATTCTAAAAAAATATTAAGGCAAGTCTAGTTGAAAGCCACAATATTTCCATTTTTTATGCATGGTTGTGAAAAGTTTGTTTCGAATAGATGTTATACATGGCATACATTTTCTTCATCTCAGTTGTTCCGAAGTTGGTGTCATTATATGTGAGAACCACATGAGGGACTCTAAATCTATGGATGATATTAGATCTCAAAAACTCATTAATATAATGGACCTTGACATCCTTGAGTGGAATCACCTATTCCCACTTGGAAATTGTTTTTTCAGAGTCAGAATAAACCTACATTGACTAGCTGTTACTGACAGATATGGTCCCGCAACATCGAGTCCCCAAACTGTGAAGGGCCAAGAATACATGGTGGTAAGAAGGGGGTCTAGAAGCTAATGAACAATGTTGGTGTGAATATGAAATGTGGGGCACATCTTGGAAAAATGAATAAAATCCTGGATCGTGGGGGTCCAAAACAATCCCAACCTTTGAATATGGTGAGAGAGTTTCAACTTGCTTGATGGGATCCACAAGAACCAGCATGACCATCCAACATAAACAAGCGAATATTTTCTCTTGGAATGAAATGGATGATAATTCCATCTAACCCAGATTATAAAAGGATCTTTTTAAGGCTAGGACGGATATGGAGGGTAAAATGCACTAGACACTGACAGATTCGCTAACACTCAACTCAATAAGTTTGAAGATTGTTGTGATAGAGATACTTGGTGAAAGGAGTTTTATAATTGAGGATTTCCTCTCCTATGGTAGGGGAATATTGAGGTCTTGATGTTGAGTAACCATTGATTAAAGTGATTACCACATGGTTTTAATCATCATCCAAAAGGACGAGAGTGATGACCCTTTAATGTGCCACATGTATAAAAACATCTCCACGATCAGGCTCTGTGGGAGAAGCAACTAGACCGGACAAGGCATTGTCTTGAGCATTATGTGAACAAGGAACATGAGTCACCTATAACTAATAATGGAATTGGTCTATTAGATATAGATTGTTCTATAACAATGGAACAAGCTCTATCATTCTGACGATGTAATTACCATTGATCTACTTGATGAATAGATCAGAGTCCCACTTCAGATATAGTTGGGGAGATCAATCTCATGGTCCTGTTCAAGACCAACGTTGAGAGATTGATACTCCACCTCATTTTTTGTGAAATATTATGAAAAAAATAATGAATACATATAGAAATTATATATAGGAATATTGAAGACAATTCCCAGGTATACTCTGTTGAGTTTGGGATCATTTAACCTCATGTATGTTGGACATTGAGAAGAAAAATAAAAAATCAATCTAGAATCATATAATAGTCTAGTCTACTGAGAGGATGGAGTCATCTTGAAAATCAAGATCCAGGGAATGCTCTTTGAGGGCTGGATGGGCGACCAGAAAGTCTTCCAGTGCTTGACCCTTGACTACCTTATACAGGATGATCCTGATGTGGAACTACTAAAGGATCACTACCCATCGAGCTTCATAACCTATCAACATAGGGAGGAACAGAATATAATTCAAAAATTACACACAATACATGAGTTGTATCTCATGATTTTGTAGGTAATGTTTCAAATTTTGCACCAAAAATACCAGTGTGAGGAATTTCTTCTCAATAAGACAGTATATGGACTCTGTTTTGAGTATCATGCTACAGAGACAGTAAAAATTATTATCTATCGGCTTGATATTCATCTAGGAGAGAAGGGTTCTGAGGGATTATTCCAGTACTATCACATAAATGACTAGTGAAATTACATAAATGATTGGAATTATGACCAAAGGCTATAATTGATGCTGCTTGATCTCTTCAAAAGAAGTCTGACACTCGTTATCCCACTGATAGATGACAAATATCATCATGATTATAGATAATATCTTACAATTTTCATTCATATTTGTGATGGGTCGACATATATAGTCTAAGTGGCCCTAATAGTCTCATATCTCTTTATGGTTTCTTAGAAGAGGCATTTAAATTATATCCTTCATCTTCTCTGGGTTGATCTCAATGCCTTTTTATCTTACTAGGACACTGAGAAATATTCCAGGGTTATCATCAATGGAACACTGTAAGGGGTCCATCTGCTTATACTAGGATTGGGGGAATCCAAACAGTTTCTAAAGATTCCTATGATAGTCTTAACACTGATGATATTTGACCACCATATAGTCTACAAATCATTCTAATATCTTTCTGAGGAATGACTTGAATATGTAGTGCATAGAATCATGATATGTAACTACGAAATTTTTCATTCTTAGGGGAATTACCTGATAGTATAAGTTCCCATTCAGTGCCTAAAAGGTAATGTAATCTTCATTATCAAGGGCCATATAGATCTAATTATACCCATAATATCCATATTTGAAGGAACGGTCATATAATCCAGTAGCGGTGTCGATCAATAGCATTATCAGATGAAGGGAAAATCGACCTTTAGACCATGATGGTTGAGATTACAAAATTCAATGAAGACTCTACTCTGTCTGTTTTTTATTTTGGAGGGAACAGTGTTGTCTAACCATCTGGGGTATTATAATTCATTGAAGATGTTAGATTTGACATGCTTATCAACCTTGTCCACGACCATGGCACCATGAGTTGGGTGCATCTTCCTGGGAGGTTATTTGAATATGTAATGAATCGCTAGATGATAGAGGTGGTGTATGGTGAACTAAGGGTATAGTCATATCATCTCATCATACCACCAATAAAAAACATCACATTGTTTCTTTGGGAAATACACATACAACTATTGTTCTTCAGCAGGCATAGCTGCGTTGATCTGTGATGGCCTTGGGTATGCCTCGGTACCGAGATTCACTTGTACCAACTCATTGATAGTAGTGGAGACACCTTATTTGAATGCGGGAGGTGTGTCTTCTAGTTATTCCTCATCATATGAGATACGGGATTGATGAGATGAGATGGTACCTCTAAGTTATCATATCCATCGGAAAAAATAGCTCCCACTTTGGATGATGTGGAATCTTCAATAGTAGAATCCATCGCTATTGAAGCCATGGACATAATGGATATTTACCCAATTCCATCAGACCTTCAATTGAGTGGCTCATACTTGATGATATGAAATCTATGGTGGTAGGTAGGTTGGGGTCAACTCAACAAAACTCAATAGAATAAACGGGTATAACATACAACTGTTTCCATGGGGCGAACATCTCATTACCTAACAAGGGTAAGGGGTTTTGGTATCACCAAATCATGATCTGTATTGGAATACAGGGTAATATTCTAGAGTTCCTTGTACATAGGAATGTGTCTTCCCCTCATCTCTAAAACTAGGGATAATTTCTCCATATTCTGGGGCTTTGGCCTCCAATCGGTGAGTTAGGAGGATGGAAGAATCATCCAAATCTGTCCACATGCCTGCTATATTGTAGTGTGCTCATCCTCATTGGTTTGAACCCACTTATCCTTGAAATTTTAATAGTCATCATGTAAATATATGGATCCAAAAGAGGAAAAATGAGGTGCACCACCTTGGAGCACGCCCACTTGACCATTCAATGAGTACATGAGGCATTGGTGATATGAGGAGAGAACTGCTACATAAAGATGGAGCTAGGGTCTACCAATTAGCGTATTTTATTTAGTGTCCTATGAGAAAAAAATGAATTAATTTCCATTAATGAGGCCACCAAACTAGGAAATCATGTGAATCTATCAACACGGTCTCTGCTCGATCCTATCATAACCCTGAATTTTTAGTTTAGAGAGAATCAAATATGGTTTAGAGAGTCCTAGAATGAAAAGTGACTCGGTTGGGATGAGATTGATCCTAGAAACTATGTTTGAAAAGATATCAATGGAACTTCATGGGATAAAACTAGCCAGTGATGTAAAATGGATGAATATTACCTTATACAAGAGAGCCATCATCTTCTCCTGAGAATGAGATGATATATTATCATTTTGCTCACTTAACTTCCTTACCCTGAAATGAATCTACAACTGATACCTATGGTTATAACTGGAGGGGTATTCTTAAAGATTATTTGAGGGCTTCAATCATATCTTCTAATAGGATAATATTCTTAAGGATTAATAGATTTTTAGGAATGCTGTAAAGGTGATTAGACACATCATACTTATGCATTTAATGTACATTTCTGCCAGTAGGGAGTTTCTCTATGCATGTTGGTATAACAGGCATCACCAATAAAAACGTAGGATTCTATATAGTGTTGAGATTATCCCTATACTCACTAGATGGACCACATAAAACTATTACAAACTAACTATTGGATGAATGAGGCCTGGTCAAAACTAGACATGGATTATTAGGATGCGATCGTGGTGGCTCTTCCTGATCAAGTAGAACCAATTGACATATTAGTGAACCTGATGAGATAGGATGACAGGATTGTGTATAATGATCTCTACAATGACTCTGTTGTCTAGTCTTGGTGGAATCAAAGGCTTGGCTAGAAACACTGGAATCAGTATTCTGATGATTCACATATGCACTGCCTTGTCGATGGTGGCATTGAGCGTGAATATAAGGATGAAGTGCCTGACTCTCCCATCGTCAGGGACCGTGTAAGGTTCCACAAGCTTGATGGTATTCACTAAGGTATACATGAAATAATTCCATGAAGAATCATCTAATAATGGGTGAACTTTGGGGGTGACTCTCATATTTGGGGGCATAACGTCACCAAGAGTGTGGTGTGGCTTCAGCAATGGTGGGGGGGGGGTTTCTTTCCCTTTCATAATCAGTGCCTGCTCTTTTGTAGAAGGCTACAATGTGGTTGCTAAATATGTCTTGGGAGGAGGGGATTCATCTTTGGGAGGCTTGGAATTATTCAATCAGGCTTGAATGACACCATGTGAGTGAGTGAATACTCTGTGACCTAACTAGTCATCATATTTCTGAGTCCCACAGCTGAGACCTGCTTCAATTCACTTCATTTTCCATGTTAGGAATCACATAAAAAAATTCATCCTATGTCAGGATAAGAACCAATATGACTATATTTTTATAATCTGGTCTTAGAGAGAGTCCTTAAAAACATTGCATTACATAATTGTGTGTCTAAGGATCCTATGATGTGGGAATTAGTCGGGTTGATTAGTGAGATCAGGCTCTTAGGGAATCCTTTTTTATATAATTTATAATTCCCTGATCTGTGGAACTTCAGAAATAACTGGGGACATGATATTCATCAAATGATTTGTTCTAGATTCTCATATCTAGAAAGAAACTCTGGGATCCTGGCCCGAATCGGTGCATGGAGCCTCATGGGAGTCTAGAGCCTGATTATATCCCCTAGTCTGTGGGGCTTGATGTAGTGGTACAATCCAATTCTATAGTGAGCAACGATCAACTTAAGGATAAGGCTAGTGTTTCTATATATAGTGATATTATGGATACGGATCTTCTAGTAATGATTATAGTGGTCTAGGGGCCTCTATCGATGTTATGGTAGTATTATCAGCCTTATCAGATCTTCTGGCATGAGCTGTGGGATGCAATGGGTTGGTCTACTTGGAATTCTTCAACGATTTCTCTAGGATCTAATCCTATTCAAATAAATCATAAAATCCACATTGGAAATTCTAAGTGATTATGGCGGGAACCAATTAAGTATTTATCTTGTCCACATGAATCATTATCCATATGTTGAGTTAGTAGGTGAGACCCTTCCATCTAGTGATGAAGTTTGCGACTCACTCACCTAGATGTTTTTTGCACATGAAGAGTTCAGAAATAATAGTCTTACATGTTGTGGAACTAAAATGATATATAAACTTCCTGTGATGATCTTTCCAACTAGGTATGGACGAAATGGGTAACAGGTTCTACCAGTTGAGCACATTTTCTTCTAGTGTTTGTATGAAACACTGGATATTTGAGGCATCCTTCTATTCTAGAGTTCTTGGCATGGGTCCAAATCTTTAAATAATGTTGTCTAGATGCTGCATAGGGTCAATCGTCGGCTTAAAAAGTGATATTGTTTGATTCTCAACATCCAGGATTATCAGCATATCATCCGCCCATGGTGGATATGTCTTACCATATGGTGGGATTTCCACCTATCGCATTTCAAGGGACTTAATGTGGGAAATGATAGAGGCCATCAGATCACCCCGATGGGGATTCTTGTCTTGGTGAGTATTCCTAACCATCAGTGTATTAGTAGGCTCTTCAATATGATAGGAAGTCCTAATGAAATGTAGAGTGGCGTATAGAGTGAGTAGAGGAACTATCTAAGGAACTTCTAGGTGAACAGACTGAGGAACTACTGTGGGAACAACCATATCCTAGCCTCATGCAAGGTTCTCATGCAGTTTACGTGGATTCGGGGACACATATTGTGGTAATTATCTATTATCTCCAGCCTATTCCATGTTAGAATGTGTAGGGTTTTCATGACAAATAGGAGGAAAATGGAAGAGAAGAACCTATGGTTTCCCCTATAGCCCTAGTGAAATCAAATGATCCATGCTTGATGTACATGGAAATTGCATTCCCTTTGTGTAATACATAATACATTAAGGAAATATCCTCAGAAATACCTTATTAGTTTAGTGCCTTTTGAAACTAGAAAACATAAACAACTAGTTTATAACATATCTCCATTTTCTCTTTCTTTATCCTTCACAACTAGAACTACATTTTGACACATCTTATTTAATACCCTTCTTCATATAATGGTGAAAAAGAAACAATAAAATGGGTGAGATAAAATGATCAGTAAGGGTAATAATCTAAAATATATTATAAAATATAATCATTAAAATGTAAAAACGTGAACATAACTTTTTCAAAAAAAAACATACCACATTTATCATATACCAAAATCTTGAGTCATGAAAATAATTTTGGTAGTTAATAAGGCATAAATCATAATAGAATCATGAACAATGATAAAATATTATTTTTATAAAACATGGAATTGTAGGAAATAAATAAACACATTATATGATTTATATAGTAACCAAGATATTGCTTCTAAGATCATCATTGTGGAAAAATTCCATTACTGAACCAGGTTTACTTGTCGTTCCAGCCATGTATTACTAAACCAGATTTAATTTACGTTCCAGTCATTTATATATCATAAGATATAAATGTTTACTCAATGCATTGGAGGGATATATAGGTCCCACCCATATCATAGTAAAATCATTCGTACATATGTAACCAAAAAATAAACCATTCATCATAGCATAACACATCAAATAAAATGGGTTTCTTAAACATAATTCCATCCAAATCCATATAAAATAAATGTATTTCATAAAAAATCCATCATATACATAACAGAATAACTGTTAAAAAGGTATATAAACATTGCCCTATGTAATCTTATATGAGAATTAATTTTGATAAAACACTTGATCTTAATTCTGAAGGAAAACATCCTTTATTTTTCAAAAAATGTTTTCTTTTCTAAAAATTCCATGAAATTTTAAAATAAAAGAATCTATTTGAAAATAAATTTAAATAATATATATGAAGCTTCATGTAAATAAGGTATCATGAATCTTTAAGAATCCATTCATGCTGTATAAGTTAAAAAAAACATTCTTCTCATACTAATGCTAGAAAAGTAAAAAAGTACCTTGTATGGAAAACGAAAGAAATATTCCTTCAACATCGTTTAACAAAAATTTACCAATGGTTAAAATTGAATTCATATAATAATAGATGAATAGAAAAAATATTATATTTCTAGGAAACATGGATTTTGATGATAAATATCCCTCAATAAATACTTACGTACACTACTGTAAATTTCTTCTATACCAACGACTCTATGCCAATGGTTTAGAGAAACCGTTGGGATAGAATTCATATTCCAATGTTTTGTTTTGAAAACCATTGGTACATAATGTTTTATACTGTATTTTCTCAATAGTTTAAACAACCATTGGGATAGTCCTAGGCAGATGATAGTTTTCCCAATGGTTTTTTGAAAATGTTGGGATAGTGGAGAGTGGACCCCCTTTTCCAATAGTTCATTGAAACCATTGGTATAGGTTTGATAGTTTTTCCCCTTATTCAAATGGTTCATTTAATCCAATGGTATAACTTTGATAATATTTCCCAATGGTTTTTGAAAATCATAGGGGTAAAATGCAACAAATGCAGCACCCAATTCTGATCCTAATCTGCCCACATTGCGCCTTAAAAGAGAGCTCCATTGTTCCATCATGCAAACCCTTATTCCCCGAAACGTATTGTTTGTTCTTCCACATAAAATCTGTAAGACTTAACTGAGTTTTATGTTATACCTCTATTAATTACATTTTTTATTCGTATTTCTTTGAAGACAAGGTTTTTTTTTTGTTTTGATTATCCCTAAACGATAGCTCCCCTATTCTTTTTGAACCCCTCTTCCCAACTTGTGCTCCATCCTTGATTCAAGTAAGTGTTTGTTATTCCACCAAAAATAGATGATAACATGGTGTATCATATTTACTCGAACATAACACATGAATCCCCTAATAGAATATCTATTCAAATGACGATTCCTCCAATTCAAGAATTTGTATCTATGGAATTTTATGACATTGAATAGGGTTATTTTTCGCATTATTTCACTGCATAGAGTTCCTTTTAATTGTTCTATTGGAACCCTTTTTATTAGAATCATTGTTCATGTATTATATTGATGTCCTATTACATTGATCTAACATGGTAGTGAGTTCTTAAATGGTTGGGATACCTACAATGGGTCTCTATTTCAAGGAAGTGGAAGGGGATGTGCAGTGAGAGGGGTGTTGGTTGTAGGGGGGTTGTGCAGTGGGAGGGGGGTGTGGGGTGCAGTGAGAATGGGGGGGGGGGGTTGGCTAAAGGGTGATGTGTAGTGGGGGATGTAGGGGGGCTATAGGGGGTAGTTGTGTAGGGTGGGGGATGCAAGGGAAAAGGGGGGTTGTGTAGTGTGGGGGTGGGGGCAGGGGGGAGGTGGGGGATGGGGTGTAGGTTGGGAGGGTATGTATGGGGATTTAGGGTTGTAGGGGGGTTATGAAGTGGGAGGGGTGCTGGGTGACAGGTGGGCTGTGCAGAGGGAGGGTGGGGGTTGTGCAGTGGGAGGGGGCTATAGGGGGTCTGCAGTGGTAGTGGGTGGGGGGGGGGAAGTGAAGTGGGAGGGGTTTGGATATAGATCGGTTGTGCAGTGGGGGGTTGTAGGGGGGTGGTTGTGTAGGGTGAGAGATGCAAGGGGTGAGGTGTTGTGTAATGTGGGGGGTGGGGGATGCAAGGGGAGATGGGGGAGAGGACAGTAGGGGGGCTGTAGGGGGTGTGTTGTGGGATGTGGGGGCTGTAGGGGGGTGGGAATTTGGATTGGGGGGTTGTACATCCCAATACTAATATATTTTAAATCCATGAAAAATAAATGTGCCTTTCCATATCCCAAACAAATAATAGCTAATCATTATGCTATTGTGGCTATACATATACCAAAACTCTCCTATATCTCAACTTCCCTAACATCATTGTTCCAAATTTGATATGAAATTAAATGTAGATGTATCATTCCCACATTCCTATAATAGCCCAACTACTCAATTTAATTAATCAAACCCTTCTATGGGAACTCCCCCATAGGAATTTCCTACATCCACACTTCCCGACTCATGGTATCAATATCCTGGTGGTTCTACAAAAACCGGCATCCCATAACACCCATATTCGAAGCATCATATACCATAATTTCCCACAACCCATCATATTCTAAATTCATAATCACACCATACATGATTCTATTAAAATACCACATCAAACTCAATGCTCATACAGGTCCTGTGACCCCTATGGACAACCCACCCACCACCTTGACACCCCCACCCCTAGACAACCCCCCCCCACCCCACCCTTATTGAATGCCCGACCACCCCCTTCGACACCCCCTACCCCCCTAGACAGCCCCCACACCCGTGGACAGCCCACCCACCCCCTGGACACCGCCTGCCCCTAGACATCTCTGCCACCCCAATAGACAACATACCCACCCCCCTCAACACCCAGTACCCACTGGACAGCCCCGCCACACTAGTGGACAGACCGCCCACACCCATGGACACCCCGTACACCACTGGACGGCCCCACCGACCACCGTGGATAGCTCGTCCACCCCCATGGATACCTTGTACCCCCTGAATAGCCATGCCACCCCCGTAAACTCTTTTCCCACCCCCTTGAAACCATGTACACCCCCAGACAGCCCCCACCCCCGAGGACAACCCGTCCACCCCCAAGACACCCCCTACCCCCTAGACAGCCCTGCGACCACCGTGGACAACACGCCCACCCCTGGACATCCCCCACCCCCCATGGACAGCCCGCCCACCCCCCTAAACACCTCCTAACCCCTATACACCCTCGGAACCCCCCGTGGACAGCCCACCCACCACCTCGACACCACGTACCCCCTGGGAAGCCTTCGACCTCCGTCGATAGCTCGCCCACCCCCCTGGACACCCCTAACCCTGGCCACCCCCACCCTTGTGGACTACCCACCCACCCCCTAGACACCCCCTACCCTTAGATAGCCCTTCCACCCCTATGGACATATTTTCCACCCCCTGGACACCCCATACACCCCTGGACATCCTCTCTATCCCTATAGACAGCCCACCCACCCCCCTAGACACCCTGTACCCCCCTAGAAAGCCCGCCACCCTCATGGACCATCCCCCACCCCCTGGACTACCCTGCTACCCCCATGTATAACCTACCCAAACCCATGAACACCCCCACCCCCTTGGATTGCCCACCCACCCACTAGAAACCCCCCTACCCCCTGGATAGCTCTACCACCCCCGTAGACATCCCGACCACCCCCGTGGATAGCCCTTCCATCCCCACGGATAGCCCTCCCGCCCCCATGGACACCTCGTACCCCTGTACATCCCCCAGCCCTGTGGATAGCCTGCCCACCACCTAGAAACCCCCCTACCCACATGGACAACCCTACGACCCTAGTGGACAGCCCACCAACCCCCCTGGGCACCCCGTAACCCCTGTACAATCCTGCCACCCCCGTGGAGAGACCTCCCACTCCCTAAAAACCTCATACCACCAGGGACAGCCCCACCACCACCCATGGATACCCCACCCACCCCCTAGACACCCCTACCCCCTGGACAACCCCCACCCCGTGGAGAGCCCACCCACACCCATGGATACCCCTACCCCCTAGACACCCCCTCCCCCCTCGGTAGCCCTACCACCCTTATGGACAGCTCGCACAGCCCCTGGAAACCCCTACCCCCTATACACTTCCACCCACGTGGACAACCCACCCACCCCCTAGACACAACGTACCCCGCTGGAGAGCACCACCACCCCCGTGGACAGTTTTCACACTCCCCTGACACCCCTTACACCCCTAGACAGCCCCACCACCCTGGTGGACAGCCCAACCACCCCATGGACCTAACACATCCCCCTATATATCACCCCCACCCGTGGACTGCCCACCCCCCCTGACACCCCCTACCCTCCTGGAAAGCCCTGCCACCCACGTGGACAGCCCGCCCACCCCCATGGACACCCATACCCCATGGACAACCCTCCCCCTGGATATCCCACCCACCCTTTTGTTACCCCCTACTCCCGAGATAGCCCCACCACCCCCATGGACAGCCCAACCACCCCTGGACATCCCGTAACCCCCTAGATAGGCTTGCCACCCCCCGTGGACAGTCCACCCACACCCTAGACACCTTGCACCCCATGGATAGCCCCACCACCCTTGTGGATAGCCCGCCCTCCCCTAGACACCGCGTACCACCTAGAAAACCCCCCATGAGGATAGCCCGCCCAACCCTTGGACACCCCTTACCCCTGGATAGCCCCGTCACCCTTGTGGATAGCCGACCAGCCCCCTGGACACCCCGATTTCCAAGTACATCCCCTCGTCCCTGTGGATTTCTCACCCACCCCCCTGGGCACCCCCTACCCCCTGGACAACCATGTGACCCCCCTTGCATAACCACCCACCCCCTGGACACCCCTAACCCCTGGACAAATGCCACCCCTTTGGACAACCCGCCCACCCCCTAGACACCCTGTACCCCCCTGGATAGCGCTGCCACCCAATGGATAGCGCTTCCACCCCCTGGACACTTCGTACCCCCTAGATAGCTCCCACCCCTTGGAAATCCCGCTCACCCCCTGGACACCCCCTACCACCTAGACAGCTATACAGCCACCATGGATAGCCCGCCCACCCCCTAGACCCCCCCCCCCTGCACCATGTACAGTCCCACCACCCCCATGGACAGCCCCCCCCCCCACCTGGACACCCCCTACCCACTGGATAACCCCGCAACCATTGTAGACAGCCTTCCCACGCACTGGACACCTCGTACACCTGGACAACCCTGCCACCCCCCTCAACACCTCGTACCCCCTAGATAGCCCAGTCACCCTCATGGACAGCCTTCCCACCCCCCAGGATACCCAGTACCCCCTGGACATCCCCCCACCCAAGTGGACATCCCCCCACCCCGTGGACACCGAGTACCCCCTGGGCAGCCCCCCACCCTTGTGTACAACCCCCACTGCCTAGACACCCACCCACCACCACCGTACACCCCTATCCCCCTAAAAACCCCTAACCCCCTTGGACTTCCCCAACCCCCTAGACACCCCCACCCCCTAGAACCCCCCCCCCCCAAACCTCATTGGCACCCCCAACCCCCGTGGACAACCCACACACCCCACTGGACACCCCCTACACTCCTAGATAGCCCCCCTTGGATAGCCAGCGCACCCCCGGACACCCCTACCCCTAGGGATAGCCCCCTATCCCCTTAGACGGCCCAACCCCCTGGACGACTCCCACCCTTCTGGACACCACCCCACCACCTGGACACCCCACCCCCTAGGCACCCCCACCCCCATGGACAGCCCCCACCCCCTTGGACGACCCCACCCCCCATGGACACCACCCCACCTCATGGACACCCCACCAACCCTTTGGACCCCCACCCCCTAGTCCGCCCCCACCTTGGACAGCCCCCACCCAACCCCCTTGAAGGCCCCCAACACCTGGACACCATCCCACCCCCCTTGATACCCCCTACCCCTTGGAAATCCCCCCCAACCCCAAGGATACCACCCCACCCCCATCCCCTAGGAACCCCCACCCCATGGACCCCCCCTCGACACCCTTTACCCCATTGGACACCCACCCCAACCCCCCAGATATCCCCCACCCCCTGGACAGTCCCCACCCCCTGGACTTCCCCTACCCCCTTGGATAGGACCCCCAACCCACTAAACAACCCAAAAACCTTGACATAAATACCTTATTTCAATCCTAAACACAATATAATGCCCAAATAATTGATAAAAAATACAATCTAGTCAACAAGAACATCAATTTCCCCCTTTTTATTTGTTTTACAATACCAACAAACAACTACTAGACCAATATGTTTGTATATTTTTTCACATTATTGGTAATAAATACAAAGGTTATCTTAGGATCTTATCATTTCTATTAACTTCTCTAAAAGATATCATAATGTCCCAATGTTAATCATAATTACATCCCACATCACCTTTTGAGAGACCTAAAGTTTCACTAATGTCTTTCCTAAGAGACTTTGGTTAATCTACATTATATCTATATGGTATAACATAGAAAATAAGAGAGAATTAACTAATACATAAAGCCTTTAGATTAATAAACAAAACATGTGATACCATTTTGAAATAACTCAAATTAGGGGTTGTATAATAGAACCCACATAAAGATTTAGTCTACATTCAAATCAACACATATATTATAAAATTCAAGCATAAGACATAATATGATATTTTATGATTT
Organism: Viscum album; assembly: GCA_963277665.1. NCBI lineage: Eukaryota > Viridiplantae > Streptophyta > Magnoliopsida > Santalales > Viscaceae > Viscum > Viscum album. The sequence goes on along the minus strand of OY728143.1, from coordinate 1,887,522,729 downwards.
TGAATGGGGGAGATCATTTGAAACCCCAAGTTCATTTATAGACTAGTGTTATAGAATTACATGTATTCTGTATTATGAACTCTGTGTTATTCTACAGGGAAATGCATAGGGAAGATACTTGCTTCTGGAAAAATTGTAGACATAGGGAAGCTTCTTGCTTCTAGAAAAATTGCAGGCTCTATACAAATGGTTTCCAAAATTGTTGTTATAGAATTAAAAAACAACTCTTTACCAATAGTTTACAACCTTTGGTAAATGTATCAGTTCAATATTTACCAATAGTATCTAAAACTATTGGTAAAGGACGGTTATTCTCAATCATTACTAACAATTTTCATAAATCGTTGGTAAACATCTATTGCAGCAGTTTCTAAACCATTGGAAAATATAATATGATTTCCATTTTCTTTTCCAAATGGTTATTTTATAACCCGTTTGTATATGCCTATCCCCAAAAAATTTGTGGCCAACAGTTGGCTAAACCATTGGTATAATTTTTACCAAAAGTTATATAGGCTTTACCAACATTTTTAAACTGTTGGTATATACTAAATTTACAGTGGTGGTATAAACAATCTCGGATAATAATAAGATTGCAAAATTATCCCTTACCTTATGTTTGATTTCATTTATATGTATCCAAAATTACTTTATACTGGGTTTAAAAATATTATTAACTTGCAAAAAACAATAATAATATTTATTATACCATATATGATTCACATATGACTTTATATTACCATTTATTTATCAATTCCATGTTATTGAAACTTTTTGGGTAATTATCATTTTATTTATCATACATGTTTTGACCTGTTATTTTTGATGTTATTACTTATATCATGATTTACATACTTAAATAATGTAAAACAATATTTATATATAATAAATATTTAGTATATTAATATATATAATAGATATATCAATGAAATGGAATACACCGTTCATGTAGACGGTAGGTCGTACGTATGCTTGAATGTTGTTTCTGTGTCATTATGGTTGAAAGTAAATGACATATATATACATATATCAAGAATAATTATTATCTGATATAATTCATACTTATAAATTATATATACATTATAATCATTCTTAAATGGATAACGTGGAGAATTATTCTCATCACGTTGTCGAGACGGTAGTTCGTACATACGCACGAGCAATGATATCATTCACTTAATGATTAAATAGTATTGAATTGGATGGTATATTAATTATAAATAATAATTACCATGTAATATTCATTATTTATATCCATTATACTCATCATTATACCCATCCAAATTTATTATTATTGAATAAAAAATTACACCACAACGTGGAGACAGTAGGTCGTATATACGCACGCATGGTGATATTGTTATTCATAGGATGGATAAAAAGAGATATAAGGTTGTCTGATAACTGTAATAAAATATAATCATTCATAATATGTTATATTTATTACTTTATTATAGAAACTACATAAAATGAGGATGAAGAAGATGAAAATAATTTTGAAAGAGGTGATAAAACAATTACCTTTTTTCGAGTATCTCCTTTTGAATTGAACAAAAGATTTCCTTAGGATGCATTTATGCCAAATGTGTTGCCTCTAAAAAGAATTGATTAATTTTGGGAGATCATTTGAGCATAATTTGGATGATTCAATGGTCTAGATTTGTGTGAGTATGTGGGTATATGTGGTGGCCTTGTATAAGTTCGAGGAGGGGCACATTAGAAATGTTCTGAAATATTATTTTATTATAAATGTATTTTCGATTTATAATGTTACCAAACTCATTTATTTATAAAATAATAAGATCTTTGTTTGAAATAAAATATTTAAATAATTTTCTAACATGTTTTGAATATTTTTTAATCCTTATCTTTTTTTTTAACCATTATATTACCCTTTTTAATCTTACCACTATATTTTATTATTTAACATTTTCGGGTTAATTTAATTACCATAACATGTAAAAATACCAAAAAATATATATTTATGAAATATTTAGACTTATCCTAACCAATTTACCGATGTTTTTATTTTTATTAATTTTATAACATTTAATAAACAATTTTATATTTTAAAATACCAATAATTTTAATTTGGACACTATTTATTTGTGGAATTTCTAAAAATATCATAAAAACAAGGCAAGTTTGAAAAAAATTATTTAAACCGTCACTGAAATTTTAATGTAATCCATAAAAATATTTTATAAAATAAATTCCCTCAAATTAAATTTATTTTAGAATTTATAATATCATTTATTTGATATATATATTAGTAAAATAATTATTGTATCACTATTGTATCAGTATTTATGGTTATTGTTTAACCTCTTAAAATTCAAAATTAGTTCCCATTATATATATATACATTCACTATATTTATATATACACTTTATATTTGATGTTTTCTCAAGGCTATAACTACATTAAAATTATTATACTTATAAGTGATATGAGAGTGACATTTTTTCACTTTCTTTTGTTTGAATAATAATTACATCATTTTCATGGAAAAATCCATTAAATGAATCAATTAAAACCCTTATGTGATTGGGACTACATTTATTCATAAAATTGGATTTTTATATTTGTTAGGGTAATTTTATTATCCTCACCATATTGTTTGTTTCCATAATTTACCCAACTTACCTTCAACTGTGGTAAATACAAATTACCAATGTTAATATTCAGAATATGTAAATAAATAAAACAAACCTATTAACATAATTTAGACCCACTAATTAAAAATATATAATTAATTATTCAAAATTCAAAATATAGAATTTTCAGAAATTAATTTTAAATTAACTCCCATTGTCCAGACAAAAAACCCCATTTTTAAGAATTAAAAACTATCAAAAGATTGACATGTTTTTACGTCCAGTTTTAAAGTAAAATTACATTAAATTACCAAAATTGTATTACATGATAAAAATATAATCCAATTACACTTTAAATATAATCTAAGTATATAAATAAATTAGGCCATAAGTAGTTTTTAATTAAAATATAGTATTTTTCACTACTCATTAATATATAACTTTTATCATAAAAGTAAAAATAATCAACCAAAGTAAATATGGATGTCCCACATCCAACTAAGAAATTTTATTCAAATATAATTTATAAAAGTGTTAAAATCAATATTTTAAATGGGTACGCCATCAAAAGATGGTAGAACTACATTTTTTAAAAAAATTACTTCTTTTATAAATTAAATTAAATTTGTTCTTATATCATATCTAGAAAATACATAATATAATTATTAATTGTATATCAAATTAAAAATGTGGTTAATAATTTTCATAAATTCTAGATTATATACCATAATAATATTTTAATAATATATCATTGTTTACTGAAACACGGTATTGCATACACTACAAGTTATCGAGGAATGTCTCTCTTGTGTGTAACGTAAACCAAATCAGTGTTGTCTGTAGTGAAAGAATCATTTGGTGTTTCCTATAACATAATCCAAAAATAGTTCTTTTATATCTTTAATAAAATCTATACTTAGGGTTTCATGTATCTTATGCCAACTCGGTGTTGTTTGAAATGAATTCTATCAAAAGAACGTGAAATTTTGTGTATCATTGGCCAAAAATAGTGTTGCGTTTATAGAAATATAATGTTGTGTTTCATATAGAGCAAATTAATATTGGTTTAGCATAAAATACAAGGATTCAATTAAATTAAAAAGCATATATCATATACAATTTTGTGGTGTTACATTCTACCCCCATTAAAATGATTTTTTCCCTTGAAATTCGTTGGGGTTTATAAAAGGATTACAACTGGAAAGTTTATTTCATAGAAACCCACATCATTAAAAGGAATACAAAAATTTCATTTTAAAAATGGAATTTATATGCATAAATATTTCTCAATATAACTCATCAATGGGTTTCAACATAGGAGAATACAGGTGGGAAGTAAAAACATAGATATAGATGGAAAATATAAACATCAATTTATGATGGATAGTGATAGAGAACATTTTATGGAGAAAGTTAACAACTAGAAAGCCATAAATCTGTCATCATTTAAGGGACTATATAATTCATCTAAAAAGAAGGTACTAGGATAATATTTTTTTAAAGATTCATTCCCAAAAGTTGAAGAATTTTTTATGAGAAGAAATATATACTTGATTTTGGTACAATCTCACCATTGGTCGAGCCTTGAGCAATTTACACTTCATCTCTTATTAACTGAAATGAAATTTAATTTTTCATTCTTGATGTATTAGAAGATCATGAAATATAATTATAGGTCATTTCATATATCTCAACAAAAGGGTTAGCACATGTAATCAAATATTCATATGTATAGCTATAGTGAGATAAAACATTAATCTAAAAAACTTCAATCAGAATATAACTTATACTATTTATAGATGGATAAAATTAAAATTCTTCCAAAAAAAGAAAAAATTGAACTATAGAAAGAGGTTTACTAAGTAGACTAAAAATGTATCTCTCATATCTTTTAAGTTAGTTCTTCAGTAGCACATTCCAAACATGTGAGTACCCTAATCATGTATTCTCTTTACTATACATCCATATTAAAAACATGTGTATTTCCTTGATCCCAATCATATTGGATTATTTTTTATGTCCCGAAAGTTGTATACTTCATCATAATAGCGTAACCCACATGTTGAAAACCCCATTATTAGTTACCAAGAAACATGCATCATCCAATTTACCTATTCAAGTCCAATATATATTTATCAAAACATCATTATCTTAACTTGAGGGACATATTTAGGGTTATATTTCCCTTAATCGTTTCTCCAAGTATATAAAATTACACTTAAATCACTTTTTGGCTCCTTAGAACTATTCAACATATCCTTTCCAGTCCTTAATGAAAAACTTATACCGAAAACACACATATATTTCATGAATCATAAAACAGAATCTTTGCATTAATAAACATATACACCTAAATATTTTAACTTCATTCTTAAACCATAACTCCAGATCAATGATTGTAACGACCCGACTCTTTGGAAAAGGTACGGATCATTAGTTTTTTTTTAAATCTTTCTTTTATGCTTGTGTAATGTGGTAACATCCTAAGGAAGGTCTGGGGAGTGTCCGAGGTTGGTTCGGAGCCCAGGAGTTTGAAAAATGGACTTGCAGACATGGGTGTATGGCCTGCGCATGGATTGCACACGGTTTGGGTAAACCCTGCGACCTCTGGTCTGGAAGCAGGGAGGTGCGCATGGTTTGTAGACGGTTTGGGTAAAATGTGCGCCTAAACCGTACGCCTCCTTTATCTAAAGGTTTTGAGATGCGCACGGTTTTGTAAATCATGTGCCTAAACCGTGTGACCCTATTCTAGGTGAATTTACAGTTTTTCCCTTAAATATCATTAAGGCCTTAAGTTTTTTTTTTCATTCTAGCCGACAGAACTCAGGGGAGGACCTCTTTTTGATCTCTAAACCCTCTCCTCTCTCAATATTTTTCCATTTATTCATCTAGAGACCGTTCATCGATCTGTTGAAGGTGTTGGATCACCCAAGGTAAGGCTTACCACACTTAACGTTGATATTAGGCGAGCCTACGCCTACAAATCTAAGGTAGGTGGTCACGTGTTTTCAATTTTGGGTTTTCACCTTATTGAGTTATTGTTGTCATTCCATGGTTTGTCTTTCGGCAAACCCAGTACTTATAATGAATGCTTTTTATTTAAATGTCACGTGTTGTACAAGAGTGTGGAATCTAAACTTGTTAGGGTGTTTGTATTTGGTATGGACTTGGAGTGGTCAACCATAGGTGTTATGCCATGAGAATTGACCCTTTTCACAATTTAACCTTAATTATATGTGTTTAAAAGCATTTTCCATGTTAAGAAAATGAGATGACTTGGTTATAGGTTGGCTAGAATGAGATAGCCTGAACTCCTTTAATGAATTGACGTGCATGTATGCCATGCTTTTCTTATATGATATCATAAGAGGGATATGCCTTTCTTTGTTAATGTGATATTATATAAGATGTCTTTCCTTATATAACGTGATGTGAATGGTTATGCTATGATGTGTTGAAATGCGTGTGATAACCCGTGTGTTGGGCGGGATCCATTCTTACCCCGTTCCAGATAAATGTCAGTGATTAAGGATGAGAGGCATTTATACCTCGTGCCCATATAACCTTTACGGGTGGGATCCATTTCTACCCCACTCCAGCTACAGTGATTACGGACGAGAGGCATTTATACCTCGTTCCCATATAACCTTTGTGGGTGGGAGGCATTTCTAACCCATGCTAGCAACAGTGATTGTAGATGAGAGAAATTTATACCTCATGCCCATATAACCTTTGAAGGTGAGAGGCATGTTTACCTCATGCCGATGATAACCTATATCTATGTACTTATACCTATGGTTATTGGTCAGTTTAACAGCCATGAGCTGAAGTAGGTAGACCTTCCAGGTGTCCTTCTGGAACCTGAGTGGGAGGTTTGTTTATTTGCTTTTCTTTACTCACAGGCAGTATAATTCTCACTTTTCTTGTGAACACCTATTTGGATTACACTTAGACATTGTTGGTGGTGTCCTACGTAGACTTGTATCACACACTACTTATGAGGACTCTTGGGCACCCATGTAGACTTAACTACTACAGGTACTAGTAGAGGAAATGGCCCTGTATCAGGTTGTTGATACATGTATGTTCTATCTAGAGATCCATAGCAGAGGATCCAGCATGGCTAGAGATGCTCGTGGACCACTTTTGTCCTTTTGTATTATTGTATATCATGCTTGTCTTCTATTTCATTATACTAGCATTCCATTCATCAATTTTGTATCAGACACTACCTATGGGGATTTTGTATAATTATCAGGGTTTTTCTTACTTCTATTTTTTGGTTTGTATATTCCCCTTTTTTCTCCTATTTATCCATTAGTTGTGATTCCTCTATTTTCTCACTTTGCTGTTACTTCGATGTGTACTCTGACATGGGGGTATAGTCTCCCCACCTGACTTACCATTACACCCTCGCTACTAGTCGACAGCCCCTGGCCTATGTGGAGATGAGAAAGGGGTCATGTGGCCAACTGGGCTCGGGGCTCGTGTTGAGGGGCAGCCGGGTCTGGTACATCACAAAGTGGTATCAGAGGGCCTTTCTTTCTTGCTTGACTATTTAGAGAAGATAGAATTGGAGACTGGGAATTCATAGGGACTTAGCCATGATCCATGTATGGGCATCACGAAGCCACATACGGGGAAAAGACCAAGTTGACTAAATTATGTTGTTATTGATTTTTCTATTTATTGTTGATATCTTTTAACCATTGGGTGCTTCACATGTTTTGTGATGTTATTGATATTTTCAATGTTTAAATTTGGATTTCATGGTTTGACCCAATGAAATGAGAGATATGCATTAGGGCATGCATAACGATAGGCACAATATGATTAGGTCATGCATATTTCCATGCCATGTTTAAATTTTCAGCGGGCATTGCCTGTTGTTTATTTCCATGCCTTGATAGTACGTGTGCAACTATTCTGACCTTTCATGCATGTTATGAATTGGGTAATGATGTGATTTTAGTTGGGTGTCAATCTTTGGTTCGTAAGTTTTATGGGCCCTTATGGATCGGAAAATGACATTCCAACTAAACCACTCATTTTATTTAAAGGAAATTTAAATGCTCGATTAGCACAAGTATATATGGAATGAAATCCATTTGTGTGTCATCTTTCAGTTAATGAGGAGTATGGCCCCTTATGGAATGGTAAATGCCATATCACCGGACTGAGTTAAATTGGAAAAGTTGCAGGACTTACTAAGAATTACTATGGGTGTGGATAGGTGATATTAGGGATAGGAAGGCTTAGTACCTATTCAATATTCTAGACAACAACCTTTAATTTTTGTTGGTTTCTTCTTTTGATACGTTCATTTGGCATTATATCATTATGCCTCTGAGACGTCCTCAAGTTATGTGTGCTGAAGGTCGCGATAATCATGTTCCTGAGGTGGCGGGCCTGGAACCGTCAGTTGTTCTTCCTATCGGGCCACCTGTGGCTCCTATTTCTATTCCTTATATGGGCGTTGATGCCTAGTTCTATGAGAAATTCTTGTATATGATGCAGTGTATGAAAGGTGGAGTGTGACATGCCCTGAGTATCGCAGATTTGACCCACGAGTTCCAGTCGCATCATCCTCTTACATTTATGGGAGATGGAGGACCACTTGCTGCGGAGTCCTGGTGGGAAGCTATTTTGACCATCTTCATGCACCTTGAGATGCCTCCAGAGTGGAGGGTCAAGCTCGCAGCTTATATGTTAGATGGTTCATCCAGGAGGTGGTGGGATGTCATCACCCAGTCAGGACAACCGAGAGATATGATCTAGACTGATTTCCAGACCATCTTCTATGATTATTTCTTTCCCCATACTTTGAGGGATGACAGAGATAGGGAGTTAATGAATTTGCAGTAAGGGACCATGAAAGTCATGGAGTATTCATCCTGTTTCATTGAGTTACAGTGTTTTGCACGTACACTAGATGTTGATGATATCATGGATGCTAGGCGTTTTGAGGATGGGTTGTGTTACGCCATCCAGTCACAGGTTAACGTGTTCTGGTTGATGACTATTTCATATATTTTCATTCAGGCTTTGATAACAGAGAGAAATTTGAGAGAAGCGGATAGTGTGAACCAGGTCAGTTCAGAACCTCAGGGTTCTAGTGGATCTGATTCTGGTAAGAAGCTGCGTTTTGAGGACTCTTTTGGTGTTACTGGTGGTCAGACCCATTTTTTAGGTGATACTCCTATCTGTCACCAATGTGGGGTTCCAGGACATATGAAGAGGCAGTGTACGTGAAACCCAATGGAGTGCAGAGGTTGTGGTAGGTTAGGTCATCTCCACCGCTTCTGCATGACTTTTTCCCCAGGGTCTAGTGATCAGGTATCTTTACCTATGCCATGATCTGGTGCTAGATCGACAGGATCATGTCAGTCAGGAGGCTGGAATACCGCCGGCTGATCAGACCGTCACGACAGTCGAGGTAGAGGTAATCAGGCATATGACTCTCAGCCCCAGCAAGACGGGTCTACTCAAGGTAGCCAGGCAGGGACTAAGGGTCGTGGTACTGGCCAGTTGTGTGCAGTCGAGCCTCCGCCATAGGAGCAGCACACCGGACCATCTACTGTACGAGGTACGGTTCTAGTTTCCTCTACATTAGTATCTTCTTTGTTTGACACATGCTCTTCTCACTATATTATATCGGAGGTGATTATCGGAAGTTTGGGCCTCGACATTGAGTCATATCATGGTATGATCACATTAGATACCTCATTGGGTATCCATTCAGAGGGTGTTCATTGTTGTTAGAATTTTCCCCTCGAGGTGGGTGTTTATCTTTTTGTGTGGAACCTATATGTTCTGGATATGACAGGTTTTGATGTAATAATCTGGATGGATTGGTTAGTTCTCTTTAGAGCCCAGATTTACTGCTATCTTTGGAGGGTAGCTTTTACGTTACTAGAAAGTGACACACATATTTATAAGGGAGAATGGAATCTTAGTTCGACAAGAGAAGGACCAGAACACCAGAGTTTAGGTTGTTTCACGACATAGGTTTCCAGTATTTATCTTGATAACCAGGGGTTACAACCCTCTGTTTATCCTCCCGTGGTGGATATTTTTAGTGATGTCTTTCATGATGACTTCTCTGGTCTACCACTAGTGTGATAGGTGGTTTTTACTATTCATCTTGTACCAAGAGCAACACCAGTGACCTTACCTCCTTATAGTATGGAACCTACGGAACATCTGGAGCTCAAGAGTTAGCTGGAGGAACTGGAAGAAAAAGGATTTATACGTCCCAGTACTTCTCCTTGGGGGTAACCGGTTCTCTTTTCCATGAAGGCAGATGATACCCTTCATCTTTGCGTGGATTATCGTAATTTAAATCAGCTGACGATTAAGAATCGGTATCCTTTACCTCGGATTGATGACCACTTCGATCATATCTGAGGAGAAAAGGGGTTTTCAAATATAGATTTGAGGTCGGGTTATAACTAGGTGCATTTTAGGACTTCAGACAGACCTCACACGGCGTTCAGCAGCAGGTATGGTCTCTAGGAGTACCTATTTATGCTGTTTGGGCTTACAAATGAACCTGAAGTGTTTATGGATCTTATGAATCGGATTTTTCACCCTTACCTTGATTATTTTGTTGTTGTATTTGTTGATTATATCTTATTATATTCATTTTTGAGACATGTCCAAGAAACCCATCTTGAGATCATGCTGAATACACTAATAGATCATCAACTTTATGCTAAGCTCAGTAAATTAAACTTTTGGATGGACAAGGTTCAATTCCTGGGTCACAATATTTCTGAGTCTAGAGTTTCATTTGACCCTGAAAAGGTGAGTGCTGTAATTTCCTAAGAGCAGCCCAAGAACATCTTTGATATCAAGAGTTTCATGGGGTTTTTTGGATATTATAGGTGTTTTATTCCGGACTTTTCATTCCTAGTAGCACCGCTTACAGCTTTGACCAAAAAGGGGGTGAGATTTGATTGGTCAGAACCTTGTGAAGTAGCTTTTCAGGAACTGAAGGGAAGACTAACTACAGCACCGATATTGATCTTGTCGGAGCTAGGAAGAACGGATACGGTCTTTTGCGACACGTTAGGTGTTGGTCTTGGATTTGTCTTGATACAGTATGAGCGAGTCATTGCATTTGGTTCTCGTCAATTAAAGCCTCATGAATGGAATTATCTGACGCACGAACTCGAGCTCACAACGCTTGTACATGCCTTACGATGTGGGAGACACTATTTGTTGGGAGAGCACTTTGTGGTATACACTGACCACAAAAGCCTCAAATATATCTTCACTCTGCGAGATCTAAATATCAAGAAATGTAGGTGGGTCGAGTACCTGAAATCCTTTGATTTTGAACAGGCCAACACTCCTAGGAAAGGAAATTCAGTAGCCGATGCGCTGAGTCGGAAAACTCTGTCACAAGTGTTCTGGGAATCTAATGAAGAGTGGAAGATGATGGAACTATTTTCAAAGATGAACGATGAGATTCAGGAGGGTCAAGGTCAAACTGTTCTTTCATCCTTAGCGGTGACGTCAACTCTTTTGGAATAGGTCAAGGAAAGACAGTTATCAGATCTGGAAGGCCTTGTTCTACAAGAAAGTTTCGTTGATGATTCCTCTACATATTGGACCATGGATAAAGGTGATACATTATTTATTTGTGGGTGTGCATGGGTCCCAATAGACATCAGAGAGGAGATGATGAGGAATTTCCAGGCCTCATCATGGGAAGTTCACCCAGGCATCACCAAAATGTATCGTGAATTGCGACGACAGTACTGGTGGCCGAACATGAAGAGGGAGATAGCCGGATTCATTACGCGTTGTTTCACCTGTTAGCAGGTTGAGGTGGAACATCGGCGTTTGGCAGGGCTTTTGCAGCCGTTGTCCATTCTGGAGTAGAAATGGGATGATTTTTCTATTGAAATTTTAACTAGTTTACCATGGTCACCTTGTGGCAATGACGTTGTATGGGTTATAGTCGACTGTCAGATGAAGGTTTCACTTTTCTTACCTGTGCAGGAGACCTTCATGGTTAAGGACTTGGGAAGACTGTATGTCAAGTAAATAGTGATCCTTCATGGAGCACCTTGTTCTGTTGTCTCAGATAGAGATCCTCGTTTTACATCTCGGTTCTGGTAGTTTTTACAGAAGGCCTTGGGTACGCAGGTACTATTGAGCATGACCTATCACCCGCAGAATAACGGACAGACCGAGCAGACTATACTGAAACTAGAGGATATGTTCTGTGCATGTGTCCTCAATTTTGGATGTTAATGGGAGAAACAAATTCTTCTTGTCAATTTTAGTTATAACAATAGCATTTAGGATACCGTTGAGATGGCTCCCTATGAAGCCTTATATGGTAGGTCTTGTCACTCACCCTTGTGTCGGCTTCAAGTATGGGAGGAAGTTGTTCTAGGACCACATCTTTTTCAAGAGGCTATAGAGTAGATAATGATTATTAAAAAGTGTATGTAAACAGCTCAGTCTATACTGCAGTCCTATGCTAACAAGCACCGGCGACCTCTTCAGTTTGAGGTTGGGAACCAGATTTTCATGAAGGTCTCACCCAGTTTGGGGAAAATGCATATACATATGTAGGGTAAGCTTTCACCGAGGTTCATAGGACCCTTTGAGTTGATTAAGAGGATCGAACCAGTAGCTTACCAGCTTGCACTTCCGCAGAGATATCAGGCAATGCACAATGTTTTTCATGTATCCCATCTATGCCAACATTTTTCAAATATGACTCATGTTTTTCAGCCTGATGAGGTGGAACTGGATATGGATGCTTCCTTCGAGGAATATCTGATGCGAATAATTGATCGGTTCATGAAGACACTATGTGGCAGGTCGGTTCCTCTTGTACAGGTGCTATGGTAGCACGGCCGGGTACATGATGAGACCTAAGAGTGAGAGGCTAATAAAAATTCTCAATGGCCAGAGCTTTTTGTTGATGACACCATAGTACCATTGGAAGGCCAACTTGGGGACGAGTTGCTTTAGGGAGGGGAGGTTGTAACGACCTGACTCTTTTCCAAAGGTACAGATCATTATTTTTGCTTTCAAATTTTCCATTAAGATTGTATAATGTGGGTAACATCCTAAAGAAGGTCTGGGGAGTGTCCGGGGTTGGTTCGGAGCCCGAAAGCTTGAGAAATGGACTTGCAGATAGGGGCGCACGGCCTGCGCATGGATTGCACATGGTTTGGGTACATCGTGCGACCTTCGGTCTCGAAGCAAGGAGGTGCGCATGACTTGCGCATGGTTTGGGTAAACCGTACGCCTAAACCATGCGACCCCATTATCTGAATGCAGAGAGATGCGCATGGTTTGCGCACTGTTTGGTAAACCGTGCAACCCTATTCTGGGTGAATTTATAGTTTTTACCTTAAATATCTTTAAGGCCTTAGGCCTTTCATTTTTCATTCCTACGGAAAAAACATAGAAAAGGACCTCTTTTTGAGCTCTACACCCTCTCCTCTCTCAGTCTCTTGTCGTTTATTCATCCGGCAACCATTCTTCGATCCGTTGAAGGCGTTTGGTCACCCAAGGTAAGGCCTACCACACCTAAGGCTCTTTCCTCAATAAATCTTGTCTTACTTAATTTTATTTTGATGCAGGCTCATATGCCCTATTTTGAGGGCATTGGACTGGAACTCAGATCTCTTCCAGTCTACTTCAAATCTAAGGTTGATATCAGGCGAGCCTATGCCAACAGCTCTATGGTAGGTGGTAACGTGGTTTCCATTTTGGGTTTTTCCTTATTGAGTTATTGATTTCGTGCCATGGTTTGACTCTCTCCAAACCCCGGATTTATAATAACTGGTTCAAATATAAATGACCCGTGTGGTATAAGAGTGATGAATCTAACCTTGTTAGGGTGTTTGGATTTGTTATGGACCGGGAGTGGTCAACCATAGGTGTTATGCCATGAGAATTGGCCTTTTTTCACCATAGAACCATTATTATGTGTCTTGAAAAGGATTTTCCATGTTAGGAAAATGAGATGACTTGGTTAGAGGTTGGAGAGGATGAGATACCTTGAACCCCTTTAATGAATGGACATGCATGTATGCCATTCTTTTCTTATGTGATATCATAATACGGATATGCCTTTCGTTGCTAATTTCATATGATATAGGATGGTTTGCCTTATATAATGTGATGTTAATGGTCATGCTTTGCTATGATGACATGCGTGTGATAACCCGTGTGTTGGGTAGGAGGCATTCTTACCCCGATCAAAATAAATCTCAGTGATTGAGGAAGAGAGGAATTTATACCTCATGACCATATAACCTTTGCTGGAGGGAGGAATTTTTACACCACACGAGCAACAATGATTGCAGATGGGAGGCATTTATACCTCGTGCCCATATAACCTTTGTAGGTGGGAGGAATTTTTACCCCATGCCAGCTATAGTGATTGCGGATGAGAGGCATGTATACCTCGTTCCCATATAACCTTTGCTGGTGGGAGGCATTTCTACCCACACCGGTTACATTGCTTGTGGATGAGATGCATTTATACCTCGGGCCAGTGATGATTGTATGTATGAGAGAAGCATGGGTGAGAGGCATGTTTACCTCATGCCAGTGATATCTTTTATATATGTACTTATACCTATATCGATTGTTCAGTTTAACATCCATGAGATGAAGCAGGTAGACCCGCCAGGTTTCCTTCCAGAACCTGAGCGGGAGGGTTGTTTATTTAATTTTCTTAACTCACATACAGTATATTTCTCACTTTGCTTGCGAACACCTATCTGGATTACACGCAGACATCATTGGTGGTGGCCTACTGAGACTTGTCTCACACCCTACCCGAGTGGCCTCTTGGGCACCCGTGTAGACTTTACTACTACAGGTATGAGTAGGGGAAAAGGCCCTGCATCAGGTTCTTGGTACATGTATGTTCTAGCTGTAGATCCAGAGCAGAGGATCGATCTAGGATAGAGATGCTCATGGACCACTTTTGTCCTTTTGTATTTTTGTATAGAATTCTTGTCTTCTATTTCCATTGTAATAGCATGCCATGAATACATTTTTTATTAGACACTTCCTGTGGGGATTTTCTGTAATTATCAGGGTTTTTCTTACTTCTCTTTTTTGTTTTGTATGTTACCCTTTTTTCTCCTATTTATCCATTAGTTGTGCTTCCTCTATTTAACCACTTTGCTGCTACTCGGTTGTGTACACTGACATGGGGGTATAGTCTCCCGAACTAACTTACCATTACACCCCCACTGCTAGTCGGCATCCCCTGGCCTATGGGGAGACGAGCCAAGAGTCATGTTGCTAACCGGGCTCGGGGATCGGGTTTAGGGGTAGTCGGGTCTAGGACGTCACAATAATCATCGTATTTCCTAAAATATGAATCATGTATTAAGGATTCTCAATCTCAAGATTCGTAGGTATAATGTAAAAAACTGGAAGAACATCACATAACTTTACCATGTTGTTTTCAATCTCTTTACCTTCAGCAGTATAAAAAATACTCATACCATTGTCATGATTCTCTTCATGATGTTTCCACATAGAAAATTTATCTCCATAATTCCCATACTTTTCACAACTGAATATTTCAATGGATAAATATGATCTATTTAGATCTAGATATTGATTAATACTAGAAAAATGTGTGAGAAATACATATCATATATTAGAAAAACATAAGTAAGGTAAATTACTTATAATATTTTAATCTATGATATCATTGGTTTAACCCAAGGTTAGTCATGATTATCTGTAAAAAACTAGTATTTAAACCTAAACTTGATATATCCTTATAAAATCTCTAGACATATCCTTATAAATATCTATAATGATATCCCTAATGTTTTTTCATCATAGTTTCCAAAGTATTCCTAAACCATCGCTCTGATACCAAGTATAACAACCCATACGTAACTTACATGGACATTGCATTTATTTTTTGGATTACATAATACATTAAAAAAAATATTCCCAATAACCATATTAGTTTAGTACCTTTGGATACTAGAATAAATAAACAACTAGTTAATAAAACATCTACATCATCTCCTATTTTATTTTTCATAACTAGAACTCCTTTTTGACACACCTTACTTAATACCCTTCTTTAAATCCTGTAGGAAAAGAAACAAGAAAATGGTTGATCTAAAATGATCAATAAGGGTATGCATGGAAAAGATCTTACAAAACATAAACATAATACTGTAAAAACATGAATATTACATTTGAATAAAACATAAAACATTTAACATATACCAAAATTTTTCAGTCATGAAAAAAATATTGGTAGATCATAAGCCATAAATAATAATAGAATCATGAACGATGAGAAAATATAATTTGTATAATACATATAATTATTGAAATAAATAACCCCATAGTATTATTTTCATAGTACCCAAGGAATTTCTTCCAACACCATCATAGTGGACCACGTCGATTATTGAACTGTGTTTACTTGTCATTATAGCCATATATTACTGAACTAGATATACTTTTTCTTCCATTTATTTCTATCTCATGAGATATGAATCTTTACCCAATTCATTGGAGGGATATATTGGTCCCACACACCTCATAGTGAAATCATTCTTACATGTTCCACAAAAACATAAATCAATCATCATTGCATACCCCATTAAATAAAATGGATTTCTTAAACATAATTCCATCATAATTCATATAATATAAATGTATTTTATAAATATTCATCAATTATAAACATAATAAAATAAAATTAATAATATCGATAAAAACATAACCCTATGTAATCATAGATGAAAAATAATTTTGATAAAACACTTGAACTTAATTCTTGAGAAAAATATCCTTTCTTTTTTGAAAATGTGTTCTTTTCTCAAAATGCCATTAAATTTTGAAAGAAAATAATTTAGTTGAAAATAAACTTGAAATCATCAATAGGAAGCTTCACAAAAATTATTTTTCATGAAACCATCCATTTTCATTCATGTCTTATATGTTAAAAAATATTATTTTCATACTCTTTCCAGAAAAGTTAAAATGTACCACATATGGAAAACGAAAGAAAGATTCTTCCATGACATTAAATAAAAAATAACCAATGGGTTAAATTGTATTTAAAAAATAGTAGAAAAATATATATAATATTATAAATTTTTGAAACATGTATTTGGATTAAAACTATACCTCAGTAAATACTTACATATAAACAATCTCATATAATAATGAGATTGAAAATTATTCCTTACCATAAATATGATTTTTTATGTATGTGTCCAAAACTACAATATAGTGGATTTAAAAATATTATTAACTTTTAAAAAACCATAATAATATTTATGATATCATATATTATTCACTTATGAATTTATATTACCATTTATTCATCAATTCCATGTTAAATCAACGTTTTGGGAAATAATCATTTTATTTATCCTGTGTGTTTTGACTTGTTATTCTTGAAATTATTGATTAGATCTTGATTTTCTTAATTAAATAATTTAAATAATTATTTATATATAATAAATATTCAGTATATAAATATATATAATGGATAGATAAATGAAATGGAATACACTGTTCGTGGAGACGGTAGGTCGTACGTACGCATAAACGTTGTTTCTGTTTCCTTATAGAAGAAAGTAAATGAAAAATATTTATATACACATAATTCAAATATAATTATTATCTTATATATTTCATCCATATTTATTTTATGTATATTTAATAATTTATCTTAAATAGATAACATGGAGAAAGAATCACATCGCATCGTTGAGACGGTTGGTCGTACGTATGCACGAGCAACAATATCACTCACTTAATGGTTATATGGTATTGAAATGGATGGTATAATAATTATACAGAATAAATATCATTTTATATTCAATATTTACATCCATTATACCCATATTTATACCGATCCAAATTAATTATTGTTGAATATAAAATTACACCATGATGGGGAGACGATAAGTCATATGTACGCATGCTTGGTGATATTGTTATTCGTAGGATGGATAAAAAGAGTTATAAGGTATTATAATAATTATAATGATATTTAATCATGTAGAAGATATTATATTTATTACTTTAGTATGGAAAAAATTTAAGAATATAAAGTAAAATAATAAATGAATTTTGATAGAGATGATAAAACAATTAACTCTTTTTCGGGTATCTTCTTTTAATTTTCACAAAAAGTTATCCATAGGATGGATTTTTTCCCATAGTGTGGCCTCTATGACTAAGGGATGAATTTAGGGATCTTATGTGAGTATAATTTTTATTATAAAAAGGCATTTAGAGGTGTATGTAAGTGGGTGTATGTGGTGGTCTTCTATAAGAGGGGGGAGGGGCACATTAGGAAAGATTGGAATTATTATTTTTTTATAAATTTATTTTCAGTATATAATTGTCCCAAACTCCTTTATTTAAAATATATGATGAAATATTTTTGAAATAAAATCATCCAATATATTTTCTATTGGTTTTGAATTTTTTTTAAAAATTGTATTTTTTGTTTAACCCTTATTTTACCCTTTTTATTCTTACCATGATATTTTATTATATATACGTTTGGGTTATTTTAATTACCATAACATGTCAAAATACCCATATAAGATCCATTGTAGAAATATTTAGAATTATCATAACCATTTGACCCAATATTATGTTTTCCTAAATTTCATAACAATAAATAAACAATTTTATATTTTAAAATACCAATAGGGTAAATTTTGACAGTATTTATTTGATGACATTAAATAAATATCATAATAGAATGATATGTTCGAACCATATTCTTTAAATATTCCCCAAAATGTCACATTAATCTATAAAAATTGTGTATTCCATAAATTCTCATAAATTATATTTATTTTAGTATTTTTAATATCAATTATTTGATATTTACCTTAATAAAACAATTACTATATCACTATTGTGTCAACAATTATGGTTGTTATTTAACCCCTAAAAATTAAAAATAAATTCCCATTATGTATATAATTTCATTATATATCTGGATACTATTTATATTCATTTTTTTCAATGTGTATCACTATATTAAAATTATTATGCTCATAAGTGATAAGAGAGTGACATCTTGTTAGTTTCTTTTGTTTTAATAATAATTAAAATGTTTTCATGGATAAAATTCCATTAAATGAATCAATTCCAATATGTAGGTGATATGGGTCGACTTTTATTCATCCTATAAGATTTTTTATGTGTTAGGATAATTTTATTCTCCTTATCATATTTTTTGTTACCCTAATTTATCTGATTTATCTTTAAGTGTGGTAATTTTTTTTTCAAAACATACAATTATTAATATCAAAAAAATAAAAGTATCCTATTAACATTATTTTGACACAATGATCCCAAATATGAAATAACTTTTCAAAATTCCAAAACACAGGCATTTCTGAAATTAATTTTAAATTAATTCCCATTGTCAAAAAAAGAAAACGTGGTTTTATGAAGTAAAAACTATCATAGTATTAGCATGTGTTTATGTACAATTTTAATGTGAAATAACATAAAATGATCAATTTTGGATTAAATGATAAAAATATAATCAAATTAATCTTTAAATATAATCTAAATATATAAATAAATTAGATGAAAATAGAGTATTCAATTAAAATACAATATTTTACACTATTCATTAAAATAAAAATTTTATCATAAAATTAAAAAAAATTAAACCAATGTAAATTTGGATGTCATGATTCTAAATAATAACTTTATTTTTTCAAATATAATATAAAAAAGTGTTCAAAAAATAATTAAAATGGTTGCACCATCAAAAGGTGGAAGAACTACATTTTTTAAAAAATACTTCTTTTATTAGAGAAATTGAGTTTTTTTATATCATGTTTTGAAAATGCATAAGATTAATGTAAATGTAAAATAAAATTCAAATTTTGTTAATAATATTCATAATAGAGAGTTTATAACCAATAATAATATTTTAATAATCTGTCATTGTTTTGTGAAACTCGGTATTGCATACAACACAAGCTATCTTGGAAGGTTTCTCTTCCGTGTAACGCAAGACAAGTCAGTGTTGTGTATAATGAAAGCGTCCTTCAGTGTTGCCTATAACATAATCCAAACTTATTTCTTTTATACATTTAACAAAATATATAATCAAGGTTTCATGTATCATATTCCAACTCAGGGTTGCATGAAATGAATTCTATCAACAGAACATCAAATTGTGTGTATCACAAGCCAATAATAGTATTGGGTATATTGTAAGCTAATGCAGTGTTTTGTATAGAACAAACTAATCTTGGGGTAGCATACAACATAAGCATTAGTGAAATTTAAAAAAATCTCATAAAATCTCGGGGTGTTACATGGATAGTGGATGTGAACATAATAAGGATCACTATAGTCTGGACGTCATTCTGAGATGCACTCAATGAGGAGATATTCAATGAGATTCTTTTGTTATGGAATTTGTTGGAGAAATGTGGCCTTATTGAGATCATCCTCCATATTTTTAATTGAATGAGATGGTCCCGAGTGCTTAATGGTCCGAATAAGTTTTTTACCCTTGTTGCTATTCCAACTAATAGTCTAAGATACAGAAGTATCCAGGGCCAGGAATCTACCTCTACTAATGAGTATAGACACCTAAATGGTCCACCAGGTGTTTTTCAACCCTAAGAGCTAGTTAATCCTCCTCATAACTTGTTCCAATTCCCCTATCTGAGTATTTCACTAGGACGACCATGTTTTTTGTGAAAGTTCCCTAATGAATATACTTAATATCCTTATGTATTTCAAGTTATCAGAGGATAAATCTGATGTAGAGAGTAGGATATTTCCCCCATCCTTAGATCTAAACATTTAGATTTGCTGCTATGATATTTTTGAATTGAATAGGGTAGCATAAAGGTATATCTATTAAAGAGTTTGCTGAAAACCGGGTGATCGAAGGTGTTGAGCTACCATAAGTGCTTCTAAGTCAACCATACAATAGTATTGGCCGATTTCATTATAGTGTTCCCAGATTTTTGTATTAGACATCTATCGAATACGAATGTAGAAATACACTGCCAAATATTTCTACATAATAACTTGAATTCTTATTGGTTGATGGACTTTGTAATGTCGAATTCTAGAGTCATAATTGTCTAGAGAATCTCAGGTAACTGGTCCACTGCAAGAGTTTCCAACAAACTTATCTATTCAAAAGAGGGATTGGACACTTCGTTTCCCCACTATTTGATTAGGGGACTGAGGAAATGAAAATAGGACTGATGTATAACATGGTGGTGGACTATTGTTCGATGGAGAGAACACGGCGTGAGATGACATACCACTACTCACTAGGTAATCTCATGGGGATGAAACTAGAAACATTATCATGTCCCTGTAAGATGGGGTTTTGACCACCAATTCATGTGTGAGTGAGAGGTCGTTTGGGGTGGATCATTCTTGTGTTCATCATCTAAAAAATCCTAGAACAAATATTTATGATCTCTTGTTGAGGTAGAGAATGAATTTGGTGACTGTAGAGAGGAATGTACGTCAAGACCCTAGAAGGGATCCAATTCTTCATTCTCCTGTGTGTATCTGTGGATGGTTTTGGGGATCTATTATATCTCATTTTCCAATAGGATGAAACTCACACACTGGTTTCCTTCCCCATAATCTAATGAAAAGGATTAGGGTAAATGATCTATCACTGTGTATCACTCTGCTTCAGAATAAGAAAATTGGACTGGATTTAAAATTATGTGGCCCTTCTCAAAGTTCTTTTGTTAGTAGAGAAGGTTCACTCATATGCATGAAGACAGTTCTAAAGGGTAGGGTATATCTTCATCATGGGGAGGACCTCTATGCAGGTTGGTGTAGGAGCAGGGAGGGCCTTTTATTGAGCTAGTTGTCACACGAGGTAGACTTTTGTACTGGTTCTCATTGGAGTGGGGAGTACATCCACTTTTGTGATATGATGTGGGAGGAGAACTCTGGTATATGTCAAATAGAGAATGGGGAGAAACTCCATGATGATTGATTAATGTACAGGGGGGACCTCCATATTTAGGAGTGCTGGAGCGGGAAGGCTCTCTATTGGAGATAGTGAGAACATGGGAATGACCTCCATGTCTATTGTCAGTTGCACAAGGAGAACCTCTACGATGATTGGTAGTGGTATCATGAGTAGGGACTTCATTATGATCGAAATGGACATGTGGAGTACCTTTGTGTTAACCGTTGACGAAGTGATAATGACCTCCGCTTAGATTGTTTCTAGATAACTGAGGACAACCACATTAGTAGGAGAGAACATGGGGAGGACCTCTATGTTGATGGGGGATGAAGCAAGGAGGACCTTCACTCTAGTCAGTGCTACTATAGGGAGTACATCCACTAGAGCTTGGAATGAAGTGAGGAGGACCTTCATGTTGATTACCTAAGATATGGAGAGGGACTCATTATCTTGAATCACAGGATCGGGGAGGACCTCCATGCTGGATGTCAACCATACGGTGTGGGAATCTACTCAGACTAATAGTGTTAACATGGGGAGGACCTCCACACTGAGTACAAGAGTGGGGATGACCTATATTATAGCTGATAATGGTACATGAAGGACCTCTAGGATAGATATCATCATCATGGGTTGAACTACGATGGTTTTTGATCATTTCAATGATAGTAATAGTCAACCTAGCCTCCATATAGTATGGATGAGTCCTTGATCCTAGTAAAAAATAATAGGATCCATTCTTTGCAGAAGCATGGATCTAATAGAAGGAACTGGTGGTGTTATCGGTCAACGAAGATTTATAATATGACGCCCCAAGTTGGTCGTCTTCCTGTGCTTGCTCCTGACATTGGTGTTGGGTCATCTGGGCAAGGGATAGTGGAGAAGGGGCATAATCCACCTCTTCTTTGGCATGAGGGACAAGTAATTGGTGGAACTGATGAGGTATGGTGGGAGCCTTCATTGGAAGATCCAAGGTGGTAGTCATTGTTGGGATGACTCAGATGTCACTCACCTCATTAGCATAGGGGAGTGGGTTGTAGGAACATTCCCAGGAGAGGCACCTAAAATAGTTGAATGTTGGAGTGTAGATTAGTAGATCCCTACATGGACCATGGGAGTGGAGCTGACAGTGAGGCACGAAAACCTCCAGGTCCCAAGGGGCTATATCCCTCTGGGGAATGACCCCTCCTTATTATATCATAAAAAATAACATCAATTACTCTCCTATAAACAATTTATAAGGGTGATAAATGGAATTGGTTCCCAATATCCACGGTCGAGGATGATGTCATGGCAGAGGTGGAGTAATACGAAAATGCCACATTATCATTCCTACTCCCCCTACATCTACATGTTGTGGGTATTGTTTTCCTCTAGCTTGGGTCTTATAATGAAGGAAGATTCAACCATTAGTATGGATATTAGGAAATAAATTCCCTATTCCCTAGTTCTATTTAGTATTCCATGTTTTGAGAGAGATATTCATACTGACAATTCAATGGACTGGAATGCCAAATGATTCACTTCCATGAATTTTGGTGAGTTTCATGCCAGGATGACTATTTTATTGGGGGACCTAGCATAAAATAGATGGATCTGGTGACATTCTCCTCTATTGATGTCTTGAGCACTACTAATCCCCATAGTTGGAGGTGAACTAGTTCACGTTGGGTTCACCATTTCTGGTTATGATGCTTTCTATTAGGGCGTGACCGCCTCGCATTTTAACAGCACATTGGGTGTCACATCTGCTTCCCTGCATTCCAACTTTCCAAAGGTGGTTGGAATTAGTCACTTCTTCTGAGGTGTTTTATCTTTAATTTAAATGGGATGATGCGATGTCAGTTTCTCCTTCGATGGATTTATCCTCAAAATTCATCTCCTATTCCAGCAATACTTTATAGAATAAGACATAGTTTTTGAAACTCATTTCTGGTTACATCTCTTCATGGAGGCTAGTTAATTATGCTTCTTCTTTCAGGACATTCCATTGGGTCATGTCAGGGTAGCATCCTTCGGTTATGAGAGTAGTCAATCTGGGAATTGATGGTATATCTAGACACTGAAACGCTGGACCCTATGTATTATTTCTCAACAAAGGGATTCTCAAAGGGCATAGAATCTTGAGGCTTCCCATATCAATCCCAGGGTATCTTATTCTAGAGGAGTTTCTATGGGGTTCTCCTCAGCCTCTAATGTTTATCAGGGTTATTTTTCATGTTTAATGTCTAGTGGAGATGAATTGGTCTGATCTAAACACTTATAAAGGTGGATTAGATCGATAATTCCCTAGGAGGGAGAGCCTAGATGGTATAACAGATGTATGGATCAAATAGCCCAATGAGGATGGACCTGATGGTGGAATGTCTTATAAAGGAAAGGTTTCACACCCTAAAGGATGATCTAGACACCATTGAGTGAGGTTCAAAGAAGGTGGATCCTAATGAGGGGGACACTGAGGATTACCATTGGTTGGGATTGAACCTGTTAGAGCCTTTTTATGTACCATGTTTAGATGATAGGGATCAAAATTCATGTATTTATAGGGGTGATTTGGGGATTAAATATGGCTATTGTCCCATTTCAAGATAATTTATAACAACCCTTCTTTTTATTACAAATTAAACATGATTCATTACATAAAAATTCACTTGATACAACAAAGAAGATCGAGAGGTTTAGTGACTTTGGGGCTTAGGATCATTACATAAAAACTTAAAACATGAAATGCAACATCTTTATTGAAAACACCAATTACATGACCACTACATTCCCTCGTACTTAGCATTGCATGGGATAACCTAAAGACATGCATAAGAAAAGGGTGAGCTATAAAGCCCAGTAAGGGAGTACACATGGAATAACACGAGGAGTAAAATACATGTTAGACATTAGGAATAATCAATAGAGAATAAAAGAAATATGAACATAAAGGAATGATAAAGCATGATAATCATAACATGGAGATGTGGCAACAACACTTATCATGGAATTAGCATGAGCCAAGGCTCATTGCACATAGAGCATGAGTAAACCCTCATTGCACATAAAGCATGAGTAAACCCTCGTTGAACTTGAATTAGCACGATTCCACACTCATTGCACATGATGTATCATGATACTATACTATACCCAATGCATTGGAGCGCTATAAGGGCACACCCTTCTTAAACATTTCATTTCATGCATAAGTGTGCCACATGGATCATAAAACAAGGATTCATAAAACATAACCATTTATTACACGTTAAAGGAATGTGGAATTCATACATTAAACTTTAAAATCAATAAATAAATGTGCATAAAGGTGAATACCCTTGATGGATAAATGGGCATGGTATTCGTTACACAATGACATTGGCTTAGAAAATCGGTGTGATTTCGGCAGCGTAACGGCCTGACTTAAGAATTCAAAAAAATGGTTGATAAGAGAGAAAGAGGTTCCTCATAATATTTAAATGTAATGGACAGTAAGGAGGTCATATAGATACATGTCCCAACAATTGAAATGGAATTTAGATTCATGATACAAAATTATTTCTTGAATGTAAAAGAAGAGAGAGAAGTTTCTTTCGGAATTTCGGCATAGTAATGGGTGTGCATGGGAGGAATTTAATGAGAGAGAAAGGGGTCTACAATCATTCAAAAAATAATAGGGTAGTATGATGGAGGTGCAAAACCATACCACAACATTCATAATTGCAATTAAAAGGGAATAACAACTTAATGAAAATTGACAAAAATGAGAAAGGAAGAAAAAACCCTTACTTGGAAGTGTGCTTCCAAAGGCTAGGGAGAGGCTTGTGAGAGGCTTCATGGGAGCCTGGGGCACATTGGGAGGATTATTGAGAGAGTAGGGCAGATTGTGGACGAACTCCAAGGGATTTTAGTGAGGAGGAAGTGGGAGATTAGGTGGGTTTATATAGGAACGGTGAGGGAATTATTTATTATTTAGGTTTGGGTCCCCTTACATTAAATTAATCCAAACCACAAACCAGCCCATGGTTTTTTCCCATGTTTTTTGAAAAAGGGAAGAGGAAAACAATATTTTATAAGGCCCAAGTACGAAAATCTTAAAATAATAAGGTTTATTATGTGGAGTTGAGTAACACTCCCATGGAAATTAATTTAAAAAGCCAAAGTGTTGAATATGTCTTTAGGGGTCCATTAATGCATTGAAAAGTAAGTCAAAAAAACCCAAAATCACATTATTTTAATGATAAGACATATATTTTCAGAACATAAGGATTATGGTATTTTATTACATCACCATTGGGTCATAATGATGTCATAAAACACATTATATATTTAAACAGTATTTAATTTTTACCCAAAAATTTGACTGTCTCAGAAAATTATGAAAAATTCACCGTTGGATAATTTCGACGTCCTGATTCCAGAAATGACATTTAATTTATCTAATAAATTTTATAAATATTTAAATTTTCATTTTTAAAATAAAAACCAACATTTATCGAAAATTCATGGGTTTTGACAGAAATGGCTTTCAAGCCTTAATAAAAAAAATTATTGCATTCATAAAATTATAAGATAATTTATATTTAATAAAAATAAATTTAATAATAATATTATTATTTTATAAAAATATTATTTAATTAAAAAATGCTATAATTTAATAAAATAGTTTTCTTAATTAAATAAAAAACTAAAAACACCATTTGTACTTTAAAAACTATTTACAAAGTATCAAAATTGACTAGAAATTATATTCATTATTATATAAAAAAATAATTTACATGAACATAGTAATACTTATTTGTTACATAACCCCATAAAACAGCCACATAAGACCTAAGGGTAAGGTGTGAGATGGTGACAGACTCTTGGGGTGGCTCGGATAACATCGCTCGAGTGTTAATCTCTATCAAATTCCACCTTTCCCGTACACGGTCCCGTTTGAGCTTGAAATGGTGAAGCTCAGCTTGGGCTTGGTAAAGGGAGAATCCCAAGGATGCCACCTATTTTCTGAGCTCCGACAAATGGGCTTCGTATTGGGAAATTCTACTGGATGAGGCCATCGCTTCTTTTGTCTGAGTAAATTGGATTTGTTAAGGTCCTATATTTATACTAATCATGTGATCACTGTTCAATGGAAATATTAAAAACGATCAAAATTCATAACATAAAACCAAAGAAGTTGACATCTTATAAAAACATTTTTTATAAAGAGACATTTAACTGGATCAAGAGGGATTTTCCATTAATGAAAATATGGGTCGTTACAATATTCCCCCCTTAAGAAATTTCACCCTCGAAATTTTCCTTTTCCAACACTAAAACAACTGTGGGTAACTCAACTTCATCATATCCTCCGATTCCCAAGTCGCTTCTTCAAACATGTGGTTTCTCCACAACACCTTGACGAGGGGCATTGTCTTATTTCATAGAACGTTTTCTCTATGATCTATGATCTTCACTGGTTTCTCCTAATAAGAATGATCGTCTTCCAATTATACCACCTCAGAAGAGAGTACATGTGAAGGGTCTGGTATGTACTTCCATAAGAGGGATACATGAAAGACATCATGTACTTTGTCCATGGTAGGTGGAAGTGCTAGTCAATAGGGCACAACCCCAACACGATCAAGAATCTCGAAGGGGCCAATGTACCTTGGACTTAACTTCCCTTTCTTTCCAAACCTCATGTCCTTTTTCCACAGAGATATGTGTAGAAACACCATGTATCCAACTTTAAACTCAACGTCTCGTCGACGATTATCTGCATAACTCTTCTGTCGACTCTAGGCTGACTTGATATGATGTTGAATAGTTTTCACCTTCTCCACCATTTCCTCGACCATTTCTGGTCCAAGCAGCTTACGTTCACCGACCTCATCCCAACATGCTGGTGTTCTGCACCTTTTCCCATACAAGGCTTCATATGGTGCCATTAGGATGCTCGAGTGGAAACTATTGTTATAAGAGAACTCAACCAGAGGAAGATGTTGATCCCATACTCCTTTAAAGTCCATTGAGCATGCTCTCAACATGTCCTCAAGTTTTTCGATAGTCCGCTCGGATTGGTCATTTTTTAGGATGATAGGCCGTAATGAAGTTCAGTTCAGTATTCAGAGCATGTTGAAGACTCTACCAAAACATAGAGGTGAATCTTGGATCTCGATCAGACAAAATAGATAGTGGTACTCCATGAAACCTTACCACTTCCCTGATATATATCTGTGCCAGTTGATCCAATGAGAAATCCTCCCGAATAGAAATGAAATGTGCAGTCTTTGTAAGATGATCTACAATAACCCAGATTGCATTGTTGCCTTTGGATGTCCTCAGAAGTCCGGTGAAAAAGTCCATGGTGATGTTCCCCCATTTCCATTCTTGTATAGGCAATGGTTCCATCATCCCCTTAGACTTGTGCCTCTCTTCCTTAACTTGCTGACACACCAGGCACTTTGATATATATTCAGCGATCTCCTTCTTCATATTATCCCACCAAAAGTTTTCTCGAAGATATCTATACATCTTTGTGCTCCCTGGGTGAAGAGAGAAATTTGAACAATGTGCATCATCCAAAAGTTCCTTCTTCAGCTCCGGACTTGATGGAACACATAGTCTTTTCCCAAACCGCACAATTCCTTCTTCATTAACATTAAACTCTGAGGATTTCCCTTTTTTGATAGCTTCCACTTTTTCTTGAATTCCCACATCATCCTTTTGAGCATCCTTTAACCTTTCCAAAAGAGATGGTTGAGCAATAATTTGTGAAAGGATTGATGATTTTCCCTTCTTTATGATTCCCACATCAATCTTCATCAAGTCTAAGAAGATTGGATCCTTCTCAATTCTCATCATTGATAGAATTGCTGGGTCCTTTATACTTAAGGCATCTGCCACCTTGTTCACTTTCCAAGGGTGGTAATGTACTGAATAGTCATAATCCTTGATGAGCTCTACCCATCTGATCTGGTGCATATTAATCTCTTTCTGTGTGAATATATATTTAAGACTCTTGTGGTCAGTATATATCTCACATTTCTCTCTATATAGATAATGCCGCCAGATTTTCAAGGCAAAGATCACCGCCGCCAACTCTAGATCATGCGTTGGATAGTTTTGCTCATTGATTTTCAACTGCCTTGAGGCATAGGATATCACTTTATCATTCTGCATCAGCACACAGCCTAAGACCTTCTTTGAGGCATCACTGAATACCACAAAAAGTTCCCCACTAGTGGGTAAAGTGAGCACGGGTGCAGTGATAAGCCCCCTTTTCAACTCCTTAAAGCTTTCTTCGCATTCATAACTCCATGAAAACTTTAATGCCTTTCGAGTTAGCATGGTAAGAGGGTTGGAAAATAGTGAGAAATTTCTCACAAATCATCGATAATATTCAGCTAACCCCAAGAAGCTACAGATATCCGTTACCGATGTTGGCCTCGGCCATCCCTCAATTGCATCTGTTTTGGAGGGGTCCACAGATATTCCATTGCTTTTGTTGATATGGTCCAAGAATGAGACCTCCTTCAACCAGAACTTACACTTTCTATACTTTTCATAGAGCTTCTCCTTGCGCAAAGTCTCTAGTACAATTTTTAAATGCTCCTCATGATCCTCCTTGGTTTTGGAGTATATTAGAATATCATCTATAATGACTACCAAAAATTTGTCAAGGTAATCTCAAAAGACTCTATTCATCACGTCCATGAATATTTTTGGAGAATTATTGAGTCCGAAAGGAATTACTATGAATTCATAGTGCCCGTATCTTGTACGAAAAGCAGTCTTGGGGACATCTTCCTTCTTCACCCTTACTTGATAATATCCCGACCGCAAATCCACCTTGGAGAAGTATTGTGCTCCACATAGCTTATCAAAAAAGTCATCGATTCTTGGGAGAGGATACTTGTTCTTTATCGAGACTTTTTTATGTTCACGATAATCGATGCAAAGCCGCATTGACCCATCCTTGTTCTTGACGAAGAGAACTGGTGTACCCCATGGTGAAGCACTTGGGCATATAAACCCTTTATCCAGATTCTCTTGTAGTTGTTTCTTCAGCTCTTCAAGCTCTACAATAACCATTCTATATGGATTCTTGGATATTGGTAGCACCCCTGGTATAAGTTCAATTGAGAACTCAACATCTCTTATTGGAGGAAGACCATGCAGTTCCTCGGGAAACACTTCAGCGAATTCCCTCACAACAGGCATTTCTTCAAGGATGGTTTCTTCCTTGGACTCAATCATCTGAGAAATATATGCATGATCATAAGGTAGTAATATCCATTCTTGGGATGATGGATCTAAAGGAGATTCATCTTCATCCTGACACTTGTAAAGAATCGGGGGGTCGATTCTCCATATGGAGTGTGATTTCCCTCTCCCGACAATTTATGGTGGCTATATATAAGGAAATCCAATCCATGCCAAGAATTGTATCAAATTCCACCAGAGGGAATATGACGATGTTTTCCGGGAAATTTAATCCACAGGTTATAACAGGGGAGGACTTATATTCATGGGATGCAATGATTCCCCATTTTCTGTACTCACCGACATCATTACTTCCATGATTTTTGGTGGTGCTGGGATTGTTCTACTAATCTTTCGAGATATAAAAGAATGTGTAGAATGTGAATCAAGAAGCACGTTCACTATTCTTGAATGAATAACTAGCGTACCTGTCACCACTTCGTTGTTGGGGTTCACTTCGGTAGAAGTGATGGAAAAAGATCTTCCTTGCTGTCTTGGAGGTTGTTGGTTGCCTCTGATAACCCTTGGATTAGGGCACTAATTTGAAAAATGACCCGATTCATTGAATTTGTAGCATTGAATAATGAATTGAGGTTCGAACGGAGCGTTCATCTCCTCTATCGCAGCTGCGGGTCCTTCTTGCCGATAGATAACAGCTAGGTGCCCTTCTCTTCCACACCAGATGCATTTTCTCGTCCCCTTAAGGCAATTTCCAGGGTGCTTCTTTCCGCACTTTTGGCAAGTGGGGTGCTGGATCTTCTTAGCACCGTTGGATTTATCCATCAGACCACCAGCATTGAACTACACCTTACGCTTCTTGTCCCCATGATACCCCTTTGATTCCCCGATCTCCATTTTGACCTTGAGGGCACATCGGACAATTTCATCATAGCTGTCGAAGCCATGGATCGCTAATTCTTTCTGTAGGCTAGGCATCAGCCCACCAAAGAAGTGGTCAACCTTGCATTCGGGGGTAATGACAAATCCGGAAGCGTATCGTTCAAGCCTTGTGAAGTTTGCCTCATACGCTCCAACAGATTCTTCATCTTTTTGCTTTAGGGAAAGGAAGTCCCTTTCCATCTTAAGCTGGAGGGTGCGCGGAAAGTATTTATCAAAAAACATCTTTTGGAAATCCTTCCATTACAACGCCTCGATCTACTCCTTAGGATTCATATTTTTGATCAACGTCCACCATTGAGAAGGCTTCACCCTCCATACGAGAAGCCTCCCGGAGAACCTTCTCTTATTCAGAACATTAGAGGATGGAGAATATCTTTTCAATGGAGTTGATCCATAGTTCTGCGATCGTGGGATCAGATGATCTACTAAAAGTAGGAGGCCTTTGTCTCATGAAGCCCTCGATAGTGACTTTTTATTTCTTAGGGGGGGTTGAACATTCCTCTTGACCCGTGTATCTATTAAAAACATTAGCTGAGAGAGAAGCGTGACAAAGTTCGTGATTCCCGCTCCCATTGGATTTGGCATCTCATTAGTACAGTCATCACACTGATCTTCACAACGGTTGTTAGCCCAAGTCCTCCTATTACCGGCCATTGGATGGAATAAAAGGAAAGTTAGGGGTAACACATAAAGGGTAATCCAAAGACAAAAGTTGATGACTCATAAATAAACTTTTATTTCCATAACTCATGAGTCTATAGGCTTCAATCTAGGCTTTTCATGATCTACTTTCTAACATATATTCTTAGGGGAATTTTTCCCCTAATAAGGGTTCATACTAAGATTGTGAATTTATCAAAACATATCCCCCTGGAGTGTTGTAACCAAAAGTGCAGCAAGGCCCGTTGTCGTGCACCAGTTCCCGTTTGAGTCTAGCTCAAAGCGGTGTTTTTTGGGTTTTACCCCTAGGTTACATCTGTGCGAGAGCTGCCTCTACCTGCTCGTATCCAGACAGGGATGTATTTGATTGATAAACCATTTACTTAGTATTTACCAAAACATAGGGGTTTTTTTTGTTATACTTAGTCTTGTATCTATGGTTTTACTAGGGTTTCCTAATAACAAAAATAACTAAACCTATCCTCTGATACCAACTATGACAACCCTGCTTTTTATTACAACTTCAACGTGGTTCATTACATAAAAATTCAGTTGATAAAACAAAGACGATCGAGAGGATTTGTGTCTTTGGGGATTAGGATCATTATATAAAAACATAAAACATGAAATGAAACATCTTTATTGAAAACATCCTTTACATGACCACTACATTCCCTTGTAATTAGCATTGCATGGGATAACCTGAGGACATGCATAAGAAAAGGGTGAGCTATAAAGCCCAGTAAGGGAGTACACATGGAATAACATGAGGAGTACAATACATGTTATAAATTAGACATAATCAATAGAGAATAAAATAAATATGAACATAAAGGCATGATGAAGCATGATAATCATAACATGGAGATTTGGCAACAACACTTATCATGGAATTAGCATGAGCCAAGACTCATTGCACATGGAGCATGAGTAAACCCTAATTGCACATAAAGAACGAGTAAACCCTCATTTCACTTGAATTATGAAGAGTCAACACTCATTTCACAAGATGTATCATGATACTATACTTTACCCAATGCATTGGAGCGCTATAAGGGCACACCCTTCTTAAACATTTCATTTCATGCATAAGTGTGGCACATGAATCATAAAACAGGGATTCATAAAACATAACCATTTATTCCACGATAAAGGAATGTGGAATTAATACATGAAACTTTAAAATCAATATGTAAATGTGCATAAAGGTGAATACCCTTGATGGAGAAATGGGCACGGTATTCACTACACAATGACATTGGCTTAGAAAATCGGTGTGATTTCGGTAGCATAACGGCGTGACATAAGAATTCATAACAATGGTTGATGAGAGAGAAAGGGGTTCCTCATCATATTTACATGTAATGGACAGTAAGGAGGTCATATAGATACTTTTCCCAACAATTGAAATGGAATTTATATTCATGATACGAAATTATTGCATGAATGTAAAAGAAGAGAGAGAAGTTCCTTTCAGAATTTCGGCATAGTAACAGGTGTACATGGGAGGCATTTAATGAGACATAAAGGGGTCTCCCATCATTCAAACAAAAAGAGGGATGTATGAGGGAGGTGTGGAACCATACCTCAACATTCATAATTGAAATTAAAAGGGCAAAATAACTTAATGAAAATTGACAAAAATGAGAAAGGAAGAAAAAACCCTTACTTGGAAGTGTGCTTCCAAAGGCTAGAGAGAGGCTTGTGAGAGGATTATTGGGAAATTGGGGAACCTTGGGAGGATTATAGAGAGATTAGGGCAGAGTTTGGACGAACTAAAAGGGATTTTAGTGAGGAGGAAGTGGGAGCTTGGGTGGGTTTATATAAAAAAGGTGATGGAATTCTTTATTATTTAGGTTTGGGTCTCCTTACATTAAATTAATCCAAACCACAAACCATAACATGGTGTTTACCCATGGTTTTTTGAAAAGGTAATAGGAAAACAATATTTTATATGGTCCAAGTCCGAACATATTAAAATAATAAGTTTGCTTATGTGGAGGTGAGTCACATTCCCATGGAAATTAATTTAAAAAGGCAAATTGTTGACTATGTATTGAGGGGTCCATTAATGCTTTGAAAAGTAAGTCAAACAAATCCAAAATCACATAATTTTAATGATAAAACATATATTGGCCGAACATAAGGATTATGGT
This sequence comes from Viscum album, assembly GCA_963277665.1. Taxonomy (NCBI): domain Eukaryota; kingdom Viridiplantae; phylum Streptophyta; class Magnoliopsida; order Santalales; family Viscaceae; genus Viscum; species Viscum album. Next base: position 1,887,489,202 of record OY728143.1, on the reverse strand, counting down.
ATTTTATTACATCACCATTGGGTCGTTATGATGTCATAAAACACATTATATATTTAGACGGTATTTAATTTTTACCCAAAAATTTGACTGTCACAGAAAATAAATAAAAATTCACCATTGGATAATTTCGAAATCTTGATTCCAGAAATGACATTTATTTTATCTAATTTTTTTTAAATATGTTAATTTTAAATTTTAAAATAATAACCAACATTTATCGAAAATTCACGGGTTTTGACAGAAATGGCTTTCAAACCTTAATAAAAAAAATTATTGCATTCATAATATTATAAGATCATTTATATTTAATAAAAATTAATTTAATAATATTATTATTATTTTATTAAAATATTATTTAATTCAAAAATCCCTTAATTTAATATAATAGATTTCTTGATTAGATAATAACTAAAAACACCATTTGTACTTTAAAAACTATTTACAATCTATCAAAAATGACTAGAAATTATATCCATTATTATATAAAAAAATAATGTACATGAACATAGTAATACTTATTTGTTACATAACCCCTTAAAACAGCCGCATAAGACCTAAGGGTAAGGTGTGGGATGGTGACAGACTCATGGGGTAGCTCGGATAACATCGCTCGAGTGATAATCTCTATCAACTTCCACTTTTCCCGTAGACGTTCCCGTTCGAGCTTGACATGGTGAAGCTCAACTTGGTCTTGGTCAAGGGCGAAGCCCAAGGATGCAACCTCTTTTCTAGGCTCTGAAAAATGGGCTTCTTATGGGGCAATTCTACAGGATTAGGCCATCGCTTCTTTTGACTGAGTAAATTGGATTTGTTAAGGTCATATATTTATACTAATCATGTGATCACTGTTCAGTGGCTATATTAACAATGGTCAAAATTCTTAACATAAAACCAAATTAGTTGACATCTTCTTAAAACATTTTTCATAAAGAGACATTTAACTGGATCAAGAGGGATTTTCCATTAATGAAACATTGGGTCGTTACATGATCTCTCTTGGTTGATTTAGTGTGGATTGTGTGGAGGGCTTACACATGGTTAGAAACCGAGATGATGCAAGGAGAATCAATGGGATGAATGGGTCTTATGCACTGAGATGACCCATGTGGATGATGTGACCCCACCATGATAAGGGTTAGGATATAGAGTAGATGGATGGGGATTACACATAGGAGGTACCTGATGTAGTGGAATGATCCCACTTTGATGTGGTGTCATGGGTAAGAATTGAAATGAATGATCGATGGTTGGATGATGTGGATGGGACGAATGGGATGGAACTGATGCGAATATGAAAATATTGGGCATGATCCTAGGGGATGTGTCCAACATATACTAGCTATCTGAGAATCAAATTTCATAATGTTTTTTTTGGGGTTGTTGGGGCTTATGAAATGTTATCAAACCAATCAAAATGGGACATGTGAATAGGTCTTACACATAGTTAGCTTCCTAGGTGTACCCAGAGGATATGTGACCCCGGGGTGGGGCATAATCCTCCTAAGATATAGTGGCTTGATGGAATGGTTGAGATCAGAATGGATGTGTTTGGACATTGAGAACCAAGAGGTACACCCCCATGAGGAGGGTGTCATAGTTTACCATTGTTTAGTATTGAACCTCATAGAGTATTCCTATGTGTCATGTTTAGAAGACAGGAATCAAAACACATGTAGTTTGGTTGTTCGAGGATTAAGTGATGAGATGGCCCATGAAGGTGGAAACTATGTCTTATTCTAGGAATGATTTTTGGTGAGTGGTTTCAAAATCACAAACAACCAGTATGACCACATGAGTCATGCTTGGAGTGAGAAATAGCAGGAAGTAGTAGACCAAACGACCTCCTCATGAAAGATGCATCAGTGAAGGATGAAGTGGTACCTACACATTGAATCAGCCTAGGGGATGAATATGAGGGCCTACTCTAGGAGGGATTCTCGAGTAGGTTATATTTTCTAATAAGGATTATGCAATTCTACTTTAAGAAGATCTCATTCTATGTCATACATACACAGAATACCCTATCATGTTGTGTCGGGGCTTACATAGAGACTACCTGAGGTGTACATGGGGAAAAAGACCAAAGGGAGAGAGGGGAGAGAGGGGATTGGTTGTCATCCCCTCTATTATCATGTTATGCTTTCCACTCATGTAAAAATCACAATTTAACATCATGTTTTGAGGGAATTAGAGATAAGTTGTTTATCATCTTGTGGCATGGATGATAAGGACTTTCTCCTCACCCCTAGGACATACATGAATGATGCCCATCCACACATGGTGAAGGGAAGGCACCGACAATGCAGAGAAACAATGGGTTGGTGGAGTGGTCAATTGTTGGTTCCATATTAGCATAGGTATACGGATAAGCAATAGATACTAGTGTACCTATAAGAAGAAGCCTTAAGTAGAGAAACACAACATGAGACACCACACGGGGGACTAGGAAATTACTACATGCAATATTGGAGGGATGCATAGAGTAGGTGCATGAAAGATATGGATGTTCAACAAAATAAGGGATCCAACATGGTTCATTGGGATAAAGACAACCCATGGAGTATATAATAATGGTTACATGAAAGATTATAGACTCGCATGAAAAAATGGCGGGGGCTGATCAGAAGATGTAATGTGAAAGGGAAAGTCTTGTGCACAAGAAGTGTCTTTTGAACATAATTTAATTAGGAAAAATAGGAAATGGGTGAGGGTTAAACCCTTTTGGACTAACCTTAAGGTGGAACCATGGGTTACCTATCCTATAAGATCATATACCGTGAATCTATGACTTGTGTGTAGTTATTAAAGGGGTCGTCTTGCATGCATGAGGGTGACAGTTCGACATCCAGGGAATTACCCCAAAAAGTTTGGGTTTCCCTTATATTTATAGGTGAAAATCAAAGTGGTGGTGTATAAGAAGGACATAACATAAGTGGCTGGTTGACATCGTATTGGGTGCATAAGAGTCTTGTGCACATTTTTACCTATTTGTGCACTAACCTCGAAACATCCACACTCTTTCCTTAGCTGTTTTCAGAAGACCGGGGTGAGATATTACATTTAATGTCACATTTGGCATGTATGTACCGTGAAACCATATTTCTATCTTCTGTACAAGTGTCCAAAATTATGTGAAACTCCCTTAGGGTTCTTGGGATTGTCCAATGTGTATAATTATGGCTTTATGTTGCTCAAATATTTATATATGTGGCCTCAAGAAAAATTTGTTTCCAACAGATGGTACCATTTTATGTGCATATGTATCCATGTGCCAAAATGAAATTTATGTGTATATATGGAATATATGTTAGATACATTGATAATTTTCAATTATTAATTATATCTACATTTTTATGATACATATTAATGTTATGATAAATTGGGTATGTATGATAATTATAGTAATGATGAATCTATATATAGAATCAGGTTGATGTGTTAAATTTTTTATAAATTGAATGGAGTAATGGAGAAATTAAATGGGAATAATTTTTCTCATCGTATTTAGTATATTTATTTATAAAGTAAGTAAATCTGATGTAAATTTGAATAGGGTGATAATTTGGGTAATAATAAATTAATGCATGAAGTAATCAATCAATTAGAAAGATTAATAATATATGTTGGTAATTGGATAATTAACGATATTAGATTATTATTATGACCATTTTAGTATAGTTTATAATAATATTGTTAAATGATTAAATAAAAAATAGTTACTTATAAAATAAAAATTAGAGGGAACCATGGAGGTAGATATTACTCGACTATGGAATGGTGTGATTCGTATCCATTATTGTTGTATTACAAGTACATCTTATTTCATGGTGAGTTGTTTAATTTACTAATACTTCTTTTTGTCTTCTTTCTTATATTACCCTATAATGTGGATGTTTATGAATTCATGTGCTCATTTTCTTGCTTTTTTTATGTATAATGGTTTGTGTCAATGGTTGTATATTTACTTTTTTTCATGCGTGTCTAAGTGTTTTGTTGACACTATACTTGCTAGTTGTAATGGATTGAAAAAAGTTCATGTATACTCCATTTGGGATATAGTGGATCATAGTTATCTATAGTATATATATATATATATATATAAATTTACATAGTTTTTAATGGACAGAGGTTCATTTTATGTATATATAAGTGAGTTTTAATGGTTCATGGTAATGAAACATGAATTTACCTATTGGTTATGATGGTGTAAGGTTTACATGTACACATAACCATTTTCTATACTTGATTGATGGTTTATGTAGAATATTAGTCTATAAGGGATTGAGGTTCAACATAAAGTCATAGATGATATGGATTAATTAGATGTAGGGATGTGATAATGTGGTTATATGGGGTCCATGGATGTAATGATGTGACAACATGGGATTCATGTATATTTTTATGTGACTTTATGGTTACATGGGATGCAAGGATGTGATGATGTGGCTTTATAGTGTGAAATTATATGATGATGTGGTTATATGGGGTGTGGGGATGCGATGAAGTAATGATCGGTGTGGGTTCATATCTAGGTTTTCCTACCAATTTTAATTATTAAATGGATGTTATATTAAAAGAAATTCTTAGTCATTGTTGATTATACATGATGGGATTTCTCTTTTAATATAAATAACTATAAATCAGGATTACCTAAGCTCACTTGTGATTTTTTTTGGGTTTAATATGATAAGATATCTATATAAGTTTATTTTGATAAAGAATAGGATGTGAGTATTACTTATTTATAAACTTTATCGACAACATTTTCTTGATTAGATGGTTTCTAAACATATCTATCCCGATATTATATTTATTTTGGATATAGAATTTCCTTCAAAAATGAGCGTACTGTTTATTCCTAATTTTATCACCACACTATAGTTTACATTGTTTCTATAAACATCTATCCCACTTTACATGTTTTAATTTACATTTTCTGATATATGAAATATAGTGGACATTTGAACTTTTTGAATCAATAAATAATTTAATTTGAGTCCAAGGTGGTTAATTAGTGGTCTATTCAATTCACATTGGGACTAATAGGGTAATTTTTCATGTTCTTAAGATCGATACCATTGTTTTTAGTGGAAAATATAAGGCCAATTATAGGCACACCTCAAGGGTTATTATCATCACCTCTTCTGACCACTGAGGGGTTTTATTGTGTGTGGTTTGTAAAACTTTATGTGATTCTATCCTTATTCCAAATTAACATAAATTCAATCTAGATCATTTGACCCAAAGAAAAAAAATAGGTATGTTAATCCCATATATGAAAAATAGTAGAGATAACAATGATCCCACAACACAATTAAAATTTCAATGTTCTATAAGAAATAATTTATGATTGAGGATCAACAACCATTAAAGGAAACACCACCAGAATTTAAAGAAGACTCTCTATAACCTATACATTAAAACAATCACTTATATTTTCACTAATCTTATCCAAAAATAGTGGTTCCCCTCCAAAATTAACTTCTATGAAAAATAAGAATAAGGTAAATTAATAGATGAGGGAAAAATGTATATTTCCATGATCTAAGACTTCGATTTGAATGAATTTAATAGTTAGAATCTCAATAGATGTGGTTTGGGAAGGGTGAGAGGCATAGAGAATGGTTAGGGTTTGAAAAAATAAACAAAAATATGAACTATGTAATCTAAGATATCTTGTTTATTGATGAGGTATGAATTTCCACATCACAGCATAGAAAATCATACTAGTCCTATGGTGTGTCTAGTCAAAGACCTTTTCTAAAATTCAATAATTTAAACATTATATTTCCAGGAATTTTAAAACCCTTGTAAAAATATTTTGACTGCCACCATGGGCATGCAGACAATATGGTCAATGGGTTTTTCCCCCTAAAATCCTTTCGTGATAAGAAATTATGGTGTAGTTCCAATAACATGGCCATTTCACTACACTACACCCAAAACCTTTTCGTGTTTGTATCTACACTACATAATTTAAAAAATATGTATCATTTATTTCCCTAAAAAATGGAATCCTCTAAAATTTATCTCTATTTTAGTTTCCAATAATCTATTTTACACTGGTGTAAACCTCATGTGAAATTCCATCAAAAATGGTTAGTCGGACAATTTCACTCATTTTCATATACTCCTAAACCATAAAAAATCAATGTAAATCTTTACCTTGTAGAAATACTTGTTGTTATGTAATAATTATTACTAAAAAACTCAAACCTCCATCCAAAACAGCCACCATGGGCATTTCACTAATTTTTGTTCCCCAAGATCCATAACAACAACTCCAATATGATAATACCTTTTAAAACACTGAGTAAAAATATCTTTCACCACAATCAATATTCCTAGTGAGATTAAAAATCTTCAACACCATTCCCACACCTATAAAGTGTTGATCCAATGAATGGATAGAAAATCATTTATAGCCTCCAAAAACCCATTGAAATCCATCATGCGACCTCCAAGCCCCTTGAAAACACAAGGGAAATGATTTGTAAATTCAGGTCAATATGTTAAATATCAATCAAACAATTATAATATTCAATAATTTAAAACCAACCCTGAATGAATTAATGGGGGTTCCAAATAACCATAATTTTATATAAGTTTCAAGAATCTCACTATAAAAAAACATATCCATCATATCATAAGGTATAGTATAAAACATGAAACATCAACAAAAATATTATAAAGAATTATGGTTCTTACAAATAATCTCAAAACATATCAACCAAATCACTAGAACAACTCATGATATTAAGAAATCCATTGTGAATATTTTTTTATGTACTCTCCATTATATTGTTATGCCTCAACAACACATGAACCAAGGGAATTACTAATCACATAGATTTTGTCTGAGTTTGATCGGATGAGGAGTTAATTAATGTTTAAAAATTAAAATGAATGTAATAATGAAATGAAATGATAAGTAAAATTATTTATTAAGAATAATGTAATAAAATAAATTTCAAGGAAAAATAATTAAAGTGTTCACATAATACTCAATATGAGTTCCCACATCTCCTCCCCTTAAGAATATTGAGAGAATTTTATTAATAACAATGATTTAATGGTAAAAATAATATCTACAAAGAGTGAATACACTATATGTTTAATGGGTTAAACAATAAAATCAATACAACACTAAAGTTTATGTTGAGAAATCATGAAACCATTGAACTCTCACTTTGGTGATAGTGAACACCAAATAAAAAGAGTTATACAGTGTGTTATATTAAGCACAAAACCATTACAACACACTCTCAATTATCTTGGAAATATTTAAAAAGAAAACTATTTAAAGGGTTAAAAATATAAGTGTGATAAATTTAGTATAAAAATATAAGCAAATATGATCTCAATTAAAGAAACATGTGTGTGAGAATTGTAAACACTAGTTTCCATGTATTTTGGGGGGTTTATTTATAGCATATAGAGGACCCTTGAAGGTACTAACGGTGTTCATAATCCAAAATATCCAGTGGTAGTTGAGAGAGTCTAAAGGTGTAATCCATAATGGCTATATTAATTTTCTTTAAAATTTCTTCCATCTAGCATATAGGCTCCACCGGTTAGTCGGTGGACTTGAAAACCATCTCAAGGTCTATCTGTAACCCATTGACTTATTGGTGAGGAACACAAAGCTAGATGTCGGGCCTGAAAGTACCAAGGATCTATTGGGAAAACCACCATTTGGTCAGTGTTCTTCCTCTAGTTGTCTACTGGAAACAAACAACATTCCCTTAAAGAATGTCCTTTCATACTCTTATTGCATCCTTTTTCGAGCAGGTTAATGACCTATAATAACACTAAAAAATGATAGTTAAAAGTAAATCATATGACAATTTTAGAAATCTAAATGGTGTTTGTGGTCATTAAAACACTAAGAAAACATGGGATATAACATGAAACACCTTCTCATATTGATCATGGATCTCATCCAATCACTCTATTAATGACATGTTATCCTTGATATCCAACCATCCACAGTCAATTACATAGTAGTCATCATGAATATACAATAAATTTTGGGACACATGTAAATCATTTCGGATCCTATGCAACCATGGTGGATGTGCCAATCGATACTCTACCATGCCAACATGTTTTAAAACCCTTAAAGGTCAGACAAGATTACACACATGGACAAAGAATCATTATCTCTAGCTAGTGGAAATGATAAATAACACATAATCTCTATACTCAAATTCAGAGGGTCTTTTACTACAATGAGAATTTTCATTCTAGCAGTCTTGCACCACCTTCATCAACCCCTAAACCATCTGGATATTCTTCACTATACTCTATATAAAGTCTGAAACAATGAAATTAACTCCCCAACCTTGGCCCAACACAATAGAGAATGACATGGATATCTATAAAAAGTGTTGAATGGAGAAACATTGATGGAATATTGATAAAAAAATTTTAAATGAAAACACAATAAAGGGAAATGCTTCACCCATGATCCATCAAAATCCAGAATACATGCTACTATCATATCCTCTGGCATCTAGATAGTCTGGTCTATCTTCCAAAGTGTATGGGGATGAAAAGTAGTATAAGTTATAATTAGAATCCCAATGAATTTTTTAAACATCTCAAGACTTGTGAGGTTGACCGTGTTCCCCATCTAGAGAGTACAGTCCTCAAGATCCCATGAATCTTCACCACTTCATCCATATACTACCTCACCATAATCTCTATACTACTAGATTCTTGAAACACTAAAAAATGAACCAAATTCATCAGTATAACAAAAATCATCTGAAAAAAAATCACATCCCCTTTGGGATCAGTGTAACCTAATGATGTAATCTATCAATAGTTCCTTCTACTCCCACTTGGGGGTATCCAAATGATCAAAAAAATACTCTAGGGTCATGATTCTTTAAATTATCCTACATATAAACCAAAACAGTGCAACATGAACTCTGATACATACCACTTTATTCATGTCTACCAATGATGCCTCATCAAGCCACAACACATCTTAGATACACCAAGATTCATTACAAAGGGATAGCGATAAAATTCAAAGAGAAATATCTAACACATCAAAAATCGAATAAAAATCACCCTCTAAAGCAATATCTTATCTTTACCATAATCTAGAAACCTTTGTAGTGTACCACTATCACCAAAAATATCTCACATCACCTAAAAATCTAATTCTCCCCACTGAGACTCCACTACCTGACACAAAAGTTTGAATCCACTGTCATTTGGCATAAACATCATCTTCCATCATTGTTCTCTACCCTAAGTTGCAAATCCACCTACTTCTGTATCACCCTCTAAGCATCATGGGGATCTCAAATTTCAATTCCTTGTGACTATATACTGATAAAATTCTCCAAAACAATTTCCTTTACTTAGGAATATGAGATCTAAAAATCAAAATCATAATAAAACTCCATCCACCTTAGCTAAAATAAATTTAAACCCTGATGAGTGAAATATAACATATACTTTGGTGGTTTGTGGAGACCAAAATGTACTCATTAATTTGGTAATACCATCAAAAAGATTAGAAAAATACCATTACTACCATCTCCAGATCATGGGTGGCATAGTTATGGGAATGAGGATTTAACATTGTGGACCCATAAGAGATCATTTTCCAATAGTGAATCAAGGAACATTCAAAACCCGTATGGGATGTGTAAAAAAATATCTCGATCATCACCCCTTGCTCTGCACAAATCACTCATTGATGTGGTAATAACACCGCATATTTAGAGAAAACATCAAAGAAATAGGATCTTGATCTTGGGTGGAATAGTTATTCTTAGGGGGTTTTAACTTCTTGGAACTATAAGATATCATTGTCCACTATTAAATCAGGACACATCCTAAACCCAAATGAGAAGTTTAAAAAAAACCTCAAACATTATCAACTACTACAAAATAGGCTTTTGAAAATGATAGAATATGCCTTTATCAATGCCCAAAAAGTGATAATTATTAATGTTCAGTTAAAATCCATAACCCTTTATCATCACTAGAAAATAATTATTAAAAGGCCCTTTTGACATGGCCAAAAACACTCATAAATCACACCCTTACTAGCACTTTGTTAGCACAATTAAATCACCCTTTTAGTTATGTTTTTATAGTATTGTTAAAGGGCCCCTTTAATAGTGATTTCATAGAACTGATAAAGGCCCCCATTAATAGTGCTAATAACCACTATTAAAGGGGGTAAATTTATAATTTTTTGGACATATATGAGCCCATCCCCTTTATCAGCAATTCCAAAACCCACTTAATAGTGCTCCACCCCACCCCTTTATCAGTGCCTTTAACCCCCCACCCTTTTATTAGTACCTTACAAATTTCTATCCACATGTGCACCCGCCAAAATTCGAACCCTACACCTATCCTTTGAAGAAGGAACACCTTTATAAGTACACCATGTTGTTTTCTTGTTTGTTTAATGATATTTAAGTTAATATATATATTTATTATTCATATATTAATATAATTATTTATAAAAACATTTATAAAATATATGTGTGTGTCATATATATATAATTATACTATATATTATATTCATTTACATATATTTAAATAAATAAATAAATAAATATATTTCTTAGTTATTTTCACACACATGTTTATATATAAACATTAATTGTATAGGTGTATATATACATATGAATGTATTTTTATAAGGTAAATTAAATGGATAAATTTTTACATCAAATAAAATTAATAATAAATATTTATTTTATATATTTAAAAATATATTTCTACATAAATATGTTGATATATGAATTTATATATGTAAGTTAATATAATAAATATTTGAAAATATACACATTTTTAATTTTAAATAAAACTAAATTATGAAAAATGATCAAATTTCAAACCCATATTATTAATATGAATGTAATCCCTGGGAATAAATTCCTTATCCTTTGAAAAAATTAAAAAGACCTTCAAAAACAAGGCTGAAATTCCATTGAATGTAACAAAAATTAGGGTACCCCAACTAAAAACTCAGTTATTGAGGTCTTATGGGAATTTTTGTCATATAAACCCATGACATGGGGTTCCATGTTGTCACTAGGGAATATATATCATCATTGGATTCGATTTGATATGTGGGAGAACCCAAACCGACATCTAGATAAAAAGTTATTCTTGTTAGATGTTATAGTTACTTTTTCAATGTATTTTAGATCATATATTATTTTTTTATTTTTTAATCCAATAATTGTTATTAAATGAATATTAATCGATAATAATTAAAAAATTATCGATTAAAAATATTTTTATAATTATTTTATAAGAAAATTTAACTAATATATTATATATTAATTGTCGATTCCTTTTTAGCATTATCTAAAACATATTTAACATATATATATATATTATATTTTATTAATGTAAATATATTTATATATAAATTTATTATTTGTGAAGAAATTTATATTTTTTGAAATATACCATTCAACAGATCTAGTAAAAAAGCACTGATAGGGGGTTTATCAGTGCTTCTAAAAAACTGATAATAACACCCATGAATGCTTTTTTACTTGCACTAATAAAGCCCCCATCCCCCTATGAGGATTATTTTACTAGCACTGATAAATCCCCCCTATCAACTATTTTTTAATATATCTGTTGAAGGGGGTCCATTATTAGTTCTTTTTTATGAGAACCGATAAGGGTCCCCTTTAACAATGCTAAAAAATCATTGTTGAAGACCCCATTTACCAGCTATTTTTATATCACTATAAAAAGGGGTCAGTAATAGTACTTTTAGATAGCACTATTGAAACCCTACCACTGGATAAAAATAGTTTTTAGTAACACTTTCTTCCCACAACCAAAGCATTTGGGCACTAATTAGAATCCCCTTAAAGTAGCCAAATATTTCCAGACACTAATCAGCCTAGATGAAAGACTATTCCTCCCAAGTAATATCTTTTAATGGGTCTGAAATTAATGTTAATTCAAACACAAAACTCTTATAATATCCCACATGACCAAAGGAATAATTGATAATTTCCTTGTTCTTGGGGATACACATGAAATAACTACCTCAACCTTTGGTAATTCCATGTACATATCTATCATGAAACAACATAACCATGTAATTTCACTCCTCTATAGATATATTATTCATGGATAGCTTCCCAAATATTAGATAGTGTTGAAAAACCCACATGAAAACAATAAGGTGTTTGACATCCTGTTCTTTTGACATTGTTTATATGATGATTTATTCGATGATAATAAGTATGATCATTTCCAGAAACTCAATGAATATAGATTCTATGATCCATATGAACGTATCTGGACTTTTCATTACATTGAATTTCATGTATATGAACTCAATGTGTATATTCCAACACTAGGTGTAAGTCATCAAGATATCATCATCCTTTACCCTCGTAGGGTGATATCCAGACAATAAATCGGCCTTCAGAACATAATTGGACCCTTTTGATAATAGAATATATCATCTATTTGTGGGAGAGGTTAACCGATATTGACCATCAATGGATTCAACTATCAAAATACCACACATAGCCTTAAAATATTATTTTCCATTTTACAGAGTAACAACATAGAACCATACGGGGATATATTTATTAAGATGAATCACTTCTTCAATAAGTCATCAATTTGGATAAATAACTAATATAGCTACATTGTTGTTAAACAATAATGATTCATCTATATTAGATATGTTCCCTAATATAACACTATCACAAACACAACATCTTAATGAGGTATTTGTGCCACAACATCATCTGAGAACACATCTAAGAACTCCTCGAAAACTTTTGAAACCTCTAATGCCGAAACATCCACTAAAAAAACCACAAAAATAGATAATAGAGTATATAAATGGTTGTTTCCATTCAGTAACCCTGCTCACCATGAACACCACTCACCATCCATAAATATTATAAAATGTTAATTTCCTCTAGAAGTAGTCCATAACTGAGAATATGGAATACAACTAATCTATTCCAATAATGAAATTATATGGTTATATATACAAAAAAATATTCACCCATCAAATTATGTTACCCCACCATCAGTATTGTCCCATGGAACACATTAAATAGCATATTTTGACCTCCAACTATGAAAGATAATAACTAAGGTATTAGATGTTTATCCACCTATAGTCCTAATTCATGGACCAAAGTGGGTGAAATAATGGAGTTTGAGGATCCATATTCAAGAAAGGAATAAAATATGGTAGGTAATAAACTTCTAATACCATGGGAAACCTCTTCTCCTTAAGTGTTGACACCTCCTCACCATGCAAATAACCATGAATAGATCTCATATCTCAATATAGATGACCTTCAGGATCAAAATATGGTTTAGGCCCTGAGGATGTGGACCAACATGAGGATAATATGCACCAGTTTTATCTCCCATAATCTAAGAATAATATTTTGACAAAGATACCAAAAAACACTAATAAACATGGTTTTTTATGGGGCTTTAAATGGACCTAACCACCAATAGTGAACAGTCCCCCTCAATTGGTTGGGTACTAGGACTATTATTGATCATAACCACCACAGATGTAACATGAAAATAGATATCCCTTGGAATTTTTTCTAAAACCATCAAACCTAGAAAATAATAATGTATATTACTAAAAATAACTCCCTACTAATCCAAACCTTTAGTTTCATGACAACCATGATTCCCTTCCAAAATCAATACTCCTCGAGAAGCTCCATTGACATCCTTCCAACAACACTCCTTCCTGAGAGTGCATCTTCTTAAATATCTATTCATTCTTTTGTACCTCCAAATATGTAGGAAGTATAAATGGGGTGACTATAAGTATTATAAATATATTTAAATACCCTTTAATATGTAATTCTCTAGATTCATCATAAGTAAATATATTAAGAGAAAAAATAGAATTATTCGATTCGTATTTGGATATCTAATTTGTCGGGATCCCTTGTTGAATAGAGAGTATCTCTTGATTATTTTCTAAATTAACAACTGATGATAAAGCCTCTGAATGTAACTCCTTATATAATTCATTCTAGGAAATAGTTTCCTCCTCCCACTACCCAAGAATCAATATTTTCAAATGACACATTTCCCATTGAATCTTTCTAATCTCCAATGAACCCAACACTTATCTTGAGCTCAAACCATAATAATCTTAATCTCATCCTCCTCTAGTTTGTTCCATGTATCCATATGGGAAACAATTTGATCATATATAGATATACTCTAACTGTATAAATCATACACTATCTTCTACCACAATTAATTATCCATAATTGGATTGATCTTCTGATGACTCACTAGATTAGACTATATTGAGCCTCCTCTCCCTAAACTACACATGGAGTAAAACCATGAGATATTTTTTAAAAGAAGGATAATGAGAAACCACAAGACTAATTTCATTTAATTTATTTAGATTCATTTATTTATCATCATTTATCATTCCCAACAACACTCTGTTGAATCACAAGCACTAACAAACATGTTTCATGTACTCTCCTTGGTCTCTTCCCTAAAATTAGCATAACGTCATGTGACATGTTTAAAAATCTTAAGATCCTTACATCAGATCACATGGGGTCCCTGGAAACCTATTTCCCTGAAATACTCTATAAAATACATTAAAAATTATTCATATATAACACTCATACCGTACTAACCAATTAAATCCTCAAAATTGCCTAACCCCAAGCTTCTTCCCATCTCTCAAATAGTAGGTTTGATTCTACTGTATCATAACCCACACACTTTCAAATATCTTATATTATAATTGGTTATTGAGAGTGACCCTTGAGTCTCTCTTCTAGTAGGACTTAGGTTGTAAATTAGAACCAAGTATATAAAACCTAAAATGGGGGGGGGGTATTACCCTCAATACAATTAACATGGTCAAGAGATAATTCATACAAACCATCAATAAATTCATAGATTAAAATAAAATAACCAACTTCCCATTATTAATGATAAGAAAAAGAAATAAGATTCATCAAAATAAAATATAAATGAGGGAAATCTTAAATAAACAACACCAAAACAACACAATCAAATAATATATCAATGTATAACATAGTCTCTAAAACCCTCATAGAAACATGAATACATATTTTATATATTTAGGGTTATCATTACATATATAATCAGTAGGATCATACACAAAGAATCCCTTACAGATTTGATAATATCTTACTAATTAATTAGTGAATAAAGAAAAGTACTAACATGAACCTAATTGTGTCCATTAACTATCCCAACCTCACCAAATATCACTCACCAAATAATTCATCCAAGGTCATAAAAAAATATCAATGAATATATATAGAGATTCCCTTCATCCAATTCCCCATTTATTTTATGATATAAATCCATAGTGTCAAATTTCATATGCTCTCATCCCATCAATATATACTACTTATCATGTATGATGCTATATTAAATGTGGATTAGGACACAACCCTACCTGCCCCATCCTCCCATAAGGATGAGTATCTTGTGTTGGAATCATTCAACATACATATATCACTTACCACAGCCTCGTCATTATCATTTGAATCATCATGGATCCAAATAAAAGATCATAACTAACGAAGTATGAAATCATGATCTTTAAGTACATAAAAAAAATTCTCTTATCCTACTATGGATGACTTCCACCATATATTATCATCTCACCACTATAAATGAGAAGAAATTATTCCATTGTCAATGGCCAGGCTCTACCACCAATTGTGCTGTCACTAAATACCACAATGAAAGGGAGTGTAGGGAAGTGGGGGAAATAATTCATTCATTGAATCAACAACCTAGATATTGGGAAAACAAACCTCAAAACATTTCCGTGTCATTATGTAGTACTTGTTTCATATGTTGTGTATATGTAAATATCATGAATGTATAAGGATATTATATAACACTCAATTCACAGCCAAAGGGTTCACTTCTAACTCTACTATTATAGACAATGACACTACCACAATATCCCATAACATCCTCCACCCACATATTCCAACACTAAATGAAACTCAACTCATGAATTACACAAACACACCACCCAAAATTCCTATTTTATAGTATTAAATTAAACATTCCCTAATTTTTAATTACCAAGGTTTGTTATTGATTAATTTTATTCTTTATGTATTGAAAAACCCCTCTCTTCATCACCCACATACCAAATTATTTCATTTATAATAATTTAATTTAATAATTTAGTACCACTTATGAATTTAATCCTTTTTATATTCAATTTTCAAACCATGCCATGTTAATTTCATCATCAAAAATACCATTCTATAGTTTCCAAGATATTATAGTCTCACTGCACAACACAACCACCCATATGCATTTCCATTACAATGACACATCTCATGCCAAACTATTTCCACAACACTCTCATAAAATCACAATGGCCACCAACCAATAACCACAACCATCACTTGACTTATCCTAATCCAACAAAGAATAACCCCATGAACCATCAGATTCTACACTCAGTATGTCATTTCCATTACAAAAAATCCATTTAGATCTATACATACATCGGAATAAAAAATTACAATATGGAATGAAACTGGTTTCAATCTCACACAAACATCAAAGACAAAGTTTGTCTCTAAATGGGGCTTACAAACTATTTCATCATCTCTAGCATGGGGGGTTTAAACCAAATTTTCATATTCACAGACAACCTAATTTTATCCATATATTAATTCTTAACATTTTATGAGTGATGAGTTCTAAAAATCAAATATACCAAGGGATCCTAATTCCATAATAGCAATATCACACATATGGATCAACAATAATAATGATTTTTAATAGTATTATCATGTTTGCTTAATTTCATAAGTCAAAACACCAATCATGTAAACACATTTGATTTTATCCCCCTTACAATTTAACATCATTTTAATCAAGTTAATTATATTGGTAATCCAATTTATATTATCCCCCAAATGAAAAACATAGGTATTCTAACCCAAAGAAAATAACAAATAAAGAAAGAAAAAAGGACCTCTATCTCAATTAGAAGTAAAATTTTCTCGACAAAGGAAGGTATAATTGATGATTAACCACAATTGAAGGAAACAATACCAAAACTGAATAAATAGTCAAAAAAATACATAATAAAAACAATTTATCTTTTCTCAAATATATACCAAAAATAGAGCCTCTTTTCCAAAATAAACATCTAGGAAGAAGAAGAAGGAGAATGAGAACAAACATAAGAGGGAAATAATGACATTAACTGGATCTAATGGATATATGTTAATGATCCACATAGTTATGCTCTCATGATATTTGGTATAGAAGTGGTGAAGGGCATAGGGTTTGGATAAGGTGTAACGCCCCGACCCCAGCTACCCAGAGTCGGTGCATTACTTCATAACATTGGCATGATCACAAGAAAGATCAAATCTCGAAAGACCGATTGGTTTAGTAGCCTTGGAAACACTAGATATAATCATAAATTTTTACATTACATTTCAAAGTGAAAAACTACTACAATAACAAAGTCTTCATATCCACACTATTAACCCCTCATAATATCCCTGCAAGTCATTCATAATTTACTTCTTCACTTCCTGGGAAAAATAAAACATAGAAAAGGGGTGAGCTCAAATGCCCAGTAAGGATAACAATATAGCGGAAACTTTCATAAATAAGAATAAACATTTAAGGCAATGTATAACTAAAACAAAAGCCTTTTAAATACGAACTTTCAACATGGTATGGCATAAATAAAATGAAATAATGCCATTTACTTATTCACATGGATATTCTACTAAATGAATAATCACATGCAAAAATCAATAACCACTTTCATAATGTTGGAATGCATAATGCCAGACTATCATAACCACATAGCCAAGGCCTCGTGCCAAGACTACAAATAAGATTTTGTCAAGGCCTTGTGCCAAGACACTAGTTTGTCTCATGAGACCTACCGATGCATCGAGGAGCTATAGCGGGCTCCACCCGTCACTTATTAAGTCCAATGCATTCCCATATGAAAAGGTTTAAACATAACATAAACATTCGTATTAAAACTAGCATACGAAATGTTAATACTTTCACAATAAACTATGAATGGTATAAAAATAGCACATCCACAGTCAAACATATCACAAAACCTTCAATACAATATAGAAGTTTTGTATCATAATAAATCAACTTCAAATAATCTTAAAATCCATCAAAGGATGTTGACATAGATGAAATCAAAATTCTTTTTAAAGAAATATCTCCTTTTATTTTGAAATAATTTAAGATCCATATAAAATAAAACATTTTCTTTGAAAATATTCTTATAAGATTGTAAGGAAAGCTTTGAAGATTTTATAACGGCGTAAAATAACTGCACCCGCCGTATAAGTTAAAAAAAACATTCTTACCTCAATTCTGTCGAAAAGGTTAAAAAGGACCTTGTTTTGAAAACGACGGAAAGATTCCTTTATAAACCTCTTATAAAAAGTCAAAAAAAGGTATAAATGACTTTAACCCATATTCTTGTAAATAGTAAAAATGTTTTGAAATACATTTTTAAGAAACATGGATGTGGATGATAAAGAGATCCCAGTAGATTATTACATATAAACAACCTCGGATAATGAAGAGATTGTGAAATAACCCTTACCTTATACTTTTCCTTGGTTGGGGTAGGTTAACCTCCTGTATAATGGTGAAATAATTTTTATTAAATTATACAAGAATCATATATATTAATATGATATCATATATGATCTTTTAATATTGATTTGATAATAATATCTTAGTATTATCGCCGTTTCGGGTGTTAACTTACTCATTTTCTTTATATGTTTTGTTACATAAGTCATGTTTGTTGTATCTTATTCAAATCAAGAATGATATCAAGTCCTTAAACATCATTTTTAAATAATTAAATGATAATTATACTTGAATGGATACGATGGAGAATGAATCTCATCGCGTTCGTGGAGACGGTAGTCCGTACGTACGCACAAGCGACAATATCATTCTTTTGATATTAAAATAATATATAAATGAATGGTATATCATATATACAGAATCATTAACATGTTATATTTATTATTTACATGAGTTACACATCATTATTATACCCATCCAAATAATATTATATTGAATAACAATTACACCACGACGTGGAGACGGTAAGCCGTACGTACGCACGTATGGTGACATGTTATTCAAAGGGTGGATAGAATACTGAATATGGTTGTACCATACTTATAATAACATCACAGTATATGTGAGATACTGGAGTTATTATTTTAGAATGGTAAGAACAAAGGAAGAAGAAGTGGAAGAAGAAATGAACTTAGAAAAGAGTGGTGAAATCATTACCTCTTCTTCGGGTTCTTCCTTTTGATTTGATCAAAAGGGCTCCTTAGGTTGGCTTTCTGATCAAACTAAGGCCTCTAGGTTGTAGTGAGGGATGTTGGGAGAGTATTTGGGCAGAGTTTGGACGATCCAAGAGGCTTTAGAGGTGTGAACAATTGAGAAGGAGGACTGCCCTTTTATAAGAGGGGTGAGGGGCACCTTTGGAAAAACTAGAAATATTAATTTATAATAAATTCATATTCGATTTCTAATGGCTCCAAAGTTGACTATTCAAAGGTTAAGGTGGGGATAGGTCGAAAACCACGCAACCAATAGAATTTATACAGGTTTGGGTACTTATATTAACCTTATCTCTAAGTATTAACTCTAAGTTAATTAGTTTCACTTTTACAATGTCTCTTTGTATTTTTATATAATATGGTTAATAAACTTACTATATACATCCAAGCGACCCCCAAGCGGTCCATTAATGATTAAACTATCATAATATAAGTCTCTTGGACGAACCTTAGATTTTTAGGAATTTAATATCAATTAATAATATAATATTTGTTTTAAGAACTCTTTTATGTCAATTTTGACACTATTCAATAGTTGATTTTTTTGAAACTCCTAACAGATTTATTACTTCTAAAAAAGTCAATTAAATCAATCCTAATATATCATATTATCATATAAAATTAGTTTAATTCATTAAAAGTTTCATATTATAATTATTTGGGTATTTATAATATCAATTATTTTAATTTTTCACTATTATAGTAATTACTGCATCATCATTGTGTCATAAATAAAATAAGTTATTTAATGTGTAAAAATTTTAAATAAAATATCATTATGTAGGAAATCTTTTTAGCTTTATAATGAATATTTATAATCTAAAATCCAACATATATAACCCTATGTAAAAATTGTTGTTCTAAAAGATATATGCTTGTGTCATTTTTGTATTCATTTTAACTAAATTAAAATAAAGTGTCATTATCACTTACAAGTGGATCCATGGGGTCCCAAAATAGACCCAAAGATTCTCATGGTCGACCATGTATCAACCAATAGGGTTTCGACACGTTTTAGGGTAATTTAGTATTATTATAATATTATTTTTTAACCCTTATTTACCGGATTTACCCTTAACCATGGTAAATAAAATATTTACCGCAGTAATTATTCAAAATGTCTAAAAATAAAAGTTACCTATTTACACAATTTGAACATCCTGATTCCAAATATGGAATCCATTTTTCTAAATTCAAAACACAGAAGTGGCAGAAATTAATTTAAAATTAATTCCCGCTGTCAAAACAAAAAGCGTGTTTTTAAGAGATAATAACTATCAAAAGATTGACACTTGTTTATGTTCGGTTTAATTGTAAAATTATGTCCAATGACCAACATTATATTAAATGGTAAAAATATATTCTAAATATACTTTAAAACTACTAAAATTCATAATTTATCACTATTAATTATTTTGATTAAAAAAGTTGTTTTTAGTTATTTTCACTATTCATCAAAATATGAAAGTTATCCGAAAAGTACCAAAATTTCACCTTAGGCTAAATTCGATATTCCGAGTCCAAAAATGAAGTCCTTTTTCAAATATTAAATATATATAATTTCAAAAATTAGGTATTACTATTCACAACGGCTAGTTTAATTAGTTGTGGTGTGTGTTAGAACTCGAGGTTGCGTACAACACACGCTATCGCATTATTCAAAGGGAAACGTACCGTAGAAGCTTGTGGTGTTACATTCTCCCCTCCTTCAAATAATTGCGTCCTTGCAATTTCTAGGGTATTACTGCATAAAAAGACTCGGGTGGTAGTGTATCGTGCAATCATAATCCTTTAGTAATTCAAGCCATCTCCTTTGCCTCATGTTGAGTTCTTTTTGTGAGAAAATATACTTCAAACTCTTGTGATCAGTATAAATCTCACATTTTTCACCATAGAGGTAGTGCCTCCATATCTTCAAAGCAAAGATCACAGCTGCTAACTCAAGATCATGAGTAGGATAGTTTTGTTCATGAATTTTCAACTGTCGTGATGCATAGGCAATAACTCTATCATTCTGCATAAGGACACAGCCAAGTCCTTTCTTTGATGCATCACTATAAATAACGAACCCATCATTCCCCGATGGTAGAGTCAATATAGGAGCATTGACTAATCTTCTCTTCAGTTCTTCGAAACATTCTTCACACTCCTTTGTCCAAACAAATTTAACCCCTTTACGTGTGAGCTTCGTTAATGGGTTAGCCAATCGGGCAAAATTCTGGACGAAACGTCGATAATAACCTACCAAACCAATAAAACTACGTACCTTAGTTATACTCGTAGGTGCTGGCCATTCTTGGATTGCCTTGGTCTTAGAAGGATCAACAGAGATTCCATCTTTAGAGACAATATGTCCAAGAAAAGAAATCTCCTGAAGCCAGAATTCACACTTGCTAAACTTTCCATATAATTCATGCCTCCTCAGAGTCTTCAAGATAATGCGCAAGTGATTTTCATGATCTTTGTAGGTTTTGGAGTATACCAAGATATCATCAATAAATACCACCACAAATTCATCGAGATACTCCTTGAAAACTCTATTCATCAGATCCATGAATACAGAGGGTGCATTAGTCAATCCAAACGGCATTACAGTAAACTCGTAATGCCCGTACCTGGTTCGAAATGCTGTTTTCGGAATGTCTTCCTTCTTTACACACAACTGATGGTATCCAGATCGAAGGTCAATCTTTGAAAAGTATTGAGCTCCATGCAGTTGGTCAAATAAATCATCAATACGAGGTAGGGGATACTTGTTCTTTATCGTTATAGCATTGATCTCCCTGTAATCGATACATAACCTCATAGATCCATCTTTCTTTTTAACAAAAAGAACAGGGGCTCCCCATGGAGAAACACTAGGGCGAATAAATCCTTTATTACTCAATTCCTCTAGTTGTTTCTTTAGTTCGACTAGCTCTACAGTGGCCATTCTGTAAGGGGTCTTCGATATAGGCCTTGATCCAGGAATCAAATCAATAGAAAACTCAACTTCTCGTTCTGGAGGATGTCCAGGTAAATCTTCCGGAAATACATCTATAAATTCTTTCACAATAGGTACATCCTCTATTTGAACATTCCTTTCCTCACCGACAGTTATTTCATTCTCTTCCTCCCCGATAATTGAATTAAGTTGAGCTACAGGGGGTGGATCTAAATAAGAATTAGGTGGTGACGATTCTGCTCTAAAAATAAGGTGCTCCTTATCATTATCATCAAGAATCGTAACCTCTTTCTTCTTACAATAAATCTTTGCATCATAGTCCGAAAGCCAGTCCATACCGAGGATTATATCAAACTCAATCATAGGTATGACGATGAAATCAGCATATAAAGAAAATTTATGTGCTCTAATGGGGACTGATTCACAAAACTTTGTTGCAACGATACTTCCCTTAGGAGTTTTAACTGACAACTCCCTTATTAAATCAAATTGGAAATATCTAATTTTCTTAGCAAACTGGGTAGATATGAAACAATGCGATGATCCAGAATCAAATAATGCATTTGCTAAACTTGAGGAAACCATTAAATTACCTGCCACCACGTCTTTCGGAGCTTCTACCTCAGCAGTAGTGATAGCATAAGCCTGGCCTTGATCCCTTGTCCTTTTCTGAGGTAAGTTCTCCTGACACTTAGGACATGCATTTGCATAATGCCCCATCTCCCTGCAATTATAGCACTGAACGTTGGTAGCTTCCTTCTTCCCCTTGCAATCATGAGCTTGGTGGCCTTTTTCACCACACTTGTAACAGACTCCCATTCCCTTCAGGCAAGCACCGGGGTGTTTCTTCCCGCACTTACCACAAGATGGATATTCAACCTTTCCCTTCTTCCCCTTATTTCCATTCCCAGATTGATCAGCAGGTCTCTTCTTCTCTTTCTTTGCTTTAAAGTCATAAGACTTAGAGAATTCCTTTTCGGTCTTGATAGCACATGAGACAATGTCTTCGTAAGATGAAAAGGATTGTGAGACTAATGCTCGACGGAGAAATGGTTTTAACCCATCAAAGAAACGATCAATCTTACTTCTTGGGTTGCGAATATAATCACCAGCGTACCTCGCTAACCTTGTAATGTTAGCCTCATACTTTGTGACATTCTCATCCTCCTTTTGTCTCAGACTCAGAAATTGTCTTTCCATATCTGCTCGATGGTCGCGAGGAAAGTATTTTTCTAAAAACAGATCTTTGAACTCCCTCCATTCCATGTTTGATACTTCATCATCTTCCTTCATGTTTTGAATCAATGACCACCATTGATCAGCATCTCCAGTGAGGCGGTAAACTGCCATGGTAACTTTTTCCCTTTCACTACTCCCCAAAGCCTGAAATATTTTCTCTAGGGAAAATATCAATTGCTCAGCTACTAAGGGATTTGTACTCCCATTGAACGTTGGTGGTTGTTGTCTCATGAATCGATCTAACATTGATCCTCCACGCTGCGGATCAGGGTGCTCCATACGGGTAAGGTTATTATTCATAACCTGAGTAAGTTGTCCCAGTACGGTGATTAGCTGATCAGCACCAGTTGCATCACCAGCCCCACTATAATTATCTTGAGCAGGAGGGCAATCCCTACATGGAGTGCGTGCATTGATACGGTTTCCATTTCTTCCACTAGGCGCCATTTCTAAAAAATGGCATAAACTAGATCAGTTTATGCATCAAAATACATAATCCCATACTTATAAAACACTAAACATAAATTGAACTATCTATGGATATAATCCATAATCATAAATATGTTTTCTTTGAGGAAGTATATACTCATAAACCCTTCAAAATGATTTGTAAAGAAAGTGAGAGTTATCCTAAGCATATCCCCCAGGAGTGTCGTAACCAAGAGTGCAGCAAGGCCCGTTGTCGTGCACCAGTTCCCGTTCGAGTCTAGCTCAAAGCGGTGTTTTCGGGCTTTACCCCTAGGTACATCTGTGCCAGAGCCGCCTCTACCTGCTCGTATCCAGACAGGGATGTATTGCTCGGAAAACTCACAAAATCTCTACAATACCAAAATTCTAGGAAGTTCTTCTATACTAATCCTTAAAGTTCATCTTAGGTCTACGTTCTCTAATCAGAGTTTATCTAAATCTAGCTTCCAAGGTTTGTACTAAACTTCCTCTGATACCAACTGTAACGCCCCGACCCCAGCTACCCAGAGTCGGTGCATTACTTCATAACATTGGCATGATCACAAGAAAGATCAAATCTCGAAAGACCGATTGGTTTAGTAGCCTTGGAAACACTAGATATAATCATAAATTTTTACATTACATTTCAAAGTGAAAAACTACTACAATAACAAAGTCTTCATATCCACACTATTAACCCCTCATAATATCCCTGCAAGTCATTCATAATTTACTTCTTCACTTCCTGGGAAAAATAAAACATAGAAAAGGGGTGAGCTCAAATGCCCAGTAAGGATAACAATATAGCGGAAACTTTCATAAATAAGAATAAACATTTAAGGCAATGTATAACTAAAACAAAAGCCTTTTAAATACGAACTTTCAACATGGTATGACATAAATAAAATGAAATAATGCCATTTACTTATTCACATGGATATTCTACTAAATGAATAATCACATGCAAAAATCAATAACCACTTTCATAATGTTGGAATGCATAATGCCAGACTATCATAACCACATAGCCAAGGCCTCGTGCCAAGACTACAAATAAGATTTTGTCAAGGCCTTGTGCCAAGACACTAGTTTGTCTCATGAGACCTACCGATGCATCGAGGAGCTATAGCGGGCTCCACCCGTCACTTATTAAGTCCAATGCATTCCCATATGAAAAGGTTTAAACATAACATAAACATTCGTATTAAAACTAGCATACGAAATGTTAATACTTTCACAATAAACTATGAATGGTATAAAAATAGCACATCCACAGTCAAACATATCACAAAACCTTCAATACAATATAGAAGTTTTGTATCATAATAAATCAACTTCAAATAATCTTAAAATCCATCAAAGGATGTTGACATAGATGAAATCAAAATTCTTTTTAAAGAAATATCTCCTTTTATTTTGAAATCATTTAAGATCCATATATAATAAAACATTTTCTTTGAAAATATTCTTATAAGATTGTAAGGAAAGCTTTGAAGATTTTATAACGGCGTAAAATAATCGCACCCGCCGTATAAGTTAAAAAAAACATTCTTACCTCAATTCTGTCGAAAAGGTTAAAAAGAACCTTGTTTTGAAAACGACGGAAAGATTCCTTTATAAAACTCTTATAAAAAGTCAAAAAAAGGTATAAATGACTTTAACCCATATTCTTGTAAATAGTAAAAATGTTTTGAAATACATTTTTAAGAAACATGGATGTGGATGATAAAGAGATCCCAGTAGATTATTACATATAAACAACCTCGGATAATGAAGAGATTGTGAAATAACCCTTACCTTGTACTTTTCCTTGGTTGGGGTAGGTTAACCTCCTGTATAATGGTGAAATAATTTTTATTAAATTATACAAGAATCATATATATTAATATGATATCATATATGATCTTTTAATATTGATTTGATAATAATATCTTAGTATTATCGCCGTTTCGGGTGTTAACTTACTCATTTTCTTTATATGTTTTGTTACATAAGTCATGTTTGTTGTATCTTATTCATATCAAGAATGATATCAAGTCCTTAAACATCATTTTTAAATAATTAAATGATAATTATACTTGAATGGATACGATGGAGAATGAATCTCATCGCGTTCGTGGAGACGGTAGTCCGTACGTACGCACGAGCGACAATATCATTCTTTTGATATTAAAATAATATATATATGAATGGTATATCATATATACAGAATCATTAACATGTTATATTTATTATTTACATGAGTTACACATCATTATTATACCCATCCAAATAATATTATATTGAATAACAATTACACCACGACGTGGAGACGGTAAGCCGTACGTACGCACGTATGGTGACATGTTATTCAAAGGGTGGATAGAATACTGAATATGGTTGTACCATACTTATAATAACATCACAGTATATGTGAGATAGTGGAGTTATTATTTTAGAATGGTAAGAACAAAGGAAGAAGAAGTGGAAGAAGAAATGAACTTAGAAAAGGGTGGTGAAATCATTACCTCTTCTTCGGGTTCTTCCTTTTGATTTGATCAAAAGGGCTCCTTAGGTTGGCTTTCTGATCAAACTAAGGCCTCTAGGTTGTAGTGAGGGATGTTGGGAGAGTATTTGGGCAGAGTTTGGACGAGACAAGAGGCTTTAGAGGTGTGAATAAATGAGAAGGAGGAGTGCCCTTTTATAAGAGGGGTGAGGGGCACCTTTGGAAAAGCTAGAAATATTAATTTATAATAAATTCATATTCGATTTCTAATGGCTCCAAAGTTGACTATTCAAAGGTTAAGGTGGGGATAGGTCGAAAACCACTCAACCAATAGAATTTATACAGGTTTGGGTACTTATATTAACCTTATCTCTAAGTATTAACTCTAAGTTAATTAGTTTCACTTTTACAATGTCTCTTTGTATTTTTATATAATATGGTTAATAAACTTACTATATACATCCAAGCGACCCCCAAGCGGTCCATTAATGATTAACCTATCATAATATAAGTCTCTTGGACGAGCCTTAGATTTTTAGGAATTTAATATCAATTAATAATATAATATTTGTTTTAAGAACTCTTTTATGTCAATTTTGACACTATTCAATAGTTGATTTTTTTTGAAACTCCTAACAGATTGATTACTTCGAACAAAGTCAATTAAATCAATCCTAATATATCATATTATCATATAAAATTATTTTAATTCATTAAAAGTTTCATATTATAATTATTTGGGTATTTATAATATCAATTATTTTAATTTTTCACTATTATAGTAATTACTGCATCATCATTGTGTCATAAATAAAATAAATTATTTAATGTCTAAAAATTTTAAATAAAATATCATTATGTAGGAAATCTTTTTAGCTTTCTAATGAATATTTATAATCTAAAATCCAACATATATAACCCTATGTAAAAATTGTTGTTCTAAAAGATATATGCTTGTGTCATTTTTGTATTCATTTTAACTAAATTAAAATAAAGTGTCATTATCACTTACAAGTGGATCCATGGGGTCCCAAAATAGACCCAAAGATGCCCATGGTCTACCATGTATCAACCAATAGGGTTACGACACGTTTTAGGGTAATTTAGTATTATTATAATATTATTTTTTAACCCTTATTTACCGGATTTACCCTTAACCATGGTAAATAAAATATTTACCGCAGTAATTATTCAAAATGTCTAAAAATAAAAGTTACCTATTTACACAATTTGAACATCCTGATTCCAAATATGGAATCCATTTTTCTAAATTCAAAACACAGAAGTGGCAGAAATTAATTTAAAATTAATTCCCGCTGTCAAAACAAAAAGCGTGTTTTTAAGAGATAATAACTATCAAAAGATTGACACTTGTTTATGTTCAGTTTAATTGTAAAATTATGTCCAATGACCAACATTATATTAAATGGTAAAAATATATTCTAAATATACTTTAAAACTACTAAAATTCATAATTTATCACTATTAATTATTTTGATTAAAAAAGTTGTTTTTAGTTATTTTCACTATTCAGCAAAATATGAAAGTTATCCGAAAAGTACCAAAATTTCACCTTAGGCTAAATTCGATATTCCGAGTCCAAAAATGAAGTCCTTTTTCAAATATAAAATATATATAATTTCAAAAATTAGGTATTACTATTCACAACGGCTAGTTTAATTAGTTGTGGTGTGTGTTAGAACTCGAGGTTGCGTACAACACACGCTATCGCATTATTCAAAGGGAAACGTACCGTAGAAGCTTGTGGTGTTACATAAGGTTTGACAGAAAAAATATGAACTATAGAATATTAGAAGTCATATTTATATAGGAGGTTAAAAATCATCCCAACATGGCATCAAAATCATAGTATGCTTGTGGATTATTTATCAAAGTGAAGATTTTGAATTTAAGCATTTGAACCCCTAATTTACACTAGTTTAAAAACCCATGTTGATCTATTTTGACCACAAAGATGACCTCAATCAAGGTGTGGTTTTGTTCATCTTGGCCTCAGATTACCACCACGACCAACCACTATGGAATAGTGTCATGTGCCTCATAGTTTTACCTCAACATGGTTAGGATTATGATGTGATGGTCTCCACACAAATCATTTTTGAAAGAATGTCTCATTAAGATCTACTACAATATAACCTCCCCATACTGGTCACCCTGAGTAATTTTATCCACATCTGTTTCACACGGGTGGACACCCCATGTGAAATGACCTCCAAAATGGATTGTTAAGAAATTTCACTCATCATTCTGAACTCCAACACCAAACATCCAACTCTATAGTTAATCATAACATTACATGAGGCTTACCTTTATAAAAATATAAAAACTCCCTACAAAACGTCCACCATGGGAATTTTACTCATCATGGTTCCCAAAGTTCCACATGAACAACACCAAAATTCTCACCCCATTCAAGTCCCTCGGCCAAACAAGATATCCCCACACTCAATATTGGTAGAAATATTCAATGATTCCAACACAACACCCTCCCAAATTATGTGGTATAAAGCCCCAAAATATAATAGAATAGATTCAGTGGTTACTTTATTACATTGGAATTAGATATAAGGAATCATATCCCAAAGGATTGAATAGTTTAGAAGTCATGGTAAACTAGATAGATACTTTAATTTCACTTTAATTTGGAAAAAAATAATTTTTTTTAAGAAAACCATTATTCTCCTATATTATCCCAGCATATTGGTCATAATATGCTTCCTAGAATATTTGGGAAAATAAAGATAATGAAAAGGTGGATAAAATATGATTGGTGAGGATATGTATACAGTGATAAATGTGATTAAATAAGTAATAATTAATATTATAAGGTAAATAACATACACACATTCCATTTAATCAATTACTAGAACCTAATACAGTAGGATTAAATGATGGTATAAAATTTATATAAATATAATCACAAGATCTTGAAACATATCCATTGATATTATAACTAATCATATAATCACATTTAATATCACTAACTGAATTCATAATGATGTAATGCATAATTTCATATATCTAAAACAAATCATCCATGCCTCACCTAAAAAATAAACATAAATGGGTAATGTCTTGGCCATAACCCAAACTAGTTTTCCATAAGAGACCTACCGATTCATCGAGGGAAAATAGTGGGACCAACCCATCAGATACTAATTCCAATGAATTAAACATATGAAATTAGTGGATCATAATTAAAATAATATTCATATTAAAAAACTATAATACAAATATGTAACGATTATTATAATTAATAAACATGATCATAACCCATCTAGAGTAATTTGAAGGGTATCAAACTGGAACAATCCTCAATCGAACTGGTCATAAAATATCCAAATAAATATATTGGACGGTATCATTTGAAAATATCCCCGATGAGTCATAATTAGAATAATGGTATTTATTTTTACGAATATAAATTCATAAATATATTATTAAAAACATTTTTGTGGAAGATATCCTTTTCACATTGAAATACATTTTTGAATGAAACTATTTAAATTGGAAGGAAACATTTTATTTGAAAATAACCTTGTAAACATATAAAGTAATCCTTAGATAATAATGTTTTAAAGATAATAGGAAAATATTATTTTGTTTTATAAGTTAAAATATGTTTTTCTCATTTTCTTTTTCAAGAAATTCATAATGTGCCGTGTTTGAAAATGATAAGAGAATTTATTTTAAAACAAGTTATATGAAAAAAAACATGGTTAAAAATAAAAATAAACAAATTTAAAAGAATTTTATAAAAAAATTTGAAAACAACTTTTTGAAAACAATGACATTGAAGAGAAATATTCCCCATTGGATACTTAAACATAAACAATCTTAGATAATGAAGGGGTTTGAAATAAACCCTTACCAATGTGGTATTTTTTGAATCACAATCCCTATGAAAGAAATAAATTCAATTGAAATGTAAAATACCATTATAAAAAATAGATTCATGATATAATATATCAAATAGGAATTATATACACTATAAACAATAAATAAGTCGTGAATGTGCTATATATCTCATAGAAGTAAAAGGTATACGAGAATCTCATACCATGTTAGTAGCATTTTAATCAAACGCCCCATGAAAAAATAACATCAAATGAAACATCAAATACAAGTATTTAAAATATATTCATGATATATAATATCAATGAGACATTATATACAGCACATAAAGTAAATATGTGGTGAATATGACATATGCATCAAATAAGTAAAAGTGAGATGAGAAACACTTCCCACTTTTGTATCATTTAAATCGTATGCCTGTGAAATAAATAACATTAATTACCATAAATAAATAAATATTCATGATATAATATATCATATAGGTAATATATGCACCCCCTAAAATAAATAATTGGTGAATATGGGGTAGGTCTCACATAAGTAATTGTGAGAGAAGAAACCCTAACCTCAAGTTCAATTTCAATTGTACATGTATAAAACTCATATATAATATATAATGATTAAATAAACATAAATATATATATATATATTACACAAAAATACTAATATATATCATACCGAATAATATTTACTTATAATATTTTATCACACATTTATTGTCAATTCACTATTAAAATAACTATTTTATGTGGTAACTCCTTCGCTTTTCATGTATGTTTTGATTCGATAGTTACATTCATTATAATTTTATCATATTTCTATCTTATAAATAATATTATTAATTTTTTAAATATAATATATATTAAACATATTGATATCATAATCCATCCATAAATATAGAGATAAAAAAATGAATTACAACATTAATGGAGATGGTAGGTCGTACGTATGTAAGAAAGTTGTTTTCACTTTTTAATAAATAGAATGAAATAATGGAATGGAATAATTAACTTTTAAAGAATAATTTTTATGTAATATATATCATTTCTTTCATATTTATAACCATCCAAGTAAAGTGGTGATGAAAAAGAAATTACTCCACTATGTGGAGACGGTAATCCCTACATACGAAGGAGTGATGTTTTCAATTTTCATAGGATTGAAAAGTGATAGAATATTATTTTACCATATTAATAATAACATATAATTATATTTATTATACATGATTTATATTTTTATGTCATGACCCATCCCAGTGGGGCTCGTGTCGTGACTCCCCAAGCCCGCCTCCAATAGGCCAGGGGCTGGTGACTAGCACCGAGTAGGCATATTACTAACATGGGAGGCATTTCCAATGTACCTATACACACACACACATCTCTAAGACCACAAATGATGAAATGTAAAACCCTCTAAGGAAAAAGAATGCATGCATACAACTAAACCCAACCAACAGAGTACGACGAAAGGTAGAGTACTGTAAAAGTAAACTAGGCCAAAAGTACAAGACCACCAAAAAGAAAAACAAAAAAGAATATGAAAATTGCAAAGTCCAACCTATAAGCACAAAATGTACTGGGACTGCTACTCGTATCTGTAAGAACACCTCAGCCTGTAGGGAACATAGAAAGCTCGGTCATGTCCTGGTCTTCCCTAGACTCTGTCAAAAGGATGCTCGTCTGCACAAGACACCAGACGTGGGAGCAAAGACCGTGCAGGGGTGTATATAACAATACTCAGTATAGGATCCTGCAAACCACAAAGCAGTAAACAAGGTAAAGGTATAGTCAGTTGTGCATAGTATATGTCTACAAAACATATAGAACAATCCAGATATACTCAAACTCAGCCCCGTAGTCAAGGGAAAAGTCACACAACCGAAAACCCCCGTAGTGGATTACGTTCGATGATTCTGTGATGCACTCGTTCTGGGAGAAAACACTCCATGAGTCTTATAGCTCTGATGATGTCCGTCTGAGAAATGTTGTTCATCGGGAACCGCCACAAGAGGTAGTTTCACTCATTACGGTAGACACACTTCTAAGTGGGAAGGTTACGGTAGATAGAAGCACTCATTATGGGAGACACACTCCTCACTGTGAAAAATCACGATACATAGATGTGGATCACTACCAGGGCCATGGAGGGTACCACGAATCAATCGGATTCACCAGTTAGGTCATACACCAGCTAGGTGAAGGATCAACTCCTAGTAGAGTTGGTCACGTCGATGCCAGACTCTACATAGGGTCAGGAATGGATATAGGATCTCGCTCCGGTCCTCTCAGAGGGATGCCGACTCTATCATAGAATTTCCGGCTGAAGGGATCATACTCCTGTAGAAGTAACTGATTCCTGACCTTCAGGGGAATGATAAGAAGGGGTACTAACTCAAACGAAAGATGTCCAGGATACGATGAACAAGAGGTCCATCTTGTTTCCAAAAAAGTACACGGCGTGTAGAAAATATACACGCCGTGTTGTCTGACCTCGGGTAATGCCCATGTAAAATGGCTCGTGTCTTAGGCTGGTCATGTAGGAAAACGTAGTACAGGTCATGTAGTAAGATGTAAAAGCTGTGTCCGAGTAGCTAGAGTTGGCTCCGTGCACTCTGGCCATGTGCCCGTACATGGTCATCAACCCGTGTACACCAACCCATGTAACCTGCACATGGGGTGACCCGCGCTGCTGGCCTCGCCTGGCCATGTGATGGAGTACATGGTTGTGTACTCCATCCCATTTCCGCGTATCCGTGAGATACACGCCAAGCTCTGAATACCTGCTACTGTCGTGCTGTACACACCGTGCTGCCTGAAGCCGTGTAGCTCATCCCATGTCCATAAACTACCCAAAGTACACACTGAGTTTCGAGGGAAGTCCAACACGCTGTGTGACCGGGGTCACACCCTGTGTTATTCCTCTCTGACCCTGAAACCCTATCCACCACCGCCAGTACTACACAGCGTGTTCTTCGGAAGTACACTCCGTGTATCCTGGAAATTTCCAGAAATGACTCCCTTCGCTGGCCTGACTCCTGTGGTGCTCCAAACATCGATCTGACCGTCCAATTTCCACAAAACTCCCAAGTTCTGGTCGCCCGACACCACAAAGCCTCTTCCATCATTTTCAGGCCTCCGGTCATCTCTGAAAACGTGTTTCAATCTTCCCCCACGAAGAACGCTCGAAGAACGCTCTTTCCAATCCGATTCGATTCGTCGTCTGCCATCATCGCCGCTCCTCCAAATCATATTTTCAGTGTCGAACCTTCGATTTGGGATCGTTGGGTTGCAGAACGGATGCACAATGATCCTTTGTTCGTCGGCCCATGAAGAACGTGTAGAACGCGCGAAGAAAGAAGGGGGAAGAAATCCAAATAAACAAATTGAGGAACGAACCTCTGTCTTCGTTCATCATGGCATTTATCCGCTCATGTTAATAGGATTAAATGGAGCAATAATAAAAAACACCATAAAGCATGGATCAATTCCCCATAATATTCCCAAAGAAAATCCTTCCCAAAAGAACGTACGGATCTGCGGATCAACTTGTTCGTGGTTGATCCATGTTCGTCGTTTAAACTCAAATACGGGGAAATTAAATTGAAATAACAACCCATACCTTTTGAAAGGACCGATCATTGACGAAGGCACCACGTTGACTTTTTCATCGAGATCCTTCAACATTGTTGGAGTAGCGATTCTCGACTTCGATATATCATTGTTCATCACCGAGAGTTTTCTCCAATGCACCACTGATTCAGCAGAGGTTCCTCTCAAACGTCGCCAACGATCAACAATTTCATAACACATTAAAAAGGAAAACATGCTGTCATTTAATTAAGAGGAAGCATTAATGACGTCGACTCACCATTTTGAAGTTATTATGATGCGCCATAAATTTAGGAAACAGTTTCACCATTGTCGTGCTGCAGTGGATGTTTCTTTAAATGAAATAATATAAACTTGTTAATTTAATTTATTTTATTTTACTTCAAACTTCCAAAAATTAACTTTTTCCCTCGACTTGTGCCGGTTGAGGTTAGCCTCATTATTAGGTAAAGTCGTTGTCCCGGATGCAACGGTGTTCTCATATTTTTAATCCAGGCATCCATTTGGAAACTGCCACCACCGCGCACAAGTGCCGACTTAGTTAACATTAAAAAAAAGTTCAAACCGCCATTCCGGGCTCACTGTGTAAGGACCCATAAAATTCAGGGGATTTTTTTTCTTAATTTTTTTTGGGATTTTACAAGAACTCAATTGCTGATGGCACCTAATTCCGAGGCCCGGTGTGCCCGGAATCAATTTCCGAAGTTTAGCTCAGAGACGTTCAGTAAATGAACGAGCGGGTTTTTCCTAACTTTTGAACCGGCTTTCAGAATCAAAATCTGAGGGCACTGAAGAAACCACAACACCGTTAATTGCTTAAGAACACCTTTTTATGGAGTTGCGTTTGCTCGGGTGAGGTTTTTAATTAAATGGGTTAACTAAAGAATAAAATAAAATATTGTGGTACAAATTTTATTTCTATTCTAGGTAGTTTAAACCTATGCTTGTTGGTTAGAGTGGGACCCACTAATATCCTAACTCTACTAGGTAGGATATTAGTGAAGTGGGGCCCACATGAGCCCCACCCTTTCAACTTCCTCAAACCCCCATTAATTGTGTAACACACCTACACCACCCCCCCCCCCTTTAATGAAAAGTCAACTCTTTTAATTAATTGATTGATTAAGTTACTCAATGTAATTAATTTGGGAATCCATTTTGAATTTCAAATTGAACGTTGGCTTGTGTATGTTAATTAAATTAGAAAAAGCCTTATTTCTTTAAGGTTTAGTTTCATTGTGCGAGAAGGATTGGGAGAGGATTTTATCAAAGCCTTAGAATCTTCATCTTCTTCGTTGGAGAA
The DNA here is from genome assembly GCA_963277665.1 of Viscum album. NCBI lineage: Eukaryota > Viridiplantae > Streptophyta > Magnoliopsida > Santalales > Viscaceae > Viscum > Viscum album. The sequence continues at coordinate 1,887,453,885 of OY728143.1, read as the reverse complement.
CGAAAAGAACGACGAAGAACGCCGACCTCCGATGGAAGACTACGAAGAATGCTAGTTCCCCAGAGATCGACGATGCGACGCCGTGTACCACGACGCCGAAAATCCTATTCTTTGTGACGCTGATGACGCTTACAGAGCCTTCTTCCGTGACGTCCTTTTTCCGCGTCAAACCTTCATTCATTAACACTTTCAGGTAGGGGTTAATTGTTTTTGCCCGTGAATTATTTTTTTTCCATTCATCGCCTTCTATTTGGGCCACCTGTTATCGTAATAATGGGAGGAGGTCGGACCACACGAACACGACTGAACCTCCTCCCCCTTTGATGATTGTAATTTTTGCGGTATGAGCAAAGTCGGTGTGGTGCAATGGCACCACGCGGAAACAAAGAATAACGTGCGAAGAAGTATGGCGTCGTCGCGTCATGCCGTTGAGGCCGAATGAAACCGCGGCTAGAGTCGAGCTGGAGAGGCAATTCGAAGACTCCGCAGATTGTTTATTTGATGTACGGATCGATGGGTGATGACGGAACAGGCGACAGAGGCGATTTGATGATTTCGTATTAAATTACGGGATCCAAGATGAGCACCGGCATAGACGGAATTAAAAACGGACCACCGAATCAGCTCTGATGGCCCGCAGTCATCATAGGCGGCATGGGTCACTGGGGGCCGGCACCGGCCGGCCGCCCGAAGGTGGAGGCGCCTCGGTGCGCCACGAGGAGGAACCTCCATGGCAAAAGGCGACTAGATCCCATGGCCGCGCGGGTTCCGGGGGAGCAGGACGCGGCGCTCACCGCGTCCTTGGAGCACAAAGGCCGTGGGGGACCGCTTCCCCCGCTCGGCTCGCTGGTCAGGCCAGCGTGCCACCCGACCGGGTTGGGCCGTGCCCAGCCGGGTCGAACCTGGACCTGGGTCGGGTCGACCTGATTCGGGCCGACCCAGGTGGGATTGGGCTGGGTCAGACCGGGCCCAGACCCCCCATTTTCGGATCACTTTCGGTCTTTTGACCATATCTTGGGCTACGAACCTCTGATCTATGAACCGTTAGTTGTGATGCAATCCTTGGATCGAGGTGGGTGTTTTGGTATATTACACTCAAGGTTTTGGAGAACTTTGGGTATGGCCAGGTTGGTTCGAACATGGAACCAACTGGGCCCTCAAAGCGGAATCACTTATAACATGAGCTCCAGACGTCTGATTGACGTGTGGTCGACTTTGTTGGATTCCTCTTAGTGAGACGGACCTTTTGGTTTACTCCACTCAAGGTTTGGATGCAGTTGGAGTGTGGTCGGGTTGGTTTTGACTTAATAACCAACCGGGCCCCTGGAACGAAAAAGCCAATAACTCTCAGACCGGGCGTCCAATTGACGCGTCGTCTGTCACGTTGAGTTCCTTTTGTTGAGATGGAAATTTGGGATACAACAACTCCGGAATACATGTCATTTGATGTATTGAACCCCTTTTGGATCATAGAGCGTACCCTCCCGGAAACAAGCATGCTGAATGCGGGAACCCTAGAGCTGGCTGCAACTGTGAAGACCGTACTGAAATCCTCCGTGGGTTCGACGACGATGAAGACTGCACTAAAATCCTCCATGGATTCGGTAGTGATGAAGACCGTACTGAAATCCTCCGTGGGTTCGACGATGATGACTCTGTTCTTGCAATCCTACATGGGTCTGGCAGAGTAGCTTGTCTGTATCCTATGTGGGTCCGATAGCTTAGCTGGTTTAGTATCCTACGTGGGTCACAGCTTAGATGAATCAGTGGCTACATCTGATCATCTTAATCACCTTATGAAGAAGAATACCTGTGTGAGATGAGTCTTGACTTTCAATCATTACCTTCGATATGATTGACTTTCTTTCCTATGTGGATTGTGTTGTGCTTTCCTGTGTGGATTGGGTTGTAATCTTTTGTGGAAGTGATCGAACATGGGCTCATATGTTGGAGCCGAACTGGAATTGATCACTTAGGTATATGTATGGGCATATACCTAAGTAGTGTTGGATGTTACTTAGTTATTGTATCTTTCCTTTGTGTATTATCCTTTGTGGATTCTGGTAGACCTTCGGGGGTCTCGGGGTCCCTTCTGAGTAGCGTATACTCACACATCCACGGGCTATGCCCACACTACGTTGTGTTGGACGCAGACAATGGACAACAATGATTGTGGTTGAGGCTTGTAGAGCTAGTCGGTACTTGGAGGTGGACCACTGGGCGGGATGTACACAGAGCAGACGATTGGACCCGAGGAGCTGAGGAGGCTATCTGTACCCACCCTTCAGGTGGGACTTCTAGTGGACGGCTCGACATTGCTGCTTTACTTTCAGTTTTTGTACTTTCTTTCCAGTTGTACTTTACTTTCAGTTTGGGTTTGTATTCTGGCCCATTTACATTACGCACTTACTATTGTACCCAATTTTACTTAGTGTTACATCTTCTTGCTTACTCTGTGGTGTTTGTTTACTTTATAAGGCAATGCCTTACCCTTTTTATCGGTATTAAACCTTGGTTCTAGTCGCCATCCCCTGGCCTATGGGAGGCGAGCTTGGGGTAGTCACGGCACAGGTCCTGAGGATGGTTCGTGACACACTGGACCTCGGAATGATGTGACGTCTTCACACCCGGTCTCGAAATAATTTCATATAATATTAAAAAAATAAACTAAAAATCTAAGACATTACATTCTCCCCAACATGGGGATTTACATCCTCAAAAAACAAAAATAATGGCTACTCAAAAAGATGAGGGTACTAGGCACGAATCTGGGCCTCCTGCTCCCACGTGCTCTCCTAAAGTTTCCCGTGCTGCCACCAGACACGCACCAAGTGAATCAATCGCCCATGAAGGATCCTCTCCTACTGATCCTCGATCTCCACCAGGTACTCAACAAAAGTCCCTCTATCCTCGATGTCCAGCTCGCCCCACTCGATGACGTGTGATGGGTCATGCACGTACCTCCTTAGTTGTGACACGTGGAAGACATCATGTACCCGATGAAACTGTGGCAGTACAGCTAGGTGGTACATCGCCTCGCCAACTCTGCACAGAATCTGGAATGGTCCAATGAACCTTAGAGATAACATTCCACCTCGGACAAATCTCTGCAACCCTCATCGAGTTGAGACCCGAAGATAGATGTGGTCTCCCTCTTCGAAATCCAAAGGTCTCTGTCGTCTGTCAGAATAAGACTTCTGCTAGCTCTGGGCAGTCTTCATCCTCTCCCGGATGATCTGCACCTTCTCTATGGTAGCTCACACTAACTCTGGATCCATGAGTGCTGACTCTTCGGGGTTGGTCCAGCAAAGAGGTGACCGGAAGGGTATCCCGTACAAAGCCTCGAATGGTGCCATACCAATGGTGTAGTGGTAGTTGTTGTTTTATGCAAACTCCACCAGTGCTCGGTGGTCCTCCCAACTACGTCCAAAGTCCATGATACAAGCTTGCAACATATCCCCCAGAACCTGAATGGTCCTTTCAGTCTGACCATCAGTCTGGGGATGAAATGTTGTGCTGAAGCGTAGCTGAGTCCCAAAAGCCTCCTACAATCCCTTCCAAAACTGGGATGTGAAGCGGGCATCTCGATCCGAGACTATAGTCTAGGGGATGCCATGAAGCTGAACTATCTATTTCACGTAGAGGCGCCCCAATCTCTCTACGGAACTCTGGTCCCTGATAGATAGGAAGTTGGCTAACTTGGTGAGTCGATCAACGATAACCCAGATGGAATCGTGCCACATGGACGTCCGTGGTAAGCCTATCACCAAGTCATCCGATATTACATCCCACTTCCACTCTTGAAATTCCAGGGGTGAGCTAATCCAGATGGATCTTGGTGCTCAGCCTTCACCTGCTGTCATGTGAGGCATTGATAAATGAACTATGCTACTGCATTCTTCATGCCTGACCACCAGAACTATTTTCGGAGATCCTGGTACATCATTGTCAATCCAGGATGTACCACCAAAGGGGATGTATAAAATTCCCTTTAGACATCCTCCTGGAATGCCACTGGTACAATAGTACATCCTCTTAAATTAAGTACGTGCTCCCCACCTTACGAATATCCATCCGGAGCATGTCCTATTGTTAACTGAGCATATAAAGCCACACAATCGACATCCCCAAGTAGTGTCACCCTAACTCTCCGTAGGATTGGAGGGGTGACAACCATCGATTTTAGGTAAGCTATATTCTCTCCATCCATAAAGGATAACTGTAACGTGGTTAACTGTTATGTTGCCTCACTCAACAGATGTGAGCTCGACTTCATGCTCAGGGCATCTGCCACCTTGTTCCCCTTTCCAGGAGTATAGATGATCTAGAAATCATTGTCCTGAAGGAACTCTATCCAATGCCTCTACATCGGATTCAGATCCATCCGTGAGAATATGTACTTGAGGCTCTTGTGGTCACAGTAGACAATAAACCACTCGCTCATGAGGTAGTGTCGCCACATCTTCAATGCGAAGACTGCTGCTGCCAACTCGAGATCACGGATCACATAGTTCTGCTCATGTGTCCTATGTTGGCGCGGACCATAAGCAATCACTGCATGCCACTGCATCAGGACACTGCTGAGACCGGTCCCTGATTATTCACAGAAAACTATGTACTCGACACCCTCCTCTGGAAATCTCAAGACTGGGGTGCTCGTCAAACACTGTCTCAGCTGCACAAAATCATGCTTTCACATTTCTGTCCACACAAAGGGTTTCCCCTTCCTAGTCAAGGCCATCATCAGTGCTGATATCTAGGAGAAATCAGGAATGTGTCTCCTGTAATATCCCACCAATCCAAGGAAGCTTCGCACCTCCGTTATGCTCCGAGTTGGCTCTCATGCTAACACAGCCTTCACCTTGGCTAGGTCCACAGCCACTCCATCTGCTGAGATGACATGTCCCAGAAAGTGGACCTCCTAAATCCAGATCCGACACTTCAAGAGCATCCCATAACACTGGTGCTCCCAGAGTACGTCCAGAACCATCTGTAGGTGTCTCGTGTGCTCCTCCTCTGACGTTGAGTACATGAGGATGTCGTTGATGAAGACCACTATGAACTGGTCCAAGTATGGCTGGAAGATCTGGTTCATCAGTGCCATGAACATTCCAGGGGCGTTCGTCACACCAAAAGACATCACCAAGTACTCATAGTGACCGTAGCGGCATCTGAAAGCTATCTTCGGTATATCCTCGTCCCACACTCGTAGCTGGTGATAGCCGGATCGAAGGTCAACCTTTGAGAACCACTATGCCCCACTTAGCTGATCAAATAGGTCATCAATCCTTGTAAGGGGATATCTATTCTTCACCGTCACCTAGTTCAGGCACCGGTAATCCATGCACAATCTCAGACTCCCGTCTGCCTTCATGGAAAACAAGAATGGGTCGCCCAGGGTGTGATGTTGGGTCTCACAAAACCATTGCTATGCAAATCCTCCAAAATCACACTCAGCTCGCGAAGCTCTGCGGGAGCAATCTGATATGCCGATGAGGAAATAATTTTTTTCCCAGGGTGTAAGTCGATGCAGAAGTCAATTTCCCAGCGCGGAGGTAATCCTGGAACATCTTCGGGAAAGGTGTATTCATACTCTGCCACCACTGCTGGGAACTGAGAGCTCACACTATCTACTACTCTGAGGGTATGGCTAGCCAATTCATGAGTGATCGGCTGCACCCTCCTATGGATTATCCCATTTTTTGCTTCCTGGGTATCCTTTTCTCAGACAAAGGAAAACCTCGTTCCATCACGGCGGACACACCACACTCTTCGCCTAAAACAGTCAATCTAGGCCAGGACTGAAAATAACAAATCCATACCGAGAATGACATCAAAAGGCCACAACGCTACCACCAAGAGGTTCCAACCGAAAATCTCACCTCGAAGGGTATGATCACACTATCTGCAAAGGTGTGTGATCATCGAGTCTCCTCCCGTAGGTGTCTCCAAGCAAAAGGATCAAGTAAACGGTTCTACCGGAATATCGAGGTTTTGTACAAGACAAGTGGCTATAAGGGAATGACTGGAACATATGTCTATGAGTATGGTAGCTAAGGTTGAAAAGACACAGATCATCCATCGAGCCCCTGGGTCGTATTCCTCAACCACATGAAACTATCCCCGCCCCTGTCCCCCAGCTCCCTGAGCTAGGTGCGGACCTCCTGGGGGTGGTGGTGGAAGTAAGTCGAAGCGTCTGCCACCACCCGCAGCTCTCCTTGCTCCTCTGCCACGTCCGCAGCCTGGTGGGTCTGCCTGCTCCGTCCTCTGCCATTGCCTCGGTGGTCCATCCACCAATTCCCTGTCAGTATCTCGAAGGGTCGGGAAATCCCTAGAGAGATGTCCCCTAGCGTTGCATGCATAGAATCACTTCTCGCTAGGCTGACAGGATCCAGCCTGAGAGCTCTGGACTATCGATCCCCTATCCTAGGTCCTCCTCCAACGTCTCTCACATCCTGATCCCTACGTCTGACACCGGATCCCTGCCGCCGAGGTCTCCGCACATTTCTGCCTACTAATAACTGCTGGCGGCTGTCTCTGCTCTGCCAAGAAGCTCTCGACCACCAAAGCTCACTCAATCACTCCAGCATAAGTCGATATGCATAGTGGCATGACACTAGCTCAGATGTCTCGTCGTAAACCCCGCTCTAAGGTCCGAGATCTGATGTAATGATCCCTGACCATATCCATCGTGTACCTGGAAAGGTTGGTAATCCTCGATGATTAGTCAGCCACAGTCATACTGCCCTTCTGGAGCTGAAGAAGCTCCTGGATTCATACAGCTCTCTGCGTAACCGGAGAGAACTCCTCCCTGAAGAATCATTCAAACTCCGTCCAAGAAAGGGATTCCTCAGCGTGAGTTTGTGTGGTGAGACTCCATCATCGCCCTGCCGAACCCTAAAGAAGGCTCGCTTCTAGGATCACAATCTGGTCTTATGGTGTCCTCACTAGACGGAAAACTCTGGTCACTGCCCCAAGACAGTCCACAGCCGCCTGAGGGTCAGGCTCACCTCATAACATGAGGGGTATCTGCCTCTGGAACTCATGGAGTGCGCTAGGCCTGCACTCCTCGCCGATCGGAACTGCAGGTACCACTGGCTTCTTGACTGTTGGTGGCATAGAAGGTGCACCACCCGGTGGTAAAGCCTGAGGAACTGGTCCCTGTATCGAGGCCTCATCACTGAGGGGGTCATCCTCAAGATCGTGCTGGTGAATCCTAGTAGGTATTCATCATAGAGGCATCCTTTAATGAAACAAGACGTACCATGGTCAAAGAGTATATCTTGATAGCTGACACAAAGGACATCGAAACCAAAACCATTCCTATATGATGCATGTACCTTTTTATTTCCCCACGACCAGTATTTTCGTGTACCGAGTCAAAAAGCATGTTATTAGAGCCCTGGTGTATGGATACGTCGGCAATCGCACCAACACTGGGGTCCCTGGCCTAAAATCCAAACCCGAAACACTTAACAATGTTGCCCCAAACCAAACTCACAGACTCTTGGTCCTAAGGTTGAACCGGACATCGTTCATACCACTCTGTCACGACCCGTCCTACTGGGGCCCGCGTCGGTACTCCCCATGCCCGCCTCCAATAGGACAGGGGCTGGTGACTAGCACCGAGTAGGCATATTACTAACATCGGATGCATTTCCATTGTACTTGTACACATGCACAAATCTCTAAGCCCACAATTGATGAAATTTAAAAACCTCTATGGAAAAAGAATGAATGCATACAACTAAACCCAACCAACAGAGTATGACTAAAGGTAGAGTAATATAAAAGTAAACTGGTCAAAAATACATGCCCACCAAAAGTAAAAACAAACATGAGTCTGAAAACTGTAAAGTCAAACATGTAAGCACAAAAGGTACTGGGATTGCTGGTCATAGCCATAGGAACACCTCGTCCTTTAGGGAAGTCAGAAAGCTCAGTCATGTCCTGGTCCGCCCTGGACTCTTTCAAAAGGCCGCTTGTCTGCACATGACACCAGATGTGCGGGCAAAGCCTGTGCATGGGTGAGTATAACAATACTCAGTAGAGGACCTCGAAAACCACAAAGTAGTAAACAAGGTAAAAGTACAGTCATCTATGCATAGTATTTGTCTACAGAACACATATACTCAAACCTGACCCCGTAGTCAAGGGACAAGTCACACAACCGCATACCCCCGTTGGTGATTCTATTCAAAGATTCTGTGATGCACTCATTCCGGGAGAACACACTCCATGAGTCTTATAGCTCTTATGACGTCCATCCAAGAAGTGTTGTTCGTTAGGAACTACCACGAGAGGTAGCTACACTCATTACGGGAGACACACTCTTGAGTGGGAAGGTTACGGTAGATAGAAGCACTCATTATGGGAGACAAAATCTTGAGTGGAAAAGATCACAATACACAGATGAGGATCACTGCCAGGGCCATGGCGGATACCACGACTCAGCCGGATTCACCAGTTAGGTGATACACCAGCTATGCTTGGTGGATGGTGTGGGACCCACTAATATCCTAACTCCACTAGGTAGGATATTAGTGAAGTGGGGCCCACATGAGCCCCACCCATTCAACTTCCTCAAGCCCCCATTAATTGTGTAACACACTTGCACCCCCCTTTAATGAAAAGTCAACTCTTTTAATTAATTAATTGATTAAGTTATTCAATGTAATTAATTTTGGAATTCATTTCGAATTTCAAATTGAACGTTGGCTTGTGTATGTTAATTAAATAAGACAAAGTATTATTTCATTAAGGTTTAGTTTCATTGTGCGAGAAGGATTGGGAGAGGATTTGCTCAAAGACTTATTATCTTCATCTTCTTCATTGGAGAAAGAAAAGAACGACGAAGAAAGTCGGCCTCTGACAGAAGACAATGAAGAATGCTAGTTCCCCGGAGATCAATGACACGATACTGTGTACCACGATGCTGACAATATTCTTCTCCACGACGCCGGCGACGCTTACGGAGCCTTCTTCTGCGAAGTCCTTTTTCTGCGTCAATCCTTCATTCATCAACACTTTGAGGTAGGGGTTAATTGTTTTTTCCCATTAATTATTTCTTTATCATTCATCGACTTTTATTTGGGCCGCCTGTTATCATAATAACGGAAGGAGGTCGGACCGCACGAACACGACCGACCCACCTCCCCCTTTGATGATTGTACTTGTTGCTGTACGAGCAAAGGTGGCGCAGTGCAACGACACCGCGCGGAAACAAAGAAGAACGGGCGAAGAAGCACGACGTCGTCGCGCCACGCCGTTGAGGCCGAACGAAACCTCGGCTGGAGTCGAGCCGTAGAGGCGATTCAAAGACTCCGTAGATTGTTTATTTGATGTGAGGATCGACGGGTGATGACGGAACGGGCGACATAGGCAATTTTATGATTTCTTAGTGAAGTACGAGATCCAAGACGAGCATCGGCACCGACTGAATTAAAAACGGACCACCGAAGCAACTCCGGTGGCCCGCGGACATCACAGGTGGTGCGGGTCACCGACGGTCGGCATCGGATGGCCACCCGGAGGTGGAGGCACCCCGGAGCGCTGCCAGGAGGAACCGATGTGGCTTCAGGAGTGGCAACAGGCGGCCAGATCCTGAGATGCTCGCAGCGTCTGCGGAGCGCAAATGCCGCGGGGGACCGCGTCCCCCGCTCGGCTCGCTAGTCGGGCCAGCGTGCCACCCGGCCGGGCCGGGCCGGCATGCGCGGACCGGGCCAGGCCACACCTAGCTGGGCAGAGCCGCAACATGTCAGGTCGGGCCGCGCCCAGCCGAGTCGAACCCAGACCCTGGTTGGACAGGGCCCAGACCCCCCATTTTCATATCACTTCCGGTCTTTTGCTCATATCTTGGGATAGAGACCTCTGATCGATGAACCGTCAGTTGAGATGAAATCCTTGGATCGAGATGGACGTTTCTGTATATTACACTCAAGGATTCGTAGAACTTTGGGTATGGCTAGGTTGTTTCGAAAACGAAACCAACCAGGCCCTCGAACCGGAAACACTTATAACTTGAGCTCCGGATGTCCGATTGACGTGCCGTCGACTTTGTTGGATTCCTCATAGTGAGAAAGACCTTTTGGCTTACTCCGCTCAAGGATTGGATGCAGTTGGAGTGTGGTTGGGTTGGTTTTGACATAAAAACCAACCGGGCCCCTGGAACGAAAAAGCCAATAACTCTCAGATCGAGCGTCTGATTGACGCGCCGTCTGTCGCATTGACTTACTTTTTTTGAGACGGAAATTTGGGATACATCAACTCTGTACTGTGTGTTAGTTGATGTATTGACCCCATTTGGCTCATAGAGCGGACCCTCCCGAAAACGAGCATGCTGAGTGTGGGAACCACAGAGCTGGCTGCAACTGTGAAGACCGTACTGAAATCCTCTGTGGGTTCGACGGCGATGAAGACTGCACTGAAATCCTCCATAGATTCAGCAGTGATGAAGACCGTACTGAAATCCTCCATGGGATTGATGGAGATGACTCAGTTCTTGCTATCCTACGTGGGTCTGGCAGAGTAGCTGGTCTGTATCCTATGTGGGCCCGACAGCTTAGCTGGTTTAGTATCCTATGTGGGTCCCAGCTTTGGTGAATCAGTGGATACATCTGATCATCTCTATCACCTTATGAAGAAGTAAACCTGTGTGAGATGATTCTTGACTTTCAATCATTACCTTTGATATGATTGACTTTCTTTCCTATGTGGATTGTGTTGTGATTTCCTGTGTGGATTGGGTTGTACTCCTATGTGGACATAATCGAACATGGGATCGGATGTTGGAGCAGAACTGGAATTGACGACTTAGGTATATGTATGGGCATATACCTAAGTAGTGTAGTATGTTACTTCGTTATTGTATCTTTCCTTTGTGGATTATCCTTTTTGGATTCTGGGAGACCTTCAGGGGTCTCGGGGTCCCTACTGAGTTGCGTATACTCACCCCTCTACGAGCTATGCCCGCACTACGTTGTGTTGGATGCAGACGACGGACAACACTAATCGTGGTTGAGGTTTGTGGAGCTAGTCGGTACCTGGAGGTGGACCACTGGGCGGGATGTACATAGACCGGATGACTGGATCCGAGGAGCTGAGGAGGCTATCTGTTCCCACCATTCAGGTGGGACTTCCAGTGGACGGCTCGACATTGCTGCATTACTTTCAGTTGTTGTACTTTCATTCACGTTGAACTTTACTTTTAGTTTGGGTTTGTATTCTTGCCCATTTACTTTCTGCACTTCCTATTGTACCCAGTTTTACTTAGTGTTACTTCTGCTTGCTTATTCTGTGGTGTTTGTTTACTTTATAAGGAAATGCCTTCCCCTTTTTATCAGTTTTACGCCTTGGTGATAGTTGCCAGCCCATGGCCTATGGGAGGTGGGCTTGGGGTAGTCACGGCACGGGTCCTGAGGACGGGTCGTGACACACTGGACCTCGGAATGATGTGCCATCTTCGCGCCCAGTCTCGAAATAATTCCATATAATATTAAAAAAAATAAACTAAAAATCTAAGACATTACATTCTCCCCAACTTGGGGCTTTACGTCCCAAAAAAAAGCAAAAACAATGGCTACTCAAAATGATGAGGGTACTAGGCACAGATCTGGGCCTCCTGCTCCCACGTGCTCTCCTGAAGATTCTCGTGCTTCCTTCAGACACGCACCAAGGGAATCGATCGCCCATGAAGGATCCTCTCCTGCCAATCCTCGATCTCCACTGGGTACTCAGCAAAAGTCCCTCCATCCTCAATGTCTAGCTCGCCCCAGTCGATGACGTGTGATGGGTTATGCACGTACATCCTTAGTTGTGACATGTGGAAGACCTCATGTACCCGATGCAACTGTGGCGGTAGAGCTAGGCAGTACGTCACCACGCCAACTCTGCACAGAATCTGGAAATGTCCAATGAACCTCAGAGATAACATTCCACCTCGGACAAATCTCTACAACCCTCATCTAGGTGAGACCCGAAGAAATACATGGTCTCCCTATTCGAAATCCAGAGGACTCCGATGTCTGTCAAAATAAGACATTTGCTGGCTCTAGGCAGTCGTCATATGCTCCCGGATGATCTACACCTTCTCTATGGTAGCTCGCACTAACTCTGGATCCGTGAGTGCTGAATCTTCGGGGTTGGTCCAGCAAAGAGGTGACCGGAAGGTTCTCCCGTACAAATCCTCGAACGGTGCCATACCAATGGTGTAGTGGTTGTTGTTGTTTTATGAAAATTCCACCAGTGGTAGGTGGTCCTCCAAACTGCGACCAAAGTCCAATATTCAAGCTCGCAACATATCCCCCAGAACCTGAATGGTCCTCTCAGTCTGACCATCATTCTGGGGATGAAATGTTGTGCTCAAGTGTAGCTGAGTCCCAAAAGCCTCCTACAATCCCTTCCAAAACCGAGATGTGAAGCGGGCATCTCGATCTGAGTCTATAGTCGAGGGGATTCTATGAAGCCGAACAATTTCTTGCACGTAGAGGCGCCCCAAGCTCTCTATGGAACTCTTCTCCCTGATTGATAAGAAGTGGACTGACTTGGTTAGTTTATCAATGATCACCTAGAGGGAATCGTGCCCCTTGGACGTCTGTGGTAATCCTGTCACCAATTCCATCAAAAATACACCCCACATCTACTCTAGATCTTCTTGGGGGTGAGCTAATCCCGCTGGAACCTGGTGCTCAGCCTTCACCTGCTGGCATGTGAGGCATTGAGAAATGAACTATGCTACTGCCTTCTTCATGACTGACCACCAGAACTATCGCTGGAGATCCCGATACATCTTTTTCAATCCAGGATGTACCACCAAAGTGGATTTATGAAACTCCCTCTGGACGTCCTCCTGGAACGCCACTGGTACAATAGTGCGTCCTCTGAAATGAAGTACGTGCTCCCCACCTTGCGAATATCCATCAGGAGCATGTCCTATGGATAACTGAGCATATAAAGCCACACAGTCGACATCCCCAAGATGTGCCTCCCTCACTCGCTATAGGAGTGGAGGGGTGAAAACCATCGATTGTTGGTAAGATGTATCCTCTCCATCCATAAAGGTTAAATGTAACGCGGCTAACTTATGTGTTGCCTCACTCAACAGATGTGAGATCGACTTCCTTCTAAGGGAATCTTCCACCTTGTTACCCTTTCCAGGAGTATAGATGATCTAAAATCATAGTCCTGAAGGAACTCTAGCCAACGCCTCTGCATCAGATTCAGATCCTTCTGTGATAAGATGTACTTGAGGCTCTAGTGGTCATAGTATACAATAAACCGCTCACCCATGAGGTAGTGTCGCCACATCTTTAATGCGAAGAATACTGCTGCCAACTCGAGATCATGGTCCACATAGTTCTGCTAATGTGGCCTAAGCTGGTGCGAACCATAATCAATCAATGCATGCCACTGCATCAGGACACAGCTGAGCCCGGTCCCTGATGAGTTACAGAAAACTATGTACTCGACACCCTCCTCTGGCAATCTCAAGACTGGGTTGCTCTTCAAACATTGTCTCAGCTGCTCAAAAGCCTGCTGGCACATTTCTGTCTACATGAAGAGTTGCCCCTTCCTAGTCAAGTCCGTCATCGTTGCTGATATCTAGGAGAAATCAGGAATGAATCTCCAGTAATATCCCGCCAATCATAGGAAGCTTCACACCTCCATTATGCTCCGAGGTGGATCCCATGCTAACAAAACCTTCACCTTGTCTATGTCCATAGCCACTCCATCTGCTGAGATGACATGTCCAAGAAGGTGGACCTCTTGAATCCAGAACTGACACTTCAAGAGCTTCCCATAAAGCTGGTGCTCCTGAAGTACGTCCAGAACCATCTGCAGGTGTCTCGCGTGCTCATCCTCTGATGTTGAGTACATGAGGATGTCGTCGATGAATACCACTGCAAACTGGTCCATGTATGGCTGGATGATCCGGTTCATCAGCCCCATGAACATTGTGAGGGTGTTCATCACACCAGAAGACATCACCAAGTACTCATAGTGACCGTAGCGACATCTACAAGCTGTATTCGGTATATCTGCGTCCCACACTCGTAGCTGGTGATAGCCGGATAGAAGGTCAACCTTTGAGAACCACTATGACCCTCTTAGCTGATCGAAGAGGGTATAAATCCTTGGAAGGGGATATTTATTCTTCACCATCACCTGTTTTAGGCACCGGTAATCCATGCACAATCTCAGACGCCCGTCTGCCTTCTTGGAAAACAAGACTGGGGCCGCCCAGGGTGTGACGCTGGGTCTCACAAAACCCTTGCTCTACAAATCCTCCAACATCACCCTCAGATCGCGTAGCTCTGTGGGATCCATCTGATATGCTGATGAGGAAATCTTTTTCTTCCCAGGGTGTAAGTTGATGCATAAGTCAATTTCCCAGCGGGGAGGTAAACCTGGAACATCTTCAGGAAAGGCGTATTCATACTCCACCACCACTTCTGGGAACTGAGAGCTCACAATATCTACTGCTACGAGGGTATGGCTAGCCAATTAATGAGTGATCGGCTGCACCATCCTATAAATGAGCCCATTTAGTGCTTCCTGGGTTTCTTTTTCTCAGACAAAGGAAAACCCTGTTCCATCACGGTGGACACACCACACTCTTCACCTAAAACAGTCAATCTGGGATTGGACTGAAAATAACCAATCCATATCGAGAATGACATCATAAGGCCTCAACGCTACCACCAAGAGGATCCAACCAAAACTCTCGCCTCCAAGGGGAAGACCGCACTATCTGCAAAGGTGTTTGATTATCTAGTCTCCTCCCGTAGGTGTCTCCAAGTGTAAGGATCGAGTCCACAGTTCTACCGGAATCTCGAGGTTTTGTACAAGAAATGTGGCTATAAGGGAATGACTGGAACCTGTGTCTATGAGTACGAAAGCTAAGGAATAAAAGACACAAATCATCCATTGAGCCTCTGGGTCAAATGCCTCGACCACATGAAACTATCACCTCCCGTGTCCCCCAGCTCCCTGAGCCAGGTGCAGACCTCCTAGGGGTGGTGGGGGAAGTACGTCAAAGCATCTTCCACCACCTGCAGCTGTCCCTACTCCACTGCCATGTCCACTGCCTGGTGGGTCTGCCTTCTCTGTCCTCTACCTCTACCTCAGTGGTCCATCCACCACTTCCCTTTCAGTAGCTTGATGGGTCGAGAAATCCCTAGTGAGATGTACCCTACCGTTGCATGCGTAGAATCACTTCTCCCCAGGCTGACTGGATCCAGCTTGAGAGCTCTGGACTATCGATCCCCTATCCTGGGTCCTCCTCCGATGTCTCTCACATCTTAATCCCTGCGTCTGACGCCGGATCCCTACCGCCGAGGTCTCCACACATGTCTGCCTACAACTGACTGCCGGTGGCTGTCTCTACTGTTCCAAGAAGTTCTCGACCACCAAAGCTCAGTCAAGCACTCCAGCATAATTCGGTATGCATAGTGTCATGACAATAGCTCGGATGTCTCATCGTAAACCCCGCTCTAAGGTCTGAGCTCTGAAGTAATAATCCCTGACCATATCCATCGAGAACCTGGCGAGGTTGGTAATCCTTGATGATTAGTCAGCCATAGTCATACTGCCCTTCTGGAGCTGAAGAAGGTCCTGGATGCGTATAAATCTTAGCGTAACCAGAGATAACTCCTCCATGAAGAATCTTTCAAACTCCATCCACGAAAGGGTCTCATCGTCATGATTATGTGTGGTCAGACTCCACCATCGCCCCACCAAACCCTGAAGAAGGCTCGCTCCTAGGATAACCATCTAGTCTGCTGGTGTCCTCACTAGACGAAAAAATCCGGTCACCTCTTCAAGACAGTCCTCATCCACCTGAGGGTCGGGCTCACCTCAAAACCTAAGGGGTCTCTGTCTCTGGAACTCATGGAGTGAGCTAAGCCTGCACTCCTCACCGGTCAGCACTGCAGGTACCACTGGCTTCTCGACTGGTGGTGGCATAGCAGGTGCACCTCCCGGTGGTAATGCATTGGGAACTGGTCCCTGTATCGAGGCCTCATCACTGAGGGGGTCATCCTCATGATCGTGCTGTTGAATCCTAGCGGGTATGCGTCGCGGAGGCATCCTGTAATGAACCAAGATGAACCATAGTCAAAGAGTATATCTGGATAGCTGAAACAAAGGGCATGGAAACCACAAACCATTCCTATATCATGCATGTACCTTTTTATTTCCCCGCAACCAGTGTTTTCATGTTCCAGGTCAAAAAGAAGGTTATCAGAGCCCTGGTGTATGGATACGTCGGCAGCCGCACCAACACTGGGGTCCTTGTCCTGAAATCCAAACCCGAAACACTTAACAATGTTTCCCCAAACCAAACTCACAGAATCTTTGTCCTAAGGTAGAACCGGCCACCTCTGATACCACTCTGTCATGACCCGTCCTAGTGGGGCCCGTGCCTGGACTCCCCAAGCCCTCCTCCAATAGGACAGGGGCTGGTGGCTAGCACCGAGTAGACATATTACTAACATGGGACACATGGCCTATGTACCTGTACACACACACAAATATCTAAGCCCACAAATGCTGAAATTTAAAAACCTATATGGAAAAAGAATGCATCCATACAACTAAACCCAACCAACAGATTGCGACCAAAGGTAGAGTACTATAAAAGTAAACTGGGCCAAAAATACAAGCCCACCAAAAATAAAAAAAAACAAGAGTCTGAAAACTACAAATTCCAACCTGTAAGCACAAAAGGTATTGCGACTGCTTCTCGTAGCCATAGGAACACCTCGGCCTGTAGGGAACTCAGAAAGCTCGGTCCTGTCCTGGTCCGCCCGGGACTCTGTCAAAAGGCTGCTTGTCTGCACAAGACACCAGACGTGCAGGCAAAGCCCGTGCAGGTGTGAGTATAACAATACTCAGTAGAGGACCACGAAAACCACAAAGCAGTAAACAGGGTAATGGTACAGTCAGCTATGCAAATTATATGTCTACATAACAGATATACTCAAACCCGACCCTGTAATCAAGGGACAAGTCACACAGCCGCATACCCCCGTTGAGGATTCTATTCAAAGATTCCGTGATGCACTCCTTCTGAGAGAACACACTCCACGAGTGTTATAGTTCTTATGACATCCGTCCGAGAAGTGTTGTTCGTTAGAAACTGCCACGAAAGGTAGATGCACTCATTACGGGAGACACGCTCTTGACTGGGAAGGTTATGGTAGATATAAGAACTCATTACGGGAGACACAATCTTGAGTGGGAAAGATCACAATACACAGATGAGGATCACTGCCAGTGTCATGGAAGAGATCGCGACTCATCCGGATTCACCAGTTAGGTGATACACCAGTTAGGTAGAGGATCAATGCCTGGTAGAGTTGGCCATTTTGATGCCTGACTCTACCTAGGGTCAGGAATGGATAAAGGTTCTCGCTCCGGGCCTTTCGGAGGGATACTGACTCTATCAAAGAAAGTCCAGATGAAGGGATCATACTCTTGTTGAAGGAAACGATGTCTGACCTTTAGGGGAATGAAAATAAGGGGCACTAAACCCAACAAAAGATGTCCATGATAAAGTGAACAAGAGGACAATGTTGTTTCTCTAAAAGTACATGGCTTGTAGAAAATATACAAACTGTGTTTTCTGACCCCAGGTACTGCCCATGTACAACGACCCATGTCTTAGGCTGCTCATGTAGGAAAACATATTACACGACGTGTAGTATGATGTACACGCCATGTCCGAGTAGCTGGAGTTGGCTCCATGCTCTCTGGTAATGTGCCCGTACATGGTCATCATCACGTGTACTCCAACCCGTTTAACCCGCACATGGGGTGACCCGCGCTGCTGGCCTCGCCTGGCCATGTGATAGAGTACATAGTTGTGTACTCTTTCCCGTGTCCGTGTATCCGCGAGATACACATCGGGCTCCGCGTAGCTACTTCTTCCACACTGTACACGCCATGCCGCCTGAAGCCGTATAGATCATCCCATGTGAGTATACTACCCAAAGTACACACCGAGTTTCGAGGGAAGTCCAACACGTCGTGTGATCGAGGTCACACACCCTGTTATTCCTCTCTGACCCTGAAACCCTAGCCACCACCACCAGTACTACATGGTGTGTTCTTCGTAAGTACACGCCTTGTATCCTGGAAATTTCTAGAAACGGCACCCTTCACCAGCCCGCCACCCGTGGTGCTCCGATCATCGATACGACCATCCGATCACCACAAAACTCCCAGAAAGGTGTTCTGATCTTCCCGCATGAAGAACGCTCGAAGAACACTCTTTCTGATCCGGTCTAATTCGTCGTCCTCCATCGTTGATTCACCTCCATAAGGTCGTTGTTGTTTCAATCCTTCGATTTGGGATCGTTGCGTCGCAGAATGGATGCGCAATGATCTATTGTTCATCGCCCATCGAAGAATGTGAAGAACACGCGAGGAAAGAAGGGGGAAGAAATCCAAATAAACAAATTGAGGAACGAACATCTGCCGTCATTCATCACGACGTTGATACGCTCCCGTTAATAGGCTTAAATGGGGAAAGAATCAACAACAACATAAATCATGGTTCAATTCCCCATAATCTTCCCAAAGAAAATTCCTCCCGTAAAAACGTACGGATCCGCGGATCAACTTGTTCATGGTTGATCCGCATTCTTCGTTTAAAATCAAATACGAGTAAAAGAAATTGAAATAACAACCCCAAGCTTTTGAAAGGATCGGTCATTGACGAAGGCACCAAACTGCCATTGTCATTGAGATCCTTCATCGTTGTTAGTGTATCAATTCTCGACTTCGATTCGTCGACGTCGGTCACGGAGAGTTTGCTCCAATGAACCGTGGATTCGGCAGAGGTTCCTCTCAAACGTCGCCAACGATCAAAAATTTCTTAACCCATTAAAAAGTTAAACATGTTGTCATTTAGTTATGCAGTAGCATTAATGACATAAACTCACCATTTTGAAGATATTATGATGCACCATTAATTTAGGAAATATCTGCGTTGTTGCTGCGCTGCAATGGATGTTTCCTTAAATGAAATTAAATAAACTTGTTAATTTTTTTTATTTTATTTTACTTAAAACACCCGAAAATTAACTTTTTCTCTCGACCCGCACCCATCCAGGTTAGCCTTATTCTTAGGTAAAGTCATTGTCCCGAACGCAATGGTGTGCTCATATTTTTAATCCAGGAATTTGTTTAGAAACTTCCACCCCCGCGCACAAGTGACGACTTACTTAACTTAAAAAAACGTTCAAACCACCATTCTTGGCTAACTGGACCTCAAAATGATGTGCTGTCTTCGCACCTAGTCTTGAAAAAATTCCATATAATATTAAGAAAAATGAACAGAAAATCCAAGACATTACATTTTATGATGGGTATAACACATTAATGGTATGTAGAAGAAGAAATAAACTTGAAATATTTGGTAAATCTAATTTCCTCTTCTTCAGTGGACTTCTGTTATAACTCTTCTTAAGGTATTTAGGGTTGATATTATGGATGGAAAATATCCTCTATAACTTGGATAACGATGTTTTTAAGAGTAATGGTTAGTTGATTTTCAACCTAAAAGTCTCATATTTGTTTGAAGAAGCGATGGAGTAGGTTCCCTTTTATACTTGAGAAGAGGGTTACTTTTGGAATTTCTCAAAATATTAAAATATATTAAGACTATTCTAAGGCCAAATGATTCCAAATAAAATATAAATGAACATTGAAATTATTTTTCATACAATTATTATCCCCCCCTTTTTAATATTTTTATGAATTATAAATAACTCAAAAAATATTAATCCCATAAAATGTCATTATTGTCAATTTTGAGACTATTCATTACTTGAACATTAAAAACATCACGAAAACAAGTCAAATTCAAACCAAATTTTTTTATATCATAAATAGTTATTTATAATATAAATAAATTTTTACCACCTATTTTACTTCTAATACTATTAATCTCATTTATTTTATATTTCTATAATTTAAACTAATAATATTTTTGCATTGCACAAGCATACAAGGTGACTATAAAATTTTGAAATATAAATAATTTTATGTACTTAAAATAAGTTCATTATGATCAAAATATACATTTTTATTAATTTAATATTTGTTTTTAACTCACTTATAAATCATGAAGACACATTTAATGTGTTATTTTGACTTTTTCGGCCTTAGGAAAGCATTACACAAACAGTGGGATAAGACACCTGTTATATTACTCTAAAATTACTTTATAACCATATAAATAATAAATAATACTTAATATTTAATATCTAAGTCATCCAAGGAATTATCTCATCCCAATTATTATTTTTAGGATAATAATTTTACATTTCCAGTGCCGCTCACGCATTACGTCACGATGTAAATAAATTTCCTATTTTTTATGGACTAAATTATAATATCTATGTTTTGAATTATTTATGAATTTTTGATATTATTTTATAATACATTATTTTTTAAATAAATATCTAAAAATTTTATATTATGTATGTGTCTTGGTGATATCATAAAACATTCAATATTTCATAAAAACATAATATTTTACTATTCACATGAAAGTTAACTTCTTTATAAAAATGTAAAAAAATCATCAAAAAATAAATTTTGATTCATAAATAATACTATAAATTATATTTCATGATATTAAATCCCTAGGTGTTATATAAATTGACATTAATTTATGATCTCAAAATACGGAAAACCTGATTTTTTGAAAAAAATACGATTGTTCTTAAAAATGCCTATTAAGGTACAAATATTGTTTTATGACATATTATATTATAAGATTTATTCAAATGAACATAATTTAATTATTAATAATAGTGTATAACTAATTTTACATTTAAATAATTGTAAAATAAAATATAACTTTGATAATGGTTGATATAACAACATAATTTTCAATAAAATTTGTATTTTCACTATTCAATTTAAAATAAATCTTTTCAAAAAATAAGATAATTTTACCCTAACATAATATTTATATACTGATTTCAAAAATGTATATAATTTTATAAAATATCTTTTCTAAATCTGGAAAAAATAATAATAATTTTTTTTCTCAGAAAAGTAATAAAAATCGTTAGTGAAGTAAATGTATAAAACATATTTACTAAAATTTAAGTGATTGGTTACTAAGAATTAATCAATAAAATTTTATCAGTTAATAAAATTATATATATTTCATTATATGGTTAATCTTATTAAATCATTTCAATTTAATGGTTATTTTGTAATGCTCATCTTAGAATAATAATTATTTTAGTAGTGTATCATAGTTTGTTTAAGCTCCGTGATGTGTGTTGTATACGCTATAAAATGTAGTGTTATTTTAAAATACCAGGATGTTACATGCTGCCCTAATTCAAAAATTTTGTCCTTGAAATTTTAACCTTTGATCTGTAGTCTAATGTTTGACATTAGAAGATTCTTTTATAGAAATCTCACATCGTAAAAAAGGTCAACAAAACATCCAATTGAAATGAGAGAAAGAGAAGTACGAAGCTCGTATGGGATAATTCATAATATGTTTCCATGTTTGGGAACATATGTTTTAATTTAAAACTTGGATATGAAAAATAAAAAAAACATTTAAGGATTGATGGATAGTTATATAGATCATATTCATTATAATGTTAACCATCACAAAACCGTAAATCTTTGATGGGTTAAAAGACCATTGATTTCTTCGTAATTAAATTAAATGGGTAAATTTTTTTTAATAAAATCATTTTCTTATATTTGAGGAATTATTTTAATTCATGTAGTAAGAACATAAAGGAATATAATTACCTGAAAATTATATTTTTATCTACTAATAAATTTCATCCACAAACTCAATTATTTCTCCAAATAATGAGTATGAAAATTTTTTCATTCCTGAAGCACTGGAGTCAACTTATATAGATCGAAAAATACCAGAAAAAAATATATTACTCATTTATATATATTTATCACAACCAATATTGTTATAATAAGATAAGATAATTCCCAAAAAAAATAATAAACCTTTATATGAAGAAAACTACTTTAATTTCCTAAAATTCAACAATAATACACAAAATACAACATGGAGAATTTAATGAATAAGTTTTATTAAAAGTAAAAAAATTTATTCTAGCCTAAATTTGAAACACAAAAATTTTAAGGATCTGATCATATACTATTCCATGATAAATTTAATATTTATTTCTAAAATTGTGGATTGTATAAAAATATAATCATCATGATATGAGAACCATTTGCATAAATAACCTAAATATCCATTAATCAATTATAAAATTACATCCTTCAAAATAAAATTCAACCTTTATTCGTCAAATAAAATTCCATAATATTATTATTTACCTTAATCATGTAGGGTTACCAAAATACTAACCATTTTTTAAAATAAAATAAGTAACATAACACAAAATCAATTTTCTATCCTGTGGTTATATATATGGTAATTCAGATTTTCCTAAAAAGAACATATAGAAATTCTATCATATAATTTAAATAAAGAAAAAATATGTCATACTAACAAGGACATCATGTTGTTCAGTGGCAGACAATTCACTCTTTCCACCCTTCTGTTGTGGGTTCAAGAATCATGGCCTTGCTATATGCGACACGTGTCACATGACCAATGGGTTGTCCTATTTTTAAAAAATATTAATATAATACCTAAAAAATTATAATTAAATGTAATTTCCCAAAATTCCATGTATTTTTTTAAATAATATGGGATTATTTCGAGACTAGACGCTCTGACAGAACATGATTCCGAGTCTCAGTGAGACTGATAAAGTTATTTTATTCTTTTTAGTTTATTTAAAATGGCGCACATGAGAGGTTTTGGAATTTTCTAAATAGGTTCCCGGATTAAAAATATGAGGGAATTGTTACATATGAAACATCGACTTTACCTAAGAATGGCATTAACCTTGACCAGCATGGGTCCAGCAAAAACGGAATTTTTCATACTCTTAATAAAATTTAACAGATAAATTTTATTAGGGAAAAATTAAATATATTATAGTTTATTATATTTTATTTTTCAATTTTATTTAAATGTAACAGAAACATAGTTTTATAAATAAACAATCATAACAGATATTTTGGAACACATTTTTTCCATTTAATGGGTTAATCGAATAATAGAGCTTTGGCATGTTAGAGAATCACTTTCAACTGCTAGAGCATTGGCATTGAAAAATGACGATAGATGAAAGATCACCAATGAAAGATTGTGTAACGACGAATTCAGTGACAACAAACATCAACAATGAATGATCCCAATTTATTTTGGGTGTATTAATTAATTTTTTCCCCAAGTGGAAATATCCATAATGAACGTGAATCAGTTGACAAACAAAATGATTCGCATATCGTGTGTGCATTTTCAGGAGGGTTTTGATTCGAGGCATTAAATTCGGATTATCCATGTTAGAATAATTAAAATCTCATCCCTGCTAGTTTTTAATTCTTACACAAAGGTTTTGAGCTACCAAGAACAAGGCCTGGATTCAATTTAATGGATGTTCCTCTATTCTTCATGACTGAAATCCCAGATTGATGAAAAGAAAACCTTTAGGATATAATAGTGATGTAGGAAAACCAAAAATTCCAAGGGTGCTTGCGGATCAGGAATCGGGCCACCGAAGCTAACCCAATGTCCTGTGGAATACATCGATGGTTCACTATAGTTAGCAATGAGGCTGCCCAAAAAGTCATCTCAAGGTGATAGAGCAGGCTACTAATTGTGGGCTGGAAGTAGCGCAGGCGGATGTGGCAGCTGCACTACGTTATGCAGCTGGAAGGCCATTGTCAAGATCGACCATAATGGTGGAGACTCCATGGCAACCCGTGGGGTAGAGGGGGACACATTGTGTTGGTCGTGTCTCGGCCAGGTAGGCTAGCCTACTTACAATGAGCCTGGTATGTTTGGGCCGCCCCAGCAGGCTGGACCCATGGAAGCTAAGTGGGCTGAACTCGTGGCAGCCCAGCGAGCCGAACCAGTGGTAGCCCAGCGGGCCGGACCTCCGGTCCAACTCTTCCAGGCCAGACCTTGAATTGGTCAGATACGGGTCGGGTAGGTGGATCCTGGGTTGTTTTGGGTCAGGTTGGTCCAGCTGGGTCAGAATAGACCGAGACCCCACCATCCCTTTTTCAATTAAATTGTCAAAACTTGCAAACTATACATTCTATTGTTGTGTCATTTGGGGCATTGGAACACTATAGATTAGGTTTCCCTTTTGAAATACTCCTATTGAGTTTTTGTGTAGGTTAATATTTGAATGATGGCTTGAGTAGTAGATTATGCCTGAATCAAGCATTCCATGAGAATGAATCAAGTGACTCATTGTGACCAGAAAGAAGACCCAAGAATACCTCAGTGTCTCGATAGACAAGTAGCCATGCAGACCTATGTGGCCTAGAGGACGATTAGATAAGCGGACATTAGTGGCCCGGTATGTAACACCCGAGACTTTTATGTTATATAAATCATCAAAGGAATCTTTTTCTACACAACACTTGCTTGTCTTTCTTTACATGCAATCGCGACCTTCCTCGATAGCTTGCATCGTACGCAATACCGAGTTTCACTAAACAACAATATGCTTTTAAAACTAGCGGTTATGAATAGTAATAACCACTTTTTGAAATTTTATAAATTTTATTTTTCAAAATGGACTTCATTTTTGGACTCAGAATATCGAAATTAGCCTAGGGTGAAATTTTGGTATTTTTCTGAAAACTTTCAATTTTTGACTAATAGTGAAACCACTAAGTGGTAGGTGAAAAAACTGAATTTTGCATAAAACTTAATTTTACCGCTTCTGTGAATGGAATTTCAAAAATCCGAGAGACACGGTTAATATCAAGGACTAAAATGTGGTTCAATGAGATGGAAAATAATTTTTTTGGTGAATAGTAACTTTTTACTATTTTTACCGCGGTTAATAGTAAATAGGGTAACTAAGGGTAAATATGATATCAATATTACCCTAACACATGTCCTAATTCTATTGGAAAAGTTTAATTCGACCAAAAACAAACTTAGGAATAAAATATGACCATTTAGGCCCACTTGGATTAGATTAGGACATTTATTATTAATTTATTTAAAGAAGGGTTAAAATAGTTAAAATCAAAGTTTAATAAGTAAATCATTTTTAATATGGGGATATACATTAGATAAATTCGACTATAAATATTAATTAGAAAGATAAAAAGATTTCCTACATAAGGGTATTTTATTTGTAATTTTTAGACATTATATAATATAATTTATTTATGACACAATGATGATGGAGTAATTATCTTATTAATGAAATATTGACATAATTGATGTTATAAACACCAAAATAAATGTAATTTGCGACTTTTTATGAATTAAACTAATTTTCTAGGTTATTATGATATATTAATGTTGATTTAATCAACTTGGTTCGAACATATAATTCTGTTATGACTTTCACAAAAATCATATATCAAATAGTGTCAAAATTGACACAAAATAGTTTTTAAATCAAATATTATATTATTAATTGTTATTTTATTCCTAAAAATCTATGGTTCTGCCCAATGACTTAGATAAGGATATATATATTAATAATAAACAATTTGGGGTTCGTTTTGCATGTTATAGTAAGTGTATTAACCATATAGTGAAAGAAAACAAAAAGACATGGTAAAAGTTAAATTAATTAACTTAAAGTTAAATCTAATTGATAAGGTTAAAATAATACCCTAAACATGTCTAAATATAATTGGTTGATAGGATTTCGACCCATCCCCACTTTAGCTTCGAAATAAGAACCTTTGGAACCATTATAAACCGATTTTGACTTTAATATAAAATAATATTTTGAGATATTCCTAAGGTGCCCCTCTCCTCCCTTATAAAAGGGAACCTCCTCCCCCTCCTCCTCACACCAAATTGAGCACTCAAGCTCGGCCAACCCCTGCCATTTTCTCCTATCCACTTCCCTAGAATAATCCTAGAGGTCCTGGTCTTCTCCAAAGACCAATCTTAGTTCCTTAAGTGGAGGATTCAAAGAGGCGTTCCAAAGAAGAGGTAATATCCATTACCGATCTTTTCAATTTCATTCTTCTTCAACTTCTTCTTCTTTAGTTGTTTCATGATAAAGTAATAACATCAGTATTACTTACATACTGATATGTTATTATAAATATGAAACAACCCTAATTCACCTTCTATCCATCCTACGGAAAAATGAAATCACCGCGCGTGCGTACGTACGGAATACCATCTCCACGCCGTGGTGTAATCTATTTTCCACCATCACCTTACAAGGATGGGTATAATGGTGTAATGATTAACTATATATGATTATTATGAAGTAATATTGATACTGAAATAATATATATATACTCCAATACAATTCCACGATCATAGGAACGTTATCATCACTCGTGCGTACGTACGGAATACCGTCTCCACGATGTGATGCGACTCGTTCTACATGATCTTCATTTCATAATGATTATATAAATGAATTGAATGAATGAATATGGTATATAATACACTAATACCATTCTGTAAATGAATTATCTATAACCTAAAGATATGAATAAAAATTTATTCAACAAAACACGCATAAGAACAAAAAGTTATAAAGACCCGAGTAACAAGTAACAATGAAATATTACTAACATGAAGCTAATAATATGACCATATATGATATCATATCAATATGTATTATTATGGAATAAGTCAATAACATTATTTAAACCATTATACAGGAGCTTCGGACACAAACAAAGCAAATTGGACCTAAGGTAAGGGAAATATCACAATCTCATTTTTATCCGAGATTGTTTATTCGTAAGTATTCATTGGGGTGTATTTTATCATCCACATCCATGTTTCATCAATATGTAATATTATTTCTATGCACCTACAATTGTTTAAATCCATTTTTACCCTTCGGTGAGTTTTTAGTAATATGTATGAAAGGAATCTTTTGTCGTACGAGGTACTTTTTGACTTTTCCGACAAAAGTACGAAGAATGTTTTTTTTAACTTATACGGCATGGATGGATTTTTTTTAAAACATTATTTCCAAGAAGCTTCCTTTACAAGTTATCAATTTTATTTTTAATCAACTTCTTTTATTTTAAAGTCGTATGACATGTTATGAAAGGAAAAATGTTTTTGAAGTAGAAAGGATATTTTCCTCAAGAATGGAGTTCAAGTATTTTATCAAAATTATTTTCCATCTAAGATAATAAAAGGGTTCTGTTTTTATCCCTATTATTACATGGATTTAATTATGTTGTGATGGAAATATTTTTATGAATTCCTTTATCTTATATGAATTGTTTTATGATGTCATGATGTTTCAAGAATCCCATTTTTGTTATATGTGTTATGCGATGATGTATGTTTTATGATTATGTGGCACACATAAGAAAGGATTCATTATAAGATGGGTGGGACCTATATCTCCCTCCAATGCATTGGGTAAAGATTTTATATCCCATGAGATAGACATGGCTGGAACGGAAGGTTATTTCGGTTCAGTGATACAGGACTGAAACGAGGAGTGAACTCGGTTCAGAAAGGGACTTTGTCCACTAGGATAGTCTTGGCAATGAGTCATGACTAACAAGAAATGATTTTCCATGATTATGTGTGCATGCCACAAAGTTTCAAGTTTTATGGGGATCTCATTTTCACTTCTATGATTTATTCCATGTTAAGATATTATGATCTCTTTTGCAGGTTTTAATTTTCAAAAAGATATGATATGATTTTTATTTCCTTTATTTTCCCTTGCTGAGCATTTGAGCTCACCCTTTTATGTTTTCTTTTCCCCAGGTCAGGAAGATGGATATTAAGTAGAATATGCTAAAAGGGACCCTAGATATGATGAAATAAATGGGAGACACTGTAAAAGATTTTTGAACCAGTTGTTTATGTTTCCCAGTTTCTAAAGACACTATACCTATACGGTCCTTTGTGGTTTTATCATATGTTGTAATAAGTGTGCTTCAATTTTTGAAGTATTAAAAATGTATGTAAAGTATGGGTCGTTATAGTTGGTATCAGAGGAAAAGGTATAGTCAACCTTTGGAAAGTAGGATGTGAATGCCTTAGTAAGAACCCTAAGGATAAGTCTAAGCACATAACACAATCATAGTGTTTTAGAAATGATCTTGAATAACCTAGCATAAGACCTTAAGCATGAAAATTTTATTCTTGAATTATGTGGTTTCCTATTATAATTAGTGTTTCTCACACTATTCTTCTTGGTTTTAGTCAATGGCTGGAACCCGAAGGAACCGTGTTAATGCGGAATGTGATGGGCAATGCAATGATTGTCCCCCTGAGCAAACAAACGATATGGGAGCTGGAATGCAAAATATTGTAGCCATGATCACACAACTTTCTCAAGCTATGAATCATGCAGGATTTCCAAACGAGCAAAGGAGGGAGCAACATTCTGTTGAATCCTTCATGAGGCAGTGTCCACCTTCTTTCAGCGGGTCTACTGATCCATTAGTTACTGAACAATGGATTAGTACTACTGAAAAGATATTTTCAGTTCTTCAATGTTCTGAGCATGATAAAGTCATCCTAGCAGTGTATCGTTTGGAAGGAGATGCTGATCAATGGTGGAATCTTGTTAAGAATACGAGGCAAAGGGATGAAATTGAGTCTATGGAATGGGACGAGTTCAAGAACTTATTTTTCAATAAGTACTTCCCTCGTATTCTCCGAACAAAGATGGAGAAAGAGTTTCTTGAACTGAAGCAAAGGGATGATGAATCTGTTGGTACCTATGAAGCAAATTTTACAAGACTTACAAGGTACGCTTCTGGTATTATTATCCAACCTGAGAGTAAGATCGATCGATTCTTTAGTGGCTTAAAACCAAGTCTTCGAAGGGCGTTAGCCATAAGGGACTTCAATAGCTACGAGGAAATCGTTCGATGTGCTCTCAAAGTCGAGATGGAGATTGGAGTAACCCATCAGACACATGGGTTTGATAAGAAGAGGAAGATGGAATTCAAAGAAAAATCTAAAGAGCACACGGAAAAGAAGATGAGCTTTTCCTTATGCTCAAAGTGTGGAAAGAAACATGGAGGGAGTTGTCTTAAAGGGACAAGTAAATGTTTTAAATGTGGAAAAGAAGGTCATCGGGCATTTGAATGCCGTGATAATGGGAAGAAGATGTCTAATGACGCAAACAAAGGAAGGGATACACAGAATGAACCTACTACACTTCAATGTTTCAAGTGCAAGGAGATGGGGCATTATGCCAATCAATGCCCAAATCCAAGGGTTGATGATGATGGTCGACGTCAACAAAATGTTAAGGCTAAAGACAAAGGAAAGTCACATGCAATTTCTATCAGCGATGTGGAGTACGATAATGATGTGGTGAAAGGTACACTTACCATCCACTCTAAAGTATAAAATGTTTTATTTGATTCTGGATCCACCCACTCTTTTATTTCTGAAGACTTTTCTAAGGTTATCACCGTATTACCTCAACAATTAGATGTTGAGTTAGCTGTGACAACACCTAATGGCACATCAATCGCATCAAAAGTCTATAATTCTTCTCCGATCGAAGTTTGTGGGAAAGTGCTTCCTGCAAATCTTGTGATCCTTCCTTTAATGGAATTTGATGTGATTCTTGGCATGGATTGGCTTTCTCTACATGGAGCTCATATCGATTTCCAAAGAAGGGAAGTCACATTTCATATTCCAGATCAATCTACGATCGTCTATCAATGCAAGGATGAACATAACCTTCCAGTGGAAATTTCTTCCATCTTATGGGTATTGATTCCACTAAATGAAGGTTATTTATCTCAAATGGTTGGTGAGAAACTCACGATTAAGAATATGCCCATTGTACGGGAGTTTGATGATGTCTTTCCGGAGGAATTGCCGGGTCTTCCACCAAATCGTGAAGTTGAGTTTTCAATAGAACTCGTACAGGGTGCTTTGCCTATTTCAAAGACACCTTATAGAATGGCCCCAATTGAGTTGCAGGAATTGAAGAAGCAACTCCAAGAGAATCTTGATAAGGGATTCATACTCCCTAGTGCGTCACCTTGGGGAGCACCTGTTCTATTTGTTAAGAAGAAAGATGGATCAATGAGACTTTGCATTGATTATCGAGAACTTAACAAGATCACTATCAAGAACAAATATCCTCTCCCACGCATTGATGACTTATTTGACCAACTACGCGGAGCTCAATACTTTTCCAAGATTGATCTTCGTTCAGGGTATCATCAATTAAGGGTCAAAAGGGAGGATCGGCTTTCCGTACAAGGTATGGACACTATGAATTTATAGTGATGCCATTTGGTCTTACTAATGCTCCTGCTATCTTCATGGATCTAATGAATAGAGTCTTTAGAGACTATCTTGATCAATTTGTGGTAGTCTTTATAGACGATATTCTTGTCTATTCAAAGAGCAAGGAAGATCATGAAGATCACTTGAGAATTATATTGAAGACCCTGAGAAAGGAGAAACTTTATGCCAAATTTACCAAGTGTGAATTTTGGCTTCAAAAAGTTACATTTTTGGGTCATATAATCTCAAAAGAGGGGATATCTGTGGATCCAGCAAAAACAGAGGTTATCGAAAGATGGTCAAGACCAACAACAGTAACTAAGATCCGAAGTTTTCTTAGTTTGGCTGGATATTATCGACGTTTTGTAAAAGATGTTTCACGATTATCTAATCCACTCACCAAGTTGACTCGGAAAGGAGTTATGTTTGTCTGGATAGAGGAATGTGAAGAGAATTTCAAGGAGTTGAAAAGAAGGTTATCCAGTGCACCTGTGCTCACACTGCCTTGTAGTGGAGAAAGGTTTGTGATCTACAGTGATGCATCCAAGAAGGGATTGGGGTGTGTTCTTATGCAAAATGATATGGTGATAGCTTATGCCTCACGACAGTTGAAAATCCATGAGCAAAATTACCCAACACATGATTTGGAGTTGGCTGCGGTAATCTTTGCATTAAAGATTTGGAGGCATTACCTTTTTGGTGAAAGGTGTGATATTTATACTGATCATAAAAGTTTAATGTACATTTTCACACAAAAGGAGTTGAATATGCGTCAAAGAAGATGGTTGGAGCTGATTAAGGATTATGACTTCTCAATCCATTACCACCCTGGGAAAGCAAACAAGGTGGCAGATGCATTAAGTCGACAAGACCATGCTAGTTTATCCATGATGAGGATCACAAAAGATCCAATATTTATGGATTTACAAAGGATGGATCTTGGAATTATAATGGAAGGGGAAAAATCTTATCTTTCTCAAATGAATGTTCAACCATCCATACATGTGAAGATTAAAGAGGCACAAAAAGAAGATGCCGAGTTACAAAAGAAGGTGAGAAATGTTCCTGAATTCAACCTTGATTGTGATGGGATAATAAAGTTCAGGAATCGGGTTTGTGTTCCTCCCATCCCCGAATTAAAGAAGGAGCTGCTGGATGAGGCTCATAGTTCTTCATTCTCTATTCATCCTGGAAGCACGAAGATGTATAGGGACCTGAAAGAGTACTTCTGGTGGGATGGCATGAAAAGAGATGTTGCTGAATATGTCTCTCGATGCTTGGTTTGTCAACAAGTTAAAGCTGAGAGACAAAAGTCTAAGGGGATGTTACAACCATTACCCATACCCGAATGGAAATGGGAAAACATCACTATGGACTTTGTCACAGGACTTCCTAAAACATCCAAAAGCAATAATGCTATCTGGGTCATAGTTGATCGTCTTACAAAGTCTGCACACTTCATTCCTATTAGAGAGGATTTCTCTCTAGATCAGCTTGCCAGGATATATGTAAAGGAAGTGGTAAGATTGCATGGAGTACCACTTTCTATTATATCTGATCGGGATCCGAGATTTACCTCGAAGTTCTGGCGAAGTCTTCAGCATACTCTGGATACAGAGTTGAGTTTCAGCACTGCTTATCATCCCCAGTCAGATGGTCAGTCTGAGAGAACAATTCAAACCCTAGAAGATATGTTGAGAGCTTGCTCTATGGATTTCAAAGGAGGTTGGGATCAACACCTACCTTTGGTAGAATTTTCTTATAATAATAGCTTTCACTCCAGTATTCAGATGGCTCCTTATGAAGCTCTCTATGGAAAGAAATGCGGGACTCCAACTTGCTGGGATGAAGCTGGGGAAAGAAAGCTATTAGGACCTGATCTCGTTGATGAAATGGCAGAAAAGGTCAGATCTATTCAACAACACATAAGAGCATCTCAGAGTCGACAGAAAAGTTATGCCGACAACCGAAGAAAAGACCTAGAGTTTGAAGTGGGTGATAAAGTGTTCTTACGAATATCTCCCTGTAAGAGGGTTATGAGATTTGGAAAGAAGGGGAAGTTGAGCCCTAGATATAACGGTCCTTTCGAAATACTGGATCGTGTTGGGAAGGTAGCTTACCGATTGGCGCTTCCACCGAATCTCTCTCAAGTTCACGATGTGTTCCACGTATCTCTCCTGAGAAAGTACATACCAGATCCTTCACATGTACTCAGCTCAGAAGTTGTACCGCTGGAGCAAGATCTTTCTTATGAAGAACAGCCGATAGAGATTCTGGATCGTAGCGAAAAAGTCCTACGAAACAAGACCACTCGCTTGGTGAAAGTTTTATGGAGGAACCACCAACTTGAAGAATCTACATGGGAGCTTGAGGATATGATGAGGGAGAATTATCCTCATCTGTTTGTTACAAAGTGATGAATTTCGAGGGCGAAATTCTTTTTAAGGGGGGTAGAATGTAACACCCGAGACTTTTATGTTATATAAATCATCAAAGGAATCTTTTTCTACACAACACTTGCTTGGCTTTCTTTACACGCAATCGCGACCTTCCTCGATAGCTTGCGTCGTACGCAATACCGAGTTTCACTAAACAACAATATGCTATTAAAACTAGCCGTTATGAATAGTAATAACCACTTTTTGAAATTTTATAAATTTTATTTTTCAAAATGGACTTCATTTTTGGACTCAGAATATCGAAATTAGCCTAGGGTGAAATTTTGGTATTTTTCTGAAAACTTTCAATTTTTGATAAATAGTGAAACCACTAAGTGGTAGGTTAAAAAACTGAATTTTGCATAAAACTTAATTTTACCGCTTCTGTGAATGGAATTTCAAAAATCCGAGAGACACGGTTAATATCAAGGACTAAAATGTGGTTCAATGAGATGAAAATAATTTTTTTGGTGAATAGTAACTTTTTACTATTTTTACCGCGGTTAATAGTAAATAGGGTAACTAAGGGTAAATATGATATCAATATTACCCCAACACATGTCCTAATTCTATTGGATAAGTTTAATTCGACCAAAAACAATCTTAGGAATAAAATATGATCATTTAGGCCCACTTGGATTAGATTTGGACATTTATTATTAATTTATTTAAAGAAGGGTTAAAATAGTTAAAATCAAAGTTTAATAAGTAAATCATTTTTAATATGGGGTTATACATAAGATAAATTCTACTATAAATATTCATTAGAAAGCTAAAAAGATTTCCTACATAAGGGTATTTTATTTGTAATTTTTAGACATTAAATAATTTAATTTATTTATGACACAATGATGATGCAGTAATTATCTTATTAATGAAATATTGACATAATTGATGTTATAAACAACAAAATAAATGTAATTTGAGACTTTTTATGAATTACACTAATTTTCTAGGTTATTATGATATATTAATGTTGATTTAATCAACTTGGTTAGAACATATAATTCTGTTATGACTTTCACAAAAATCATATATCAAATAGTGTCAAAATTGACACAAAATAGTTTTTAAATCAAATATTATATTATTAATTGTTATTTTATTCCTAAAAATCTAAGGTTCGGCCAAATGACTTAGATAAGGATATATATATTAATAATAAACAATTTGGGGTTCGTTTGGCATGTTATAGTAAGTGTATTAACCATATAGTGAAAGAAAACAAAAAGACACGGTAAAAGTTAAATTAATTAACTTAGAGTTAAATCTAATTGATAAGGTTAAAATAATACCCTAAACTTGTCTAAATCTTATTGGTTGATAGGATTTCGACCCATCCCCACTTTAGCTTCGAAATAAGACCCTTTGGAACCATTATAAACCGATTTTGACTTTAATATAAAATAATATTTTGAGATATTCCTAAGGTGCCCCTCTCCTCCCTTATAAAAGGGCACCTCCTCCCCCTCCTCCTCACACCAAATTGAGCACTCATGCTCGGCCAACCCCTGCCATTTTCTCCTCTCCACTTCCGTAGAATAATCCTAGAGGTCCTGGTCTTCTCCAAAGACCAATCTTAGTTCCTTAAGTGGAGGATTCAAAGAGGCGTTCCAAAGAAGAGGTAATATCCATTACCAATCTTTTCAATTTCTTTCTTCTTCAACTTCTTCTTCTTTAGTTGTTTCATGATAAAGTAATAACATCAGTATTACTTACATACTGATATGTTATTATAAATATGAAACAAACCTAATTCACCTTCTATCCATCCTACGGAAAAATGAAATCACCGCGCGTGCGTACGTACGGAATACCGTCTCCACGTCGTGGTGTAATCTATTTTCCACCATCACCTTACAAGGATGGGTATAATGGTGTAATGAGTAACTATATGTGATTATTATGAAGTAATATTGATACTGAAATAATATATATATACTCCAATACAATTCCACGATCATAGGAACGATATCATCACTCGTGCGTACGTACGGAATACCGTCTCCACGATGTGATGCGACTCGTTCTACATGATCTTCATTTCATAATGATTATATAAATGAATTGAATGAATGAATATGGTATATAATACACTAATACCATTCTGTAAATGAATTATCTATAACCTAAAGATAAGAATAAGAATTTATTCGACAAAACACGCATAAGAACAAAAAGTTATAAAGACCCGAGTAACAAGTAACAATGAAATATTACTAACAAGAAGCTAATAATATGACCATATATGATATCATATAAATATGTATTATTATGGAATAAGTCAATAACATTATTTAAACCATTATACAGGAGCTTCGGACACGAACAAAGCAAATCGGACCTAAGGTAAGGGAAATATCACAATCTCATTTTTATCCGAGATTGTTTATTCGTAAGTATTCACTAGGGTGTATTTTATCATCCACATCCATGTTTCATCAATATGTAATATTATTTCCATCCACCTACAATTGTTTAAATCCATTTTTACCCTTCGGTGAGTTTTTAGTAATATGTATGAAAGGAATCTTTTGTCGTACGAGGTACTTTTTGACTTTTCCGACAAAAGTACGAAGAATGTTTTTTTTAACTTATAAGGCATGGATGGATTTTTTTTAAAACATTATTTCCAAGAAGCTTCCTTTACAAGTTATCAATTTTATTTTTAATCAACTTCTTTTATTTTAAAGTCGTATGACATGTTATGAAAGGAAAAATGTTTTTGAAGTAGAAAGGATATTTTCCTCAAGAATGGAGTTCAAGTATTTTATCAAAATTATTTTCCATCTAAGATAATAAAAGGGTTCTGTTTTTATCCCTATTATTACATGGATTTGATTATGTTGTGATGGAAATATTTTTATGAATTCCTTTATCTTATATGAATTGTTTTATGATTTCATGATGTTTCAAGAATCCCATTTTTGTTACATGTGTTATGCGATGATGTATGTTTTATGATTATGTGGCACACATAAGAAAGGATTCATTATAAGATGGGTGGGACCTATATCTCCCTCCAATGCATTGGGTAAAGATTTTATATCTCATGAGATAGACATGGCTGGAACGGAAGGTTATTTCGGTTCAGTGATACAGGACTGAAACGAGGAGTGAACTCTGTTCAGAAAGGGACTTTGTCCACTAAGATAGTCTTGTCAATGAGTCATGACTAACAAGAAATGATTTTCCATGATTATGTGTGCATGACACAAAGTTTCAAGTTTTATAGGGATCTCATTTTCACTTCTATGATTTATTCCATGTTAAGATATTATGATCTCTTTTGCAGGTTTTAATTTTCAAAAAGATATGATATGATTTTTATTTCCTTTATTTGCCCTTGCTGAGCATTTGAGCTCACCCTGTTATGTTTTCTTTTCCACAGGTCAGGAAGATGGATACTACGTAGAATATGCTAAAAGGGACCCTAGATATGATGAAATAAATGGGAGACACTGTAGAATATTTATGAACCAGTTGTTTATGTTTCCCAGTTTCTAAAGACACTATACCTATACGGTCCTTTGTGGTTTTATCATATGTTGTAATAAGTGTGCTTCAATTTTTGAAGTATTAAAAATGTATGTAAAGTATGGGTTGTTATACGGTAGATGAGTAGCTATTCAATCCTATGTGTCCCAGCACACAAATATTCATGAGAACCTGTGTGGCCTGATAGATGAGTAGGTAAGAAAACCTCAATGGTGTTGAAAAAGATCAGGCCTTAGTGGCCCGACCGGCATTAGGAAATCATCGTGGATGAGTCCTTTAGAAGTACTAATTGTTTAGATTTACGACTGATCAAAACTGTAACACCCCGAGATTTTATTAAAAATAATATTTTTAATTTCATTAAGTTCTTATGTTGTACGCTACACCAAAAGGAGATTTCACAACATGCATCCTTGACTTGCCTTGCATTACACACAATCGCAACCTTCCTCGATAGTGTGTGTAGTACGCAATAACGAGTTTCACTAAACAACAATATGCTATTAAAATATTATTAAAACTAGCCGTTATGAATTGTAATAACCACATTTTGAAATTTTTTAAATATTATTTTTCAAAATGGACTTCATTTTTGGATTCGTAATATCGAAATTAGCTTAGGGTGAAATTTTGGTACTTTTTGGATAACTTTCATTTTATGATGAATAGTGAAAATTACTAAATTTTAATTAAAAACAACCTTTTCAATCGAAATAATTAATAGCGATAATTTATTAATTTGAGTGGTTTTGAAGTATATTTAGAATATATTTTTATAATTTAATACAATTTTTTTCATTGGATGTAATTTCACATTTAAACCCGACATAAACAAGTGTCAATCTTTTGATAGTTATTATCTCTTAAGAACAAGCTATTTGTTTTGACGACGAGAATTAATTTTTAAATTAGTTAATTCAAATGATATGTTTTGAATTTGGTAAAATATACATCATTTTTGAGTTCATAATATCAAATATAGATGAGGCATAATTTTCTGTATTTTTCTGGAAACTTTCATTTTTTGATGAATAGTGAAACCACTAAGTGGTAGTTAAAAAAATGATTTTTTCATAAAACATAATATTACCGCTTCTTTGAGTGGAATTTCAAAAACCAGAGAGACACGGTTGAAGTCAGTAAGTAAAATGTGGTTCAATGAGATTAAAATAATTTTTGGTGTATAGTATCTTTTTACTTTTTTTACCACAGTTAAAAGTAAATAGGGTAATTAAGGGTACAAATGATATTATTATTACCCTAACACATGTCCTAATTCTATTGGATAAATTTATTTCGACCCAAAACAACCTTAGGAATAAAATATGACCATTTAGGCCCACTTTTATTAGATTAGGACATTTATTATTAATTTATTTAAAGAAGGTTTAAAATAGTTAAAATCAAAGTTTAATAAGTAAATAATTTTTAATATAAGGTTATACATAAGATAAATTCGACTATAAATATTAATTAGAAACCTAAAATGATTTCCCACATAATGGTATTTTATTTTTAATTTTTAGACATTTAATAATTTAATTTATTTATGACACAAAGATGATGCAGTAATTATCTTATTAATGATATATTGACATAATTGATGTTACAAATACCAAAATAAATGTAATTTGAGACATTTCCTTCATTACACTAATTTTCTAGGTTAATATGACATGTTATTATTGATTGAATTAACTTTTTTCTAACTAATCATTCTGTTATGATTTTTATAAAAATAAATTACTAAATAGAGTCAAAATTGACATAAAATAGTTTTTAAAACATATATTATATTATTAATTGTAATTTTATTCCTAAAAATATATGGTGTGTCCAAATGGCTAAGATAAGGTTATATATATTAATAATAAACAACTTGGGGTTCTTTTGATTGTTATAGTACGTTTATAAACCTTATAGTGAAAGAACACAAAAAGACACGATAAAAGTAAAATTATCTAACTTAAAGTTAAATATAAATGATAAGGTTAAAATAGGAACCTAAAATTTTCTAAATTTTATTGGATGAGATGATTTAGACGAATACCCACCTTAGCTTCTATGTAACTCAATTTTGAGCTATTTAAAACCGAATTTGGCTTTCTGATAAAATAATATTTTTAGTTTTTCCAAAGGAGCCCCTCTCCTCCCTTATAAAAGGGCACCTCCTCCCTCTCTTCCTCACACCACTTTGAGAGTTCAAGCTCGGCCAAACCCTGCAAAATTCTCTTCTACACTTCTCTAAAAACATCCTAGAGGTTCTGGTCTTCTTCAAAGACCAATTTTAGTGCCCTAAAAGGAGATCTCAAAGAGGCGCTTCAAAGAAGATGTAATGTCTGTTACCGATTCTTTCAACTTTATTTCTTCTTACACTTATTCTTCTTAGGTTGTTTCATTATGAAGTAATAACATAAGTATCAATGATATTCTGATATGTTATTATATGTATTAAACAACCCTATTTCACCATATATCCATCCTACAGAAAATGAAACCATCGCGCGTGCGTACGTACGGAATACCGTCTCCACGCCATGGTGTAATCTATTTTCCACCACCACCTTACTTGGATGGGTATAATGGTGTACATAATAACTATATATGATTATTGTAAAGTTATATTGATTCTGAAATAGTATACATACACTCAAATACAATTCCACGATCATCAGAACGATATCATCGCTCGTGCGTACGTACGGACTAACGTCTCCACGACACGATGAGATTCATTCTCCACGTTTACCATTCATGAATGATTATAAAGTATATATAATAAATAATAATGAAATATTTGACAGAATAATGATACTGTATTTATGTGTATATATATGTATTTTATCTACATAATTCCATTCAACTCAATAAGGAAACGAAAACAGCGTTCATGCGTACGTACGGCCTACCGTCTCCATGAACGGTGTATTTCTTTCCATTTACTGATCTATTATATATATGTATATTATGAATATATATTTTATATAAATAATGTTTTATATTCTGGAATTATGTAATCATGATCTTAGTAATCATATGTATAATTACAAGTCAAAACACGGACGACAAATAAAATGATTTTACCCTAAACGCTCTTTAACATGGAATTTACAAAAGAAGGGGTAAAATAAAGTCATAAGTGAACCATATATGATATCATAAAAATAATTATGATTCTGGAATAAGTCAAAAACATTATTTAAATCATTATACAGGAGTTTCGGAAACTTACGAATCAAATCAGACCTAAGGTAAGGGAAATATCACAATCTCATTTTTATCCGAGATTGTTTATACTTTGGTATTTTACTGGGGTGTATTTTATCATCCACATCCATGTTTCCTCAATATGTAATATTATTTCTATCCACCTACAATTGTTTAAATCCAATTTTACCCTTTGGTGAATTTTTATTAAATGATATGAAAATAATCTTTTGTTGTTTTTTGTACGAGGTACTTTTTTGACTTTTCTGACAAAAGTATGAGAATAATGTTTTTTAACTTATACGGAAAGAATGGACTTTTAAAACAATATTTCCAATAATCTTCCTTTACAAGTATTCAATTTTATTTTTAATCAACTTTTTTTAATTTAAAATTGTATGACATGTCAAGAGAGGAAAAATGTTTTTGAAGTAGAAAGGATATTTTCCTCAAGAATGGAGTTCAAGAGTATTACCAAAATTATTTTTCATATAAGATAATATATGATTCTGTTTCTATTGGAATTATTACATTCATTTTTTTATGTTGTTATGGAATGATTTTTTATGAATTAATTTATCTTATATGAATTGTTTTTTGATGTCACGATGTTTAAGAATCCCATTTTTATTACATGGGTTATGCTATGATGTATGGTTTATGATTTTGTGGAACACATAAGAATGGTATCATTATGAGATGGGTGGGACATATATCTCCCTCCAATGCATTGGGTAAAGATTTTATATCTCATGAGATAGACATGGCTGGAATGGCAGGTTAAACCGGTTCAGCGAAACAGGACTGAAACAAGGAGTGAACTCGGTTCAGAAATGGACTTTGTCCACTAAGATAGTCTTGGAAATGAGTCTTGACTAATAAGAAATGAGTATCTATGATTATGTGTGTATGCCACAAAGTTTCATGTTCTAAGGTATGATTATTGGGATTACATTTCACTACTATGATTTATCCCATGTTATGATATTATGATCTCTTTTGCAGGTTAAGCTTTCCAAAATGTTATGTTCTTATGAATATGATGTGATAGATATTTCTTTTGTTTACCCTTACTGAGCATTTTAGCTCACCCTTTAATGTTTTCTTTTCCCCAGGATATAATGAAAGGTTTTAGGTAAGAAAAAAGGGAAGATATTTATGGGAGATGTTGGAGATCTTTCACCATGATTAGAAGATTATATTCCGAGTTTCCAAGGACACTAAACTATTATGGTCCTTCTGTGTGTGTTTTTGATAATTACTAAGTATTACACAAATGTAATGTAATGTCCATGTACCTCAAGCTTCGGGTCTCTATAGATGGAATCAGAGGAAAGGTTTAGTCATCCTTTGGAAACTAGGATGTAAGAACTTTTGTGAGATCCCTAGAGATATTTCTAAGGTATGTCTAGGGATGTCCCTAAGGTTAAGTATAATTATAGGTTATAGTACTAGAATTACGGTAACCTAAGATGTTAGATATTGAAGGTACTCCCCCTTTATTATGTTGTTTTCCCAAGCCTGATTTTTGCCTCTCACACTATTATTTTTGGGTTTAGACGTTGGCCGGAACCTGAAGGAACCGTGTTGATAAATGTAATGGAAAATGAAATGATTATCCTCATGAAAAAACAAATGTTATGGGAGATAGAGTGAAAAATCTTATTTCTATACATACACAAGATATGAATCATTCTGGATATCCAAATGAGTAGTGAAGGGAACAATATTCTATTGAGTCCTTCATGAGGCAACGTCCACATTCCTTCAGTGGGTCTTATGATCCACTTGTTGATGAAAAATGGATCATTACCACTAAAAAGATATTTTCAGTTCTTCAATGTTCTGAACATGATAAAGTCATCTTACCAGTATATCGTTTGGAAGGTGAAGCTGATCAATGGTGGAATCTTATCAATAATAGGAGGCCAAGAGATGAAATGGAGTCCATGGAATGGGACGAGTTCAAGAACTTACTTTTCAATAAGTAATTCCCTCGTATTCTTCGAACAAAGATGGAGAAGGAGTTTCTTGAACTAAAGAAAAAGGATGATGAATATGTTGGTATATACAAAGAGAATTTTACAAGGCTTGCAAGGTATGCATCTGGATTTATCATCCAACCTGAAAGTAAAGTTGATTGATTCTTCAGTGGCTTAAAACCAAATCTTTGAAGGGAATTAGCTATAAGAGACTTCATTAGCTATGAAGAAATTGTGCATTGTGCTATCAAGGTAGAAATGGAAGCTGGTGTTACTTATCCATCTCAGGGTTTTAACATGAAATGAAAGATGGATTTCAAGGAGAAATCTCAGAATAATGGTGAAAAGAAGATGAATGTTTCCTTATGCTCAATGTGTGGATAAAAGCGTGTTTGATATTGTCTTAATGGGACTAGAAAATTTTTTAACTGTGGAAAAGAAGGTCATCGAGTAGCGGAGTGTTGAATTAATGGAAGAAGGGTTTCTAATGATGTGAATAAAGAAAATACTGCAGAGAATGCACTACCAACACTTCAATGCTTTAAGTGCAAGGAAATGGGGAATTATGCTAATAAATTCCCTAATCCAAGGGTTAGTGATGATCGACATGAGAAATCACTGAAGGCAAAGTACAAAGGGATGTCACATGCGATCACTATTGGTGATGTTGAATATGACAACGATGTGGTGGAATGATTAAGTGTTTATGTAATGGGATTCCAAAATAATGTTGTATATAGTATTGTGGAATGTTGGAATATTTATGTATTGGTCTATTGTGGTTTTCAATAATTTTATGGTACCGATAACCAAGGAAAGTGATTGAGATATTTTTGGTAAGCAGATGATATGCACATAATGAAGGCATAAGAAGATAATGAGATGTTTGATAGAATTCATGAGCTCATGATTGATATAAGGACTATGTGATATCATGGTTTGAGTATAAAGAATTTTGAGGATTTTGGTTTGTGGAAGGTGTTAACTTTTAACTGCATTCATGTTTTCACTAAGGTTCAATGGGTATTCATTCTTCAAGAGAATACCTAATTAAGGTATTAACATGTTTGTAATTTTTCCAACAAGATATATCTTATGATATTTGGGGGATAAATGATGGCATTCACGTGATTGTTATGTGACATTTCAAGTAATCATTTTCTTTATACTATGAGCTTGGACCAAAGTATTTTAGATAAGCCTAAAGATTGGAATGGATTATGTTGGGCATAAGTTAGGATATAACTTTTTTCGATATTATTGATGGGATGTTATAGTAATATAGCTTTAGAAAAAGGACAACTTGCAGGACGGGTGACAACCCATCGCGTCAGACAAGGCTGTGGGAATCGAACCCAAAACCGAAGTGTGACTGGCCTTTATCGCCTACCACTGGCCTACAGGAATTCCCTGTTTAGTAGAAACTAGTTTTATTATATTAAGAAGTGTAATATAAGATGTATAAGTCCATTTGAGGAACCATATATGATTAATCTCATTATAGATGGACTTATATATTTTTTGATAACTTTTCTAACCTTTTGTTTGAGACAGATGGAATAACCCCTCATTCTATCACGTGATCTGCTAACACATCATGAATTACAAATTCAACTTCATTTCATTAAGAGATGAAGTGGAAAATGTCCAAAGAACGACTAACGGTGAGACTATACCAAAATCACAAAATTATTTATTCTAATTCCAATTTCATCAACTTTAGAGAAATAATCTTGAAAACCAAAAATGTTTTCCTAGTGCTCTTATATCTGATGAGTCAGATGGTACCTTAGATCGTCACAAATTTATGGCTTTGTGATTGCTGAATTTTCCATAGTCATGTTCTCTACCACTCTCCATCAAAACATGATGGTTAGATTTCTCTTCCATATCCATATTTTCACCTATGTGGAAATCCAGTGATTAGTTTATTTAGGTAACCGTTACGTTTCATACATTTCATTTAGATTGGTTTTGGTATTCCTTTTTACGATGTGGGTTTTTATTAAATAATCTTTCAAGTAGTAAACCATTTATAACCCCGAAGAATTTCGAGGGTGAAATTCATTTTAAGGGGGTAGAATGTAACACCCCGAGATTTTATGAAAAATATTCTTTTTAATTTCATTAATGCCTTGTGTTGTACGCTACACGAAAAGGAGCTTGCACAACATGCATCCTTGAATTGCCTTGTATTACACGTAATCGTGACCTTCCTCAATAGCGTGTGTAGTACGCAATAACGAGTTTCACTAAACAAAAATATACTATTAAAATATTACTAAAACTAGTCGTTATGAATAGTAATGACAAATTTTTGAAATTTTGTAAATTTTATTTTTCAAAATGGACTTCATTTTTGGATTTGGAATATTGAAATTAGCTTCGGGTGAAATTTTGGTACTTTTCGGATAACTTTCATTTTCTGATGAATAGTGAGAATTACTAAATTTTAATTAATAACAAACTTTTTAATAGAAATAATTAATAGCGATAAATTATTAATTTGAGTGGTTTTAAAGTATATTTAGAACATATTTTTACAATTTAATACAATGTTGTTCATTGGATGTAATTTCACATTTAAACTAGACATTAACGAGTGTCAATCTTTTGATAGTTATTATCTCTTAAGAACACGCTATTTGTTTTGACGACGGGAATTAATTTTTAAATTAAGTAATGAAACTGATATGTTTTGAATTTTGTAAAAAAGACCTCATTTTTGAGTTCATAATATCAAATATAGCTTAGTCCTAATTTGTGGTATTTTTCTAGAAACATTCATTTTTTTGATGAATAGTGAAACCACTAAGTGGTAGTTAAAAAAATGAATTTTTCATAAAACATGATTTTACTGCTTTTATTAGTGGAATTTCAAAAATCTGAGAGACACGGTTGATGTCAGTAAGTAAAATTTGGTTCAATGAGATGAAAATAATTTTTGGTGAATAGTAACTTTTTACTTTTTTTACCACAGTTAAAAGTAAATAGGGTAATTAAGGGTAAAAATGATATTATTATTATGCTAAAACATGTCCTAATTCAATTGGATAAGTGTAATTCGACCAAAAACAACCTTAGGAATAAACTATGACCATTCAGGCCCACTTGGATTAGATTAGGACATTTATTATTAATTTA
Organism: Viscum album; assembly: GCA_963277665.1. NCBI lineage: Eukaryota > Viridiplantae > Streptophyta > Magnoliopsida > Santalales > Viscaceae > Viscum > Viscum album. Next base: position 1,887,409,288 of record OY728143.1, on the reverse strand, counting down.
TTTAAAGAAGGGTTAAAATAAATAAAATCAATGTTTAATAATTAAATAATTTTTAATATAAGGTTATACATAATATAAATTCGACTATAAATATTAATTAGAAATATAAAAAGATTTCCTACATAATGGTATTTTACTTGTAATTTTTAGACATTAAATTATTTAATTAATTTATGACACAAAGATGATGAAATAATTATCTTATTAATGAAATATTGACAGAATTGATGTTATAAATACCAAATGAAATGTAATTTCAGACTTTTAATGAATTACACTAATTTTATAACTTAATATGACATGTTAGTGTTGATTTAATAAACTCTTTTAGAACTAATCATTCTGTTATGATTTTCACATAAATCAATTACTAAATAGTGTCCAAATTGGCATAAAATAGTTTAAAAAAAAAATATTATTAATTGTTATTTTATTCTTAAAAATCTATGGTTAGGCCAAATGACTTATATAAGGTTATATATATTAATAATAAACAAATTGGGGTTCTTTTGGCTTGTTATATTAATTTTAGTAACCATATAGTGTAAGAACACAAAAAGACACGGTAAAAGTAAAATTATCTAACTTAAAGTTAAATACAAATGATAAGGTTAAAATAGGAACCTAAACTTGTCTAAATTCTATTGGATGAGAGTATTTCTACCCATCCCCACCTTAGATTCTATGTAACTCAATTTAGAGCTATTTAAAACCGAATTTGGCTTTATAATAAAATAATATTTTTAGTTTTTCCAAAGGATCCCCTCTCCTACCTTATAAAAGGGCACCTCCTCCCTCTCTTCCTCACACCACTTTGATCCTTCAAGCTCGGCCAAACCCTGCCATATTATCTTCTCCACTTCCCTAGAAACATCTTAGAGGTTCTTGTCTTCTTCAAAAACCAATTTTAGTTCCCTAAAAGGAGATCTGAAAGAGGCGCTTTAAAGAAGAGCTAATGTCCATTACCGATTCATTCAACTTTATTTCTTCTTCCACTTCTTCTTCTTAGATTGTTTCATTATGAAGTAATAACATAAGTATCACTCATATACATATATGTTATTATAAGTATGAAACAACCCTATTTCACCATTTATCCATCCTACGGAAAACGAAATCACCACGCGTCCGTACGTACGGAATATCGTCTCCACGCCGTGGTGTAATCTATTTTCCACCACCACCTTACTTGGATGGGTATAAATGTGGACATAATAACTATATATGATTATTGTAAAGTGATATTGATTCTGAAATAGTATACATACACTCAAATACAATTCCACGATCATGAGAACGATATCATCGCTCGTGCGTACGTGCGGACTACCATCTCCACGATGCGGTGAGATTCATTCTCCACGTTAACCATTCATGAATGATTATAAAGTATATATAATAAGTAATAATGAAATATATGACATAATTATGATACTAGATTTAGGTTTATATATATGCATTTCATCTACATAATTCCATTCAACTCAATAAGGAAACGAAAACAACGTTCATGCGTATGTACGGCCTACCGTCTCCATGAACTGTGTATTTCTTTCCATTTACTGATCTATTATATATATGTATATTCAGAATATATATTATATATAAATCATGTTTTATATTCTGGAATTATGTAATCATGATCTAATTAATCATATGAATAATTACAAGTCAAAACACGGACGACAAATAAAACGAATTTACCCAAAACGATCTTTAATATGGAATTTGAAAAAGAACGGGTAAAATAAAGTCATAAGTGAACCATATATGATATCATAAAAATAAGTATGATTATGGAATAAGTCAATTACATTATTTAAATCATTATACAGGAGGTTTGGACACTTATGAAGAAAATCGGACCAAAGGTATTGTAAATATCACAATCTCATTTTTATCCGAGATTGTTTATACTTTGGTATTTTACTGGGGTGAATTTTATCATCCACATCCATGTTTCCTAAATATATAATATTATTTCTATCCACCTACAATTGTTTAAATCCAATTTTACCCTTTGGTGAATTTTTAGTAAATGATATGAAAGGAATCCTTTGTTGTTTTCCATATGAGGTACTTTTTTGACTTTTCTGACAAAAGTACGAGAGGAATGTTTTTTTAACTTATACGACATGAATGGATTTTTAAAACAATATTTCGAAGAATAATCCTTTAAAAGTTTTCATGTTTATTTTTTATCAACTTCTTTTAGTTTAATATTGTATGTCATGTTAAGAAAGGAAAAATGTTTTTGAAGTAAAAAGGATATTTTCCTCAAGAATGGAGTTCAAGAGTTTTATCAAAATTATTTTCCATCTATGATAATATATGGTTCTGTTTATATCCCTATTATTAAATTGATTTGATAATGTAGTGATGGAATTATTTTTTATGAATTTCTTTATATTATATGAATTGTTTTATGATGTCATGATGTTTAAGAATCGCATTTCTATTACATGGGTTATGCTATGACGTATGGTTTATGATTTTGTGGCACACATAAGAATGGTATCATTATTATATGGGTGGGACCTATATCTCCCTCCAATTCATTGGGTAAAGATTTTATATCGCATTATATAGACATGGCTGGAACAGCAGGTTAAACCGGTTCAGTGAAACAGGACTGAAACGAGGAGTGAACTCAGTTCAGAAATGGACTTTGTCCACTAAGATAGTCCTTCCAATGAGTCTTGACTAATAAGAAATGATTCTCTATGATTATGTGTGTATTTCACAAAGTTTCATGATTTAAGTTATGATTGTTGGGATTATATTTCACTACTATGATTTATCCCATGTTATGATATTATGATCACTTTTGTAGGTTAAGATTTCCAAAATGTTATGTTATTATGAATATGTTGTGATTGATATTTCTTTTGTTTACCCTTTCTGAGTATTTGAGCTCACCCTTTTATGTTTTCTTTTCCCCAGGATATAAATAATGGTTTTAGGTAAGAAAAATAGGGAAGATCTTTATGGGAGATGTTGAAGATCTTTCACCACGATTAGAAGATTATATTCCGAGTTTCGAAAGACACTAAACTATTATGGTCGTTGTGTGTGAGTTTTTGTTATGTACTAAGTATTCCACAAAATTAATGTAATGTCCATGTACATCAAGCTTCGGGTCTCCATAGTTGGTATCAGAGGAAAGGTTTAGTCAACCTTTGGAAACTAGGATGCGAGAACTTTAGTGAGATCCCTAGAGATATTTCTAAGGTATGTATAGGGATTTCCCTAAGGTTAAGTATAAGTATAGGTTATAGTACTAGAATTACAGTAACCTAAGATGTTAGATATTGAAGGTACTCCCCCTTTATTATGTTTTTTTCCCAAGCGTGATTTTTGCCTCCACACTATTATTTTTGGGTTTTAGATGATGGTCGAAAGCCGAAGGAACCGTGTTGATCAATGTAATGGAAAATGCAATGATTGTCCTCCTGAACAAACAAATGTTATGGGAGATGGAGTGCAAAATCTTATTGCTATACTTAAACAAGCTATGAATCATTCTGGACTTCCAAATGAGCAGAGAAGGGAACAATATTCTATTGAGTACATTATGAGGAAACGTCCACATTCTTTCTGTGGGTCTTCTGATCCACTTGTTGCGGAAAAATGGATCATTACCACTGAAAAGATATTTTATGTTCTTCAATGTTCTGAACATGATAAAGTCATCTTAGTAGTATATCGTTTGGAAGGTGAAGCTGATAAATGGTGGAATCTTATCAATAATATGAGGCCAAGAGATGAAATTGAGTCCATGGAATGGGATGAGTTCAAAAACTTATTTTTAAATAAGTAATTCCCGCGTATTTTTTGAACAAAGTTGGAGAAGGAGTTTCTTGAACTAATGCAAAAGGATGATGAATCTGTTGGTATATACGAAGCGAATTTTACAAGGCCTGCAAGGTATGCATCTGGATTTATCATCCAACCTGAAAGTAAAGTTGATCGATTCTTGAATGGCTTAAAACCAAATCATAGAAGGGCATTAGCTATAAGAGACTTCAGTAGCTATGAAGAAATTGTGTGTTGTGCTATCAAGGTAGAAATGGAAGATGGTGTTACTTATCCATCTCATGGTTTTGATAAGAAACGAAAGATGGAGTTCAAGGAGAAATCTCAGAATAATGGTGAAAAGAAGATGAATGTTTTCTTATGCTCAATGTGTGGAACGAAGCATGGTGGAGATTGTCTTAAAGAGACTAAAAAATGTTTTAAGTGTGGAAAAGAAGGTCATCGAGCATCTGAGTGTCGAAGTTACGGAAAAAGGGTTTCTAATGATGTGAATAAAGAAAATACTGCAGAGAATGCAACACCAACACTTAAATGCTTCAAGTGCAAGGAAATGGGGCATTATGCTAATAAATGCCCTAATCCAAGGGTTAGTGATGATCGACATGAGCAACCACTTAAGGAAAAGGACAAAGGGATGTCACATGCGAACACTATTGGTGATGTTGAATATGACAACGATGTGGTGGAATGATTAAGTGTTTATGTAATGGGATTCCAAAATAATGTTGTATATAGTATCGTGGAATATTGGAATATTTATGTATTGGTCTATTGTGGTTTTCAATAATATTATGGTACCGATAACCATGGAAAGTGATTGAGATATTTTTGGTAAGAAGATGATATGCTCATAATAAAAGGATAAGAAGATAATGAGATTTTTTATTGTATTCATGAGCTCATGATTTATATAAGGACTAAGTGATATCATGGTTTGAGTATAAAGAATTTTGAGGATTTTGGTTTGTGGAAAGTGTTAACTTTTAACTGCATTCATGTTTTCACTAAGGTTCAATGGGTATTCATTATTCAAGAGAATACATGATTAAGGTATTCACATGTTTGTAATTTTGCCAACAAGATATATCTTATGATATATGGGGGATAAATGATGGCATTCACGTGATTGTTATGTGACATTTCAAGTAATCATTTTCTTTATACTATGAGCTTGGATAGAATTATTTTAGATAAGCCTAAATATTGGAATGGATTATGTTGGACATAAGTTAGTATAGAACTTTTTTTGATATTATTGATGGGATGTTATAGTAATATAGCTTTAGAAAAAGGACAACCTGCAGGACGGGCGACGACCCATCACGTCGGCAAGGCTGTGGGAATCTAACCCACAACCAAAGTGCGACTGGCCTTTATCACCTACCACTGGCCTACATGATTTCCTTGTTTTGTAGAAACTAGTTTTATTATATTATGCAATATAATATAAGAAGTATAAGTCCATTTTAGGAACTATATATGATTAATCTCACTATAGATAGACTTACATATTTTTTGATAACATTTCTAACCTTTTATTTGAGGCAGATGGAATGAACCCTCGTTCTATCACATGATTTTCTAACACATCACGAATGAAAAATTCAACTTCATTTATTTAAGAGATGAAGTAGAAATTGTACAAAGAATGACTAACGGTGAGACTATACCAAAACCACGAAAGTATTTATTCTAATTCCAATTTCATCAACTTTAGGGAAATGATCTTGAAAACCAAAAAAGCTTTCCTAGTGCTCTTATATCTGATGAGTCAGATGATACCTTAGATCTTCACAAATTTATGGCTTTGTGATTGCTGGATTTTCCATAGTCATGTTCTCTACCACTCTCCATCAGAACAGGATGGTTATATTTTTCTTCCATATCCATATTTTCACCTATGTGGAAACCCAGTGATTAGTTTATTTGGGTAACGGTTACGTTTCATACATTGTTTTATATTGGTTATGGTATTACTTTTTACGATGTGGGTTTTTATTAAATAAACTTTCAAGTAGTAAACCATTTATAACCCCGACGAATTTCGAGGGCGAAATTCATTTTAAGGGGGGTAGAATGTAACACCCCGAGATTTTATGAAAAATATTATTTTTAATTTCATTAAAGTCTTGTGTTGTACGCTACACCAAAAGGAGCTTGCACAACACGCATCCTTGACATGCCTTGCATTACACGCAATCATGACCTTCCTCGATAGCATGTGTAGTACACAATAACGAGTTTCATTAAACAACAATATGCTATTAAAATATTATTAAAACTAGCCGTTAAAAATAGTAATAAGCACTTTTTAAAATTTTGTAAATTTTATTTTTCAAAATGGACTTCATTTTTGGATTCGGAATATCGAAATTATCTTAGGGTGAAATTTTTGTACATTTCGGATAACTTTCATTTTCTGATGAATAGTGAAAATTACTAAATTTTAATTAAAAACAACATTTTTAATAGAAATAATTAATAGCGATAAATTAATAATTTGAGTGGTTTTAAAGTATATTTAGAATATATTTTTACAATTAAATAAAATGTTGGTCATTGGATGTAATTTCACATTTAAACCACACATAAACAAGTGTCAATCTTTTGATAGTTATTATCTCTTAAGAACACGCTATTTGTTTTGACCACGGGAATTAATTTTAAAATTAAGTAATTCAACTGATATGTTTTGAATTTGGTAAAATAGACATCATTTTTGAGTTCATAATATCAAATATAGCTTAGGCCTAATTTTTGGTATTTTTCTGAAATTTTCATTTTTTTATGAATAGTGAAACCACTAAGTGGTAGTTAAAAAATGAATTTTTCATAAAACATAATTTTACCGCTTCTATGAGTGGAATTTCAAAAATACTAGAGACACAGTTGGTATTAGAATGTAAACTAATGTTCAATGAGATGAAAATAATTTTCAGTGAATTGTAACCTTTTACTTTTTTTTACCACAGTTAAAAGTAAATAGGGTAATTAAGGGTAAAAATGATTTTATTATTACACAAAAATATGTCCTAATTCTATTGGATAAGTTTAATTCGACCAAAAACAACCTTAGGAATAAAATATTACCATTTAGGCCCACTTGGATTAGATTAGGACATATATTATTAATTTATTTAAAGAAGGGTTAAAATAGTTAAAATCAATGTTTAATAAGTAAATAATTTTTAATATAAGGTTATACATAAGATATATTCGACTATAAATATTAATTACAAAGATAAAAATATTTCCTACATAATGGTATTTTATTTGTAATTTTTAGACATTTAATATGTTAATTTATTTATGACACAAAGATGATGGAGTAATTATCTTATTAATGAAATATTGACATAATTGATGTTATAAATACCAAAATAAATGTAATTTTAGACTTTTTATGAATTCCACTAATTTTATATGTTAATATTAAATGTTAGTATTTATTTAATTAACTTATTTCGAACTAATCATTCTGTTATGATTTTCACAAAAATAAATTACTAAATAGAGTCAAAATTGACATAAAATAGTTTTTAAAACAAATATTATATTATTAATTGTTATTTTATTCCTAAAAATCTAAGGTTCGGCCAAATGACTTAGATACGGTTATATATATTAATAATAAACAACTTGCGGTTAGTTTGTCTTGTTATAGTATGTTTATTAACCTTATAGTGTAAGAACACAAAAAGACACGGTAAAAGTAAAATTATCTATCTTAAAGTTAAATATAAATGATAAGGTTAAAATAGGAACCTAAACTTGTCTAAATTCACATGGATGAGAGGAGTTCGACTCATCCCCACCTTAGCTTCGAAGTAACTCAATTGGGAGCTATTTAAAACCGAATTTGGCTTTATAATAAAATAATGTTTTTAGTTTTTCCAAAGGAGCCCCTCTCATCCCTTATAAAAGGGCACCTCCTCCCTCTCTTCCTCCCACCACATTGAGCATTCAAGCTCGGCCAAACCCTGCCAAATTATCTTCTCCACTTCCCTAGTAACATCTTAGAGGTTCTGGTCTTCTTCAAAGACCAATTTTAGTGCCCTAAAAGGAGATCTCAAAGAGACGCTTCAAAGAAGAGGTAATGTCCGTTATTGATTCTTTCAACTTTATTTCTTCTTCCACTTCTTCTTATTAGGTTGTTTCTTTATTAAGTAATAACATAAGTATCACTAATATACTGATATGTTATTATAAGTATGAAACAACCCTATTTCACCATCTATCCATCCTATGGAAAATGAAATCACCCCACGTGCGTACGTACGGAATACCGTCTCCACGCCGTGGTGTAACCTATTTTCCACCACCACCATACTTGGATGGGTATAATGGTGTACATAATAACTATATATGATTGTTGTAAAGTGAAATTTATTCTGAAATATTATACATACACTCAAATACAATTCCATGATCATCAGAATGATATCATCGCTTGTGCGTACGTACGAACTACCGTCTCCACGACGCGATGAGATTCATTCTCCACGTTAACCATTCATGAATGATTATAAAGTATATATAATAAGTAGTCCTGAAATATATGAAATAATAATGATACTGGATTTATGTGTATATATATGTATTTCCTCTAATTAATTCCATTCAACTCAATAAGGAAACGAAAACAACGTTCATGCGTACATACGGCCTACCGTCTCCATGAACGGTGTATTTCATTCCATTTACTGATATATTATATATATGTATATTCTGAATATGTATTATATATAAATCATGTTTTATATTCTGGAATTGAGTAATCATGATCTACGTATTCATATGAATAACTACAAGTCAAAACACAGATGACAAATAAAACGATTTTACCCAAAATGCTCTTTAACGTTGAATTTACAAAAGAACGGGTAAAATAAAGTCATAAGTGAACCATATATGATATCATAAAAATAATTATAATTCTGGAATAAGTCAATAACATTATTTAAATCATTATACAGGAGGTTCAGACACTTACGAAGCAAATCATACCTAAGGTAATGGAAATATCATAATCTCATTTTTATCCAAGATTATTTATACTTTGGTATTTTACTGGGGTGTATTTTATCATCCACATCCATGTTTCCTCAATATGTTATATTATTTCTATCCACCTAAAATTTTTTAAATCCAATTTTACCCTTCGGTGAATTTTCAGTAAATGATATGAAAGGAATCTTTTGTCGTTTTTCGTACGAGGTACTTTTTTGACTTTTCCGATAAAAGTACGACAAGAATGTTCTTTTAACCTATACGGCATTAATGGATTTTTAAAACAATATTTCCAAGAATATTCCTTTACATGTTTTCATGTTTATTTTTAATCAACTTCTTTTAGTTTAAAATTTTATGACATGTTAAGAAAGGAAAAATGTTTTTGAAGTAGAAAGGATATTTTCCTCAAGAATGGAGTTCAAGAGTTTTATCAAAATTATTTTCCATCTAAGATAATATATGGTTCTGTTTCTATCCCTATTATTACATTGATTTGATTATGTTGTGATGGAATTATTTTTTATGAATTCCTTTATCTTATTTGAATTTTTTCATGATGTCACGATGTTTAAGAATCCCATTTTTATTACATAGGTTATGCTATGATGTATGGTTTATGATTTTGTGGCACACATAATAATTGTATCATTAGGAGATGGGTGGGACCAATATCTCCCACAAATGAACTGGGTAAAGATTTTATATCTCATGAGATAGACATGGCTAGAATGGTAGGTTAAACCAGTTCAGTGAAACAGGACTGAAATGAGGAGTGAACTCTATTCAGAAATGGCCTTTTTCCACTATGATTGTCTTCGAAATGAGTCTTGACAAATAAGAAATGATTCTCTATGATTATGTGTGTATTCCAAAAAGTTTCATGTTTTCTGTTATGATTATTGGGATTACATTTCACTACTATGATTTATCCCATGTTATGATATTATGATTTCTTTTGTAGGATAAGATTTCCAAAATGTTATGTTCTTCTGAATATGATGTGATTGATATTTCTTTTGTTTACCCTTACTGATCATTTGAGCTTACCCTTTTATGTTTTCTTTTCCCCGGGATATAATGAAAGGTTTTAGGTATGAAAAAAAGGGAACAACTTTATGGGAGATGTTGAAGATCTTTCACCATGATTAGAAGATTATATTCCGAGATTCCAAAGATACTAAACTATTACGGTCCGTGTGTGTGTGTTTTTGTTATGTACTAAGTATTCCTCAAAAGTAATGTAATGTCAATGTGCGTCAAGCTTCGGGTCTCTACAATAATGCTTTCAATATTGTATGTTATACCTGTGTGAGTTGTTTTTTTTTCATGTATGATTTTCCTTTATTGGTTTTCATTGTGGTTTGGGATCCCTTCTGAGTATTGTGTTACTCACCCCTGCACTAGCTTTTCCCACATTTGATGTGTTCGGTGCAGATGATAGACACTTTTATGAAGACCATTGTGGTCTAGAACTAGATAGTTCCTACCGAGGTTAGACATGCGAGGCATACTCCCACAGCTTTCTGCAGCTACTCTCCACCTACCCTTCTGGTAGGTTCTTCTATTTATGAACTTTCCAAAGGCTTTGTACTTTCATATTTTTAATATTGTCATTATTGGGCTTGTATTCTATCCCCCTTGACATTCATCTAGTACTTTCTACTTGTATTGGTGGTCTTAGTGGAATACATGTTTTCCCTTTCATCATTGTGGGTTGGGGTTGTGAGTGTGTGTGTGTGTGTACATGTACTCATAAAATTCCCCCCAATTGTAGGTTATTACCTTTGGCACTAGTCATCACCACCTTGTATTTGGGAGGTGGTATTGGGGTAGTCGTGGCATGGGCCCTGGGAGATTAGTCATGACAAATTGGTATCAGAGGTGGTCAGTCTTTCCTTGAAGATTGAGATTTCTAGTTGGGGGGATAGTGTTAAATGTTTCATGTTTTAATTTCAGACTTGGAGAGTTTAGTGTTGGTGTGGTGGATGATGTATCCATACACCAGGACCCTGAATTCATCTTTTTGAATCGATACATTAAAACACCGGTTTCATACATCATATAGGATATTGATTGTTCGTTATGTCCTTAAGTCATCTCACCGAGTATAACCTATTGACCATGGTTCATCTTGATATATTCTAAGAATCCACTATGCAGACAGCAAGTAAGGATTCCAGTGCGCGACAACGAGGATAATATGCCTAGTGATTAGGCATCCATACAATGACTGGTACTTTTGATTCCCCCCGAGAAGGTGCACCAACATTGTCACCCCATGTTGGTTAGGAGTGGCTATTAGTGATGTTGGTAGAGGATGCACATAAGTTAAGTACCCTACATGAGATCCAGAGGTAGAGACATCCCAGTTCAGGGGTGAGACTAACCCCTAGGTGGAAAAGGATTGTCTCAAGGCAGTTATGCGAGTCTTCTAACTGGTGAGGGTGCCTCTCGACCAAATGGAAATCTTATCCGTGAGCCTTCTTTAGGGATCTGTGGTGAGATTGTGGAGCTTGACGACTCATACTCACCACTAGGAAACCCTCACGTGAATAGACATCGAACACATCTTCATTTATAAGTTCTTTTCAGTGATGTTGCGCTCAGTACACTTGCATGAGATACTACACCTAGTTCAGGGTGGCATGATAGTAGTTTAATACTCAAAAAGATTCACTAAGCTGTCATTCTACTCCACAGACATGGTGTGAGACATTTTCTATAAGGATAAATCTTTTGAGCATGGACTATGATAGGGGATCTAGGTGTCCATGGTATCACTAAGTATCCATAATCAGTATTGTGTGTTAGAGAAACCCCTACTTGTTGAGAGATTCTTGGCAGATTAGGTTCAAGTAGCAGGAGCTAGAAGTAGTCCCTTGGTGGATGAGTCTCCAAATGTGTGTAGTGGGAAATAGAAATAGGGGTGCAAGTGGGCTACGAATTTCTGGGGGCAACCCCATGATACAAGATCGGTGGTACAAGGCCCCTAGGGAGGAGGGAGTCTTTAGAGGAGCCTAATATGCTACACATGAAATGGGTTGGGGAACATGTCCTGTGGTAGCAGGGATCACCACGTAGATAACTTGAAGACGGTCAACAGATCATTGAGGCAGAGGCATAGGTTCATGTGAAGTGGTCTGCAAGGTATAAAATGTGTTAGAGGTGCTGAAAATGAACAAGGTAGTGGGAGAGGTTCGAGTTGCTACCACCACCACCCCCAGGTGGTCCACCACGGGCTTCAAGAGCCAGTGGACGAGGGTGAGGCTATCTTCAAGTGGTGTAGGACTACTACCATGGCTTTTTAGAGGTGTTTATATGTATGATCTATGTCTTCTCCACCATAGCAGCAATTCTTATAAACACGGATTCCATTCAATATTTCCTTGAAATTGAACTTGTTCAGATCTTGGAAATTCTAGTGGATCCATTGGATCAACCCTTATGATTGGAGAATTCAACGGGAGGGGATTCAATGATCACACACTAGTTTTGGTAGTGTGAGATTACTATGGGAGGAAAAAACGTCATCTGAGAACTTCTAGTAGTGACATCATGTCCTTATGAAGTCATCATGGGTATGGAATGGTTATCCACCATTCATGCTCAGATCAACTACATTAGACAGAGAGTGTGGTCTATCCAAGGAAATGGGACCATGTTTTCCTTCACTAGAAATAAGGGAGATATTACAGCGTAGGATGGACTATTTTAGTGGAGGGTGCACCAGATCACTAACTAGTTGGGTATCCTCACCCTCAGTGTGGTAGACGAGAAGAGTCATCACTTTCCTATAGTGGTGGATGAGTATAAAGATGCATTTCTAGAAGATGATCTAGGATTACCTCTTTATTGAGAGTTAGACTTCAGCATTGATCTGTACCCATGGGAAAGCACTGATATCCACACCAGCATATTGACCACTCTCGAAGAGCATCGTGAGTTGAGGGTGCAGCTCGAGGACATGTAGAAGAAGATTCCTGAGACCAAGTGTTTCACTGTGGGTAGGCCCAATATTGTTTTCCATGAAGGCATACAAATGTTTGAGGTTGTTTGTGGTTTTTGGTTCCCGAACCATCTGTCCGTGATGAACATGTATATGTTGCTGAGGATTTAGGAACTCTTCAATCAACTGAAGGGAGTGAGTTGGTTCTCGAAGATAGATATCTGATCAGGATATCATCATCTTCATGTACTGGTTGAGGATACACCTAAGATATCCATTAGATGTTATTATGGAAATTTTGAGTTCTTAGTGATGCATTTTGGTGTGACCAGTTCCCCAAAAATGTTCATGGGAGACATAAAAACGATCTTACAACCTTACCTCGGCTGTTTTATCGTGGTCTTCATTGATGACATCCTGGTGTACTTGGTGTCCGTGGAGGAGCACATGGCACACCTGTGGATTATACAGAATACACTATAAGGGAACCGACTTTATGGGAAGATCTCAAAGTATTACTTCCATATTTGAGATGTACACTTTCTAGGAAATGTTATATCAAAGGCTAGAGCTGTAGTGGATCTAGAAAAATAGACGTGGTGGTATCTTGGGAGCCTCCTAGGGGAATGACTAAGGTTCAAATCTTCTTTAGTTTGGATGGATACTATTGGAGGTATATCCCGGAGCTTTCTAGTGTAGCACCAACCTTATCATCTTTGACATGGAAGGGACAGACCTTCGTGTGGTCAGAGTGATGCCATTAGATTTTTCATAAGATGAGGTAGAGACTGATGAGTGACCCTATCTTAAGACTACCAGGAGAGGATGTTGGGTATCTAGTTCTCTACGATGCATCAGGGACTAGGATAGGTTGTATCCTAATGTTGGGGAATGATATGATCATCTATTGGTCAAAAAATATGAGGCATCATGAGAAGAACTACATGACTCATGACAAGGAGCTAGTGGTAGTGGTCTTCGCTTTGATGATGTGGCGACACAACTTGATGGGTGGGTGGTTTACTGTGAAATCTAACCAAAAATAGTATCAGGTATATCACCTCCCATAAGGACATGATCTTGAGATAGCATCTATGGCTAGAGTTCCTCCATGACTAAGAGTCTGGGATATTATATACTTCTGGGAAGGGGAATTTGGTAGCAAAAAAGCATAGTAGGATATCTGGTTTTTACGTTTTGAGTGATGCATCAATCAGTTAGCCATGATGAATATATATTTCAGGGCTGATGATGGACCAGCTCATCACCAGTCGATGAATATCACTCCCCCACTCTTACATAGAATTAGGGAGGCATAGCTTGTGGATGTTGACTGTGAGGCCCGACATGCTTAGTTATCCTCATGAAAAGCTATTCTGGGATATTCTATATGTAGGGATCACATTATACTTATTAAAGGTTGCCCGATTTTCCCAGTGGTGTTACATGAGGATGTTTTAATGGAGTTCCACACCTCCCCTTTGTAATTAAATCTAGGATAGTTGAAGATGTACTAGGACCTCTGACGCCAATACCGGTGGCTGGGGATGAATAAGGCAGTGGTAGAGTTCGTTTCGAGGTGTCTCCCTTTTCACCATGTGAATTCATAGCATCATGTTCTTGTAGGTTTTAATCCACCAATGTAGGTGTTTGAGGGGAAGTGGGATGGTATATTTATGGACATAATAACAGGTTTACCCCGTACAACTTGTGGGAACAATACCATCAAGGGGATTGTTGACTAGCTCACCAAGTCCGCCCACATCCTACTCATCCAAGAGAAGGTTTTGATATAGGGATTTGGATGACTTCAATTGCAAGAGAGAGTTCGAATCCATGGGGTCCCATCGATGATAGGCTAGAACTGAGACACATGTTTACATACCGGTTGTGGGAGGGATTGTAGGTGGTGTTTGGGACTCAGATTCACTTGAGTACATATTTCCAGGTTCAGTCAGATGATCTTGCAGAGAGGACTATATGGGTTTTAGAATACATGCTTCGTTCTAGTAACGTGGACTTTGATCATAGTTGGTATGATCAGCTACCACTGGTGGAGCTCATGTACAACAATAGCTACCACTCCACAATTTGTATGGAACCATCAGAGGCATTTTATGTGTGACAGTGTAGATAACTATTATTCTAGACATACCGAGGGGATTCAGTACCCATGGGTCCAAAGTTGGTGTGGGCTTCCATCGAGAAGGTATATGTATCCCAGAATGGAGGAGGACTGCACATAGCTAGAAGAAATCTTATAAAGAAAGGAGAAAGGGGCCCTTGGAGTTTGAGGAGAGAGACCATATTCTCCTCTTGGTCTCACCTCGATAGTGAATGCTGAGATTTGGATGATACCACAAGTTGCCTCAGAGATTCATCATCCCTATTCAGATTCTAATTAGAGTTTCAGAGGATTCATACCACGTATCTCTCTCCCTAAAGATGCACCGGGTGCATAATTTGTTCCACATATCACAGATGAGGAGATACATGCATGATCCATTGAACATCATTGACTAGGGGGAGTTGGTTATTTATAATGGGGTGAAGTCTGTTGAATTCCTAGTACAGATAGATGATTGATAAGATTGGATCCTTCGTAGATGGTAGATTCCTCTAATTCACATTTGATAGCCACATAGGGTTCTCCAGGAGAGAACATGGGAGTGGAAGGCTCAGATCCATGCTCAGTACCCCCATTTGTTGGTGTAGCCCTTATTTTGGCTTACAAGGATGTAAATCGCTAATGGTGAGTGTAATTTAAGGTCCCAGTTATTCCATGTAATTATTTTTAAATTATATGGGATTATTTTGAGACCAAGTGCTCTGATGAAACATGATTCCATGGCTCGGTGATCCTAGCATAGTTATTTGCACCATTTTTAGTTTGATTAAAATTGTGCATGTGAGAAGTTTTTGAAAATTATAAATGGGTTCCTAGATAAAAAACATTAGGGAACTATTGTGTTTGGTATGAAGAATTTACATAAGAATGGATCTAACCTTGACCGACATGGGTTGAGGGAAAAAGTAAATTTTCGTACGTTTAAGAAAAATTTAATAGAATAATTTTCATAATGAAAAATAAAATAAACTTTTAGTTTATATAATTTGACTTTTTATTTTTTTTCAAAGTAATAGAAATGGTGTTTCATAAATGAAATAGTGTATCATAAATTCTAAAACACATTTTCCCCATTTAATGGGTTAATTGAATATGGTATCATGGGCACATTAGAGAATCTCTCTGAATCATTGGAAATTAGGCATTGGTGAATGGAGATCGAATAATGGACACCAATGATGAATCATTAAACAAATAATGAAGCGACACTGATCATCTCCAATGAATGATCCAACATTAGTTAGGGAGTCTTGATTAATTTTCATTCCTTGTTTTGAAATATCTTCGAGAAATGTGAATCATTCAAAAAACAGAATGATTCTCGGATCATATGTGTGTTTATTGGATGGTTTTGATTCAGGGAGTTGAATTGGTATTATCCATGTTATAATTATAAAAAATATCATCACCACTTGTTTTGAATTATAAAACAGAGGGTTTGGGCCAACACAAACAAGGCCTACATTCCTTCATTATGTCTGTTCGTGTATTATTCATGACCAAACCTCGAGATTGATGAATGGAAACCCATGAGGTCATTGCATGGATGGTGGAAACCCAAAAATTATGAGGGAACTTGCGGTTCATGAATTATACCACTGAATCAGACCTGATGTCTTGTGGAAGATACCATCGGTACATATCGATGGCGCATCATGACGGAAAGGTGGAAAGTGACATTGGCTGTAGGTAGGGGAGAAGGCCACCAAAACAGGCCTACATTAGTGCAAATAGACAAGGAGGTCATGACATGTCACGTTGTCATGATGACCTCATAGAAACCTGTGGTGTTGAGTGGGGATGTGGCGCACCAGCTGCATCTCATCCAGGCAGGCTGCCCCACTCCCACCAGGCCGGACCGGCAGTAGCCCAGCGGGCCGGACCGACAACCCATCTAGTTCGGGCCGGACCTGAAATGGGTAGGATACATTTTATGTTAGTGGACTCTAGGTCGGCTTGGGTCAGGTCAGTTCGACCGTGTCTGACCAAACGTGGGCCCAAATGGCACCTTTTCAGTATGCTGGTCATAACTTGCAAATAATATGTCCGATTGACATTCAATTTATAGCTTTGGACCCCTTGAGAACAGGAAGTCCTTTTTACATACTCTAATTGAGATTAAGTGGAGGTTGAGATATGACATATGGATTAAGGAGTAGATTCTCTTGGAATTAAGAGTGTTACGAGTTGGAATCATGTGACTGGCTATGAAGAGAAGGAAGTGTCGAGGTGACTGTTGTGGCCCTACAGACGAGTAACCTTGAATATCTATGTGGCCTGGCAGACGAGTTGATGAATGATGCTCAGTGTCCTGGAAGTTGAGATACAATTCAGAACTGTGTGGTCTGGTATATGAATTGCTATGTAAACCTGTGTGGCCCAACAGATGAGTATTTGAGTGGAAATCAATGGCTCGACTGATGAGCAGACCTCTATGGTAGGACAGATGTCAGTGACTAATCATGGATGAGCCACTCAGTGGTATAAATTTTTCATCTTTACAAATATTAATCTATTATTCTATATTTTAATTTATACCTATGTGATATTTCCTTTTTTTATTCTGTTATTTTACTTTGTGGTTTTCCTTATTGGTTTGGGATCCCTAATGTGTATTGTGTAACTCACCCCTACACAGGCTTCACCTGATAATGACATTTCTTGTGTAGAAGATTGATACATTGATGGAGACCTTCGTGATCCAAGACCATATATTTCCCAGTGATGTTAGAAAGCCAAGGTGTACTCCCAGAACTTTCTGCAGGTACTCAACCCCTACCGTTCATGTAGGGTGTTCTACAGACAAACATTCCAGATACCTTTCTACTTTCATGTTTTCATATTATCTTATTTGGGATTGTATTCTGGCCCCCATTACATTAATCTTGTATTTTATACTATTAGCAATTGTTTTAGTGGCATACATGTCTTCCCTTTCAGCTTTGTGTGTTGGGGTATTGAGGGTGCGCGTGTACAGGTACCTGGGAAATGCTTCCCACTTGCAGGTTATTGCCTTTTGCGCTAGTTTCCAACCACTACCATTTTGGGAGGCGGGATTGGGGTAGTTGTTGAAATGCCCCCAGGGGACGGGTCATGATAGAAAATTCGATAGACAACTTCAAAAATAAATTTAATATATTAAAAATTAACTAATTTTTTAAGCACAAATGTTATCTCATACTTTTAATTTTTCATTCCAAAAATATAATAACTAATAATTACCTTAAATTCAAATATAATATTAATTCTAAAGGTTATCCATTCCATTAAACATATCTCCACAAAATGTAAAGGAATTATTATTTAAAAAATAAAAACATATACTAAGTCAATTGGTTGTATTTACACAATATCTCTTAAAATATAGTTAATCCAGATTAACTACCATAACATAAAACCTTAATAGGGTCATATGAGAAATAGTAAAATAATAAATATATATATATATATGATGGTGACTATATCTTTTAAGTAAATGGGGACATGTATGCTTCTAAAACTACAAGAAAAGGGTCATATAGCTGTAGTTTTTTTATTTGGTGATAGTTTGAACCGCCGCTAAATTGTTCTGTGATAGTTTCAAGAAACTGCTGTAAAATTGTTGGTCGTTATCCAATACACTGTGGTTTCATCCATTTAGTATCAATAATTTTCATTTTCATGGATGTTTTCTTACAGGTGAAAAAATATGGATTTAACGACGATTAATACCGCCACAATATCCAAAAACAATTCCCCCACAAGACTCCTCTAAACAGATTATAACTGCTACTAAATAATAGTGCTTCATATTTTGTGGCAGTTTTAAATACTAGAAAAAAAAGTAGAAATACATATTTTAGTGGTTTTTTAACCACTATGAATAAAAATATTCCATATATAGCAGGCAGTTTAAACCGCTGTTAATTGTTATTTAACAAAAAAATTCCAGTTTGAGATTCTACTTCCCAAAAACTACCATGAAAAAAAAAATACAAACTAAGTGTATCTTCTATCAGTAGCACACCAAATTCTTATCATAAGCATGGGAAATGACACTTATATAATGAAAAAGGAATCAATAAACAAGTATATTAGCTCACATCCAACCATAAATTGTTTCAGATCTATGTCATAAATAATACACCAATAAACCCCCTTATTCATTATGAGTCCAAAAAATAAAACTTCTAATAATCACTAATATATGATGTTTTCTCGTCAACCTCTCTATCTCAATCTTCATCTGGATCTCTAATTCATTCTATCGGCACTGGTAAGACAATTATATTGAAAATTGATCAATGTTGTATATTTATATTTAAACTTAAACCCAATAAAATTTTGTGAAAAAAATGATTTGGAAGTTGTGGGATTTACCTTTTCACCACTTGTCATCGATGAAATATAACTGGGGATAGATATTATTATCTTATAATATAAATCAACTGTTACTTTCATTGTCCACTTTTGGGCTATAACATCTACAATGGGAATGTGGAAATACATCTATAAAAATGGATTTGTTTTGAAAATATTATAATTTAATAACATATTAAAATTCAGTTACACCATAATATATTAAAATTAACTTTAACTATGAATCAATACAATAATTTTTTCAATATGAAGACATATGACTCCAATAATGATATATAATCTGAAGGGTAACCATCTCTACTGCAATGTGGCCTAGAATATATCCAAATAATCTCATGACTCCATCCATAGGGACCTCATAGTAATTAAATGTGAAAACGATCTTTGGTCAGTTCAGATTCTAGACAATTGAACTTTTAATATTTTTCTCCATAGTTGCATTGTTTCTATTACTTTATGAAAAAATAGTTAGTGGTACAAAAAAACAATAACTTTATTCATATTAAAATTTTTACCTATGATAGTCACCCTCCAATATCCCTGTGACGAACTAGGTGTGACCAACTACCTCACTGTTGAGGGTTTACTTGTATCAATATAAAACATACCTTTTGGCATTCCTATAATTTAATCAAATAAAAATAATTTCACAACATATATTTAAAAAAATCATTTAGAATAAATAGAAATGATATCAGATTCATAGTAATGAAAAATGAAATATATATTAATATGGAAATTAATGACTTCACAAATTATATATGTGGTTGAAAAATGAATGGATGACTTCATAGATAATCATTTTATCATTCAATCATGTCATTTCCATGCTCAATCATTACTTTGTCTACTTCACCCAAACTTACAAGACTAATATATTCAATATCATGATGGAAATATAAGTTCACTTCTAACTATTGATGAGTTTCAATGTCAGAGGTCAAATCATTAACTTCATCCTTGATATCATACAAGTCTCTTTTTTTACATGAGAATCTACACTCCACCCTTCATCTGTGACATTTTCCACATAATATACAATTTTATTTTGTGATGATATGATATGTGGATTATGTAATTCCCATTTCCAACATCCATCTTGCGAGTGATGTTCACAAAAGTAAATTGCAAGGAACCCTTTTTGACACCCCTAATAAAATAGACCCAATTACATTTGAATAGAACAACAGAAAAATGCCCGTGGAAGATTAATTCTATAATATCAGTCCACTTTCCATAGTTTCTCACTTTTGTAAAACCACATATCATATGACAACTAATATCTAGTATCATTATTAATGATCTAAAAAAAGTAATATACATTATTATATTTACAAAATATATTTTTCAACCTAATATATGTGTTGATTGAAATATTTATGAACATAGACAATGTGAAACCCATTACAAAAGAACTTTATTAACAAATTTTGTTACATCTTCCTCATTTAATTTTTGGCATCTCATTCATATCCTTGTTTGTAGCCTAAAATCATCAATAAATGGATCTGAAATTTCACTACTCAGTAGAACATATTTATTCCCATGTGGTAATTCCATTTCTATTGGTGTAGCATTTGATCTGTTACCAACAGATCGGCCAATAATAAGAAAGATTTTTTGATTTCCCATATAGTTGAGATTGAGTTGATGTGTCGTCAACATGTACAACTCGATTGAATATTGTATAAATATCATAAAATTATCTAGAAATAAAGTTAAGACACTCCTATTCCAAATAGCCATCAGAAATAGATTCTTCAGGTTGAGCGTTATTTTTCACGTATGATTTCAAATTCACAATATTTCTATGAAATAAAAGAAAAAAAATAAATGTTTATTTAATGATGTCCCAATAATTTTTTACTTAAAATAAAAACATATAAATAAATTAACTATCAATTGGCTACATCCAACAATAATTTAAGTGACCTCCTAATTTAGCTTCCTCAACCAAATGAATAATTAAATGCATTATGATAGTAATAATGATGGAGGAAAGATAATCTCTATTGCACAAAGTGTCAATAAAAATCTATCCTAAATGTTTTCAAAATTAAAATTTGTAGAGTTTTCAAAGATATTTTTCTAATGAATGTGAAATATTGGAGTACAATAGTAGTAACCTTTTTAGGGCATAATATACAAAATTCCATTGGTAGAAACGGTTATAAAAAAATTTGTGAATCGTGACTTTTCAATCCATGTAACCTATGATTATTTTAGTAAACTCACCTTTAGATTCTACTTGAATAACCATCAGATACATTGAAATGTTTTAAAATTATAAGGAATGTATCTTTATCCCTATTTTTTATTTGAACAAATTGTCAGAGAAAACTTCCCATTTATATCTGGCCAGAGATCACACTTAGTGTTAATTTATTGTAAGTCATTCTGATCATTGATATGATCCTTTGATTTTATATACGTATTAATAATGGTAAAGATCAAATTATAACAAATAATCTTTTCAATATTCATCACATCATTATTAGGTCACAACAAATTAAATTTCAAATATGAAATTTTAAATAATATACTTTTTTTTCTTCCATAGTAGAATTTTGATTTCAATTAATGATTCACTTCGAAATGATTTCCCAATATCATCCAAATGGAACACCTTCCCAAATTTGGTTTGAATATTTTTATCTTGTGAAAAAAATGTTGAACATTTTAACAAATTTGGAGGTGGTCTAAAATCAATATAACCATTGAATTTTGACATGTTCAATCAAAATATATGATATTCATCTAGAAATATTCAATGTAAAAAGAACCACCATTTTCTACTATGAGGTAGTCATTCATGATTAAAATAAAAGTAAAAAACGGGACAAGCCAAACTCATGTAAGTATTCCAAACAATTAAATTCCCAAGTCAATGGAATTAACTAATGGTTTACATTAGAGAAGCTTAAATTTTGAACAATGTTATTGAAGATGCATAATATGTATCAACATATTTCTCTATAACTATTATAATTATTCAAATAAAAGAAAAAAAGTATACATCAATACCATTTCATGGAATTTTGTTTCAAGGAATAATCATTGAAATGATAAAATTTGTTTGTTGAATACACATCCATGGAGGTTGATTGTAAGGGATCAAAACAACTAAACAAATGATACAACTTTTGATCAAAGTCCCAAATGGGTTGAATCCATCTGCAACCAATCCCAAAAAAATTTCCTAGGATCATACAAGAAATCTAGATGCAATGAATCAAATGTATTCCATTATTGTGAATCTCTTAGATGCAACATTATCCCATTATTGTTATTATCATTATAGTGCCACATCGTGTGTTTGGAGGCATTAGGGTTTTCCTCATCACCTCCTTTATCCTCTATTTTCGTTTGCGACGCAATTCCTCCTTGGATTTTCCTAGTGTGTTTGCGGTGTGTTGGTTTCTTCCATGGTGAACAGTGGTCTCGTTCTTCGAGATCAGGGTTCATTCTTCTATGACGAGGGTGGTCGGGTCTTCTATGGCATCAGGGTCATGTTCTAACTCTTCTATGGCATGGGGTAGAGATCTCATGCACCATTAGGGTCGAGATCCTGCTCTCTATGGTGAAGGGGTTGTGATCTGGTGCAGCGTCGAGGTCAAGATCCAATTTTTTATGGCATTGAGGGAGAGTTCTAATGTGACATTGGGGTTGAGAACTAGTGTAGAAAAGGGGTCGAGATCTGGTGTGGCTTCGGGGTCGAGTCCTATGTATCTTTAGTGTTAGGGTTGAGTTCCAGTCTTTTGCATGGGGTCGTGACCTTTTATTCAATGAAGATGAGGTCAAATCCAATTCTTCCATGAAGTGGGGTCACAATCCGGTCTTTCGTAGTGTCAGGGTCGCAATTCAGTTCCACACTGAAGGGTCCGTGATCAGTTTTGATGTATCATTCTATAGTAGTGGGTGCGTTTGTTAGATTTTTGTGGTCTCTATGAGTTTATTTGATGGCGGTGATGGTATTTTTAGAGTTTTGAGTCATTACTATTACTGTGGTGGACATGTTTGGGTCTGACATTGGTTCCTATCACTTCCCACTTTCTTGCACGTTTTGGGATAAGGTGTAGGTTTCTCCTCAGCTTAGATTTATCAGATACATGACCAAAGTGGTGCATCTAGTTCAGATCATCTTGGTCCCCCACTCTACTGACACTCCATTGGTGTGGTTGTTTTTTCTTCCACCCCATAGGTGGTGTTGGCCGAACATCTCACATCTCGGGGAATCTAGTTCTTCATTTTTCTCATTTGCGGCTACAGTTTCAATGGGAGCATCGTGGTTTCATTGCTGCAAGGTTGTATTCCAGTGATGGATCAGGTGTGTGGGGTGCTGACATTGTCAATGATGCATTTATGATTGCTGAGTTTTTGTGAATTTGTTGTGGTGGTTCTCTATTTTTGTTAGGTTATGTCATGTGTCCCGTGTTCAAGGGTCTATACATCCAAAACTCCTATAAGGGTCTACACCAAATGTGGTTAAGTGTAGGACGTTTTCACATGACCATTACTTCTATATTTGGACGTTTGAGAGCGTATGACTTTTGTCATCGGTTCTAGGACCATGCATTTCTATATGGGATAGCTTGCCAAGAAGCGATGTGATGGTGGAAGCTGGACATAAAATTATTTATTATGGGGAGGAGTTTCTATTTTTTTCTTGATCTGATATTTGATGGATCTTCGAATGTTGGGGCACATTTTTTTTTGTTTTTATGTCCTTGATGTCTTGTTGGGTTCTCCCTTACCCATTAAAGAGAATTTTGAAAATAAAAATATTAATTTTTTGAGTAAATAATCTTTGCAATCGAGGATTTTAAGAATGTAATGAAAATCCCTTGTAGGTGTTTTCCTTATATTCTTCTTCCTAGTGGCTTGTTGATTCCGACATCCAGCGTCACTTATTGACTTTCATCTAGAAGATGAACATTTTTTTTCAATCATGTATCCTTGAATCCTCTCCCAAATAAATCATACAATCATTGTGGCTCACATATATATTTTTTATAATTTAGAGCAAGCTAGTTAACAACTTTTTTCATATAATAAAAAGACTCACAAATATTTGCTTCATGAAATATATCATGCAACAATTCCAATATCATGAACATATCTTCATTTTTAATTCCACATAGGAATTTTATATGGTACCACTTAAGTATATGGAAATGTTTTGAATATTTCAAATATCCCCTATACGAATCTTGATTCCGTTGTCAACTAATCCATGAACCAAATATTTGTACTCAGTGATGTTTTCTAATATATTATTCACCCCAGAATCAAGAGAAGCATCCAATTATATGTTACAATATTGATCTGGTTGTCCTGTAGTCTATAAAACATCATTTGTTACATTCATATTTTTGTAACCTCATTTTGTTTTTATGATATGTTTTGATGTAGATGTTGCTATCTTGCAATGCCGAATTCATCGTTACTATGATTTTTCATTTCATTATCCATTTTTGATGATTTTGGGAGCTCACTCTGTCGATTGAAGTAAGTACTCAATGTTTCTATAACATACGATTCTTCACGCCAAATCCATCAAAAATATTGAGTAGGTAATTTATTCAATATCAAGTGTTCATAAACATCATATATCATCAACTATCTTCTAAATTTACATTGAGTACATGGAAATCTTATTCTCCCATCAATGGATCGATTGGGAATTGAAAAATCCAAAAAATAATCAAAACCCTTAACATATTGAGGTGTGTTCCTCAGTAATGTGAACCCAATTTTATCCATATATATCACAATTTTCCTATACATTATTAAAACAATTAAGATAAAAAAATATTACTAAATAGGAAAACACATAATGGTAAAATCTAGTAAAGTGTGGAATGAAAATGATGTGAATGAATATTCTAGTTTGAGAATAGAGGAAACCTGACATAAATGTAGTGTCAGAGCTAATATGACCTTAGTAGTTTATTCATTCAAAGGAATACTTAGAATACATTACCTGAGTTAGTGTAGATATCACCTCTTGGTAGAGTTCTAACGTAATGATATATTCTAAATCATTGTATTAGAGGTGATATATTGGAATAAAAATGAATCCCATTATTAAAGGAGTCAATACACACATTGTTCTTGTTCTAGAATCCACCGATAAATATCTGATTTATATAGAGGAGGTAGTGAGTGGAATTTATGGATGTTATGGTGAAGCATATGAATGAAACCATCATGGAATTATGAAATTACTCATTGATACAGTATAACTAGTTATGGAAATGGAAGTATTGTTTCATATATGACTTGATGAATTTTAACATATCAATGAAAAAAGGTGACACATGTAGAATTAACATAAAATAAATTATAATAGTTTACAATTAGGATTTTACCAGAAGGATCTCCTCTACTCATTTAATCAAGGGGAACTAGTGTAGTCACCGAGAACTCCCATGATACCTCGGTAGAGACCCATAATGATGGTGAAAAAATACAAAGACCATAGTTTATACTTATGATCTATACAAATGAATCATGTTCCTTAATTATAATTCTCAAAGATTATTTCATACCTATAACTAATGCATGGTTTAATATAATTTAAATATCCTAACAAACATAATCTAATTTTCAACTAAAAATCCCATATCAAACAATGACATGAATATATAATTGAAGATTATGAATACCATTTTTTATTATTGTTCAAACCATCAATAAATTTATCTCAATGGGGATATTTTGACAACAATGTAGAGAAGTATAGACAATATATCAGGAGGATCAGGAATTTAGGTATCAGGCTAGGGCTTGTGTGGAGAGGGGTTGTCCGGTGAGGGCTTGGAGGGATACGAATCTGGTGATGTCAGCAAGGGATTTGAGGTCATGGGATATGAGTGCTCAAGCATGGACCCCAAGGGATTGGAGGGATTCAACTCAGGCGACACTGGGGGGTAGCTAGGTTTATAGGTTAGGGGTGTCACAGGAGGAGGAGTGGGTCTGGGGAGAAGGAGGAAGAGTCCCCATGAAAAGTGTTTTTTATTAAAAACTGAATATTTATGGACTATTTGTAAAAATCCACCACGAAATCCTAGAATTTGTTTTAGCAGTGGTTTTGTGAAAAGCCGAAAAAAACCATATAAAAATAACTATTTTGGTGTTGTGCGAAATCCGAACAATCCTTATATGTTTCATGATTCTTATTACAAAAATACCATTGGTAATATTATTTAACAACATAATTCTTGAATCTGAATACAAAATAGTTCCATAATTCCACTTCAATTACATGAAAATAAAAAAAATAAACCCCTATTTAGTCTAGGAGTTATCCTTTAAAAGAGGGAATTGACTTGGACAATTCCCGGGTTCCTCACATTTATGACATCGAACAATAAATTCATCCATATGATGAAATTTGTTTCCTTCCATCGTAGTATTCATTTCATCTCAAAAATTTGTTTCTTTATATCGTTTTTCCACAAATAATTTTTTTACATTCCTTTGAGACATTATCCATGGTGTTTATTTCCAAATTTATGAAATTAATAAAATGTATCCTTTTTTACCATATGGCCTCTACTACCTAACATCTTAGAAAACCCTATCTTTCATTTATTTGGAGCATCTGAGAGTTTTTTAAGGTGTAGGTTTCTAATCCTATAACTTAATGACTTATTATAAATAATCACAATATATATTTCTCTCATTGCCCTTATATTTGGTTTCTCTAAATTTACACATTTTCAATCACATTATTTGTTAATAATAAATCTATAATAATCAGAGTGAGATATCAAATAATCGTGAAATATTATTCAAATTTTTTTTAAATCATGACACATCATTCTATATATTTGAGTTTATATGTTTAACCTAGGTTATCCATGGTCATTACAACATCTCTAGGATGTTATAATATCATTAGACATATCATCAAAGTCAGTCATAGGGTTGTTCTCATGAATCTATATTTTCCTAAATCTACTTCCCAATGGTTCTACTAAACACCCTCCGATAACAACTATAATGACTCCAACACTAGTAGCCCAAATTTAGTAATTACAATATTACATTGGATCTAGATACAGGTAATTACATTTAAAAGGACCTAAAAGTTTTTTTTCTTCAAAATGTATATAAATAATTGAATTTCATATAAATTTTAAAACATAAAATACAACAACGTATTTTCTTCGATAAAACCATTATTCTTATAGATTATTAATTAGTGTCAATTATAATATACTTCTTGGAATCCTAGAATAAATAAACACAAGAAAATGTGTGATATAAGATGCTAAATAAGTATATGAATATCATCAAAGCAATGAGTAAATACATATTAAAAACAATGGAAAGGAATATAACGGAAGCACATTCTATTTAATAATTAACTAGAACATAATATGGTAGGAATGAAGTATGATAAAAAATTTCAAAATAAATAATCACATGATCTTGAAACTTAAAAATGGATATTATAATTAATTGAATAATTACATGGAACATCAATAACAGAATTCATAAGGATGTAATGTATTATGATACACATATAAAAAATACTGTCAAGGACTTGGACGAAACCCGAGCTAGTTTGTCTAATGATACCTACTAATGCATTGAGGGGATATAGCAGGCCCCCTCCATCACTCACTATGTATAATTAAATCCTCATATGAAAGGAGTGAATAATAATAAACATAAATGTTCGGATTGAAAAACAAACATATAAAATGTCAACAATTACCCGAATCAATTAGCATAATCATAAACCATCCAGAGTAATATGAATGGTATCAAACTGGAACATCCCCAATATAACTGATCATGAACCATCTAGTTAAATAAACTTTCTGGTGTCATTAATACATATCCCTTGTGAATAATAATTATAAAAACTATTATTTACACTATTGAATATAATTTCCATAAATATATCATTGAAAACCTTTTATAGTAAAATATATTTTTCACTTTGAAATTCATTTTTTTAAGAAAACTATGAAAATATGAAGGAAAACATATTCCTTAAAAATAACCTTCTCATCTTTTAAAGTGTGATTAAAATCATTAATTCATTATGATTATGGAAAAAACCGATCATGTCATATAAGTTAAAAAATAGTCCATTCATTTTTTTTGTTTAAAAGTCACAAAGTACCTTGTTTAGAAAATGATTGGAAGATTCATTTTAAAACACTTTGTAAAAATTTATAAATGGCTAAAAATGTATTTAAAAAATTATAAGATAATAAGAAAAAGAATTTTTGAATATACTTGTAGAAAACATGGTCATATAGGAGAAATAATCAAAGTATAATCTTAAAAATAATCCTAAATAATTGAGATATTGTGATATATACTCTTATAAATGTAGTTATTTTTTAATAGTAAGTCCCTTGAAATAAATAATTTTAAATGAAACATAAAATTACATGATTACAAAGTAAATAATTATATAATATATCAAATATGTATTATATACAACGCAAAGAAAATATTAGTGTCCAATAAGGCATATGTCTCATATAAGTCAAAGTGAGATGAGAAACACTTACACATAAGAGTATCTTCTGAATCTTAAGTCTGTGAACGAAATAACATAAAAATGAAAATTTAAATACACTGAAGATAAAGGTATAAATGATATAATATATCAAAGAGGAAATATATTCACCAAACTAAGACAATAATTGGTCAATATGGCATATGAATCACATAATTAAAAAATAGATGAGAAACCCTTAAAACTAGAAAATTTTGAATTGTATTCCACATGAACGAAATAACATCAAATTAAACTTTAACTACCATGATTTTAAAGAGATCCAAGATATAATATATCAAAGAAATAGTATATACACCATAAAAAATGAATAAGTGGTGAATATGGCATATGTATCACAATTGTAAAACTGATATGAATATCCCCTACCGTAGATTCTATTTCCTTTTTACGTGTTTGAACCTTCAACATAATATAGATTTATTTTACATATATTACAAAACTATACTCATATATATCAAACCATATATGATTAACTTACGGATGTGGCCTTTAATTGATTTTTCTTCCACATCATTTTACTATGTTTCTTCTGAATTAATTTATTTATTGTGCATTATTTGTTCAATAAATAAACTCAAGTATTTCTATTGTTAAAATAATTAATTAACTATTTTCTATGTTTTATTCTATATTGTTTCATTTATTTGTCAATTCATTATATTTATTTTTATTTACTTTTTATATTTTTTATTAACTTTTAAAATATTAATTTTATGTTTGTAATTTTAATATTGACATTTGCTTAATAAATATATTATAAATTTTCATTTATTTAATTATAGAATCATTGATTTAATACTCTATCTTTAGTTTTTTGTATTCTATTTGTTTGGTTTTTTAATTTAACAATTTAATTAATTTTTTTTATAGTATTTGAATTAAATTAATATTTATAAGGACTTATCTTTTTTTTAATTTAACTTTTTATTTACATTTCATTTAAATAATTAATTGAATTTTTTTTCAAATTTTAATATTTCTATTATATCAATGTATTAATATTTTGATTAATGTTAAATGATAATTTTTATTTTATTTTATGAAGTGTTATCCTTTGGAATCTTGTGATGGGCAGATCATCTACCAGTGCATTCCATTGATCCACCATTTGTGAAACCTGCCATTTAATTGGCAGATCTACTGCTAGTCGAAATCTACCACTGGCAGATCCATCCACTGGTAGTGCCCTCATGCATCCTACCACCAATAGATTAATCTACCGATTCTTAATCCCACACTAGACATCCCAAAATCTATTTAGTAATGGACTCCCAAGCGATGTTTCCCCCTCGTCCTATCGGTGGCCGATCTCATCTACCGAAAGTAACACTATAGATCCACCATCGGAGCTTCCTTTTGCCAGCTCTAATATCGGTATTTGTTCTACCAATCCTAAATCAATTGTAGATCCCCCTAGACCTACCAGTGGTTGAATCATGTCATAAATTCTTGACGATGTATCTTCAACAAATTTCTCAAGGGACTGTTGTAGTTGTTACAAAGTCTTTGCAAAGTTCACATATTGGTAACAAAATACCGGAAGAACTTACACTTGGATGATGAAAAATTATAAACCGATCAATCATGGAAGGATTTTTTGGTGATGAACCAAAAAAATAACATATGTTAAATAAGGAGGAAGATGATAGTAGTAGACATCTTGAATCAGATTTGAGATTGGGATGCAGAGACATTATGGAATAGAGGCAGACCACGATCTCTAGAATTGATTAAGGAGTATAGAGATTTTGTATTATAGTCTAGATCATTATTTTAAGGGAGGATTTGTTTGATCCTTGTTTTTACCTTCATTTTTATTGTAATTAGAGTCATAAGTTTTTTCAATTTGAAATGATTCTTTTCTAAATTTCTATATTGGGGAAGTTAAATTCCATTGTTTTTTATATTTTTGCTTCTTTGGAAATTTTTTCATCAAAACATGGAATTGATTGGAGAAATTAGTCTTGGATCGCCAAATTATTTTGTGCCTCTAAATATTCATTTAAAAACCTCAAAAACAATCTACATGATTTTTTCTAATGAGTTTTATCCCAAATCTATTTTTGTTTAATGTTCCATGATTTGGAAAACTTCAAGAATTATTATTCTATATTTTTAATCTCATGGATATAGAGTTCCATCAAACCAATTTTTGAGGAAGCGAATTCAATTAATTTCTCATAAATGAAGAAACTCATTTAAAGTAGTTAGTTTCAAATTTACCTTGCTTCTTTCTTGATTATAATTCTCAACACTCCAATTATTACTGCTTGATAAAATTTACTTCCCCATCAAATTATATAGAAATAAATGTTCCATAGTTCATTGTATTTAAGTTAAAAAATAATTAATGGTAAAAATATGAATTTGAAAAATGTTTACAGTGGTTTTGTATGGAAATTTGGTTATACACCTTCCCAGGGCGTTGATACTTCTACTGCCACTATATTAGTTCTTATAGGTTTAATAAATAAATTAACTTAGCACAGTTTAATGATGAGTATGTAAAAAACTGTGGATCCATTTCATAGAAAGGCCTCACGCATAAAATTCTCAAAACATAAAAAATATGTTTCAAAAATTCATATAAAAAATTTAACACCCATTTATAATCAATTCTGTGTAAAAATCACTTTTTGGGTGGTAACTGCTTCATTGTTCATGTATGTCTTGATTCGATTATTTCAGTCATTATATTTTTATCAAAGTTACATCATATTTAGTATATTATTTATGGAATAGATATCATATACTATAAATATGTATATATATAGAGACATCTATAAATATAGAGATAGAAAAAGGAATTACAACGTTTAAGGAGAAGATAGATCGTACATTCCCATGAACACTAGTTTCATTTTTTGATGAATGAAATGAAATAATGATAAAAAATAGTTAAAATATATAGAATAATTATTATATATATATATCATATATATTAATTAGTTTCATGTCTATAACTAACCAAGTAAGTGGTGATGAAAAATAAATTACACAACTATGTGGAGACGGTAAGTCATAGATACATACAAGTGATATTTTCACCTTTCATAGGATGAAAATTACATGGAACATGTTTATCCTATAATACAAATAACATATAAGTATATTAATTTTAGTTGATTTATTATTTTAGGATATGTACCACACTTGAGGAAGATGTACATGAAGAAATAAACAAGATAAAATTAGTAAAAACTATTACCTTTTCTTCAACAGACATGCTTTAGATCTCTTCATAAGAGACCTTGGGTAAGTATTTTTGAAGGATCGAGACCTCTATAAATTTTTTAACTTTTTTTATAAAAGTAATGGTAGGGTTTTTTCAAGAAACAATTCTCAAAGTGTTCTAATTAATTGAGGGAGGGCGTGCCATTTTATAATTGAGGTGAGACACACTTTTAAAATTTATCGAAAGATTAAAATATATTAAGCCTATTCTAGAGAAAAATGCTTCCAAAGGAACTATAATGTCATATATGATAACATTTTAGACCATATATATTTTAACTGCATGATTATGTAATATTTTTATTATTTTTAAATAATTTAAAAAAATATAGATTTCATAATATAACATTATTATCAATTTTGATACTATTCGTTACTTTGAAATTAAAATCCTTAATACACTAAGTCTAATTTGAACCAATAAATTTATTATATCCTAATCATGTTATCGTTATATGTAGAATATTTCTTTCATCTAAAATTACTTCAATTAAGTTACTTTTAATACTTTTAATATCATTTATTTGATTTTATTTATTTAAATTAATATTATATCGTCTTTGTACAAGAATATAAGGTAATTATATAATTTATAAAAGTTATAAATAATTTATATTATGAAAATACGTTTATTATCATAAAATTATCCATTAATATACATTCAATGTTTATTTTAACTTGCATCTATGTCACGAAATCACAATTAATGTTTTATTTATACTTTTTCTTCATTGACCAAGCATTACACAAGAATTTGAATACGACACAGGTTATATAATTCTAAAATTATTGCATGATTATAAAAATCATCAATAATACTTTTTATACAATGTAGAAGTAGATAAAGGACCTATATAATCCTAATTATTATTGTAAGGATTCCAAATTTGACTTTACTAGTATTCCACAGGCTCTCCATCAACACTGAAAATGATTTTCATATTTATTATGAAATAAATTATAATCCCCCTGTTTTCAATTATTTTTTAATGATATTTATATCATTTTTATCATACATGATTCACTAAACAAGTTTTATAAATTTTTATATTATTTCTATATCTTGATGTTATCATAAGAGATACTGTATTTCATAAAAACAATTTTTTCTTTATTAACTAATAAATTAACTTCTTTAAAAAAATGTAAAACATAAGATACTATGAGAAATTTAGATTTATGAATAAAAAATAAATTCAATTTTATAAAAATAAATTTAAATAAATTAGATAAAATAATTTTAAAATAAGTGTGAAAAACACGACGAAAACCACTTTTTAATACAAATACAATTTTTCATAAAAATAACTATTTATGTATATAAAGGATTTTTTCTCCAAATTATATTATAAAATTTATTTTAATGAATCTAATTGAATTATTAATTGTATAATAAATCTAATTTTACTTTTAAACTATTTTAAAATATACAGAATCTTTTCAAATGGTTCAAACAAAAATATAGTTTTCAATAAAAATCTTTATTATTCACTATTCACTAGAAAACAAATATTTTCAAAAAAAATAAAATAAATTCACCCTAATTTTATTTTGATATTATTATTTAAAAAATGGAGCTGATTTTATAAAATTAGTTTTTTAAAAGTGGAAAAAATTATTTATATTATATTCTCATAAAAATAATAAAAATCATTCTTAAAGAAAACATATAAATTGAATTTTATAAAATTTTAGTGTTTATTTACTATGAAATAATCAATAATTTAGTATTGGTTAAATTAATTTTTCTATATTTATTAATTTGTTAAAATCTTTTAAAACTCTCCAATTTAAGTACTAGGTTATAATGGTCATGTTAAAATAATCATTATTTTAATAGTGTATTACAGTTTGTTTATGTTCGATGTAGCATGGTGTTTGTGCTATCAAACATAGTGTTCTTTAAAAATCTATGTTTGTTACATGTGGTGACACTATTAATGTCTATAAACCCATTTATATTGTCTGAAACTCATTTTGAATCCCTCATAATATCTACTTTCCCTAGTAAACACAAGGGAACAAATTCAACAATCTGATCCCATATAGAGACTATGAAGATATTTTTGACAAAACTAATGGTTTTGAGTTTCTAATGTTTTAAAATAATTATTGAAATGTAATTTTTTTATTTATTTTAAAATATTATCATTTGATGATGTTTGATGAAATGTGCAACTCATGTGTAACCGTTTTTTCTATAATATTTTCATTTTCTCAACACCAAGTGGTTTCATAGCAAGTTAAAAATAATTTTATATTTATATATTTCTTGAGAGTATTCATGATTTTTGTGAATCCTTGAATATATTGTTTTACTCAAATTCAAAGTTGTTAGAATCTACTAAATGTGTTAAAAGTTATTGTAGAACCATTCTAAAATCCCATTTTTTACATTTAACTCAATTTTCATGCTTTTCCTTGTATATGACCTTTTTATTAAGCCCCAATTTGCCTTAAACACCATTATTTGGTAGCTATATAAAAATATATTTATCCATTTCTTCCTTTATCTAGATTTAATTTCTTGAATATGGGTGAAATCAAATGAGTGGGAGGGATAATATGACACATTAAATATTTTGAAAAAACATTGATGGAACAATTTTTTAAAGTCTTGTATATTTTTGTTACTACTATTTTATGAAGAATTTTATATTTTATGTATGTAAGGATGACAAAAATTCCATTCAAATTTGTTTTGGTATGTCCACCATTCCTCAAATATCAAAAATGTGTCTCTATTTCCCACAAAAAATTCAATTTTGTACAAAACATCTAAATCTAAAATCCAGATGAAACAATGACAAAAAGGGGGAAAGAGGGATGAAATATATAATTGAAGTTGAAAATAAAATGGTGTTGTCTTTCTAATAAATTAAAAATTCGTTTAGATGTTAGAATTTGTAAAATGTGACTATGTGAGAATCCATTCATAAGTTTAAACTATTTCACAATTTTTACGTCATTTTAGATCCAAGACACCTCGTTTAACATTATGGTTTTTAAACATTTTAATCCCACCAAACCATTATACATAGATAAAACATTGTAAAATCCTCATTATTGATACTTAGTTATTACTTTATATATTGAATATTCATGGAATTCATCATGGAAATGGATTTCGTGCATGATTTTGAGAATGAGAAAAGATCCATTTTGAAATACTTAAGTAAAGATAGATACAAAAACTAAGAGGTAAGAACAAAATGAACATGGTAAATAATAAGAGAATAAAATCTTGTGATTTAGTGAGGGAGGATAGAATTGAAATCCATTTTGGAGGCATGATATTTCTTTGGTATTCTATGTTGAAACTGAATTTAATTTAAATCATGATAAATCCAAGTTCACCACTGGTATAAAATGTTTTCCCAATATTGAAAATTTTAAATGTGG
This sequence comes from Viscum album, assembly GCA_963277665.1. Taxonomy (NCBI): domain Eukaryota; kingdom Viridiplantae; phylum Streptophyta; class Magnoliopsida; order Santalales; family Viscaceae; genus Viscum; species Viscum album. The sequence goes on along the minus strand of OY728143.1, from coordinate 1,887,373,840 downwards.
GTAAATTTATAATGATCATCTAATTATTAAATGTACTTAGTATTTTAATGATTTAACACCCACCAAATTATCATTTTTTGGGTAATTTTTTCATATTTATATTATAAGAGTATTTTATCTCTAATTGAAAAAATGATTTAAAGTAGTTTTAAATTATTTTATTTTCCTCTATAATTAGTAGAATAAAATCCAAAAATTAATTTGGGATGTTTTTCTATTTCTTATATGTGCTTATAGTTTATTTTTAAGGAATCAAAATGATTATGTGGTAAAAATTTTGGAATTTGGAATTTTTGTTTGAGCACAATTCTTGGCTAATGAAATTGTGTACGTCTTATCATGATGTTCCTATGATTTTTTTATAATTTCATGTGTTTGATAAAAAATTAGGCTAAACCTTAGAAACTAATCCTAGGATATCAAGGCATGCCACTAAGTGGCAGTTGGATAACCATCAACAAGTCTCCTACGAATGTGAATGTATAGGGGGACCAATAATCACTGTACAATTCTACTTCTTAGTTCCAGAGGGAATACACCAAACCTATTATTAAGAGATTAGTTTATATCAATGTGTTATTTAGAATTATGGTCCCACATCTAAATTAATGAAATAGTCACATACGACATTGAATTTTGAAGTGTTACAGAATGTAGGGTGATATTATTCACAATATAATCCCATTATGGGATATGGAGAATGACACTTTTAATGTTGATGTATTCTTACCTCATGATTATATAGTTTTCCATTCTACCTTATATATTAAACTCTTCAACATATAATTAAAATTAAAATTTAATCCTAATCTTGATAAATCACTATAACAAATGAAAATCTATATTGTTCCCCCTCTGAAGATTGAAACCATCAACTAGCCCTCTATAAAGACATAGATGGAGATGTGAACTTCTACTAATGAGTTAATTTTCCTATTACAATGTCCTTCTATGAATCATCAGGGATATACCAAATAATTCTTAATGAAGGCCCTGGGGGCCAAAAAGAAGATTGAAACCCTCTTGGATAATGATTTGGAGCTCAATTGATGGTACTATGATGAGAAACAAACATTCCATGCCTACAAAAACACTTGTGAAGCTTTTATGCTTAGACCGTGAAGAGAGGATGAATGAATTAATGAATAATACTTATATGAGGAATGAATAATTGATATGTATAAGAAAATTTTCTTTTTTGATCAATAAGAAATTTTTCCATAGTGGAGGATATGTCATATCAGGACCCTCACTACTAAATCTTCTATTCCTAAAAACATACTTTTCATACCAGATTGATACCACATATAGATTCCTAGATATAACATTTCCACAATGTTATGACATAAAGATAATATTTCATTGCATAAATTCATATGAACCTTTTGGTTTGGAGACCTATATAATTAAGACATAAGGATAAATAATAATTCCCATTTCATTCTAAATTCAGAGACATTTTCCCACTAGAATATGAAACTAATTAATCAATAACATATCTTAACCACCTTCCAAAAAATCTCCAACATTCAATTTTATTACAAACATATAATGTGTAATAATGTTTTTTATTACCTAGAGAAATGGAAATATAACAACTGAGATATAAAACACTCTGTAAGGGAAAAATATATTAGAATCTATCCTGGAATGAATATTATAGAAGGAATAATTAAGAGTCAGATTATTCTATATAACTGAACACATGTGATTAAATTAAATCCATTAAAGAAATAAAAATATAAAGAGTCACATGGGAAAAATTGATTGGATTCATAGTGATAGAATTGATAATCCTGGTCAATTATTACCATTAAGGCCTCAGCCAGAAAAATATTCTTTCCATCAAGGGATTAACCAAGAAATCATTCTTGCTATCATGGTCTTAACCAATAAATCATAATTTCATTGGATAGGCTTAAACCAAATACCCAAATAATTTATCTCAGGATACCGACTAATTCATTAAGAAGATGAAAAATCTTGGACCCTGCCTATCCGTTCTTTAAGTCTAATGCATTCACCATATGAATGATATGGATATAAGTACACAGCCTGATCAAACCACCACAGTAATCCATAAAAATCTGTATTGATATATATAGAAATATATAATTTAAATACTTTTCTACTAAATAAATGATCATACATTGTCCCAAGATATAAGTTTGATGTTTAGATAATACATAATCAACTTTACTTGGTAATCAATAATCATTCATATTGGAATAACAAATATATAAATTTTAAATATTTCCTCAATAAATAAATAGAATATTTTTACATGTTCTCAAACATCAAAAAAACATAGTACAAAGAAAGGTTTATACAATTAAGTTAATAATTTCCTCAATAAATCAATGTATCTAACTTAGGTGAAAACCTTCAATCAAAGGAATGAAATTTGGAGTTTTCACACAGGGTATATGTTGGAAAGAAAATAATGCATATAAAAAGGATGATTTGGAAGGGAAAAGGTTGTGATGAATCATTTATTTGATCTAAAATAACCTTGTATAAGTTATTGTGATAAAGAATGTGGACAATAACATTTAATGTATGTTCACGGTCAAGAATAAGATATGTTAAATTGAAATGAATTAGATAAAAAACCCATTATAGTAGGTTTTCAAAACTAAATCTGGAAATAATAAATATCCTTGATATTATGAAATAATAATTAAAGAGTTATTTTAAAAAATATAGATAATAATATTTCCATTTAGAAACAGTGAAAACATATAGAAAATGTTTAATATTAAATTAAAAAGTTTATGTTAATCATGTTCACATGAAAAATTTAAAAGTGATTATTTTATAGAAAATGAATGATAGGGTAAATATTGAAACTTTATGTAAAAATTATAAATATGGAAAATTATTATAAAATCATCTTAATATTAATGCATATATAAGGACATTCACAAAAGTATCCAATGAATATGGGGAGGGAAAAAGGAGTTTCTTGATCAAAGAAAATTCTTCGTTCATTTTCCGTACAACGGGTAGATAATGTGCCATAGTGGAAAATGAAATAGGTAGAAGATAATTAAAACACCAAGAATGAATAGAGAAGATTAAAATTATTTATATATTAGATAGAGAAGTATACTGATTCCCCTAATATATTATCTTACTACTAGAAAATTAAATTGGTGACGAAAAGCACACAATATTGGTAATGTATGAATAATAAGATATTAAGAGGAACATCATTAAATGAACATTAAAATATCATGAAATGGAAGATATTTTCAAATATTAGAGTAATAAGATAGTGAATACAACATATTAAATAAATAATGGTGTGAATAATAACAGAAACATTCATATTAAATTTATTTATTTAATGTCCACGTTCTCAAAATGATTTTATGTATTTATTTATATGAACATGAATGTTTGAAATTGATAATTCATTTAAAAAACATTTAAAGTGGTATGGGGAACTTTGATTAAAAAATATATTTTATATAAATTACTTTATGAATATTGTGACTTTTAAATGATTTCATTAAAAAGAGATATTTCTCTCAAAGAGTTTTACTTATTTTTTCATTTATGTCAAAAAAATTTATTGGATATTATTCTGGATTGAGTTTGATTTATTATAATAAAATATTCCATATTTTATTGAATTAGAATTGATATGTTTGATAGTGGATGTGATACCTTTATACCATTCATGGTTTATGGTAAATATATTGGCATTTCATATGCTATTTTTTTACCACAACTCTTTTAGTATGTTGACCATGGTAAAATTTGTTGTATAATAAATTCATAATCTACAAAATTATATGTATTTTTTTCACTTCTTATTATATTATTAAAATAAATATATAGTTATATAGGATTTCATAAACTTTACTCAGATTATTAAAGTTACCCTGATTGGTTTGTTTTAGGTGGTAAGAATTACAAAGACATTTTATCATTAATATAACATACATAATGCCTAATTTATATTTACGAAATATAAATCATTTCATAAATATCATTTCAATTCAATAAACCTATTTATATAAACGTCCATTAAAGGTAGTGATGAAAAATGAAACATGTCATTCATGAATGTGGTAGTCCACACTCATGCATGAGAAATGTTTTCATTTTTTGATTGAATGAGAGGATAATTGATAATGGTTACACCATAAATATAATAAAATTTAAATATATTATTTATAAAATTTTCATTTTATAAATATTCTTATAATGGGTTTATAAGAGGGTTTTTGACAAGGATAAAGAAATTATGTTAAAGGGTAAGTAATACAAAAAAAAATAATTTTGATCATCTCTTAAAGAAACCAAAGAAAATGAAACACTTGAGAGAATTTTTTGAGTCTATAGGATTCCAAATGTGCATATGTTATTTAGAAAAATAATATTTGGTGGAGTTTCATTGGAATGTCTAACTATTTTTGTGTCTTGAAATGGGTGTAAGTGAGATCCTTTTATATGTGAAAAAGGGGGAGGAATTTTTGGAAGAAATTGTTAGGTAGTGTGTAATAATGATATTTATTATGATTTAGGTGGAATAGGTAAAAACTTTTGGCGGATATTTAGTTATGAATTTACAACTTAACAATGCTGATCTAGAAGGATGGAGTGTCAAAATTGTTTAGTAAAATTTAAGACACATTAGTTTACCCATTTTAAAAACTATTAATCTTGAATAAAATTTAATCGTGGAAATTATTATATTATTAAATATATATTTTAATGAATCTTATAAAATTTATATATAGTTTATATACATTTTAAATCCATTTAATCTAATTAAAATTTTAAATATAATAATATTGAAACATAAAATGTGTTGAAAATTTCTTTCCATAGAAAAATGTTTTTTAATTGTTAAGTGTTCATAATATTATTTAAAAATTATTACCAATTAAATAAGTGTTGATTTATTTATATATATATTTAAACATAATATTTGATACTTTATTTTAAAATATATAAATTTAATTCAAAATCATAATATTTATTTAAGTACGATTCCTTGTAAAATAACCATTTCACTATGGTAACTAATATTTACCTCAATAACAAAATTTTATACCTAAAAGTAAAATTGATCCCATTAATTAATTTTATAAATCTAATTGAAAATATAAAAAAAATTATCTAATTAAATTTATAAAAATAGTATAAATTAATTTTAATATAAGAAATAAAAACACATAATACAATTTTAGGAAAAATGTATCTTTTAATCATAAAATAAATTTATTACGTGGCTATTAATAATTATTGGATGGATTTTAACTTATTTTGTAGTATATATTATGAATACATTCAATTTAAAAATTATTTTACCATAATATAATAATCCATATTGGACAAGAAAAATCAATTTTAATTGAAATATATTTTTATGCATAAAATTATTTTCTTTATTATTAATATATACTAATTAAATTTCATAAATGAATTAGTATTAAAATATACATTTACTATTATATATATTTCATTAATTTTTTCTCTATTTTAACCCACCATTTCAATGAAAATATTTTAACTATTACATAACATTTCATGATTCGTTGTGTTTTGTTGTTACATGTCAATTAATATATTTAAAATATTATGTTTGAATGGAAAAATGTAATTTAAAATATGAGGCTATTACACTCCCCCTAAAAAAAATGTCATCCTGATAATTTTAATTTTGACTTAATAATAAAATTATTCAGGGTCATCTATAATATTTTTTATAACTCATTAAATAATTCCAAATGAGGTTCCTACCTTTATATCTTAAAGAGGACTAGAAAACCCATCTTTTCTACTTATTATATTTATTTGTAACTTCATCTTACCTTTAAAACTTGTTTTTTGTATGTCCTTTTTTCAGAAAAAAACATCTTCAAGTTCCATTAACACATTCTCCTCAGTGATTCTTACATCAATTTTGACATGAAGGAAATGTAGTCTCCGTTACTTAGTTACCATCATCACCCGAACATCCATGAGACTACATACATCTCTTATTTTGTGTGTTTTAAATTTAAAATAAGTTCATGATATTAATCATAATTATTTATAATAGGAATTCCATAATCATAAGGTTTTTTAGTTCAGTTCTTATTTTATTTTTTTTCTCATTTGGACAATTTCTACATTGTCCGTGGTATTAATTATTAACATGGTTCCCTCTGGGTTTATCCACTACTAAAAACAAAACAAATTAACCTTGAGTGAGGGACTATAATTACCTAACCCCAGAATCATAGATTCATGGAATTATTTTAATATATTTTCTTGATTAAAGGAATGATTTCCCGAAGTACCAATAAAATTAATAGTATTGGAAAATAGATTACATAAATGAACATTACATCACAATTTCTAACATAACAACTGGATAGATAATCCTTTCATAACACTATTATTCTCATATCTTAACTCTTGATATCAATCAAAAAACACTTCTTGGCATCCTAGGAAAATAAAACATAATAAAGGGGTGAGATCAAATGCTCAGTAAGGATAAACATTATAGAGGAATCAATCATAAATATGCATTAAATTTAAAGGCAAGGTATAAAACTGAAACACATTCAATTTAAACTAAATATTCATAAAAAATGGTAAAAATAAATCAAATAATTCCATTTAAAATTTCACATGGATATTATAATAGTTGAATAATCACATGAAATATCCATAACTAACCTCATAACAAGGGAATGCATAATGTCAAACATTTGAAACATATCGTTGAGGCCTCATCCAAGACATCTAAAAACAAATGTTTATATCCTCATACAAATCCATATTTGAAAATAGATGGCCAAGGAATCAACCAAATCCATATCTAGTTTGTCTCATGAGACCTACCGATTACTCGAGGGGCTATAACAACCTCCACCTATCACTTTTAATGTCCAATGCATTCCTCATATTTAAAGGGTGAAACGTAACATAAACAGTCATATTAAAACTATCATACGAAATGCCAATATTTTAACCATAAACCATGAATGGTATAAAAATAGCACATCCACTATCAAACACATCATACACATTCAATACAAAATATAATATTTTATTATAATAAATAAACCTCAATCAATAATAATATCCAATAAAACATGTTGACATAGACGAAAATAATCAGTAAAAATCTTGGAGAGAAATATCCCTTTTTCATGAAATCATTTAAAAGTAACGCAATTTAAAAAGGAAGTAATTTAAAAGTTATTTTTGAATAAAAGTTTCCCCTAAATCATTGAATCTTTTGAAATTAATTAACAAATGTAAAAAACTCATGTCTATATTAATAAATAGTGAAAATCATCTTGAAAACATGGATACTAGTTAAATAGATTTACAAAAATAAATCATTAAAATATTTAAAATGATGATCTAGTTAAAGAGTCCCATAAAAAACCTTAAATTATTGTTTTTGAAAATATTTTTATAAAACATGGACATCGTTGATAAAAATTTCCTAGTAAATACTCAAATATAAATAATCTCAGATAATAATGAGATTGAGGAATTAACCCTGACCTTATCTTTGATACTCTCTATATATGTCTGAAACTCATCTATAATATTTTTAAACATATTATCACCTTATATCAGAATAATAAAAATATTTATGAAATCATATATCATTACTTTAGGACATTATATTACCTATTTATGAACAATTTCATGTTAATGTAATATTTCAGGTCATAATCGATTTGTTTATCGTACGTGTACAGACTTGTTATTCATGATCATATTACTTAGAGCATTATTTACTTAATTAAATAATGTATAACATGATTTATATATCATATATATTATAAATATAATATATAAATATATATATGAAATGGAATACACCGTTCTTGGGGATTGTAGACCGTACAAATGAATGAACGTTGTTTCAATTTTCTTATCATATTGAATGAAAGTAAGTGAATAAAATACATGTATATTTATATATATATTATTCTAGTAGACTTATAATTTTATATATTTCATAATTATGAACAATATATATATTTTTATAATCATTCATCGATGGTAAACATGGAAGATGAGTCTTATCGTGTCGTGGATACAGTAAGTCATACGTAGGCAGGAGCGACGATATAATATTCTTAATGATTTAATGGTATGGATTTTGAATGTATAATGAACTAAAAATAAATAATAACATGTCATACTTTTTATTTAATTCATTTATATTCATCATTATACCTATGGAAATAATGTATAGATGAAAATCAATTTACACTATGGTGGAGAAATGGTAGGTCGTACACACACATGCATGGTGGTATTATATTTCATAGGATGGTTAAAAGGAGTGATATAGTTGTACAATTAGCATAATAACATATAAAAATGTAGTATATTCTGGATTTTTTATTTTATTATGGTAACAACATAGGACGAAAAGTAGAAGAAGAAAATAACAATGAAATAAGGGATAAAAAATTACCTATACTTTGTGTGTCTGGTTTTTATTTCCAAAAAAAGTCTCCTTAACTTGGTTTTAAACCAAATGGGTGGACTCTTTGATGAATTAACGGATTTTTGGAGGATAGATGGTCAGGGGTTTTTTCGGACAAAGGGATTGAAATGTGTTACATAAAGAGAAGGTGATGTGCCCTTTTATAAGAGAGGTGAGGAGCACATTAGGAAGCGCTTGAAATATTAAATTATTATAAATTTATTTTCATTTTATAATATCTAAAAATAAATTTTTTTTGAGTATAATATTAAGATGGGTCTAAAGTGTATTATAAAATTATTCTTAGATAATATTAGTTGATGAAAGTAACCTTATATTTTGGGAAAAACAATTTGTTAAACAGTTTAACTCTTACTGTGCCTTCTTTTATTTTATACCATAGGGTTAATATAGTTATTATAATATTCCAAGAGGAACTAAAAAATAACATTAATGAAAATTTTAAAATTATATATGTCGTTTGGCCTAATATTATATTTTTATGATTTTTATATCATTTAATAAAATAGTATTTTTTTTAAACTCATTTATGTCAATTTTGACACTATTTAGTAATTTAATTTTTTGAAGTCATAACAACTTTATTACTTCTAAAAACTGAATTAAATCAAATATAAAGTATCATATAAATCTAAAAAAATTCATGGATGGCATGAAAACATTCAAATTTTGTTTATTTTAATATTTATATTATCATTTATTTGATTCATTCACAAATAAGGAAAATACTGTATCATTATTGTGTCAAAAATACATTTTATTATTTGATGTAGGAAAATTAAAAATAAAATACCATGATGTAGTAAATAATTTTATATTTATAATGAATATTTATTGTTAAATATTTCACTTATTTAAAATGAATTAAAATTTCTTTAGTTATAGGATATATGGTTATGTTTTATTTCCCTTCACATTAAATTAATTACTATAACATGCCATTTCCACATCCAAGTGGCTCCATGGGGTCCTACAATCGACCTAAAGATGATTCTGCTCATACATATATCATAAAATAGGATTAGTAAATGTGTTAGAGTAGTTTCATATTATTTTAATATTATTTTTTACCCTTATTTACCTGATTTACCCATTGACCATGGTAAATAAAAATAATTTCTGAAGTTACAATTTATAATGTCCAAAAAATGAAATGAATATATTCAATCAATTTGAAACTTATGATTTCAAAAGTGGAATCTATTTTTCGAAATTCAAAACATGGAATTTCCAGAAATTAATTTAAAATTAATTCATATTGTCAAAACCAAAACTCAGGTTTTTTAAGAAGTCAAAACCAGAAAGCAGGTTTTTTAAAAAGTAAAAACTATCAAAATATTTATAGATGTTTATGTCTTGTTTAAATGTAAAATTACTTCCAATGAATATAGTTGGATTAAATAAACAAAAAACAATACATTTATACTTTAAAATCTACTAAAAAGATAATCTAACTATGTGAATAATTTAGATTAAAATGCAGTTTTGAATTAAAATGGATTATTTTGCAATGTTCATTAAAATTTGAATGTTATTAGAAAAACACCAAAAATTAATGAAAACTAAATTTTTATATACAAATTATAAAGAATGATTTTATTACATCAAATTTAATATAAAAGTGTCAAATATTGTATTTAAAAAGGCTTCTCCATTAAAAAGTAAAAAATGCATTTTATAAGAAATACTTCCTTTATCTGAAAAATTGAATTTGTACTTATATTATGTATAAGAAACACATAATATGAATTTTAAAATTAAAAGAAATATATAAAATTTTAAATTTGATTAATACTATTCATAATCGCTTTTAAACGTCTAGTTTGATAGGTCACGGTGTGCTCGAACTCTATGTTGTGTGTAACACAAGCTATTGAATTATTAAGAAGAAGCGTACCATGGATGCTTGGGGTGTTACATTATCCACTCCATCAAAAAATCATATCCTCAAAATTTAAACTCATAATCAAAAACTATGTGTTGAACTTTTGAAAATATATTTATTGAAATCCCACAAGAAAACTGATTAATGAGACCTCGATTTTAAAATATTGAAAAGTAAATATGAAGGTTACTAGAGATAGAATATACTAATATTCCATGTTATAAAATATAGATATGTAAGAAAAAACTAACGATCTTGTTTTGATAGAGAATGATGGAGAAGATGATTATGAAAAGATTAATAACCATAAAAGTATAGATCTAGGATGATCTAAGGGGCCATTTGATTCATAACAAAAGAATGTACTAGGATTTATTTTTGTTTTATGATATTTTTCCTAGAGTTGAAGAATTACTTCAAAGACTATGAACACAAGTAAGCATACTTAATTTACATGTAGGGATTCATTCTTTAACTAAATCATATTAGAAACTCATCTTTCCCTTAAAAATAAAATAAAACTCAAAAAATATTCTATTTATCTTAATCCTATAGGTTTCAATAAATAAAATTATACCATTTAAATAAATAAAACAATGTTATTCTAACGAGATACTTACATTATGCAAATGGTAGGTGATAAAGACTTGTCGCACATCGATTGTGAGTTCGATTCCCGTAGACTTGTCCGATGCTACGAGTTGATTCAAGGCCTGCTGGTTGTCCTTTTTCTCAACCTATATTATTATATCATTCTAGAAATAACCTTAACAAATGTTTTAACATTAAAAAAATACTATCCAAAGTTCTACTTAATATATTCCAACATTTAGAGTTATCCAAAATACATCTGTCCAAACTTTGTCCAAAAGGTCTCAAAATTTCCAAAATCAATTGTAACATTAGATTCCCTAAACAACATAATGTTGATTTTATTATTTTATACTAAATATATGATTACCTTTATCATATTAAAATTGTAATAAAAAATGTATTATAATAAATTCCATATATATATCACATTCGTCTTATAACCAGAATATAATTCTTGAATCCAAAAACAAAAACAAATTAATTATTCCACTTAGAACATAGTAACAACATAAGCTTGACCTTGATACATTTTATTTTTCTAATCTATATTTCCTTGGAACTTTGAGAAATAGTTTTTATAATATCTCACATATATACAATTATAGAATTTCACATCTTCTTTCTTTCCCTTACAATCACGAGCTTGGTGACCATTTTCTCTACATTTGTAACAAACCCTCATTCCTTTGAGGAAATTACTAGGGTGTTTCATTCCACAATTATCATATAAGAGAAAATACTTCTTCTCCCTTTCCCCCTTTTTCTATCTCTTTTTCAAACATTCTATTCATATCTTGCATTAATTTAATGTTCCATGACTTAGAGAATTCCTTTTTTGTCTTCATAACACTTGAGACAATATCTTTTTATGTGGAAACAGATTGCGAGAGCAGTGCCTATCAAGGGAATGGTTTTAACCAATCAATGAATCTATAAATTTTACTTCCTGTGTTACATATATAGTCTACAACATTACTAGATAACCTTGTGATGTTAGGCTCATACATTGCAATATTCTCATGCTCCTTCAGCCTCAGACTCAGAAATTGAATTTCTATATCAACTAGATTTTCAAATAGAAAGTATTTATCTATGGAAATATGGTTAAACTACCTCCATTCCATATTTACCACTTCTTCATACTCCATCTCATTCTGAATTATTGACCACTATTGATCCGCATGTCTTGGGAGATGGTAAAGCTCCATGACAGTATTCTTCTTTTCATTACATTCTAAATAATGAAATATTTTTTCTAAAGATTTTATCCATTTATCATCCAAAAAATAATTTTCAATCCAATTAATATTGGAGGTTTCTGTATCATGAAGTAATCTAACATTTATTCGCTACATTGGGGATCAGGGTGCTCCATATGGGTAAGGCTGTTATTCATAACTTAAGCCAGCTGTCCCAGTATGGTTATAAGTTGTTCAACACCAGTTGTTTTAGAAGCTTCACTATAATTATCATTCATAGAAGGTAAATACATAAATGGATTATGTGTGTTGATATAGTTTCCATTCCTTCCACTAGGCACCGTTTCTAGACAATGGCATTCACTAGATTAGGTAATGAATCATAATGCATAATTTCATACAAGTAAAATACGTATCATAAATTTACAAATATATGCATATCTAATCATTAATAATAAATATTGTTCCTTTGAGGACATATTTACTCATAAATAATTCATAATAGTTATTAATTGAAATATTAATTATCTTAAGAATATACCCCAGGAGTGTCAAACCAGGTGCGTAGTAAGGCCTGTTGTCGTGTACCCGATTACCCAGAGTCAAGCCCAGAACACCTTGTCAGAGTTTTCACCCATAGATACATCTGTTCTAGAACCATGTCCACTAGTAATAACCTGACCGGGATGTATTTCTTTGAATACCCATGAAATACCTACATTACCGAAATTATGGGTTGTTCTCCTATACTTATCTTCAAAGTATATCTTCGGGTTATGATCCCAAATCTGTGTTTTCTAAATATATTTCCAAGGTGGTTGCTAAACTTACTCTAATACCAACTGTAATGGAATGAACCCATAAGCCCGGAGTTGGTACATTATTTTAATATATTGGCATGATTACAAGGAATCGTGTCTCGAAGGACCAATCAGTTTAACAGTCCTGGAAAATAGATTACATACATGAAATTTACATCAGAATTTCTAACATAAAACACACCATAGATAATCCATTGAGAAATCCATTATTCCTCTATCTTAATCCTTCACATCAATCATAATACACTTGTTGGAATCCTAATAGAATAAAGCATCCTAAATTGGTGATCTTTGATACTTAGTAAGGATAAAAAATATAGTATAAGTTATCATAAAAATGAATAAAAATTTAAGTCAAGGTATAAAACTAAAACATAATCCTTTTAAATATAATCTTCAACATAATATAAAAAGAATAAATCAAATAGTTTCATTTAAAATTTCCCTTAGATATTCTACAAGTCAAATAATCACAAGAAATATCAATAACTAATCTCATAATGAGGGAATCCATGATTCTAGTCATCTGAAACATACCATCGATACCTTATCCAAGACATCTATAAATAATTGGTTATGGACTCAGCCAAATACATATCTAAAAATATATGGGAAAGGCCTCTTCCAAGTCCAATTCATTCATCATTTTGAAACGGTGAAACATAACATAAACATTTGTAATAATACCAGCATACAAAATGCCAACACATTAACCATAAACCACTAATGGTATAAAAATAGCACATTTCTAATGAAACATATCATAACTCATTAAATATAAAATGGAATATTTTATTATGATAAATCAACCTCAATCAATAATAATATCAAATAAGGGATATTGACATAAATGAAAATAATTAGTAAAACTCTTTGAGAGAAATATCCCTTTTTCATGAAATCATTTATAAACGCACAATTTATAAAGGAATCCATTTAAAAGATATTTTTAATAAAAGTTTCCCATACCAATTTTATTATTTTTAAAGGAATAAACATTATAAAATAATAATTTTTATATAAATAAACCTATAAAAATAATTTTTAAAACATGGACATTAATTAAGTAGATTTAGAAAAATAAATCTTAAAAACATTTAAAATGATGATATTGTTAAAGATTAAATTCCATGAAAACATAAAATATTCCATTTGAATTTTTTTTACTAAACATGGACATGGTTTATAAATAGTTCTAATAAATACTTAAACATTAACAATCTCAGATAATAATGAGAATGAGGAATTAACCCTTACCTTAGGTCCAATATTCTCTATACGTGTCAAAAACTCATGTATAATATGTTTAAAAATATTATTAACTTAATATAGAATAATAATAATCTATATCATATCATATATGATACTTTTATGACTTTATATTAAATATTTATTTAAAATTCCATGTTAATGTTTCATTTCTGGTCATAATCGCTTTGTTTATCGTACATGTTTTGACTTTTTATTCTTGATCATATTACATAGATCATGATTAATTACTTCCAAATTATATAATATGAATTAAATATCTTATATATTATAAATATATATAATATTTAGATATATGGAATGGAATACGCTATTTATGGAGACATTACAACGTACATACACATGAACGATGATTCTGTTTTCTTATCGTATTGAATGAAAGTAAGTGAATGACATATATGTACATACATATATATATATATTTATATTTATATTAGAATTATTATGTAATATATTATATAATTATGCATAATATATATATTTTATAATTATTCTTGGATGGTGAACTTGGAAGAGGAGTCTAATCGCGCCGTGTAGACGGTAAGTCGTACGTACGCATGCGCGGCGATATCATTTTATTAATTTTTTAATGGTTTATATTTTGATGTAATATGAATATTAAGGAAATAATACTGTGTTATAATTATTATTTAAGTAGTTTATATTCATAATTTCACCCATCAAATAATGTATAGATGAAAAACAGTTTACATTACGACGTGGAGACAGTAAGTCGTACGTACACATCCACGGGGGTATTGTGTTTCATAAGATGGGTAAAAGGAGAATTATTGTTGTCCCATAATCATAAGAAAATAAAAAATATATTATATGATGTATTTATTATTTTAGTATGGTAAAAACTTATTAATAGAATGTATAAGAAGAAAATAACTTTGAAATAATCGAGAAAATGATTACCTCTTCTTCGGGTGTCCCCTTTTGATTTGCACAAAATGACTCCATAAGTTAGTCTTATACCCAAAAGGGTGCACTATATGATAAATTGAGTGAATAGGGGAAGAAATTTGTTCAAATTTTTTATGATAAAAAGGGTTTTGGAGGTTTGAATCAAAGAGAATAAGAAGTTCATTTTTATAAGAGAGGTGAGGGGTACTTTAAGAAAATCATTAAATATTAATGTATTATAAATTGATTTTAGGATTATAATATCTCTAAAATAATTTATTCATTGTATATGATGAGGATGGGTCTATATAATCTCATAAAATTACTTTTAGACAACTTTAGGTCATGAAATTAACCTTATCTTGTGAGATTAACCCTTAGTTAAACTGTTCAACTCTTACCGCGTCTTGATGAATTTTTATATAATAGGGTTAATATAAGTACTATAAAATGACTAGAGGACCTCAAGTGGATACTTAAATAATTTTTTAACATTATATATGTAATTTAGTTGAAAATTATATTTTTAGTATCTTTATATCATTTCATAAAATAGTTTTTTTTAAACTCATTTATATCCATTTTGACACTATTTAGTAATTAATTTTTGTTAAAATAACAAAAAATGATTACATTAAAAAAATTAAATGAAAAAAACATGTCAAAGTATTACATAAAATTATTTTATGACATAGAAATTTTCAAATTACTTTTATTTTAATATTTATAATATCATTTATTTGATTCTTTCACTAATAAGGAAAATACTGCATCATGATTATGTCTTAAATAAATTTAATTATTCTATGTATAAAAATTTAAAATAAAATAACATGATATAGGAAATATTTTTATATTTATAAATAAATTTTATAGTTGAATATATCACTTATATAACATGAATTAATATTGTTTTAGTAATAAGATATATTTTTATGTTATATTTTCCTTTACTTTAAATTAATTATTATAACTTGTCATTTTCACACCCATGCGGCTCCATGGGGTCCTAAAATTCTCCTAAGGATGATACTGGATGGCCATATATCATTAAATAGAAATAGGAAACGTTTTAGGTTAATTTTATATTATTATAATATTAATTTTTAACCTTATTTACCTGATTTACCCTTTAACCGTGCTAAATAGAAATTATTACTAATGTTACTATTCATAAAGACAAAAATGAAAGGTACCTATTTAAGAAATTTGGTCCACAAAATTACAAATAATGAATCCATTTTTCCAAATCCCAAACATATAATTAGTAGAATATTATTTAAATTTAATTCCCATAGTCAAAACCAGAAAGCGGGTTTTTAATATTTAAAAACTATCAAAAGATTGACATGTGTTTATGTCCAATTTCAATGTGAAATTACTTCTAATGAGAATAATTCGATTAAAATATAAAAATTGATACAATGATACATTAATACCAATTAAAAAGAAAATATTTATATATAAATAATTTAGATGAAAAACAAGTTTTGAATTAAAATGCATTATTTTTCACTATTCATTAAAATATAAAAGTTATTAGAAAATAAAATAAAATTTACCCAAAACAAAATTTATCTCCCAATTCTAAAGAATAATTTCATCCCATAAAGTTGAATATAAAAGTTTCAAATGTTTTATGTAAAATGGTTTCTCCATGAAAAGGCCAAAAACAACATTTTTCAAAAAATTCTTCTTTTATCCCAAAATTTGAATTTGTCTTTTTATTATGTTAAATAAACATATAATATGAAAGTTAAAATTATATGGAATATAAAAAATTAAAAATATGGTTAATAATATTCATAAATGTTTTTTTAAATGTTAGTTTGATAGGTCATGGTGTGGCAGAACTCGGTGTTGCATGTTGGGAAAGCTATTGAATTATTAAAAAGAAGTGTAGCGTGGAAGCTTGAGGTGTTATAGGGATACCATAAGAGAATTATTTCAAGAATAAAAATTCATCAAAAAAATATAATACTCCTCAAAATTATTACTTTATATTTTAGTTCAACTAAAAAACCTCTCAATTCAATCTAGATTTCTTTAGGTTGGATTTTCACATATTCATTCACCATACATAGTTAATCCTTCATAATATCTAATAAATATAACATTATTAAATAAATAATATCACCTAGGATTCTCCAAACTGGTGTATAGTCTGAGGTCCATTCATTATCTCCAGAGTAAATATTGAGTTAGTGGGGAACTAGCCTAATTCAATGTGATTACCCCATAGCTGAATTTTCCCAAAGTTGTATCCACTTCATAGTATATAGGTAGAGATGTAATTTCCAGGAGGACCATACACTCTCTACATTAATATTTTTTGGGTGTTATCATAAAAATTGAATTATCCCTTAGACTGATCACTATGGGTTTCACTAATGTTTTGTTATCCTAATGCCTAAAATAATAAGTATTAAATGAACTAACCTAGAAAATTAAATATAAGTTATGGATTATGACAAGAACGTACTAATATACAATTATTTTCTCCTTATATGATATCCTAACCTATAATGTTATTTAAACCCTACTTTGATACCAAATATGACAACCCAGAACTCACACTTACGGATCTGGTGTTCATCAACACATAGTTCACATACTGGACTCAAACCAACTATAGATTCCTAAGTAAATGTAACACCCCAGGTAAATAAAGAATATGAAATTTTCATATTTATCCATATTTGTGAATAAAATATTAATATGACTTTAAAGGGGATGCTATGCTCGATGGCGTACCCAACACGCAACAATGAGTTTCTTGGAAATCTTACGTTTCACTCTAATAATAAAATAATATTATTTTAAATGGTAGTTAACATGTAGCTTTTGTTTCGGTGAGAATGGATAGAAATAACTAAAATATAATTATATATGTTTTTAAATGTTTTTACATTTATCCAATAAAAGATAAAGGCATAAAATACGGAAAGAATTCAATTTTAGGCGTATATGCCCTAGTTTTCACTAAAGGTTCACTTATCACCTTTTGATGGAGAACCGTCATTAAATATAGTTTTATTCACTCTTATAAATCATTTTGGACCAAATAAAACTCTTCTTAAGAATTGGGACATCAAAATTTACTTTGTGTAAATTTTTGGTATCTTTCTGATAAAGTTCATTTTTTAATGAATAGTGTAAAATGTTGTATTTTAATTCAAAACCTCTTTTTAATCTAATTTATTTATTTTATTATATTTTCTTTTGAACTGTTTTTAATGTGAAATTAGAATATATTTTTACCATTAAATCCAATAGTGGTCGTTGGAATTAATTTCACTTTGAAATCAGACTTAAACAAGTGTCAATCTTTTGATACTTATTATTTCATAAAAACACACTATTTGCTTTGACAGTGGAAATTAATTATTAAATTAATTAATGTGACTTATATGATTTGAATTTTGTAAAATAGACTTCATTTTTTAATTCGGAATATCAAATATAGCTTAGGGTAAATTTTTGGGATTTTTCTGAAAAACTTCAATTTTTGATGAATAGTGAAACCACTAAGTGGTACTTATAAAAACTGATTTTTCCGTTTAAATGAAAATTTTCCATCTTTGTATTTTGAATTTAAAAAATCCGACATACATGGTTGTCGTTATGAAGTAAAATGTGGTTCAATGGGTTAAAAATAATTTTTTGAGGAATAGTAACTTATTAAGTTTTTAATCGCGATTAGAGGTAATTAGTGTAGTTTAAGGTAAAAATAATGTTTTAATAATATGAAATGAACTTGAAACATGTCCTAACCTCATTTGATGTGTCATGGACGACAAATAAAACCCATGGGTCAACATGGGGACCCCATGAAGCCACATTGGTTGGAAAATGTCATTAATATCTTTTTATTTAAAGTTAAAGTAAAAATGAGGCAAACATGAAATGATTTACTAAAATAATTTTTATATGGGGTTATACAAATAAGATTTTTGACTATAAATATTAATTGGAAATATAAAAATATTTCCTAAATCATAGTATATTTTTTATAATTTTTAGACAATAAATAAGTTAAATTATTTATGACATCATGATGATGCGGCGATGACCTCATTATTTAACGATTTAAATAAAATGGAAAGATAATGTAATATCTAAGACCTACACATGTCCAAAACCTATTGGATGAGTGGATTTCGAACCCTTATCTCCTTATCCTCGAAATAAATCAATTTGGGGCCTTTAAAATCTGAAACTCTTTAGAAAATAAAGTAACATTTTGTAAGTTTACAAGAGTGCCACTCCTCTCATCTTATAAAAGGCCCCCACCTCTACCTACTTACCCACACTCCCAAAGCCTTTGGCATGGAAAAACCCTGCCCATTTTGTCTCTACACTTCCCTATATTACTCCTTGATGCCTCACGTTGGGAAGAAGTCTTCCCAAGTAAGCCTTTGAGCTCAAAACCAAGGGAGTTACCCAATTTTAAGGTAATGTCTTCTTTTAAGTCCTTTTGTTTTATTTTGCTTCTCCAACCCCCTAAACTCTTTTTATTCTTTTATTTTGTAACAACTACAGTATCCTAAATATACTAGGATTTTGTTATAATAAGTATTAGAGCTACACTTACACACACCTACATCTAATTGTTAAAGAACATACTGTTTCCATGGATGGTGAATTTCTGCCTCCCGAAACGATGATTGTTCAACATTCTTTTAACACATTAAAAGGTGGCCATTAAGACGAAACTATATTTATATATGTTATATAATATTTTTATTTTCTCCTTGTGATTCTGTATTTTTCATTTTGGGCATACCTTTATGGTTTCCATTATAGGTAAACGTGATATCTTCATTTAAGGAAGTGCGGACTATCGTCCCCTCAAAGTGATGTGATTTGTTAATGCCATATGTGGGACGTATAAAGGATGGATTTAAAGTTATTATATATGATGTTATAATGGAATTATAATATACCTCTATATCATTATTATTTATTTCCATTAAATTTGGAGATTGAAATGAAAGTAGCATTCATGCGTATGTACGGCTTACTGTCTCCATGAATGGTGCATTTCATTTCTTATCCCCAAATGTAATGTACTATTAAAAGTACATGTATATAATGGATATATATAATTAATGATACATCTAAATGATTAATATAATTCTGGAATTAAAATATACATAACTCTCATTTAGTTTTAATTCCATTAATATGACAAAGAAATGAAAGTAGCGTTCATGCGTACGTATGGCTTACCGTCTCCATGAACGGTGCATTTCATTTCTTACCTCTAAATGATTATGTGATATTATAAATACATGTATCTGATAGATATGTATTATATATATGATATCCAAATCAGGAATGTCATTCTGGATATAAATAACCTTTGACCACATGAACAACATGTAATTGTAAGAAGTCCACTTTCGACTTAAGAACCAAATATCGACAAAACAATCATTATTAACATAAATGGTTACATAATGTTTATAACATGGCAATAAGTTATATAAAAGTAATAATTAACTTGAAAAATGTTCTTAAGAAAATATAAATTAACTCAAGTTTATTATTCATGATGTTAAAGAATGATCGAGTCATATCAGACACGAGGTAAGGGATCCTACTCCACTCTTTCTTTTTTAAGTACACTCTTTTATGTCATTACTTTTAAAGCTCATATTTTTTGTTATTGGGATGATCTTTTATATTAATATTACTGTAATTTTTATGTCCATGTGATGAGATACCCTATTTGATCTCATCAATCCATTTTTGTAAGTTTTATGTGGCGCTGTTAGGCTGCCGAGTTTTTGTAAGGGATTTTTCATCTCACTTTTATTCCCATGAGATTTATGCTACATTTGCCAAAATTTCCTTTGAGTGGTGTATGTACTTACCATTATTCTACTCTTTGTGTAATATACTTTCGTTTATGAGTATTTACATCAATTTTGTATTGTCCTTCGTTCATGGGGTGTATGTTTTGAAAGATACCCAAGTCGGTAAGGGAACCATTCACCCTTCTCTTTTTAAATGACTTCTTTTGTTGGGTATTTTAATTTACATATTGTTATGTTGGGATATGTTCTAATATATCCTTATTGATGTAAATTTTATGTCCAAGTGATGAGATACACTTTTTATCTCTCACCAACTCATTTTGATGTGACGCCGTTAGGCTGTCAAGGGAACTTCTTAACCCAATTTTGATTTCTTTGGGTTCAACATGTATTTATTGAATATTTCATCCTTTGAATATGTGTGAATGTCCTTTGATTATATTACACTTAATATAAACTTATATTTGGTGTATTCGTTTGTCACACATAATTATGTAATTGATTTATCCTTAAACCAAGGATATCGTCTTTGTATGGGAATTCGTCTCAATCTCCTTTCATTGAGGCATATTTTATTTTATACACAACTTTCATTTATACGGTGTATAAACCCCTTTGAATTTTACGTTTATCCAAAAGGAATCTTTTTTATACGAAGCATTTTACAAAATGACAAAAGGGAATGTTTTTGTCGTACGTATGCGGCGACAACAACTTCTCCGCTGCTGTGACCATTATTTGAGTTTCGGCTTCCTCTACAAGCCATACCTTCTTTTTAAAAGAAAAATAAATACCATTTTTTACTTTTATTTTATTTTGGTATTCAAAATAGTTTTCATAATGTTTTTATATCAATGTTTTGTATTGATATCTTGTGATTGAATGGTGGAAATGTTATGTTTCCTTTATGCATGTTTTATGTGATACGATTATGTTGAGGTTCTTGGGCATTATTATGAAGACGGGAGGTTCCGTGATAAACTAAGGGAGGGTGAGCCCGATATTTCTATCCAATTACATGGGTAATGTGAAGGAGTGAAACGTTAAGGTTTCTCCGAAGAGATTTAGGGAATATACTGTGATGGGTATTCCAAACGTAACCAAGAGGGTTACTCCCTACGTAATAATGTTATGAATGCCTCAATATACCGTTATGTCTAATTATTTGATGAGGTATGTTAAAGGGATTATGTTTTATGGGTAAATTATGATCTCATTCTTATGTATATATGTACCCATGTTTCCTTTCCATATTTTTATAACCCTTACTGAGATTTTTATGCTCATCCCATGTTTTTTAAATGTTTTTCACAGGTCAAGGGAAAGGTACATGATGTGATGACAGTGTCATGGATGTGTCAAGAAAGAATCGGTGTTTTATTTTAAATATGTTTCCGTTGATGGGAAGAATGAATATTGACTTTTATGTAACCACTTTATTTAAATGTGGAATGTAATGCAAGTTTCATGATCTAATTCTCTAAAACTCTAAACCTAATAAGATCCTCAATGTGTAATCTTGTAATAACTCAAGATTAAGTAAGGTTTAAGGTTGGGGCCTTATAGTTGGTATCAATGGTTGGTTTATATAACTTTAGAGGTTAGGGTATTCTTTAAGCATAAGTGACACTACCATAATGGTTAGGATTTTAGAAAGAGTCCTAGTTTTAGATAAAGTGAATGAGTAAGTATTTTTAGTGTTTACCTTCCTCATTAGTACATGATGGTTTTGTTGATATACTCACACTGACATTTCTGTTTTTAGTGAATGGATGGATCTAGCAGGCACCAAAGATACGACATGTCTGAAGGAAACTGTGGTGTTTCTCTGATTAAGATACTAGATAAAATGGAGGATTCAATGAGGAAACTCATGGTGGTTCTAAATCAAATATCAAGGAGTTATGATCAACCACTTGAACCTTGGTATGTTCTGTAATGCATCATGTATGAGATGACCAATCGTTGTGGAAGTTCAGTTAATAATTATAAAGGTAACCATTAGAGTTTATATGATCCTTACTTTTGAGGTAATTATGGGTTATTATATGATATGCTGGAAAATGAAGGGCATGAGATAAACTTGAGGTTAAAATATGTTATGATCATTTTTGATGATTTTTTCTCTTTTTGGGGAATGATTTAAGAATTATATAGTTTTGGAAAAAGGACAACACGCAGACCGTGTGACAACCCGTCACGTCAGACAAAGCTACGAGAATCAAACCCACAACCAATGTGCGACTAGAATTTATCGCCTACAACTGGACTATGTGAAGTCTCCGGTTAGTTTGACTGATTCTTTTTAGTTATATGATTTTATGAATTAAGAGTAATTTGATTTTGGGTAATTTATGAAAATGGTTAACCTATCATGGAGGATATGTGATTAGGTTAATTACTTTTCAATACGAGACTTTAGGAGAAACTGATGTTGTTTGGAGATAAATGTTACGATTTAACTTGGAAGACTATGTAACTAAATCCTTCAAATATTTGGGTTTCAATCATAGATTGGTTTACTTTGAAAACTTTTATGGACAAATTGTTTATCAGATGGTCCTCGTTGAACATTGGGTTTTATTGGACAAATTTTGGAGATTAAGCATAGATTTTCTTTTTAATGGGTTATCCTTTTCTGGATTATCTGACCTTGTACTGACCTTTTTGGTTTTGGTTTTGGTTAAAGCCTAAAAACATGGGATGTATATAGTTCTCTTTGGTGGATTAGGTGATTATCTATAATTTGATTATTGTACTCTTAATGCGAACAAGTCTCCCTAAATACTCGTCTTTTGGAAAATAAATATGTGTTTGATTAAGGAATCTAGTAAAAGTTGAAAGTCAACATGATAAGTGATTATGTTCCTTATGAATAAATTCCACAATAAAAAGTAACTTAAAACAAAAATGTTGTCTCTTAACTTTTCCTACTGGGGAATCGAATACCATTTAACCCATCACAAGTTTGTGATTTTCATATGGTTAACTTTCTCATAGACATGTTTACTATCACTCTCCCTCAAGATCATGACCCTTTTATTTTTCTTCCATGTCCATGTTTTTCTACATATGGGTTAAATCAGGCGACCTCTGTATTTATCTTCCTTTATTTTAAAGTGATTTTTTTACTGACTCTTGTTCCGATGTGGGACATTCAAGGATGTTTCCAAGCTCAATTTTAAAAATTGTGAGGACGCAATTCCCAAAAGGGAGGAAGGATGTAACACCCCAGGTAAATAAAGAATATGACATTTTCATATTTATCCATATTTGTGAATAAAATATTAATATTACTTTAATGGGGACTCTATGCTCGATGGCGTACCCAACACGCAACAACGAGTTTCTTGGGAATCTTACGTTGCACTCTAATAATAAAATAATATTATTTTAAATGATAGTTAACATGTAGCTTTTGTTTTGGCAGGAATGGATAGAAATAACTAAAATATGATTATATATGTTTTTAAATGTTTTTACATTTATCCAATAAAAGATAAAGGCATAAAATATGGAAAGAATTCAATTTTAGGCGTATATGCCCTAGCTTTCACTAAAGGTTCACTTATCACCTTTTGATGGAGAACCATCATTAAATATAGTTTTGTTCACTCTTATAAATCTTTTTGGACCAAATAAAACTCTTCTTAAAAATTGGGACATCAAAATGTATTTTGTGTAAATTTTTGGAATCTTTCTGATAAAGATCATTTTTTAATGATTAGTGTAAAATGTTGTATTTTAATTCAAAACCACTTTTTAATCTAATTTATTTATATGATTAGATTATCTTTTGAATTGTTTTTAAAGTTAAATTAGAATATATTTTTACCATTAAATCCAACAGTTGTCGTTGTAATTAATTTCACTTTGAAATCAGACTTAAACTATTGTCAATCTTTTGATACTTATTGTTTCATAAAAACACGCTATTTGCTCTGACAGCGGGAATTAATTATTAAATTAATTAATGTGAATTATATGATTTGAATTTTTTAAAATAGGCTTCATTTTTGAATTCGTAATACCAAATATAGCTTAGGGTGAATTTTTGGGATTTTTCTGAAAAACTTCAATTTTTGATGAATAGTGAAACCACTAAGTGGTAATTATAAAAACTGATTTTTCCGTTTAAATAAAATTTTGACATCTTTGCATTTTGAATTTCAAAAATAAG
Source organism: Viscum album (assembly GCA_963277665.1). Taxonomy (NCBI): domain Eukaryota; kingdom Viridiplantae; phylum Streptophyta; class Magnoliopsida; order Santalales; family Viscaceae; genus Viscum; species Viscum album. The sequence continues at coordinate 1,887,348,676 of OY728143.1, read as the reverse complement.
ACATACATTGTTGTCATTAAGAAGTAAAATGTGGTTTAATGGGATAAAAATAATTTTTTGGTGAATAGTAACATATTAAGTTTTTAATCGCGATTAGAGGTAATTAGTGTAGTTTAAGGTAAAAATAATGTTTTAATAATATAAAATGAACTTGACACATGTCCTAACCTCATTGGATGTGTCATGGCCTACCAGGAGAACCCATGGGTCAACATGGGGACCCCATGAAGCCACTTTGGTTGGAAAATGACATTAATATATTTTTATTTAATGTTAAAGTAAAAATGAGACAAACATGAAATGTTTTACTAAAATAATTTTTAAATGGGGTTATAAAAATCAAATTTTTGACTATAAAAATTCATTGGAAAGATAAAAAGATTTACTACATCATAGTATATTTTTTATAATTTTTATACTTTAAATATGTTAAAGTATTTATGACATCATGATGATGCAGTGATGACTTCATTATTTAACAATTAAATAAAATGGAAAGATAATGTAATATCTAAGACCTACACATGTCCAAAACCTATTGGATGAGTGGATTTAGAACCATTATCTCCTTATACTCGAAATACATGAATGTGGGACCTTTAAAATCCGAAACTCTTTTGAAAATAAAGTAACATTTTGTAACATTACAAGAGTGCCCCTCCTCTGCTCTTATAAAAGGCCCCCACCTCTACCTCCTTACCCACACTGCCAAAGCTTTTGTCTCAGCCCTCCCCTGCCCATTTTTTCTTTCCACATCCATATATTACTCCTTGATGCCTCACTTTGGGCAGAAGTCTTCCCAATGAAGCTTTTGAGCTCAAACCCAAGGGAGTTACCCGATTTTAAGGTAATGTCTTCTTTTGAGTCCTTTTATTTTATTTTGCTTCTCCAACCCCCTAAAATATTTTTATTATTTTCATTTGTAACAACTACAGTATCCTCAATATACTATGATGTTGTTATAAGAAGTATTAGAGCTACACTTACACACACCTACATCTAATGGTTAAAGAACATACTGTTTCTGTGGATGGCGAATTTCTACCTCCCGAAACGATGATTGTTCAACATTATTTTAACACCTTCAAAGGTGTCCATTATGATGACACTATATTTATATATTATATATAATATATTTATGTTCTCCTTGTGCTTCTATATTTTTCATTTTGGTCATACCCTTATGGTTTCCATTATGGGTAAACGCGATATCTTCATTTAAGGAAGTGAGGACTACCTCCCCCTCAAAGTGATGTGATTCGTTAATGCCATATGTGGGACGTATAAAGGATGGATTTAAAGTTATTATATATGATGTTATACTTGAATTATAATATAAATATATATCATTATTATTTTTTCCGTTAAAGTAGGAGATAGAAATGAAAGTAGCGTTCATGCGTATGTACGACTTACTGTCTCCATGAACGGTGCATTTCATTTCTTATCCCCAAATATAATGTACTGTTAAAAGTACATGTATATAATAGATATATGTAATGAATGATACATATAAATGATTAATATAATTCTTGAATTAAAATACACATACCTCTCATTTAGTTTTAATTCCATTAATATGACAATGAAATGAAAGTAGCGTTTATGCCTACGTACGACTTACCGTCTCCATGAACGGTGCATTTCATTTCTTACCTCTAAATTATTATGTGATATTATAAATACATGTATATTCTAGATATATATGATATATATGATATCCAAATCAGGAATGTAATTCTGGATATAAAGAACCTTTGACCACACGAACAACATGTAATTGTAAGAAGTCAACTTTCGACTTAAGAACCAAATATCGACAAAACAAACATTATTAACTTAAATTGTTACATAATGTTTATAACATGTAAATTAGTGATATAAAAGGAATAATGAACTTGAAAATGGTTCTTAATAAAATATAAATGAACTCAAGTTTATTATTCAGGACGTTAAAGAACGATCGAGTCATGTCGGACACGAGGTAAGGGATCCTACTCCACTCTTTCTTTTTTAAGTACACTCTTTTATGTCATTACTTTTAAAGCTCATATTTCTTGTTATTGGGATGATATTTTATATTAATCTTACATAATTTCTATTTCCAAGTGATGAGATACCCTATTTGATCTCATCAATCCATTTTTGTATGTTTTATGTGGCGCCGTTAGGCTGCCGAGTTTTCGTAAGGGATTTTTCATCTCACTTTTATTCCCGTGAGATTTATGCTACATTTTCCACAAATTCCTTTGAGTGTTGTATGTACTGCCCATTATTCTACTCTTTATGTAATATACTTTCGTTTATGAGTATTTACATCAATGATGTATTGTCCTTCTTTCATGGGGTGTATGTTTTGAAAGATACCCAAGTCGGTAAGGGAACCTTTCACCCTCCTCTTTTTAAATGACTTATTTTGTTGGGTGTTTTAATTTACATATTTTTATGTTGGGATATGGTCTCATATATCCTTATTGATGTAAATTTTATTTCCAAGTGATGAGATACACTTTTTATCTCTCATTAACTCATTTTGATGTGACGCTGTTAGGCTGTCAAGGGAACTTCTTAACCCAATTTCGATTTCTTTGGGTTCAACATGTAGTTATTGAATATTTCATCCTTTTAATATGTGTGAATGTCCTTTTATTATTTTACACATAATTTCCACTTATATTTGGTGTATTCGTTTGTCACGCATAATTAGGTAATTGATTTATCCTTAAACCAAGGATATCGTCTTTGTATGGGACTTCGTCTCAATCTCCTTTCATTAAGGCATATTTTATTTTATACACAACTTTCATTTATACAGTGTATAAAACCCTTTGACTTTTACGTTTATCCAAAAAGAATCTTTTTTATACGAAGCGTTTTACAAAACAACAAAAGGGAATGTTTTTGTCCTACGTATGCGGCGACAACGACTTCTCTGCCGCCGTGACCATTATTTGAGTTTCGGATTCCTCTACAAACCATACATTTTTTTTAAAAGAAAAATAAATACCATGTTTTAATTTTCTTTTATTTTGGTATTGAAAATGGTTTTCATAATGTTTTTATATCAATGTGTTGTATTGATATCTTGTGATTGAAAGGTGGAAATGTTATGTTTCCTTTATGCATGTTTTATGTGATACGATTATGTTGAGGTTCTTGGGAATTATTATGAAGACGGGTGGTTCCGTGATAAACTAAGGACGGGTGATCCCGATATAGCTCTCCAATTCATTGGGTAATGTGAAGGAGTGAAATGTTAAGGTTTCTCCAAAGAGATTTAGGGAATATACTGTGATGGGTATTCCAAACGTAACCAAGAGGGTTACTTCCTACGTAAGAATGTTATCAATGCCTCAAGTTACCTTTATGTCTTATGATTTGATGAGGTATGTTAAAGGACTTATGTTTTATGGGTAAAGTATGATCTCATTCTTATGTATATATGTACCCATGTTTCCTTTCAAGATTTTTATAACCCTTACTGAGCTTTTTATGCTCATCCCAAGTTTTTGAAATGTTTTTCACAGGTCAAGGGAAAGGTACATGATGTGATGATAATGTCAAGGATGTGTCAAGAGAGAATCTGTGTTTTATTTTAAATATGTTTCCGTTGATGGGAAGAATGAATATTGACTTTTATGTAACCACTTTGTTTAAATGTGGAATGTAATGCAAGTTTCATGATCTAATTCTCTAAAACTCTAAACCTAATAAGATCCTCAATGTGTAATCTTGTAATAACTCAAGATTAAGCACGGTTTAAAGCTGGGGCCTTATAATAAAACTATCCCATAATCATATGACATAATGAAAATATTTCATTATATACATTCCGACAAACCATTTAGTTTTGGAGCTCTAGATAATTTGTAAAAAATGTTAAATAATAAATCTCTTGTCGTTATCAACTATTGGAAATTATTATCTCAAGAATAAAAATCTAATTAATTCATAATGTGTCTTCAAAATCATACAAAATAATCCAAACATGCTATTTTCATTGAGAAATTTTACATGAATTACCTTTATTCATAACTTGGGGAAATTAAAACATCATAAGGGTAAGGATAAATGCACTATAAGGGAAAATTTATAACATAAAATCCTATGAAAAACTAATATTTTTTGAATAAATAAAAGTTATATAATTCTATATAGTTGAAGAAATTAGATTGAAATAAATACATGGATGTCATAAAAATATAAATAATCACATAAAAATAGTAAATGAATTTTTGGTGGTAGAATTCATAATGTCAGACATATTGTACCTTCAATGACTCATACAAGACATCATTCAAGATATTTAGGATGCAACTAAGACATCATTCATGTCATCAAGGTCATAACCAAGACATTATGCTTATATTGGTAAGGAATACACCAAATAATCAAAAAATTTGTCTCATTAAACCAACTATTTCATTAAGGGGATATAGAAAATCTGGCCTCACATGTCACTCATTTTTTTCCAATGCATTCTCTATATTAATTGTATGAATACTAAAACAATTCATCATAAACTTGTCTTATTAATCCACAAACATATATACCAAGATACAAACATATGAAATTTAAGCACTTTTACAATAAATAAATGAATACAATTCGTCCATATAAATAAGGTGTATAGTCAAAAAATACATAATAAACTTTCTAAGTAATCAATAAGCATACATATCATAACAAAAAATATACAAATTTTTAATATTTTCCTAATCAATTAATGACCTAGATTTAATTGTAAGCATCCTCCAAACTATAATTTTATAAATAAAGTAGTATATGGTTATGTTATTAATTTCCCACAACAATTTATATATGAAATAAGGGTGAACACCCCCAAATAAAAGAAATGAAATATAATTTTTTCACATAGGAATGACATTGGAAGGAAAATCATTCCTATGATAGAGAATGATTTGGAATGATTGAATTAGTTATCGAAGGTTTATTTGATAGAAATGAAGATTACGTAATTCTTCCATAGAAACAAGGTTGATAGTATAATTTTAATAACATCATCGATCAATTATAAGATTTTTCAATGGCCAGTGATGTAGTTGAAAAAAACTTTTTGGGGGTTTTAGAACAATCAATTTAGAAATAATAAATATTCATGTTCATATTAAAGATTAATAAAAGAAATATTTTATAAAATTAAGAGAAGAATATTCATTTTTGGATCTATAAAATAATAAGGGGAAAGTTTCATATAAAATGATAAAATAGTTGGGAAGACAAGTTCGTATAGAAACAAAAAAAGAGATTATTTTGTAAAAAAAGAACCATATAGATTTAAAAAAATCGTTTAAATAAGGTAAATTAGTAAAAAATGGAGTCAGTCAATTATTGCAGCATAAATACGGAAATTCAAAAAAGTATCCAATTAATTTTGACATGGAAAATAGAAGTTCCAAACCAAAAAAAATGTTTTGTTGGTTTCTTTACATTTATTAAATAATGTTCCTAGGGGGAAAATGAAATAGGGAGAATAAAAATAACCTCCAATATTTACCAGATGAGAGTAAAATGATAGGGTATTTAGAGGAAAAATTATATAAATTCCCAAAATGGATTATATTTCTATTTGGAAATGATATTAGTGACAAAACCCTTATAGTATTGGTAATATAAGAATCAAAATCATTAAAGAGAAAGATCATGAAATTTTCATTAAAATATCACGAAATAGAATTTATTTTCAAAAATGAAGTAAATTACGTAGTCAGTTCTCCATATTAAAGAAATAATACTTTGCAATATCAAATATATCCCATGAAATTAAATTTTATAAAATTATTCCCTTAAAATTAACATAATAATTGGTGAAAGAATAATTTGCTAATGAGTTTATAAGGAGGAATTATATAACCAAATATAATAAGAATTAAATATAATAAAAATTATTTTTTAGGTATAATAAATAAAACATGGGTAAATATAGATCAATAATAATGTTTTAACTAAGTGGAATAAAATTGAGTAAGTACAAACCATTACCTTGGTCCTGATCTACTTTACGTATTCACCTAACATTTTGAATAATCATATTTAGTTAATAGATACCTTATTAGGAACATTATTGATCAATTTTTTCATTCACTAAGGTTTATTTATTTTAATAATATATTTTTTTATTATATATTTTTTTCTTATCTTTTTTACTTAAGGTGGTTCAGTCAATTTCTAAAAGACTCTTTTTGTATGTCAATTAGGGTCACTGTTGTTGTAGAATAACATTATAATCTAAAAAAATACATGGCTGAATGTCCTTAATTTTCTATTAACAAAAAATTTATGTATTTTTTATCCCAAAAATGTTAAATAAATAAATATAGTTTGGGTGAATCAGGGTTAGATAGATTAAAACAACTGCCCCTTTGGATTTTGTTTTGTCACTAAACAAAACATAATTCTCTTCCTTGACAATAGAAATATATGATCTAAAATGAAAACATGAATAATAAACATAAATATTTATTGATTCAACCATACTGGTATATATCCATAGTGTATACGGAATTAATGTGTCTATGTATCAAATCCACTAGATCACACTACTATTTCAATGTTTGGAGTGGACTGAGTGCCCCTCCTGGTTTACTAAACATCACAATTTGAACGATCAATGCCCTCTCAAATTAATTATGATCACTAATCCTTTATAATATTATTATTTTGATAACCTAAATCACCATTTTAAAAAATTACTTGGTTTTTGAAGAAGATAAAATTTTATCCACTAGATGAACAACTCTTTAGCACAAATCTTCTGGGAAATTTTTTTTGATTCGCATAAGATTCACTTTCTTAAAAACCCTTTCGTAAATTTCATGAAATTTTTCAATACCTAATAAAAACAAAGACATTTATTAAACCCACATCCTTTTACGAATCTCTCCTAAAATTTTATGAATCCATCTTAATCGTATTGAAACATGTTATTTCTTCATAGGAATAATGTTCTTATGAAACCCTCAGGCATGAAAATCCATCATGAAACTCTTTCATGAATTAAGTCCTTTGATTATTTATTAATGATTGATATCTGAAATGAGGGGGTATATACCTATTTATAGACGTTAATCCCATTTAACAAAAAATTTCAGGATAGGCATATCCTTTTTGTGAAACTCTTCAATATGTTCAAGAAACACACCAACTTTAGGAAACATATTCTAGGAATTTTCAAAGACGCATAACTTACCACCTTTTGTGACAAATATTTCACATTTAATGAAATTAATTACATTTAAATATTTCTATGATGAGGTCCTGAAAACCATCTTTAACAAAAAATTTCCCTTACTCTAAATGTTTGACACAAAAAATGTTGCAAACACTGGGAAACGAAACCACCTTGTACATGAAATTTTTTGATCCACTTCCAAAGCTTCAAAAAATGAAAATTGACGTTTTTTCAAAATTAATAGTAAACAATACTGATTATACTCCAAAAAATTGAGTTATAAACCTACTTTATAATTAAAAAAATCCACCTGAAAACACTAAAACGTCACCTTTAGAAAGATTTTCCCAACATAGTTAGATATCTTTTTATAAAATGAACTCAAATTTGGAAACTTACTCTGATATTATAATTTTAGGTGCTTATGTTTACTATGATTATTCAATATTAATATCAATTATATAATGCTGATTTTATATTTCTAAAATATAAATCATGACATAAATATCATATATATTCAACAAAACATATTCCAAAACCATCTATTAAATGTAGTGATGAAAAATTAAATGTTTTATTCAAAGAGATGGTAGTCAACACACACGCGTGAGAAACATTTTCATTTCTTATTGAATGAGGGGTAATAGATAATCACTATACCATCAATATAAGGAAATCTCGGCATATAATATATAATTGTTTAATTGTATATATATATATATATGATTACAATGAGTTTTTAAAAGGGTGGATGAGAGGCATAATTAAAGGATTTTAAATGGTAAGTAATGAATACTTTAATAATTTTGATATACTCTTAAAGAATCCTTTGAAAATGAAGGACTTGAGGAAAATTATTGAGGCTAGAGGCTAACAAATGTGTAGAGGGGATATATAAGAATAAATTTGAAATATTTTTAAGGGAATTTAAAACTGGAGGTGTGGATCAAAATGGGTAGAAGTGAGATCCTTTTATAAGTAACCCAGGGGGAAAGATCTTTGGAAAACAACATTTGTTAATGGTTAAGAATGGAATTCAATGAGATTTATGTTTTTTAGGAGGGGTAATTTTTTTGAGATGTCTATATATGACATTAAAACATAAAAAAGGTATTATATAAGGTCTAATTAGAAAATTATTTTGTAAAATTCAATCCACATTAAATTATCCATTTTAACACTTATTAATGTCGATTAAAATTCATCAATGGAAATTACTTATTAGTAAAAATATAAGCAACCCGTCTTACCAATTTTTTCACATGAAAAATATGAACATGGAAACCATTTATTCTAAATAAATTCACAAATATAATTAATATAACTTTTAAATTAAAACATATAATGTGGTGAAAAACTATTTTTGTAGAAAAATTTCATTTTAATCATTAAGTGTTTTTAATCTATTTTAACATTGATAAAACTTTAATTCAGTGTTAATTTATTTTTATATATTTTTAAATTATAATTTTTTTATAAACATTTAAAAATTATATTACAGACTTTATTTAAAAAAAATCAATTTAATTTAAGAGAATAATATTTAGAAAATGATCATTCATGTAGAAATAACTATTTTTCTATGGTAAGTAATATTTACATTGGTAACTTGTTTTTAAGACTAAAATTTAAAATTTCCCCATTATATAATTTAATCACGATAATTGATAATTTGAAAATTATTTTGTTGTATATAATGACAGTTATTTCCATTTAAACCGCTATTTAGCTATAATATAATAAAATTCATATTGCATGAGAAGGTAATTTCTATGAAAATATATTTCTATGCCTAAAATTATTTTTATTGATATTTATCTATTTTTTCAGATTTATAACTAGATAAATTTTATTAGATGAAAGGAAAAATATACAATAATAACATAGGGGTCTAAAAAATGGAGGTCGAGAGCATCACCAAAAATTGCATCAAAACCCACAAGGAGAAGAAAGCCAACCAAAATGAACACCCATCATGGGACCTCCTTAGTGGCCTTATGGGCCCTGAAATCAGCCAATAAGTTTCTTTCCTACCTTGTGTATGATATTTTAGTGCCATTATGGACAAGAGTTTTGTAGCTGTGTATCTGATAAGTAATATCCAAAGGTGTTGAGGTAGTACATTTTAATGAATTCCCAATGAGGTGAGAATTAGATTCAATAGTGTCTAATGAGATTCCCCTAGCATGTAAAACTGTAATACAATTTAACATATCTTCTCATTTAACCTATATAGATTTACCAACTCCATATTAGAAGTTGAAGACATGTTTCACTGAATCCCTTGAGTCACAGACCACACCACCACACAGCATGTAGCCTTGGATGAAAAATCTATCCATTTTCAGTTTGAAACCACTGATTAGGATTTCCAACTCACCAACATACCCATGATATGGGGGCTCGATGAAATAGAGGGATGATGTATGAACATTAAATACTTAAGGGTGGGATTATAATGGCCTTCCCTGAGAAGACCAATGAAGTTGGAAACCAAGAATCTAGTTCTAGTTGAATGTGTCGCATTAGAGTGGGGTGTCTTGTACCTCATATGGTACCTCACCTCTAACAGAATCAATCACTCATTCTCAAAAAGAATGAAGAGAACCCTAATTATATCCTGTTATTACTATTGTTGGTCCATCGCTGCAGGAAGTCATCCAGGGGTGCCGTAGAAGTGGAAAAACTAACAAAACACCCAAAATACTCCAAATTTTCCTTGCCCACTCGCTATGGTGGAAGAGATAATTCATAGAGTCCTCCTCGTTATTAAATTCATTAGGATTCAATGAGAAATATATAATTTATAATTATGAGGTTTTATGGATGATGAATTATAAATATTTCATATGGTGGTGGTATGTTAAAAATATAAAGATCCTCCACGATCGTTGAAGGGGGAACACAAGATTATTTTGACCGTGAGTTTGATTCACAAATTGAAATTATCTGACCATAAAGAATATTTCATAATATTGATGAGATTGTGAAGAAAATATGGGATCACATTATGATATAAAATATTGGTGGATTTAAAGGGGGTCAAGTGATAATTCTTATAAATAAAGGTGGATCATCCATTGCATAAAATAATTAGAAAGATAGGGATTCACTCAGGGTGTTCAAAGAGATTTAATCTACAAATTTTATATTAGTTATTTTATTTTATTTTAGTTTTTAATTATATAATCACATGTTTCATATTTTTTAAAAAAATTATCTAATTTATTTCTTTTTCCCCATATTTTACTCTACCTCTACATTTATTTTTCAGTGTGATCTATTATACTCATGGAAATGATTAACTAACTTGAGGGATCTCCCTAAAGATGTATATACTGTTGATTCTAAGTCTCTAAACATTCTCATTCAATGTTTCTTATATACTTTAGGTTATATTGTAGATAACTTGTACTGTGTGCCCACTTCCAATTATATTATGTATAGTATCTTTAACAGTGTGATTTTCTTCCCTTCTATGGAGGAGGTGGATGTACAATGTACATAGTAGCCGTTGAGTGCACTGTATATTCATAATTGGGTGGAATTTTATGTTCAATCTAATGGTGGAGTGTGTTTATAATGTGGATATGAGGCTGGGAAAAAGAAAATAAAGGTTCACTCAAGAATATTCTAATAGATGTATTTTCTTTCTCACTAATTGCATTAATTTTGTCTGTATTATATTGCTTAATTATTTTATAGTATTGTATCATAATTCTCAACTTCCATATATTTTCTTTGTTGTCATAAAATATAAAAAAACCAAAAATACAATAGGTGTTTAGGAGTTGTTTTTTATAGACTGTAAAATATTCTCAATTTAGAAAATCCTATACAACCATTTCGTTACACTAGGAAAATGTAAATAATATTTTACACACCCTACAATAAGAGTGTCATATACATATTAGTTTTGGGAAATTATTATTATTATATCTTAACCTGAAAATATATTTTTTTATAAGATTAATTTAATATTGATTTGAATTATCCAAGAATTGATGATAATGAATCCTCACGAATGAGTTGTATATTTGTTTTCCTCTATTAATTCTAGATGAGAATTTCCTCTCTATGTGAGGGTTGGTTCATTATATCCCCAATGAGTTCCACTAAAATTACTAAAATTTTCCATATGAGGATTATCTCACCCTGAAATAATATCATTATGATTTATCTATTTAAATAAAAATTATATCGAAAGTACTTAGTATTCTTCATATTATCTGAGACTGATATAAAACAACACCCTTATTTTTGTAAAATTAGTTTTCCTAATAATTTTATTCCTACATGAACTAGAAATATAAATCAAGATCTCTCCCTTTTCCACATGATTCAAGGCTATGCATCCTCATCTTCTGAACTTTCTTAATTCAGATATAGTAGTGTCACACATGCTCTATTCACTTTTACCTATCCTTATACCTGATATTTCAATGTTGTTTTACTCTCTATCTCCAAAAAAACTCAAAAAAGTTTATACAAGAACCTTCTAATTCCATGATATTAATTTAATGGATCAATTCAATTATTTTGTCTCTAAATATATTTGACTTCTCTAGGTACGACACATTATTATTGTGGTCAAAATGAACCACTTATGATTGATTAAATATCCCAAATGTCACTCCATTATTTCTAATTTTTAAATTCAAACAAAAAAATTCTTATTATAATAAATCCATGCTCACCAAGCGATGTATTCATCTGAAAATGAATTTTTCGACATCTCATGAATAGCACTAGTAACTCATATCCACCATAATTCATCCCTGTATCATGAGTTTTGTAGTCATTTTGCATCTTGAATTTGACTTAGTTCTAACTAAACATTACATGGTGAACTGCAGACCATGACACAATGCTCCTCTAGGTGAAATTCCTCGCTCCAAGCTGACATGTCCATTTTTTTCAACTCCATATTTGTTCCATAAGTGAAATGAATTTATCTTTTTCCTGGTGAATCCATACTTAATATTTCAATTAATATTACATGATTCCTCCACAATATAGTAACTATCATTATCTCATTTTTTATTACTCTCAAATACCTACAACCTTAGCTTCCAAAACGCCTATTTCAGGCATCCTTTTTTATAACAAATCACTTCAACTGAAAATGTCATTACTAAATAAAATTTTATATCTTAATATCTTATTTCAGTTAAACCATCAATTATGAGATCTTGATGATCCATTTTTGATGGTTATCAAGTCATTTCAATATCTATAAATATTCATTATTTTACACCAGCTTCAAAAATGAAATTCTCAACTGAAAGGACATAAATTATGGTACTTTCACTTGATTACCTTGTTCGGTCCACTAAAACCATAGTCTCTATCAAAATTGATGCCTCCTCAAGTTTGAAATCTAAAATTAAATTGGCCACAACATATGCGTCTAAACTATGTTGATTAGAAATTCCCCATATTGAAATGAATTCCAAAATACTAATATCCACCCAGGGTTCATCATATTAATCACCAACATGAAATAGGGATCTCAAAAATTCAATTGGTGAGTTTATACATTGCATGATTAAATTTTTATTAAATTTCATCCATAAAATATCATAATAATATATACACTATACAATACTACCATAAGAATAATTCACATAAAGAATCATCCATCCATGCTTGATTTATCAACAAACTCAAAATCATGATTTACTCAAAAAATTACCTTGATATGTGGAACTATCAAGGTGTATCTTCATTCACAACCTCGACCATGCTCATCCTCATACTGACCATATATTTCAAGGTGATCTTCTTCACCAAATTTGGTTCCTATGTATTGTAAAATTATCAATTGTCATCCAAGAAACATGGAATCTCCATGTCATTCAACTTATTTTCAACCATCATTATCAACAAATCCAACACTCATTATCAACAAATACAAAAAAGTGTCATATTACCAGTAGAGTCCTTATCGTCTAAATTTTCACCACAAGTACGTGATAACTCTTCTTGAAACAAAATCTAAGTTAGTTTTGATACATCCTTTCATCCACTTGTATTGACCCATGTCCTTATGGGTTAGAGAATTTAGAGAGAATTTCAATTTTGAGTCTTAGAGATGTTTTTTTAGAATTTTAATTAATATTTTAATTTTGGGTGTTGGGACATCTATATGGTGTAGTTTTAAATATGTTCCAGTGTTTTGGTGATTCTCGTGAGTTTTGGGTGGAGGTTATGGGGTGGTGTGTCTATTGAAAGTGTAGTGGACTACATCGAGTACTCAATGGGGCTACATCGGGTAGCCAATGAGGTTAGTAGGGTCTAGGAATACCCTGGAGGCCTCTCACCTAATTAAATTTTAACCTTAGACAATTTAATAACATTATAAAATTAAAATATTCAAATTAAGAGTTACCATCTTGATTTCCCTCTAATTCTTATTATATAAATGAATGTTCTAATAACATCACCTGCTTTTTGAAATTCTGAAACATCATTAAAAATTAATTCTTAAAGTGACCAATGTATTTTTGGATGATGTTGACCATGTTGATACCAAGACATAAAATAAGATTTTAAACCATTACAGTATAAATTCACTTATATCATATCGATAGATTTATTATATTTTGTATAATGTTTTCTTAAAGATGTTTAGTTGTTTCTTGTAAACAAAATCCAAAATCGATGATGAAAATGAAATAAATTCTTATACATTATCTATATAAATATGAACCAAACATTAATATCATGTGGATAGTGTCTATTAGTTGATTGGGAAAAATTCTCCTTAGAGAAATGAATGTAATATAATTCTTTAAAAAATAAATTTTATGACTAATTATTATTTCAATTAGTTGTGTATAATGTTATATATTAGAAAATTATAGTCACTAAAATGAGGTTTACATTAGTGAATTTATTTATACATTTGAATGAAATTATTTCATATTGATTTTATTACTCATATTATTAATTTATACATATATTTTTTCCCAATATTGATTATGGTGAAATATTTCTAATTGATATCTCAGTATGTTTTCCATTATTATTTTGTTTTATTTTGATTTTTCTATATATTTATTGTTTCATTAATTTTTATAACAACAATGAAATTACATTTATTATTTAACATATTATTTATATTATTTTTTACATTGATTTTTTTATTAATTTACTCAAATAGTAATATTTTTAATAAAACATATTTAGGAGAATTCGTTTTCACGTTGAATTTATTTATATTTTATTTAAATGTACATTAACTATATTTTTATTTCATATATTTTATTTAATTTTTATATTTCATATTATTTTTATTGTCTTTTGGTTAAGAATTTATTTTCTTTTATTAGTATATATTATATAGATTTTAATTATATTATTCATTGATGTTAATTTTTTTCATTATAGTGTAATATATTTCTCACTAATATTGATTAATTTTCTATGTTCTAATTTTTTTAATTATTTTTTATTTATTATCATTATATTTATAATTGTTTTTGACTTTTATATAATGAATAGTTACTTTGAAATTAATATTTACATTAATTTATTACAATTTGGAAAAATTTATATTTAGTTTCATTTTCTCACATAAATTTTAAAATTTAAAAAATTCTTAGTTCATAATTTTATCAATTATTTATAAATTTTTTTCTTTTAATTTTTATCATGAAGACATTAATTATAATATTTTTTAAATTAATTTTATAATTCATATTGAATTTAATTCTTAAGATAAAATATTATTATGTTTTGAATTTTAATTTTTTTATAAATTAATAATTTACAGACAAATATATCCAATTATTACCAAATGACATAAATTAAAATTTTAGTATATTTTAATTTAATAAATTTTAAAATCATTTACTAAATGAATAAATTTTATGCATTGTTTTTCATTCTAATGTTTTTTCATTATTTATAAATTTTTTTCTTTTAATTCTTCTATTTTTTATTTTTTTTCTTATTTCTATTTATTATTTATTTATATCTTTATAATAATTTTTTTTATTAATTACAGGTCAATTATTTTATTTTATTTATCCTTTGTCATTAATTTTATTTTTATTTGATTACAATATATTTACTCATAAATAAACATATATTTTATCTTTAATTCTTATATACAATGTTCTAAAGAAATCTTTCATTGAGTTTCAATTACATTTAATTTATTTATCTTTTATTTATTCCATTTCAATTTTTTGTTTTTATATTATGAAAATTATTTAATTTTATTTATATTTTCCCCTAATATTGATTGTTTTCAATATTCCCATTTTATTCACAAACATTATTTTTTATTTTTATTTTTATTCTCTTATATTTTTATTTTTTTTCTCAATTGATATTTTATTCATTAGTTACATTTCATTTAATTTTTAAAAAACTTTACTTGTTATTTTGTTATGTATATTCAATTACTTCAAAAGTTAACAAAAAAATTCATATTTATTAATTTTTTAAATTTATTTAAATTTTCCTTAGGGTTAAAAATGTTTATTTTAAATTAATTTTAATGATTTTTTTATTTCATTTTTAATTAATAATTAATAAATAAATTAAATTGTATTATTATCTTTATATTAAATTTATAAAATAAAAAATAAAAATATTTCCACACAAAAAAAAACGTTAGCTTGAAAACTATATATTGATCATTAATTATAAAAACGTAATTAATAAGTAGTAATTACTACAATAATAATAATAATCAGCATCATGGTAATCATAAAGTAGTATCAAAATTGAGTTGGGAAACCAATCCATGTTCCTCAAAAAATTTATTGAAGAAAAAAATGAACTATAAGGACTAGTACATGATGTAAAATAATCCCACACTAATATATAATTCATGAAATAAAAATCCTCAAGAATCATCTATATCTTTTCTTAAGATTGTGGTGATTCCCATAGAGGCCATAATAATCCATTCATCAAAGAACATAATAACTTCGTTGGGATAAAAAATAAACATATATATATGATTGGATTCACAATAACTTCATAAATGAACTCTTAAATCATTTTCTACAATAATCCCTAAATGGAAATCCCACTAACACCAACAAAAGAAAATACTCTATGAATATTTTATTATCCAACATTGTTTGTAGCCTTAACAATGCCATGAAATCACCCTCTTTTAAGATTTTATTAGCATGTGAATTACTAAAACATGATTTAACAAAAAACAACTAAGAATAATTGTAAAAAAATAACATAGTAATATTTTTACCTCTTTAAAACTATAATGAGAATTAGAGAAGCAACTATTTTCTTCTAACATCACAGAACAAAATATAAGGCAATATGTGGGAAATTTTCTCAATGTGTACTTGATAAATTCTTTTTGAAAACATGAAAAAAATTTAGTCTAATGAAAATATGTCACCACTTTTGAAGACATTCATTGGTATATATAAAATAACTTAATGGTAATTTTAATTTTAAGTCCCAATACAGGGGATGTTTTGATAATTTTTATTTAGATTATAACTCTGGGAATTAGGACATCCAAAAGAAGTATTTTTATTAAAGTTGATGCCCTAAAACCTACTGAAATTGTACATTAGACTACCAAAATATAAAATATACATTATAAAATAATTGTTATTATTCTATGAAATGTAATTTTCATAATTTCTTTATAATATTCATCACATCAAAAGGTTGTAGAAATTACACTCTCTAATGAGAGATTATAAATGTTATGGAAATATTTATAAATATGTCATATGGTCTAAATACATCATTAAAACATGTCTCAAATGATGTATGACTATCAGGTGATGGTGGATCACAATAAATTCCTACCACTACTTGTAAAATCTATAAAAGTGATCTATATAGAGATTGGTGATGAGGACAATCCATCCAATAAAAATTCTACTTGTTTTGTGTCATTATATATTCGTATTCATGAATATGTGTACTGGATTTCAAATTTTAGATTTTTATTAAGATTTATCATGAATCATATATTTTAATATATGAAAGAAAACCATGATGTAAATTCTAACACTAATATAACATGTGGGTAGTTCATCATATGTAATATGAAATTAATTGAATAAATCATGAAATCATTTCTACCTTCAATATTATTGAAGTAATATATTTCTCACTCTATGATTGAAATATAATCTTATAAATAAATACCCGATGATGATAGTTTCTAGACAAGTTAATTTTGAAAATTCAAAAATAGGTAAATCGATCATATAAGACCATGACACAAGAAGACATCATACATTATGAGATATCAAGAGATAAAGATATTATATTACAAGGTATAATTCATAAGAAAGTTATTGTAGTTGTTACATTTTTTTCTCTATGGGTGCCTTGACACATTTCTAGAAGTCGATATTGGACTTCAGGTATGTTTTCCTATTGTAAATGATAAAATTTCATTATGGGATACACTATCATTATAAAATATCTCATTAAATTGTATTTTAATTAATACTTCGAATAATCAGTGGGGGGATTACCTAAGTGGAAGGTTACACATTAATTCTATATCAGACCAGAGATAAAATTATGACAATTCCAATTTATGGGGAGATATTTATTATTCCATCTATCGAAACAATTAGCGGCCCAAACTATGGGAATGAATATAAGTAGGTGGAATGTAGTATGGAGGGTCAGGGTAGACGATGTGTTATAATAGATAGGTAGGGTGAAGTGGAAACATGCAGTTGTCGCTTGATAGGAAGATAAAAATAGTTAAGAGTGAATTGGTTCTTATCAATAAGACTTCTACACACTCATACATCCAATGTGGTATTTAGGATTCACTCTACACATGATGATCATAAAAAGAGAACTAGTTTGATGATTTGAAAAAAAAATGGTAGTCAATACGGTGGGGCATCACACAATCATCATTGGGTATAAAATTTGAAAGTGGGATGATTATATTGAAACCTATAATATGGACCTCATCCCACATTGATTTTCAATGTTGGATAGAGGAGTTCACTTCTTTCTTGCTAGGTGGTGTCACAATCTTCAGATGGGTGATATTGTGCGATTATTACTAATAGCGTGCAGTGTGGTGGAAGACTGGTGACTTGGCATAATGTGGGCTTATGTTTGAGACTTCAGGAAATCTATTCCAAAGGGGATTTGGGACAAAATTAGTTCGGACATCAAGTTATCTAAAACATGGTATTTTGGGCTACACAATGTAATGAAATATTTACAATTTGTGGTTATCATTCATTGTGTCAAGGGATGAGTCTTGACCCACTGGGTTTCCAATGTGTGCATGTTGTTTGCTATTTATAATCCCATATACCTAATATAGAATATTTTTTATTAAATTATTCATTTTGTTGTGGAATCGTATTGATTCATGTAAAGTTATTTATATTAATTCAATCAGTAGATATTCATGTTTAGGATGTGTCAGCATAATTTTATCCTTTTTATTTAATGATGTGCTAATAAATGAAACTTTATTCATTCCATAATTTAGTGAATATAATAATATAAATATTTATTTAGTTATGTGATTATTAAAATAAATATTTGTTTCCGAGTTTCGTGATTATAATATATTATGGTAGGATGTAGATTGAGTTTAATGATCCATTAGGAATGAAATTTTTAATTTAATATCATGTACATAAAAATTAAACATATTATTTAATAATGAATATTGAATATATTTTATATCATGAGATATAATAATAATATTATTATTATTAATCCTTCACCATGGAACATAGTTCAGTTGTTACGCCTAAATGGAACCTATGGTAGTTATTTGAGGAGGGAATCAATTCGAACCTTCGCCTTTTCATCTTACTTTCATTTTTACCCGCACCCCATACCTACTGTAATTTATTTGTTATTATTATTTTACAATGGTAAAAACATAGTATAAATAATTTGACAATGATTTTTGAAATTATAAACTATTCAACCTCAAGTATATGTTAAAAAATCATATCATTTTTCAATTCGTTGTATTGAATAAATAAATATACATTATCTTGAATTATATCAAGTCATAGGGAGATAAATCCGTCAAACCTCCATCTCAAGAACAAACAGAAAAATTGATATTATTTATATCGACAATGAATGATGTGAAACACATTGGTCATACATGCTAACACCCACTATTTTGAGAATGATATATAGCTATTGATGGAGCATGTATGGATACATCAAATTGAATCATATCTTGTATTATCTAACACAACAACAACATAACAAGAGAGAAAAAATAATTTTATCAAGGAGATTACCCAAAAATATGTAATTATACATTTAAATTAATTATAAATTAAATGTTAAAAATAATATCTATATATTTCAGGGATAGTTCATTATGTTATTCAAATTATTTCAATTTATATCGATGATAATCTAAAATATACACTCCACCAAATGCTTCCACCTTTAAAACTATGAAGTTGTATCATAGTTGTAATAATATAATTTGTGTTTATTTATAATTTATTTGATCAATTTCATGTATTGGTTTTCTAGTAAACTTTCCAAATTATATTTCTAAATTCAATGGTTGGAAAGAAATGTTAATTCAAGTTTATATGGACAAGAAAATAATAAATATTTGTAAAAAAAATATTGAAGATCCCTTATAAAGGATACAAAGTAATTGGATTAATAACATAGTTACATGAATTATAATGATAAATTACAAGTCACCTAATGGTTTTGGAACTGCACAAGGAATAAACTATTTCAATTAAGGCTCATGGTGTGGGTCAATAAATAGTGTAATTACATGTCACACATTGAATTCTAGAATTAAATATAGGTGGATAGAGATTACATGATGTGTATCTAGTATGTATATGTTGTGTAACCCCAAATGATTTAAACACTGTGTAATTAACTACGAGTCATGTGGGTTAGTATGTAACATCATCACACACAACATAATTATTATGTAAGATATTAATTTTTGAATTTATGTATAATAAGAATTATATAAAAAGGGTTGCTTATGGTATGTTTAAAAATAACCATATATTTTCATCCTCCTCAGTAGATAAAAGTATTAAAATTACATAAAATATGATTGTCGCAAAATAAACTTATTAGTATTATGAACTATCGATAAACCCACAAAATTAAATCAATGTAGAAATGGTAATGAATCATTATTTTAAATTATTAGTCTACTAAACATGCATAACAAAAATTGAGAATAAAACAATATTATAATAAACTAAATAATGAATGGAAATTAAACATAAAATAACTAAACAAGAACATTATTAGTAGCTTGATTTTCTCTGCAAAAAAACATGTAGCTTAATTTTACCTTCACCAATTAACTGATAGATATTGTCTTATGCTATTACAAGTAGTTTTATTGTTTTATCAAATACAAAACTTGTAGTTGGGTGAAACATTTACTATAAAAATGCTAATTTTTTTTACAATTAATGGATAAAAAGTACAATCCTCAGGAAAAACACTCAAAAAGAAATACAATCACATGTGCATTAGTCAGAAAGAAGTAAAATACTTCAAGATATTGTGGATCCGATATATTTTTTGTGAATTCATTGTTATGTCGATCCACTTGGTGAAACTCTATTTTTAAAAAATTAACCAATGCTCAAAATTTTTATATCTTGGTGTAAGTTAAAATGGTATAAAAAACAACTCACATTTAATTTTTTGATGGATGTATCTTCTCTTCATATCTATGGATAGATTGGTTCAACACCTCTACAATAGTTCTTTTTAAATATTAGAATTTTGGCATTACAAAATTTCTTTTATATTTTTATTTTCATATTAGTTTCATCAATACATTGATAAAACTTGAGTTATTAGTATTTAATTAAATAGTTTAATCAAAATTAATGACACTAATGATATAATAGTAATACTAATTTAAATAAATTAGTTAAATCAAGTGATTTTTGGTTTTCAAAACAAGATAATCTATGTCAAATACACAAAATTTCCCCCCATTTTTTTTAAGAAAAACACTTAGATAAAATTAAAAAATAGGAAATAATTCATGTAATACTTCTTCTACATTATTATTTCTCCCCCTTTATGAAATATTCTATCGAGGGAGGACAATATATCAATGTAGAAACATTTTTCCTTTTGTGAAACAATATCTGCCTTTATGAAAGACATAATTTTAATTTTTTAAAAAATATGCCCTATGTATTTTTAAAAAATAAAAGAAGGGAAAGTTTTATTAAACAAATTGTAGACTAATATTGAAAAAATTTGTAAAAAGATAATGTAAACATAATTTCATGCATCAAATTACAATCATCAAGAAACAATCGTTCAATTATTAAAATATCTATATTATTAATATATTTAGTAATATTTTATATAGTTTGATGTTACCAAAATTTGAAATTTCAGAAAAAAATAAATCAATGTTTATTATATTTTCTATAATATAAATCATGTTATTTATATTCTTATGATGCTATAATATTTTAACTTCATAGACATTGAACTTTTCCATAAACTCATAATGTTTTTATGAAGAGATGTTTTCTTTATACTTCAAATCATCTTCTTATTTCACGGTTGACACATGACAGCATTGGGGTGTGGAAGAAAAATTATTTACTAAGATAAATTTATAGTATAGTGTCTAACCTTGGTTATGTACAGGTAAGAGCATACAAAAATCACATTCATCAAGTTTAATTAGAGATAAAATCAGTGTTTTTTAAATTTTTCGATTCTTTAAATACAAGAATGAAATGAAACAAATAAAAGTAATTTATCAAGAGATTTAAAAAAATTAAAAATAATTTTATTGAAAATAGTGATATGATATGGGTTATTAGGTTTGGTTTGTCTTCTAAATTCAATAATATCATAATTTCAATTTATCTAATCCTATTTTTCAAAGCCGAATAAAGTGAGATTTTACAATCACTTCCTCTAACTCTCTTGGTCAAATGGTGATGGTGAGAATAAAACATGAAAAAATAATATATTATCCTATAATATTTTCAATATGTGAGAATGTTTTAGTGACCTCCCTTAATTTACATAGTCAACTTTTAATAGCGCTGTTTTTATCCCAAAAAATCAAGAATATAAGCTACCCCTCCACATGTACAAATGAATTCCGAGTACTATAACAATATGGATCTGTCTATTACATCAAATATAAACCAAAACCTAGTATATGTTGATAACAAACATTTAAAAAATAAAAATCAACAACAAAATATAAAACCAACCATGATGGAACTTGGTAATAAATGTTTTTATTAGAAATCAAAATCAATATTGTAGAAGAGAGAAAAGAATTTATACCATAATGATCATCAACTAAATAATTAAAAAAATAAAACAACCCTTAAAAAATAACTTAGAATCTTACACCTCCATGTTATGTTTATCTATGAATAAGGGGGTAGAGGAATCTATTAAAGAACTATGATGTATAAAATAGAGAAAATTATGGGAAGAAAATTTTTCCTTCAGAATCTATCCATCAAAAGTTCTCTCTATTTCTACCCACCATCCAAACAATAATCACCAAAATTCCTTCTAATTTTTTTTAATTGATATTTTTTTCAATCCTAAAATGTTCAATTTAAATTAACATGAGTAAAAAAATATTCCATAATTAGTCAAGAATATTTTTTCCTTATGAAGATACCATTTATCTTCATCTAATATGGTGTGTTCAATGGGTGCCTTAATGTGAAATTTTCTGCATGAAATTTAATTTTGTCATAATAGATAGAATCATATTTCAAATATAGTTGGAATAAACCCATTTTACGTTATTTATCCTTATATATGACTCATTGAATGAGGTATTTTCCATTCCACCACGCATAAATCTTTTACAAACTGATTGATTTAATTGGGATTATTAATTTTCAAATGAGATTTGGGTCCATTTGGAGATGTTATATGACACGAAAAAGTTAATGCTGAAAATAAATAATCAACCCATTTTAAAGAATAATAAAAAAATTATGTTTAAATCTAAAAGTTAAATATTTTTTTTAATATTCTATAATTAAGAAATTTTCACATTTTAAAACAAAATTCACCAAAAAACCAAAACATGTTGCAATTTAGTTAATTTTTTTAATTTGATTAGATTAAATAATTTAAATCCTCATGAAAAATATTATAAATGTTATCTTTATCAATTCCCCCCACACTTTTAACTTATAATCATGGAAAATTATTCATCAAAATCAAATCAAATCCAATTGAAAACACATACCAATGAGATCTACCAATTTAAATACAAGAAACAAGAGATATAATGTATCCAAAAATATTATTAATTAATGTTCTCCATTTATATCATTAAAGAAATTTCCAATTCATTTCATATCTCGTGCACTCAAGACACCAACCTCACATGAATTTTCTCTCATCTCAAAAATGTCAACTTTCAATATGGATTTTCCGATCCAAACACATGATAGTGTCACTATAGGCTTAAAACTTTTCTACATGTCCACAAAATTTGATTCATGTAAATGTGTTTTTCTTGAGGAATTTTTAGGGTTGTTTAATGGATTAAGGTTGGTAGGATTTATATGTCAAAATTTTGGTGTCTGAATAAGCTGGGATTAGATCTTTTTTATCAAAAACTGAATGATCCTAATTTTCATTCAATTATAGTATTATCCTCACTCCACTTAGCAGAAAATTAACCCCAAAATAAAATAAAAAATTGTATCATGTAAATAACACAAATTGTAAAATTCATTTTTTATCACAAGAACGGTTTCCCAAAATTTTAGAATTTTTTAAACCTCCTTAAAGGAAAAAAATCCTCAAAGCTCAAAAAAGGCACAACTATTTCTTCATGAAAGTTATAGAATGTGGAAAATTTCAATGGAAAATATTTTCATCCAAAAAATATATATTCAACATTTTTATTTTCTACCCTAATAGTCACTAAATTATGTAACATAACATAATATATCATCTCCCGCACTTAAGTTCATCTAGATCATGCAATTTCACTTTAATAAGACGTTGGATAAGGAAAATGGGATTATAATATTGATAATAAAATATGATGTCCGTGACTTATATGTTAAATAAGGAATAAATCTATAATTAAGGACATGATCAAAAGGATTCTATTGAAAAGGTTACTTTCAAACCAAAATAATCCCTTCATCGTTTATAACCCAAATACCCCAAACCCTCAAGTTTCTAAAGGAATAAATGCTATCTGTGTTTATGTAATCATGTTTTTGTTCTCTCAAATATTGGTATGAATATAAATATTATGAAACAAATGGTTCAAAAGCATCACTATAAATTGATTTTGAAGATAAATACAGTGACATGGGTCATGGGATTCAAATAATAGAGGACTTCCAAACGTTTTAAACATAAAACAATGTCTTTTTTAGAATTCATTTATTCTTAGTTTCATAGAATAACATGGTAAAATAATTGAAATTAGATTCAAAAAAGGAAAATTTAATCATTTGATCACACATGTTTTAAAAATACACCAAAATTGAAAAAAACTCAAAAATTTAAAAAAACTTTATTTTTTTAAAAATATTTTTTTTAAATACTAATCTACAAAGGTTCCCTCCCCCACACTTAAACGATGCAATGAAGACAATTAATTCATGAATATTGAGCATGTAATTATGTTTTTAACTGAATCACAATAAGAAAGAAATTGTTAAGGAGAGGTATAACTTCATGGATTTTATTGATAAATAATATTAAGGAGTGTGATCTCTTCCATTGTCTCAAATGGAATTATTCTATGTAATTACATAAACCCATGTACATTAATAGTGAATTTATTATAGTCTCTATCCTTCAAAATCTATAAAAAAATGAAGGGATACACATGAGTAACTATGTGTGTACATTCCCCTCTAGAATGAACTTTACCTGGAATCAGCTTGAGTATAGAGTTTAATAAAAATATTGAATCTCCAAGATTGAAGACTTTTGGTGGGACCAAATTTTCAAGAGCTGCCCATTTTCACTATTTATAAATTCAAAAGATTTCAAAATATTCCCTTTTATTTTAATCCATCTCATGTAACTAAAATATTATCTCTTTTTTAGTGTTTTCAATATCCAAATTAATTTTTCTCACAACCCAGTACACCTTATGTTCCAATTCAACAAGTTGGTGAAAAATTCAACAATAAATCAACATATATATACACATTCTAATCAGTGGTTTATTGGACTTACCATAATCCCCTAATATATATTCCATCCTTTTCCTCCAATCCACCCTATTTATTTTAATAGACTTTTCCTTATTTCCATTTATTTCTCTTATGAACAATTCATCTTGAACATTAATCTGTGAATGGTAGGGAGTCAATTTTTTATGTTTCATATATTACTTTTCAAGAAATACACTATTATACTATTGTAAAATTGAGTCCACTAATCACATATGATGTATATGGGCACTCAAATCCTACAAAATATGTCATCCCTCACAAAATCACAAACACAATTAACATCATCCATCCTTGAGGATTTCTCTTCCACCCATTTTGAATCATAATACAGTACAAGATTGATATAATAATTTCCAAATAAAAATGGGAAAGGGGCCATAAAATCTCCCCCCAATAATTTAGAAATCTCAAAAAAAATTAGTTGATTTTAGAGAATTTCTTGTCGCATTAAATTAATTCTAGAAAACTGGAATTTTTCATGTCATTTAAAAAAATTATAATAATATTTAAAAATGATAGGCCAAAAATTAAAAATTTTAAATCCTTCCATTCCATCCATTTAGGTCAAAATTATTTTCTATAAGATAATTTTTGGATAACCTCAAACATATATTCAATTTCACTTTCATGAAAACATTTCTTATCACTTGAACAATGATAATATTCTAATGAAATATATATTTCAACATTTATTATTTGGATTCATATTTTAGTTTTTGAATTTGGTAGTAATTTTAATGAGATTGTATCTAATAATTTACCAGATAATAGACCATTTCATCATTCAAAGACACTTTTTATTTAATAAAGTGAAAATTCTCTCCTAGAAGGAGATAATTCAGTTGTTCTTTGTCTAGAATTTCAGCTTTGGCCATGTTAGGAAGTCTAGTTATGTGATTGGACACTTGGTTCCCATATACCATCCTATCATTGATTTTTTTAACTCCTAAATTTGTGACATAAATATCACTAGTCTTGGTTTAGCATCAGATTTTTTTATCAATCACCCTAGAGGTGCATGATCAGAAAACATAGTGAGAATAGTTTCCAGCACATATGATCTAAATCATTCCAAAGCATATAGAATTTCTAAAAAGTCATTTATTTCATTTTATAATTGAATTTTTATGTATCGTTCATGAGTAATAATAAATTACTTGTGTTCTCCCCTCATTCCACTAATAAAAAAATTCCCTAACTACTTGGTAGGAATCATCACAAAGTAGATCGAATGGTTCTTCCTAATTTTGTGGCTACAACACTGGTGGTGTAATCAGTATCCTCCTAAACTCGTAAAAGGATTCCCAATATTCACCAATGAAAAAATAATAATATTTAAATGTTAATATAGAGAGATGGAGAAATTTATTTCTAAAATATTTGATAAACATCATGTAGCATCCTGCATGTTATAAAAATCATTTAACATGTTTTATACATGTTGGGTAATTTAACAAATTTATTACATCAATTTTTGATATATAAACACCAATTACTATAATTGTTAAAAGAAATTCCAAGGAAAATTCATCTCTAAAACATTTCATGAAACATTTAAAAATTCAAAATAATAATTTTTTAATGAATTTTTTCAAAAAAAAGTATTGATTTTTCAAAAAAGGATCTGAAGAATTTTAAAAAAAATGAAATAAACCAAGAAAACCTTTAATAAATATTTAATTTGATGAGAAAATATATGTACCATGAACTTGTGAATTGTAACTAGCGAATGAAATAATTTAAAAGGAATCATTTATATTAAAAAGTGATAAAGGGACAATTAAAGACAGACTTCTCTTGATCCTTGGGAGAAATGGATGCATGAACATTCATCCAAAAGGAAATATTCAGTTATCCCTTCAAATATCTCTAACGTTTGGTCAATTTTGGGGATAGAAAAATGATATTGAGGATTGAACTAATTTAACCTCCTAAAATATATATACACTCTCCAAATATTAATAATTTTTGTAACACCCCGAGATTTTATGAAAAATATTCATTTTAATTTCATTAATAACTTGTGTTGTATGCTACACCAAAAGGATCTTGCACAACACGCATCCTTGACTTTCCTTTCATTACACGCAATCACGACCTTCATCGATAGCATGTGTAGTACGCAATAACGAGTTTCACTAAACAAAAATATGCTATTAAAATATTATTAAAACTAGCCGTTATGAATAGTAATAACCACTTTTTGAAATTTTGTAAATTTTATTTTTCAAAATGGACTTCATTTTTGGATTCGGAATATCGAAATTAGCTTAGAGTGAAATTTTGGTATTTTTCGGATAACTTTCATTTTCTGATGAATATTGGAAATCACTAAATTTTAATTAAAAACAAACTTTTTAATCGAAATAATTAATAGTGATAAATTATTAATTTGAGTGGTTTTAAAGTATATTTAGAATATATTTTTACAATTTAATACAATGTTGGTCATTGGATTTAATTTCACATTTAAACCAGACATAAACAAGTATCGATCTTTTGATAGTTATTATCTCTTAAGAACACGCTATTTGTTTAGACGATGGGAATTAATTTTTAAATTAATTAATGCAACTGATATGTTTTAAATTCGGTAAAATAGACATCATTTTTGAGTTCATAATATCAAATATAGCTTAGGCCTAATTTTTGGTATTTTTCTGGAAACATTCATTTTATTGATGAATAGTGAAACCACTAAGTGGTAGTTAAAAAATGAATTTTTCATAAAACATAATTTTACTTCTTCTATGAGTGGAATTTAAAAATTCCAAGAGACACGGTTGATGTCATTAAGTAAAATGTGGTTCAATGAGATGAAAATAATTTTTGGTGAATAGTAACTTTTTACCTTTTATTTACCACTGTTAAAAGTAAATAGGGTAATTAAGCCTAAAAATGATATTATTATTACCCTAACACATCTCCTAATTCTATTGGATAAGTGTAATTCGACAAAAAACAACCTTCGGAATAAAATATGACCATTTAGGCCCACTTGGATTAGATTATGACATTTATTATTAATTTATTTAAAGAAGGGTTAAAATAGTTAAAATCAAGGTTTAATAAGAAAATCATTTTTAATATAGGGTTATACATAAGATAAATTTTACTATAAATATTCATTAGAAAGATAAAAATATTTCCTACATAATGTTATTTTATTTGTAATTTTTATACATTAAATAATTTAATTTATTTATGACACAAAGATGATGCAGTAATTATCTTATTAATGAAATATTGACATAATTGATGTTATAAATACCCATATAAATTTAATTTAACCTTTTTATGAATTCCTCTAATTTTATAGGTTAATATGACATGTTAGTATTTATTTAAATAACTTTCTTTAAACTATTCATTCTGTTATGATTTTCACAAAAAATCAATTACTAAATAGTGTCAAAATTGACAAAAAATAGTTGTTAAAATAATTATTATTTTATTAATTGTTATTTTATTCCTAAAAATCTAATGTTTGGAAAAATGACTTAGATAAGGTTATATATATTAATAATAAACAAATTTGGGTTATTTTGGCTTGTTATTGTAAGTTTATTAACCTTATAGTGTAAGAACACAAAAAGACACAGTAAAAGTAAAATTATCTAACTTAAAGATAAAACTAAATGATAAGGTTAAAATAGGAACATAAACTTGTCTAAATTCTATTTGATGAGAGGATTTCGACCCATACCCACCTTAGCTTCGAAATAACTCAATTTGGAGCTATTTAAAACCGAATTTGGCTTTATAATAAAATAATATTTTTAGTTTTTCCAAAGGGGCCCCTCTCCTCCCTTATAAAAGGGAACATCCTCCCTATCTTCCTCACACCACATTGAGCCTTCATGCTCGGCCAACCTCTGCAAAATTCTCTTCTCCACTTCCCTAGAAACATACAAGAGGTTCTGGTCTTCTTCAAAGACCAATTTTAGTGCCCTAAAAGGAGATCTCAAAGAGGCGCTTCAAAGAAGAGGTAATGTCTGTTACCGATTCTTTCAACATTATTTCTTCTTCCACTTGTTCTTCTTAGGTTGTTTCATTATGAACTAATAACATCAGTATCACTCATATTCTGATATGTTATTATAAGTATGTAACAACTCTATTCCACCATCTATCCATCCTACGGAAAACGAAATCACCGCGCGTGCGTACGTACGGAATACCGTCTCCACGCCGTGGTGTAATCTATTTTCAACCACCACCTTACTTGGATGGGTATAATGGTGTAAATAATAACAATATATGATAATTGTAATGTGATATTGATTCTGAAATAGTATACATACACTCAAATACAATTCCACGATCATGAGAATGATATCATCGCTCGTGCGTACGTACGGACTACCGTCTCCACGACGCGATGAGATTCATTCTCCACGTTAACCACTCATGAATGATTATAAAGTATATATAATAAGTAATCATAAAATATATGAAATAATAATGATACTGGATTTATATGTATATATATGTATATCATCTACTTAATTCCATTCAACTCAATAAAGAAATGAAAACAGCGTTCATGCGTACATACGACCTACCGTCTCCATGAACGATGTATTTATTTCCATTTACTGATCTATTTTATATATGTATATTCTGAATATATAATATATATAAATCATGTTTTATATTCTGTAATTAAGTAATCATGATCTAAGTAATCATATGAATAACTACAGGTCAAAACACGAACGAAAAATAAAACGATTTTACCCAAAACGCTTTTTAACATGGAATTTACAAAACAACGGGTAAAATAAAGTCATAAGTGAACCATATATGATATCATAACAATGGGTATGATTCTGGAATAAGTCAATGACATTATTTAAATCATTATACAGGAGGTTCGGATACTTACGAAGCAAATCGGACCTAAGGTAAGGGAAATATCACAATCTCATTTTTATCCGAGATTGTTTATACTTTGGAATTTACTGGGCTGTATTTTATCTTCCACATCCAGGTTTCATCAATATGTAATATTATTTCCATCCACCTACAATTTTTAATACAATTTTAGCCTTCGGTGAGTTTTTAGTAAAAGATATGAAAGGAATCTTTTGTCGTTTTTCGTACGAGGTACTTTTTGAATTTTCCGACAAAAGTACGAGAAGAATGTTTTTTTAACTTATACGTCATGAATGGATTTTTAAAACATTATTTCAAAGAATCATCCCTTACAAGTTTTCATGTTTTTTTTAATCAACTTATTTTAGTTAAAATTTTATGACATGTTATGAAAGGGAAAGTGTTTTTGAAATTGAAAGGATATTTTCCTCAAGAATGGAGTTCAAGTGTTTTATAAAAATTATTTTACATCTAAGATAATAAAGGGTTCTGTTTTTATTCCAACTATTACATTTATTTGATTATGTTGTGATGGAATTATTTTTATGAATTCCTTTATCTTATATGAATTGTTTTATGATGTCACGATGTTTAAGTTTCCCATTTTTATTACATGGGTTATGCTATGAAGTATGGTTTATGATTTTGTGGCACACATAAGAATGGTATCATTATGAGATGGGTGGGACCTATAACTCCCTCCAATGCATTGGGTAATGTTTTTATATTTCATGAGATAGACATGGCTGGAACGGCAGGTTAAACCGGTTCAGGGAAACAGGACAGAAACAAGGCGTGAACTCGGTTTAGAAATGGACTTTTCCCACTAAGATAGTCTTGGAAATGAGTCGTGACTAATAAGAAATGATTCTCTGTGATTATGTGTGTATGCCAAAAAGTTTCATGTCTTAAGTTATGATTATTGGGATTACATTTCACTTCTATGATTTATCCCATGGTATGAAATTATGATTTCTTTTGCAGGTTACGATTTCCAAAATGTTATGTTCATGATGTGATTGATTTTTATTTTGTTTACCCATAATGAGCATTTGAGCCCAACCTTTTGTGTTTTTTTCCCAGGATATAAAGAAAGATTTTAGGTAGAAAAAGGGAAGATCTTTATGGGAGATGTTGAAGATCGTTCACCATGATTAGAAGATTTTATTCTAAGTTTCCAAAGACACTAAACTATTATGGTCCTTGTGTGTGTGTTTTGTTATGTTCTAAGTATTCCACAAACGCAATGTAATGTTCATGTACGTCACGAATCGGGTCTCTACAGTTGGTATCAGAGAAAGGTTTAGTCAAAATTTGGAAACTAGGATGCGAAAACGTTACTGATATCCCTAGAGATATTTCTAAGGTATGTCTAGGGATGTCCCTAAGGTTAAGTATAAGTATAGGTTATAGTACTAGAATTACGGTAACCTATGATGTTAGATATTGAAGGTACTCCAACTTTACTATGTTGTTTTCTCTAGCATGATTTTTGCCTCTCATAGAATTCTTTTTATGTTTTATTCAATAGATGGAACCAGAAGGAATTCGGTTAACATTGAATCCAGTCGACAAATTGGTGACTATGAGCAACCAAATTGCGTAATGCCTAGAGAGAAGGATATTGTGATTATGCCGAATCAGTCATCGCGACATATGACTAACAAGGTGAAATTTAGTGGCATTCCTAAGTCATCAAATAAGAGGAAGATGGAATTTTATGCATGTTCATATAGTGAGGAGCATAAAGAAAGGAAGATTGAGATTTCTAAAGATGGGAAGAAGAACCTTGAGGAATACCTCAAATGGAGGGAAATATGTTATCTGTGTGGAGAAAAGGGTCATAGAGTGATAGACTGTTATGGAGTTCAATGTCTTATCTTTGGAGAACATGGGAATTACCCAACTCAATGCCCTGACCTAAGAGGTTACATCTAAATCAAGGAAGGACTTATTCCATGGAAATCATTGAAGGGGATGGTTTGAAGTGTTTGTGTATTGGTATTCAAAAATAATGTTGTTGAGGTACTTTTATGGTATATTGGAATACCTATATATTGGTCCATTTTGGTTTTCCATAAGAATATGGCATCGGTAACCATGGAAAGTGATTGAGATATTTTTGGTAAGTAGATGATATGCGCATAATGAAGGGATAAGAAGATAATGAGATGTTTGATTGTATTCATGAGCTCATGATTGATATAAGGACTAAGTGATATCACGGTTTGAGTATATAGAATGTTGAGGATTTTGGTATGTGGAAACTGTTAACTTTTAACTGCATTCATGTTTTCACTATGGTTCCATTAATGGGTATTCATTCTTCAAGAAAATACATGATTAAGGTATTCACATATCTTATGATATATGGGGGATAAATGATGGAATTCACATGATTGTTATGTGACATTTAAAGTAATCATTTTCTTTATACTATACGCTTGGGCCGATGTATTTTAGATAAGCCTCAAGATTGGAATGGATTATGTTGTACATATGTTATGATAGAACTTTTTTCGATATTGTTGATGGGATGTTATAGTAATATAGCTTTAGAAAAAGGACAACCTGCCTGACGGGTGACAGCCCATCGCGTCGGACAAGGCTGTGGGAATCGAACCCACAACCGAAGTGCGACTGGCCTTTATCGCCTACAACTAGCCTACAGGAAGTCTCTGTTTAGTAGAAACTAGTATTATTATATTAAGAAGTACAATATAATAAGTATAAGTCCATTTTAGGAACCATATATGATTAACCTCACTATAGATGGACTTATGTATCCTTTGA
Organism: Viscum album; assembly: GCA_963277665.1. NCBI lineage: Eukaryota > Viridiplantae > Streptophyta > Magnoliopsida > Santalales > Viscaceae > Viscum > Viscum album. The sequence goes on along the minus strand of OY728143.1, from coordinate 1,887,315,622 downwards.
TAATTTTTCTAACCTTTTGTTTCAGACAGATGGAATGACCCATAATTCTATCACATGATCTGCTAACACATCACGAATGACAAATTCAACTTCATTTCATTAAGAGATGAAGTGGAAATTCTCCAATGAACGACCAATGGTGAGACTATACCAAAATCACGAAAGTATTTATTCTAATTCCAATTTCATAAACTTTTAGGAAATGATCTTGAAAACCAAAAATGTTTTCCTAGTGCTCTTATATCTGATGAATCAGATGGTACCTTATTTCGTCACAAATTAATGGCTATGTGATTGATGGCTTTTCCATAGCCATGTTCCCTACCACTCTCCATCAGAACATGATGGTTATATTTCTCTTCCATATCCATATTTTCACCTATGTGGAAACCCAGTGATTAGTTTATTTGGGTAACCGTTATGTTTCATACTTTTGTTTTTAATGATTGGTTTTGGTATTACTTTTTACGATGTGGGATTCTATTAAAGAAACTTTCGAGTAGTAAACCATTTATAACCCTGACGAATTTCGAGGGAAAAATTCATTTTAAGGGGGGTAGAATGTAACACTGCGAGATTTTATGAAAAATATTATTTTTAATTTCATTAATGTCTTGTGTTGTACGCTACACCAAAAGGAGCTTGCAAAACACGCATCCTTGACTTGACTTTCATTACACGCAATCATGACCTTCCTCAATAGCGTGTGTAGTACGCAATAACGAGTTTCACTAAACAACAATATGCTATTAAAATATTATTAAAACTATCCGTTATGAATAGTAATAACCACTTTTTGAAACTCTGTAAATTTTATTTTTCAAAATGGACTTCACTTTTGGATTTGGAATATAAAAATTAGCTTAGGGTTAAATTTTGGTACTTTTCGGATAACTTTCATTTTCTGATGAATAGTGAAAGTCACTAAATTTTAATTAAAAACAACCTTTTTAATCGAAATAATTAATAGTGATAAATTATTAATTTGAGTGGTTTTAATGTATATTTAGAATATATTTTTACAATTTAATTCAATGTTGGGCATTTGATGTAATTACACATTTAAACCAGACATAAACAAGTGTCAATCTTTTGATAGTTATTATCTCTTAAGAACACGCTATTTGTTTAGACGACAAGAATTAATTTTTAAATTAATTAGTGCAACTGATATGTTTTGAAATTGGTAAAATAGACATCATTTTTGTGTTCATAATATCAAATATATCTTAGGCCTAATTTTTGATATTTTTCTAGAAACATTCATTTTTTTGATGAATAGTGAAACCACTAAGTGGTAGTTAAAAAAATGATTTTTTCATAAAACATAATTTTATCGCTTCTGTGAGTGGAATTTCAAAATTCTAAGAGACACAGTTGATGTCAGTAAGTAAAATGTGGTTCAATGAGATGAAAATAATTTTTGGTGAATAGTATCTTTTTACCTTTTATTTACCACGGGTAAAAGTAAATAGGGTAATTAAGCGTAAAAATAATAATATTATTACACTAACACATGTCCTAATTCTATTCAAAAAGTGTAATTCGACCAAAAAAACCTTAGGAATAAAATATTACCATTTAGGCCCACTTGGATTAGATTAGGACATTTATTATTAATTTATTTTAAAAAGGGTTAAAATACTTAAACTCAAAGTTTAATAAGATAATAATTTTTAATATAGGGTTATACATAAGATAAATTCTACTATAAATATTCATCAGAAAGATAAATAGACTTCCTACATAATGGTATTTTATTTTTAATTTTTAGACATTAAATAATATAATTTATTTATGACACAATGATGGTGGAATAATTATCTTATTAATGAAATATTGACATAATTAATGTTATAAATACCAAAATAAATGTAATTTGAAACTTTTTATGAATTCCACTAATTTTTTAGGTTAATATGACATGTTAGTATTGATTTAATTAACTTTTTTGAACTAATCATTCTGTTATGATTCTCACAAAAAATCAATTACTAAATAGTGTCAAAATTGACATAAAATAGTTTTTAAAACAAATATTATATTATTATTTGTTATCTTATTCATAAATATCTAAGGTTCGGAAAAATGACTAATATGAGGTTATATATATTAATAATAAACAACTTGGGGTTCGTTTGGCTTGTTATAGTATGTTTATTAACCATATAGTGTAAGAACACAAAAAGACACGGTAAAAGTAAAATTATCTAACTTAAAGATAAAACTAAATGATAAGGTTAAAATAGGAACCTAAACTTGTCTAAATTCTATTGGATGAGAGGCTTTCGGCCCAGCCCCACATTAGCTTCGATGTAACTCAATTTGGAGCTATTTAAAACCGGATTTGTCATTATAATAAAATAATATTTTTAGTTTTTCCAAAGGAGCCCCTCTCCTCCCTTATAAAAGGGCACCTCCTCCCTCTCTTCCTCACACCACATTGAGCCTTCAAGCTCGTCCAAACCCTAACAAATTCTCTTCTCCACTTCCCTAGAAAGATCCTAGAGGTTATGGACTTCTTCAAAGACCAATTTTAGTGCCCTAAAAGGAGATCTCAAAGAGGCGCTTCAAAGAAGAGGTAATGTCCGTTACCGATTCTTTCAACATTATTTCTTCTTCCACTTCTTATTCTTAGGTTGTTTCATTATGAAGTAATAACATCAGTATCACTCATATACTGATATTTTATTATAAGTAATAAAAAACCCTATTTCACCATCTATCCATCCTACAGAAAACGAAATCACATGGCGTGCGTACGTACGGAATACCGTCTCCACGCCGTGGTGTAATCTATTTTCCACCACCACCTTACTTGGATGGGTATAATGGTGTAATAAATAACTATATATGATTATTTTAAAGTGATATTGATTCTGAAATAGTATACATACACTCAAATACAATTCCACGATCATGAGAACAATATCATCGCTCGTGCGTACGTACGGACTACCGTTTCCACGACGCGATGAGATTCATTCTCCACGTTAACCATTCATGAATGATTATAAAGTATATATAATAAGTAATCATGAAATATATGACATAATAATGATACTAGATTTATGTGTATATATATGTATGTCATCTACTTAATTCCATTCAACTCAATAAGGAAACTAAAACAGCGTTAATGCGTACATACGGCCCACCGTCTCCATGAACGGTGTATTTCTTTCCATTTACTAATCTATTATATATATTTATATAATGAATATATATTATATATAAATCATGTTTTATATTCTGGAATTAAGTAATCATGATCTATGTAATCATATGAATAATTACAATTCAAAACACGGATGACAAATAAAACGATTTTACCCAAAACGCTCTTTAACATTGAATTTACAAAAGAACGGGTAAAATAAAGTCATAAGTGAACCATATATGATATCATAACAATGAGTATGATTCTGGAATAAGTCTATGACATTATTTAAATCATTATATAGGAGGTTCGGACACTTACGAAGCAAATCAGACCTAAGGTAAGGGAAATATCACAATCTCATTTTTATCCGAGATTGTTTATACTTTGGAATTTACAGGGGTTTATTTTATCATCCACATCCATGTTTCCTCAATATGTAATATTATTTCCATCCACCTACAATTTGTTTAATACAATTTTACCCTTCGGTATGTTTTTAGTAAAAGATATGAAAGTAATCTTTTATTGTTTTTCATACGAGGTACTTTTTGAATATTCCGACAAAAGTACGAGAAAAATGTTTTTTTAACTTATATGGACTGAATGGATTTTTAAAACATTATTTCAAAGAATCATCCCATACAAGTTTTCAAGTTTATTTTTAATCAACTTCATTTAGTTAGAATTTTATGACATGTTAAGAATGGAAAGGTGTTTTTGAAGTTGAAAGGATATTTTCCTCAAGAATGGAGTTCAATTGTTTTATCAAAATTATTTTCCATCTAAGATAATAAAGGGTTATGTTTCTATCCCTATTATTAAATTGATTTGATTATGTTGTGATGGAATTATTTTATGAATTCCTTTATCTTATTTGAATTTTTTTATGATGTCACGATGTTTAAGATTCCCATTTTTATTACATGGGTTATGCTATGATGTATGGTTTATGATTTTGTGGAACACATAAGAATGGTATCATTATGAGATGGGTGGGACCTATATCTCCCTCCAATGCATTGGGTAATGATTTTATATCTCATGAGATATACATGGCTGGAACGGAAGGTTAAACTGGTTCAGTGAAACAGGACTGAAACGAGGAGTGAACTCGGTTCAGAAATGGACTTTGTCTACTAAGATAGTCTTGGAAATGAGTATTGACTAATAAGAAATGATTATCTATGATTATGTGTGTATGACACAAAGTTTCATGTTTTAATTTATGATTATTGGGATTACATTTTGCTTCTATGATTTATCCCATGGTATGAAATTATGATTTCTTTTGCAGGTTAAGATTTCCAAAATGTTATGTTCATGATGTGAATGATTTTTCTTTTGTTTACCCTTACTGAGAATTTGAGCTCTCCCTTTTGTGTTTTTCCCCAGGATATAAAGAAAGATTTTAGGTAAAAAAGGGATGATCTTTATGGGAGATATTGAAGATCTTTCACCATGATTAGAAGATTTTATTCCGAGTTTCCAAAGACACTAAACTATTACGGTCCTTGTGTGTGTGTTTTTGTTATGTACTAAGTATTCTGAAAAAGTAATGTAATGTTCATGTACATCAAGCTGCGGGTCTCTACAATTTTTATATGGATTAATTCATTCTTTTCATTCCAAAAATAAGTTAGACTGATTTTTTTAAAGTAGAGAGATGGGGAGACCCCATTTTGAATCTGAAATGGGATTAATGATCCATTACTTTAATATATTATTGGTCTCCTTTTTGAAAACCTATATTAAGGTGAGATTCACCCTATATGGGGATGTCTAATGGGTTTGGAATCACCCTTATTAAGAATCATATATAAGTATATTTTTAGTTTTATTCTAGGGATATCACCTAAGGCATACCATATTTCTTGTAAATTATCTCCCAAAAGATAAATCTAAGATTATATTCTGTTTTTAGATAGATTATTATCAATTATCAGTAGTAATTTCTCTCCCTTCATAAGGTACACATATATGAAATATGCAGGGAGTGACTTCAATTCCTGATATACGGACTACTTAATAGAAGAAATTAAATTGATGCTACCCACTTCCAAATTTTGGAAATAATGAATAAAATAAATCATATCAATTTATTCACCATTTATCAAACCATAAATAAAATTAGATTTCACATCTTCCTCCCCAATTAAATTAGAATATGTATTTTTGGAACAAACATGTTCAATGATATTTTTAATAGGAAATTTCCATAATAATGATAAGAATTTATTGCACACTCCTGATTATTCAATTTGTTAAGTACAAAATTTATGGTAGAGTAAAAATAGTGAGTTATCATCCAATGAGTGCTCATGGAATTAGAAAAATTGATGTGGATAGTGTTATATCCAAACTCCATACTGGGTTTCCCTTCATGGACATTTATGATGGGTTTGGACACTATTAGTAAAAGTATCCCTAAAACGATGGGTGAGTTTTATGGACACACATATTTTTTCATATTCATAACATAGAAGTCATAATGTAATAATATATCCTTGAATTATATAAGGACATCCTCTATAACTCTTGCTGGAATAAATGTGGACCTAGTTCCATGTTCTATCCCCACTTCATTGGATTCAACTCTACAATCTATAAAAAAGTATATTCCCGGTGAGGTGATAAATTAATTGATTCAACAATATCCCATAATAAATTTGATATATTTAAAGAGACAATAGTGTATGTAAGGTAAAATTTCCCTAAATTTTGATATTTGTTTTGAAACTATGGTCCATTAAAGGTTTAGAAACTTCTTCCCATGTTTAATTTCTAGTCCCCAGAAGTATCCTATTTTTGGTGAAAATATCCTTAAAAAATTTAGCATGCCATTTATTTTTTTATGTTCTTAAAGTAGGGGTATATTAATTTCCACTTTCTAGAAGGTGTCCAGATTGTTTTTTGAATTTCTTCTTCCTAAAATCACTATTATTCTATCAAACAAGATTGAAATGGTTGGGGAATGTATTTATAGTCCATTTATTTTATTTTCAATGGTGTTTCATGTAAGTTAATCCTCAACATATCCCCCTCATCTTTAATTTATTTTTCTCCCTTCATTTTCATAACTTTTTTAAAATTACCAACATCATTATCCCTCCGAATATATTTTTTTAGGATCATGGGTTTGTGGTGATGGAATTTATTTTACACATATGGTTGTTTATTATAATAACATTATCTATGGTATTTTCGATCATTTGGAATGGGAGTTTCCCTATATTTTGTATCAGGAAGTCCACGAGACTACTGAACTTGTTGGATAAATATTTTACATTGTATTTTAATCCCTAAAAATAAAATTTTTAGTCTAAATTTTGTATAACAGGTTGTTCATTGGTGGATGGTTGTTCATAGGGTCCTTGTAATGTTTGTGGTTGGTGATAACCACTCTATTTATATGATTTCATTTGCTAAAATGGTGGTGTATTTTGTTATTGATTCTAGAATGGGTGTTGGTTTTGGAACTTATATTTTTAAGGGTTATATCATTTTTACGCCAATTATATATCTATATTGAACTTGATTTGGCTCTCTACATATGTTATTTTACTGTAACTCCCTCAAATGAATGGTTTCCTCAAAACACTCATTCCCCAATAATTTACCACACTAGTTAGTGAAATAATTATTTGATGAGAAAAAAATACATACATTAGTTGGATCTTGTTTCTACCTCACTTGTTTCAAGGCCATCTATGTAACAAAAATGGTCATCTCTACAATCCTAGTGTCAATTAAGGGCGATGGATGATAAATTCTTACATCATGAATACCTCTTATGCCAGTACCTCTTGTACCAAACTATTTTGAGTTTTTTTAATTCTTCTCAATCAATCCCTTGGATTCTTTCAGAGATTTTTTAATCAATGTCCCTCCAAATAATACATATATAAGGTTTATTTAATTTCCCAATAAGCATTGGTGAAATAAATTAAGGAAGTTATACTTCTCAATTACATCATATGGGTATATGGAACATACCTTCTTAATTATCTTATAATAATCATAAAGGGTTTCTCAATATGACCGTTTGATGGAATAGATCATCATTATAATGGTTTTTATACTAGAGGTGGGGAAAATAATTTCATTAATAATCTAAATAATTCATTACCTTTATGTACATATAATTGATTTAGGCCATAAAACCATTCTTTGGGAGCTCCTTTCAATGGAAATTTGAATACCTTCCACTTTACATACAACTCATTTAATCCTCAGGTAAGAAAGTAGATAAGACATATGTGAACTCTTTAATATATTTGTTTGGTTCTTCTCCTTACTATAAATAAAATTTTCTAATCAATGGGATCATGGTAGGTTTCATCACAAAATAATTTTATTTATCTATCGAGACACTATGACTATTTCTATTAAGTAATTGTGGTTCATAGATGTTTCTAAGGATTTAGTTGTGATTTATATGGATGATCATAGGCTCAGAGTAAACACATGAAGCATAACATAAGTATACAAGTGAAATTTACTCTAATTAAAATTGAAAATCCTGGTTTATAATTGTATTTAACATATTTATTTTAATTTCAATACATATGGGTAAAAAAAAATTATTAGTAGTTAAAGTTATGAAATTTAAAAATTATATTGTTGGTATAGATTCCCTAAAAATGTGTGTCCTAGTTAGGAGTCACTATTTTTGAATTGTTTCCATTGGATTTGTTTATGGAATAAGAATCATCCAACGGTTCTATATCCAAAGGGACCTACATTCCATAGGTAAGAGCTCATTAGGTATTTTGACCTATGACTCTTAATAACTCACATTGGTTGATGGGATGAGAATTTGGGATCATCACGCCATTTGGGTGGAATTATTGCCTACTTTAGACTCTCTTATATATTTATAATATGTTCAGGATATTTTATTAATTCCCAGGTATGAGGTATGTCATCCCAACATTGGAAATCAATTATTATCATGTGTGGAATTTAGAATCATCTTTCTATATTTGAGGTTCTTCAACAATGGAGATATCTGCATGTATTTGAAGTTATCCATCAATGGTATCCTCTCATATACGACTTAGAGATTATTAGGTCATTGTCATGACAATGATAGTTTTCAAGCTGCATAGTGGGACACTCTAGAATTTATGGCCATCCAGGTAAAATAAAGTCACTTATGGGTTTATTATCATCTAGAGAGATGAAGTTAGTTTTTATTTTGGTATAAAAACCATATATGGGATTCATATGTATCATTGTGAATGTAATTAGAAACCACGTAGTTTGGTTCCACCTAATGGGACACATCAAACATATTAAGTACATGTGATAATGAACGAACCAAACCATTTAACTTCATGTGGTATGAACATATAGGTTGAAGGTTCCTAGTCAATGTTTGGTGTGGGACATAAAAATAATTATTAAAAGGAACCAAGAAAGAATATGAATTTCCATTTTTGATTAGACCCTATGGGAAATATGGATCAGAGAGAACATGGATGATTTTGGATGTTGTATTTGGACTTCAAGGAGGATTCCTAAATATCCCACTTGTATGGGAATAAAATCCCACATAGATTGGTAAGTCTCATAGGAAAGTATATCCCTTTGAGAGAAATAGGTTAGGTGTTAATCATAAAGAGGTTTACCTTGTAACAAGGTCCGTGAAATACCTCTTAACTCATGGAGGTTCATGATGGATTAATTTGAGTCTTACTCTTGATATGGATGCCTTGATTAATAGAATTAGGTTTGGATTAGTGAGGAGGATATCAAGTGATATCTGGATATATGCAAAGGCTTCATATGTATCCACATTATTGTTAAAATCAAAGTTCTCACAGTTCATTTTATCAGTTATATTTTATGGATGTTGTGGTCATTACAAACCTCTAACCCGACGTGAGTCATTATCGGAGTGAGAAAAAAGAGTATGTAAAGGATTCAACAAACCACGCATTCATTATCCTCCATTGATGGAAGAGGATTGAACTAAGGTGGAAGTGGTTGGGGTGAATATGGAAGAGGTTGTGACTACAACAATCCCATATCTTCTCTTTACATTAGAATATAGTCTAATTTAAGGAAGGAGTGAATGTGAAGGATGTAGATATGAGTGAGAATGAAACCTCCTATAAGAAAGGATATGGGCTTTCACCCAGATGGATTCCGTGAAATGGGTCTGATATTGGTTGGGGAGACATCTCCATTGTCCAAAAGGAAAAGGAAGTATGATCCTTAAGCTCCCTAATAGGGACTGAAGGCTCCTGGTCTTAGATATTATAAGGTGATGAAGAAGTTATAACCCCAGAATCTGAGACTAGTAACGCCTCAATACTATCCCTAGGGTAAGGGTCTACATGACTATAGATAAAAAAATATAGACATCTCGAGAATCCTAACCCTTTTGTAGGATAAGTGTGGGAATTTTATAACCGTATAAAAAATTCCAAAAAGAAGACATTCTGGTATGAATTTACCTAATATTTGGTAAATTTGGAGAGCTTGGTGGAGGTTCAACATGGTCTCTTTCAAAAAAGAGCACTAGAAATGAAAATTCCTTTCCATTATTGTCTTTAAGAGAGGTATAATGGATGGCTGGAGTTGGATGAAAGGTAGGGTGATCATCAAGGAAGGGAAATCAAGTATGTGGCACATAGGTATGAGTAACTCAAGTCAGATTGGGTGACTATATGTTACCTTAAGTGGTGAAAAACCTGGTTTACTAGGTTTGGGTGAGACTTTGCTCCATCCTTCAAGATTCTGCATAGGTATTCCCAAAAGTGTGGCGTGCAACATCCTAATTGAGAATGGGTGGTCATGCATGTGTTCTTAAATCATGAGAGTTTGATGAATGATTCGCCCAACTGTTGTTAATTTTTAACACTTAGAGAGCATATTTCTCATTATCCCCCTTTAATTCCATCACTTTATGTGTTATGAAAATACCTTAGTGGTTTTTGAGGACATGAGAGAACCACTAGGGGAATTAATGTAGGGATTTAGTGAAATTAATCAATACAAATTAAGGCCCAACGGGTCTATTTATAGGCAAATATGGTACCTTGAGTGATGGTGACTTTTCAAACAAGTGATCAGGTGGAACACAAGTGAGGTGTCATGCAAGTACTTGCACATGACTGGTGATTCAGGCTTCCTTGGGAGAACTCAAATTTGAGCATTTTAAAATCTTGAAATTATCCATACATATTCTCCTCTTTTTTCTAATCCATTATCCTTTTTAACATTTTAATCCATGTGGGTGAACTGAGTGTCAACCGAATTCCCCATTAAGATTAGATCTGAATGAAAAGAGGGTCTAATGCTGTTGTAAAGGGGGATAAAAAAGTTAATTGGTTTTTAAGGCTATGGGTTTTCATGCAAGATGGTGTTGTGAAATTAAATGTTCTAGACACACACACACACACACACATACAGACACACACACACACACACACATATATATATGGGCTTCACGTCTGTGAAAATCATAAAGGATTCAAGAAACTCAACTTTCTACACACAATTCTAATGCACTGACATGGGTGTTTGGTAAATATTTTCTTGTTCACGCAAGTACTTTAGGTATGATACATTAAAACCCATCCTTGAGAGAAATACTCGTGTGATGCAGTTTCACTTACATTCCTTAATTAATTTTTTTAAATTTTCTTAATTTTCTATTTTTTTAAAGGAAATTACTCAAAAAAGTATATGATATTTATTTTTTGGGTCATTGGATCCCATGATAATTACAACGACATATGAATTGGCTAGCTAGAAAACTGAAGAAATAAGGAAAATTATTGGGCATTATTACTAAAAATATATGAAACCATTCTTCATAATCTATAAAATTTTCAAAGAAGTATTACCCTAACTAAATGAAGTGTGCATATCATCCTCTTTATGTTTATGGTCATCTTCTTGAATACAACATACTAGATCCGTAGAACTATGCCCCAATCTCTTGGATTGAGACCATAACCGTTTCTCATCTACCTACATTTCCGTTGTAGGCACATGTATTGATGTTAGGATGATAACTAAGGCTGACATAATACATCATACACCGTGTGATTATGATTAGAAACTACACACATTCGAACTGAAGCTACAATACTATTCATAAATATTCTTAGATTATCAGACTTAATAGTCGAAGTGATGGAAGAAAAGTCAGGGATTTTTCTTATGATATGGTGTTAAGCATCCATGAATGTGGGTGTACAGGGTGCAGAAACCTTGTGTGAAGTATAAATATGTTCTAAAAGGGTCTGAAATTTATGAATCCATCTGGTTAGAGAAAACCTATATATATAGGAATGATGATTTTTTTTTTCAAATCTGTAGATCGAATAAAATCCATAGACTAATTATTTTCATCTAATGCATGGAGAATGGGGCATAAACATTTGGGGTGTTTATAAGATCTCAAGAGCTCCAATCCTTGGAGATATGTATGATAAATTTATCCCTCCGACAAAAACATGGGATGATGCTGACTAGATGCTAGATTGGGCATGTGAGTTACTGAAGATAGGTCATGAAATCAAGAATGAAAAACCTTGCAGGAATTTGGATCTTTATCCAAGGGAATAGATGAACATATTCTTGATGGATAAGGGGGAAGGTCCCAACTTCACGCATCCAAGAAGTTGTACCAAGGAAACAAGGAGAGGTGCACGTATCAAATTCTAGAAAAAACTAGAGAAAAGTGAGTTTTAGACATGGGGGAAAGAATTCAATTCTAAAATTCCTTCCAACAAGCATCTTGTGGGTTTTTTTGGCCATGTGGCTATGTTTATATCTATTTCATTTATGAGATTCCAAAGGAACTATAAGTCCGAGATCCTTTATTATAGCAGTAATTTTATAAGAGTGTAAAATAGTGGGGTTGGATACTTTTATTTTGGAAAATATCCATAGGCTCTTATTATATGTTCATGGAGGGAAGGATCCTTTAAGAATACCAGGACCATTTTATGTTTTTTGGAGATGGATCACGACTCACTTAAGGACATATGCTGTGTGGAGTGGGATGCATGTCTAGGGAAGTTTTTCTGAACTTTTTTTCAATATTTCATTGGTATTATCAGACTTTTCTTGACACTTATTAATGTTAATAAAATGTCAAATATCCTTATGTAATTACACTTCTTTCCACATGGTAATCTGCCTATGGGGTGATTTGTTGGTGAAAAGAAAAAGAAACTTATAGTTGAAGGCGTATAATATAGATTACATAAATGGTGAACTATAAACATGGATTGATGGTGAAATCATATGCATGGACTATTCTTCATACATATTCGCAAGCCAATTCAAATATCTACAACATATTACTATATCTCCTCCAGTGCTTGTTATATATGAAAAACATCTTATGGTGGCTCGACATCCATGGTTGCTGAAAACAGTGGAGAAGACAAGGGAAGTGTTTAATTTACCTATAGGTGATGTAGATAATAGATTGACTATTTGTTATCCCGAGACGTGGGTTTAATCATACCCTGAAGGGGTGATAAACAATGATGACCCTCGAGTTAGTGTAAAGATAGGGAGTAGGAAGGAATCCTATCATTTAGAAGGTGCTTCCACAACATTAGAGGCTAATTACTCAGAGTCAGAGGGTGAGGATGACGAGGCTCTTATCTCATCAAAGAAACCACATGAAAGACACAATCCGCCAATCCGAATCAAGTATGATATAACAACATCACTAACTGAAGTTACACCGAGGTGGTATAGTCATCATCACCCATAAGAGAGACGAGTTCCTTTATCTCATCCACCATCTATGATGGAAGAGATTTGGAATCTTGTTAGGTCTAAGGCTATAGGATCATCTTCATAGAAAGATGTAACTTATTCTGAATATGTACAGTCATAGGTGGTTCATGTATGTATAAATTTGTTTTGTAATGGTGAAAATATGTGAGAGTGTTTATGTTATTGGATGCATATTCCAGGAATATGATATCTTCAAGCCTCACCTAATATTATCTTTGAGAATAATCCTGATGAAGTTTGAATTAAAATCAAAGAACTAGAGTTTCTTATATATGACACTAAAAATTTTATCCCCACAAAAATTGAGTGAAGTAAGTGATATATTGTGGAACCATTGAAGTGATTAACCGTTCATATGTTGAGGAATGAATTGATTGTTTCAATATCAACGATGTACTTTTTAGTTCATCTCATATTATTTTATTCTTTTCCATTTAAATTTAATCAAATAATAATTACTCAGGGGAAATAACATCTTAAATTTTAATTGGCTAAATGAAAATGGAATACAGTTCCATCACAATAGTATAGACCTGGTGGTACCATGATAGGGGTTGCTGTGTCACCTCATGAATCAGTAAAGATATCTCCAAGACAATACACCATGGAGGATAAGATGGTGGTAGGATTCACATATCTAATACCTATTTTTGGAGAGATGATGTCAGTATTCCTCGAAAGAAGACAAAGAAGTCAAGTCAATGAAGAAGAATGTTGCGGCTAAATGATTTGTCAGCATCAGTATGTCTTCTTAATATAATTAATTTTAGCCACATCCAAAGAAAGTTCTCGATAATCTTGGAATTGTAGGAAATTTTTTAATTTCTTTCATTAGGGAAGATACTAATAAACCTTTGGTAACTGAGGAGGACACTTTCAATCATGTTCTGATACCTACCAATGAAGTGGATACTTTGACTGAAGAGGCATCTAGGCCCAAGGAAAGTACATCTTATCATGGCACTGCTTCTATCCCTACTGCTATGAGAGGGGAGGAATCTGGTATTTCATAATAAATTCATTATAACCAGCACAAAAACAACAACTACAAGTGCTCCCATGGGTGTGACTAACATCATTATTTGGATTTCATTGGAAGCTTTGATGAATCATGGAATTTTGTTTGAATACCTACTAGAAAATTTTATTATTACTACTACTCGATACGAATTTGATGTTCTTTATATAGAACCAAATAGGTATGAGTTTTTATTCATCCAATCAATATTATTATGCATGATTTTCTAACCATAATTTTTTGGAATGTGAAACTCCATCTATAGAAGATGCTATAGTGATGGTTCCTGGAAGATACATTGATATTATTGTCAATCCAACCATTGAGGAGGAGCCAACATTGTTTAATGTTGAAAGGGAAAATCATCATAAGTTTCATCTTGAGAATCTGGAGAAGGTTCAAGAATGTATCCCCCACCATGAGGTTCCAACCAAAACATATAAGGTTGGGAATGTTTGGGAGGAGACTTCTTAAGCTACTGACCAATTGTTAGTTAAGGGTTACCAACAATTATGATTATTCCTAGTATTTTCAATTTTTAAATCAAATAATTACTTTTATTTATCATGTAGAATTATCATCTTATATGGATAGGCCAGAAGGTGAAACTTCTACCTCAGCTCGACTAGAATTGGGAGGCCAACCAACCACTATTCAGGGGGGAGTAAAATAGGGCACTTATTTAAATTCATTAATCTCCGAGTACATCCCTCCTTATGACAGTGATTCTGAATCAGATCTAGAGTTTCATAAAAATAAATTCCATAAACATCATAAATCTTAATGATATATATAGAATCATATATTCAAAACATCCTTCGAGGAACTACATTCACGAATCCCATGGACCTCAGCGTTATTCATCGTATTAGGATTCATATATTTTGATTACTATTTAATCCATATTGCGGTGAAATACACCATTAAGAGGTGGGAGTAAGAGAAAAAACCTCGATATAATTAAATAAAATCCATACTTCTTCCTAACAGTGATGATTTTCCAGAAATGCTATTTCAAGATGAGGTCAGTCATACTGGAATGTTGAAAAAATTCAGCCGTAAAGCTAAAGAGAAGATTGTTCAAGGGTCGCGTCTTTAGTAATTGTTGGAAACCTCTATAAATTAACTTGAAAAACTTCATTAATCAATAGAATAATTACAAAAAGAAGTCGAAAAATCCTTCGCAGATGCTTTGGAAGTGCTTCATCGGTCTGAGGAGACTGAGGTTGGTCAGCTAACCAAACATCAGTGGCTGATGGGGCATAAAATACATTTGAAAAAATGAAAATCTATACTGATGATCTCTTTTGATTTATAATATAGATACAAACATTTGTGTATGTTACACTGGGAATTTTTTTTGTTCATAAATTAAAATAAATTTGTTTCTAATCATCTTTGTCTTCATCCCTATTTTTTCTTTTAATTTCAATATTGAAACTGATTTCCATAACATGAAATATTCCTACTGGATAATCATAATTACAATGATAATGATGGGATGTGCTCTAATTATTACCTAATCTGATGGCCCTAGTGAGTGTAGTTTAAATTTTTCTTGTCTCATATTGGTAACCATATAAAAATTGTATCTTTTGTGTTGTTACCATAATTTTTTACTCATCCCAATATGGATGAGATGTTGTGGGTGATATATTGTCTTTTTTTGGGGCTTCCCTTTTTAGGTTTTCATCCAAAAAGTTTGTCCTTTCAAATTTTTATCACTAGATATTTTTGAAATGGTACGAAGTGTAAGACTAGCGAGCTGAGAATTGAGTTTTGAATAGATTTATATTTGTAGGTTTTTAGTATGGTGAGGAATATGTATCTTTTTATTGGTAGCTTAAATTCATTCATTTTAGACTAATATAGCTAGTATTTTAGGTTGAATATTTTTGACCATGAATATTTATATTAGAATCCAAACAAGGCATTGATGGCTGGGAATGTGCGGATGTTCCCTTAGATACTTCCAAGGGAAATATTGATTCATTTTGTTTATCATCACCATTTCTAAAAATTAATGTATGGAAAAATAGATGTTCTATTCCATGAATGATGTTAACACTCTTTTAAAATCATTTTATGGGAGCTTTATTAAATAGGGCATGCTAGGACATATGATTCATTTCCAAATAGTTCCATCTCATGGCTGATATGTTAGTTTTGTGGGCGACTAATGAAAGTCCGACTAGGAAATTCACAACACAGTCAGGTAAACGATTCCCTAGTAATCTTTACCTTCTATTTTTAATAGATAAAGGGGTTTATGATTTGGATGTATCAAAACACATTGGGTGTATTTTTCAAGGAAATATTTCTAAGACTAAAAGGGGCCATCTTTTCCAGCATAGGCCATGAATGAGAATCCACTCTTATATTAATTTGAAGCGTGAAAGAAGATTCATTTTTTAGAAAGGGGTATTCTGATATTATGATGTGCAGTTTAACGTCATGCAGCAAAGAAATTATGTTTTATAGTTTGAAGTGATCTAGTAAAGACATTTTCTTGTAATATTTTAAGTCATAAATTAATGATATTTAGTTATTTTTGATAATATTCTATGATTTTTAAATTCATACAGCAAATAAACTATGCTCTAAATATTAAAGTCAGTCAATAAGGAAATTTGGGGGGTATGAACATTAAAGTATTACAATAAGTAAATTAAGGGAATTTTATTTAAGGTATTTATCATTGAATGAACATAGGATGGTTTTTTAATTCTTGGTGATTTTTCTGGAAATTTTCTACCATATTTAAGTATAGAAATAGAGAATTATAAGTTGTGATTTTGGGATTACCATATCAGAAGAGTGATATAAGAAAAAGGGCAAATGGGATTAGAGGAGGTATCTTCCAAGAATGAATTTTCCACTATTTGAGAAAAACTATTTTGGGGGATATATTATGAAGGGCCTACTAAGTCATATGCTGCATAACTATATAGTGTTATCCTTTGGATGAAAGGCCCATTATGTAGGAACATTTAATGCAAGGCTTACTGGGGAATATACTACATAGTAAGGTAAATGAGATATTAAGAATTATATAATTCTATTTCTCAATGTCATTGATTGTTTATGGAGATTCAGATATTCAAAATAATAGATTTTGGATTATTAGAGAAAAGTACTTGAATACCGAATGGGTATTTCCAGTCATGATTTCCAAATAATCGAATAAATATGATCTATACGAAGATATTATGAAAACATAGGATGTATAGTCCCTTCAGTTTTATGTCATATGACTAAGAACATAATATTATTGGAACAATGGAGGATTATGTGGTTTAATGACCCAATATCATTCGAATATTACTTGAACCTTTAGAGTGGTGAAAAATTATACCATAGTCTTGGAGACATTTAGGTTAGAAGAAAGGATATGAGAAAAATACAAAAAGGATGATCACTTTAAATTATGAGTTCCTACATACCGTCATTAAGGCTTAAAGGTATAGAAGAGAACTCTCCCATGAATGATGTTACCTCCATTTTAAAAACATGTTATGGGGGATGTATTTTGTAAGTCCAACTAGGGAATGTGATGTGTTTCCAAATATTGGCATCCTTAGGATGTTATGACTATTATATAGGTGAATTTTATGCAAGTCCAGTTGGGGAACAAACTATATAATCAGGAAAAAGAGATCTCAGGTATCAGACATTCTATGACCAGAAATCAAAAAAAAATTATAACGATTTGAAAGTATTTCAAGATGAGTATGAAATTCGACATGGGAATTGTCCAATGCATAGAGTTATAGGAGAGAGACCAAAATAAATAAACTTGTATATATTTTTTTCGCATGTAGGAGATGGGGAATTTACATATATCCTATGATTGAGACTAGGATCTGAGAAACAATTTTCACTATGTATCTCAAATGGGATGGTAATAAATCCATGCATAGTTCTATGAATATCATGCCTTTTAATGACATTCAATGATGAGCTTATCCATGTAGTTTAAAATATTTTGGTTAGGAGAATGGATTAACAGATATGAAATGGAAAGGGAATTGTGGACCAGTTTAGTTTTATGTCATATGGTTTAGACATTATGCGTTCTGACATAAAATTTCATAGGGAAATGTGTTTGCACCATGGTATAGGGCCCCAACATCAATTGCCATATTGTCAGAGCAATAATTAAGCCATGCATATTTCCATCAGATAAGATTTCATTTGTAAAATGAGAACATGTATTATAGTTCATCATATAGATCTAACACATACATGGGAAAGATGAGTATTTTTTATGTTGTTATGTGGCTAGACCAACTACGTATCTCATAGGGGGAGAATCAAGCCACATAGAGTTCTTAAATGAAGGTCCATGCAGTTTATCATCATGAGTTTGGTAAATAGAGTGTCCCTTTTAATGTTTTATAGCTAGGATAATTGATAAACCCAATAGTTATTTAAAAACCTTATTTATGCAAAGAATATTTTTACTAAATTCCTAATCCCAGATCAACTATGATCAATGTGTGAAACCAGAAGAAGGAAAGTTTATTCTGCAACACAAAGGCAACACAAGTGAAATATATTGGTATAATGATTAACAGTTGGAAGTATCAGGGTATAGGATTCAGGCATCATTATATATCTTATCAAAGCAAGAATTGAGCCACATTTAGTTTTTCAAATTGTTCCCATTATTGATGATGTTTTTACATGGGGTATATAATTTTTATGACTTTCTGGGGGACGGTTGGGCCTATAGAAGTAATTATAGGCACTACCATGTATCTTATTGTAATAATAATCAACTCAAAAGTTAAGGTTAGAGATCCCTATGCAAATATGACTCATGCATGGGGAAAAGTAAGGGGGTTTTCTCATCCAAAATCGTGGATGGGGCTGAGTTTGGAGATCCGGGTGTCAATATGTATCTCATTGGGACTAGAATCAAGCCACATATAGTTCATGAAATGTCCCCTCTACAGGTTTGATTCATACACACATTTTAAGTGAAATTTTATTTTTTATGGTTTTTCCCATGATAGAAGATCTGGGTATCACTATGCATCTCATTGAAAAGAGAATAAATCCATACGTAGTTATTGGATATGATTCCACACATCAATTAAATTTTTATGTGAGGAAAGGGGGTTTTTATGACATGGTTGGGCCCGATATTGGAGATAAGGATGTCTATAAATATCTCATTGAATGATAATCAATCCATAACTACTCTTCCAGTGTGGTTTATCTTCATGTGGAAAGGATGTGGGTGAACTAACCTGAAAGAAACATTGAATCTCGGCCAGGAGATAACACCAAAGCATTACATCATATCTTGTTAGGGGTAGGGATCAAGCCACACAAAGTTCTAGGAAGGTTCCCTATGTAGATATGTTTTATACATAGGATGTAAAGGGATTTATTGATTAATCTTGACTAGATTGGAGATCCAGGCATAACTACATATCTTTCTAAGGAAAGAATCAAGAGAAACATAGTTCCTGAAATTTTATGTATATTTTAACATCATGCAATATAGATGAAAATGATCCGACATGAAAAGGACTAAATAATGTAGCTGGACTAGGGGATAGGACTTAGGTGTCACTACATATATCAAATGGGATGATAATCATGCCACACGTAGTTCGTGAATGTGGTACCACACACCAATTGAACATTGTGTAAGATTTTGTTTCCAAGAAACAACTGGTTTTACATTTATTACATGGATATTTAAAGTATTATTACAAATTGTTAATTTTTATTCATGCCTATGATGTGATAATGTCCTAGAGTATTTTTTGCATTGATAAGGTCATGGAAATTCCCCACTATGATGAGAACCTTTCAATGCTATAACAATATTCTTAAATATAGTTTTGTAGTTGGATGACATGCTATGATGGGACACATAGCATGCAGACCGTCAGATGAAATTACTGGTATGCAGATGAGACTTCATCTCATGAAGTTCGCACTTGGTAATCTCCAAGATATAATATTATTTGAATAGAGTCGCTAGTAGGATTTCTGAATGTTTTGGTGTCCATGGATATTTCCATCTATGAGCCTGTGTAATGATCCTTAGACATTATGATTATCATTAATACGTGTCAAGACATACGTACTTTGATTTACTGATGAAAACCGTCATGTAGAGAGTTGGCGGGATGTAGGGTATGTTGGGTGCATCATGAGTGGAATGTTCTTAATCAATAAGTCGAGGAATAATTTTTACCGTCTATTTATGGAAGTTGATATCTCATCCCTTTGATTGATATAGAATGATTGTGTGAAATTTAATGGCCATGGTGTAATGATTTGTTTATTTTCGGTAGTCAAAGAATGAAATATCAAGCATAAAAGTTGATAACAAAATCATGATGCCTGCTTGATGAGATATTGCGAGAAATGGATTATATTACATAGTGAGCGTTAGTATGTGGATGTCATTTTTGTGACTTTAAATTCTTTTTCGTGGGTGCCTTAACACATTTCTAGAAATTACTCTTGGACTTTATGAAATACCGCCTAATACCTATGATATAGAGTCCTAGAGGGTCACACACTAAGTGTTTATGGTGGTCTCAGTTAAAATCTATTTTGATTTAATTAAGGAAATAAATATTATTCTCACAATTATGGAATAATATTATTCATGTTAAAATGATCGCATAAATTGAGTTAAATATATATATTTATTTTATTGAATATTTAATAAATAAATATTTACTAGTTTTATATAAAATATTTATTTAAGAGAATATCTTTTTTATTTATTTTTTCATGTGTTCAATAAATGGAAGTGGTGTTTGAGGAAACGAAGGACATTCCGGTAGTAAAATAATTCTTCTGCAAGGCCGTAAATAATTATTTATCTAGTTGAAACAATTAAAAATAATGCTGATATTATTTTGTGACACTGAATTTTATTTATAATACAATTTTATGCAAGTTGGCATACTATAAATAATGATTCGTCATTATTAATAAATGTGCGGATTTTCTCTAAGTTCATGAATGTATTTTATTGTTTCTATACAATTAAATATTTTGACTGAAATTCCATGTATATAAATAACAATGTACCCTTATTATGCCATACACCACACCAAATTCTTGGTGAATTGAGAATTGTTGAGCCAAACAATTTCTCTCTTTAATCAGCTTATCTCCCCTCTCAAGAGCGAGATACATTCTTCAATGCTAATGAACAAGCAATCAAGAACAACCGACACAAGACACTCGCTTTGCCGTGCTAGAACCAGAAGAATGAGCAGTGTCGATCGGAGGCCACTAGAGCACGTGTGGATCACCACTAGATGGATTCTAGTATGGATCCTTACATGCACAGCAAGATAATCTGGAAATGTCAATCCTGATGATCAACATCATCACGGAAGAAAAATACCAAAGACACATGTATTATTTTTCTTTATGAAATTAATTAAATTAATCATAAAAATGGTAGGAAGCATCTTGTCTAAATATTTAAGGACTAGTTATTCTATATCTAAATCATTGATCATATTCTGTGGAGACTGGAATTCAATGTCATATTGATCCTAGAAAAATCATTGGTCATGGTGAAAATCAAAATTGGCTGTCGTCCCAACCACTCTTCCACTGCACCGGAACCATCAAGTGGTATCATAGGGAGGTTACATCATAGTTAATAATTATTGAAATATTTCATTGATTAATTACTCATTTAATAGTTTAGTTGTTTCAATTCAATTTAATTGTTCTGCAAATTTGAATATCAAGATCTTTTCTTCCACTTTCGTTTCTCGATCACCTTACAGAAATCATCTTTTCATTTTATTTTGATTAAAAAAATAGAGGATCTCATCCGGAGGTGCCAACTCTTCATGGCCATACAACATCAGAACACTTGGTCTGTATTCAACAATACATGCCATGTATTCAAGATTCATTGCATCAGACCGGTCCACCAAATCGAGAAATGTGTTGGACTCTTTATAAGTCTTAAATGAGTCTGTGTGTTGACTAGGAACATGTGGCACATTGTTTATGAATTACACACCATGTGTCCTAATGGAAAAGACGTGTAGTCCCTTCGGGGTAGGGTTTGAACATGTACCCCATACATGGAATGCCCGACTGAAGACTGTGTAATGTGGAACTACATGGTGTGTGGTGCATTGGGCACATCGTGTATTCCAAATAGTTCCGAAGTACACTCATATGCCGTTTACCTAGGCATGTACTTCAGATAGATGGTGAAAAGTAGTACATTCCATGTAGTTGGAACTATACGTCGTGTACTCATCAAAATTACATAGATTTATTAAAATTTATTATTATATTAATCAAAAACTTGAGACGTGTACCATCTTAGGGGTTTATATCTGAGGCAAAACACATAATAGGTGTTATATATATGTGTGTTTAATTTAACATTTGAGTAATGTTCATTTTTTCTCATTGGTAGTTGTGAATAGGAAGTCACTCAGTTTTCTCTAAGGTACAGGTTGCGTACAAAGAAAATTTTAAATGAATTTATTTATTAAAAATTATGATGGATGAGAATCTAAAATAAATTCGAAAAAGTATTTAAGATAAAAGGAATAAATAATTATTGATGATAATTAATTAATTCGAGCATGATTTATCTTAATGTAGAATGATTAAAGACTTTAATTCTTGTTTTATTTATGCCAAAACATCATTGCATATATGGATGATCATGATCACGACAAAGACCTTTGTATGTGGATGGTTTATATTAATTTAATTATTTAAATTAAATTTGTTGGCCTTCGAGCCTTATCCTCATTAATATATAGGGCTAGCATGCCGAATGTTTCTATTATGTAAAACCCCATTTTTCCCCTCCCCTAAATGTCAGTTAAAAATAGGTGTTTTTAATGGATGGAACACCCAAGCTAGCAGAGGTGGTTCAGCTGTAGCAGAGACAAATCCAATACCAGGAGATACAGAGGTGGACATGTGGAATCTATAAACACGAACCCAAAAGGTTAAAGTTGTTTCTCTCATATTTCATAGTTAGTTTATCAAATGCTAGATAAACAAACCATTAGAAAAGATCATGCTCATTCCAATTAATTTATTTTATTTATTTTAGTTTCATGGTTTGTCATTATGGATGTGTTGAATTGATCACATAATTAATGAATTAAACAAGCATGAAATATGGAAATAAAATAAACTAGACTTATACGTAAATATTATCAATAAATCTTTCATCATTTAAGTAATTTCCACTTAATATTAACAACCATGTGATAATGATAATAATCTATTCATGCATAATATATAGAAATCCCTAAAATAAAATATTATGTCATAACAAGCCTTCAGTTACTTGATTAAGGGAAAAACCCAATAAAACAATATGTTTGACCAACCATTGTTGGGACACTAACTTTTATACACGAATCCCTTATGAAAGGTTTAAGGATGACTAAACCATATTACATCAAGAGGAGTATCCCTTGCTAGACATGGTGTTATATTGGAGGCAAGAGTTGAGAAAATTCAATGTCATGATTTCTGGATTGGGGAGCCCACTCAAAATATCAATGAGCTGCAAAGCCCACAGATATAAAATACATGCCTACCTAAATACCTTCTATTATCTTGACCAGCCCTTCTTAGGGTTATGTGAAGGTGAATAAGGATCATTTACACTAGAATTTCATGACAATTGGACATTCCGAGTATAACGGTGAGGTCCACTGGGACTTCATAAAATAGTGGGAGACTTCATAAATTATTTTATTTCTCATAAAATGTAATGAAGAATGTACTTAGGATATGATATTTTAATTGTAGAATAAAAATGACAATCTCATCAACCACACTATCCCTGCGATCAATTTTGGATAAAGAAAACATCCTCCCCAATAATAACTTCCAATAATGGTTTAGATTCCTTCGAGATACTCTAGGCCATGAATGGAAGTCTTACTTGCTAGAGTCAGAATTACCTAATCTGCCTACCAATGAGGCGAGTGATGAGGATTTTCTAGTCCATGAAAAGCTTATGAATGACTCAGTCAACGTACAATGTTTGATGTTATCATCAATGTTTATTGAGATCTTGAAGCCTCATGAAAACATGGATTATTATAGCATGATCGAGCACCTCTGTGGTCTTTACCAGGAGAGAGAAAGACATGAAAGGTTTGAGATCTCTAAGGAACTCATTTAGAGTAATATTTGAGAAATTTCCCCAAACGGGCCTCATGTAGTCAAGCTCATTTGATACATTGAATG
Source organism: Viscum album (assembly GCA_963277665.1). NCBI lineage: Eukaryota > Viridiplantae > Streptophyta > Magnoliopsida > Santalales > Viscaceae > Viscum > Viscum album. The sequence goes on along the minus strand of OY728143.1, from coordinate 1,887,291,425 downwards.
CCTATAGTTTCTAGGGTTTAAACTCCCCTAAGAACCGGGCACCTAACCCATTATCGCTTTAGTCTCTCAGAGTTTCTATAACATTGTTGTCAATTTCAATATGAAGAACATTGAGAAGTCTCCATATGATATTCTTATCCTCATCCTCCATGTGGAAAAAGATATAAAGCGTGAAAGGCCTTATGTCTTTATAGTGAATAAGAGGAAAGGGAAGGAGAATAGCTTTATGCCAAAAGCTTCTTCACAACCATACAAAAGAATAAAGATCAAAGGGGAGGCAAGGAAACAAGCGGCAGTTTGTTTCACATGTGTCAAGAAGGGCCACTGGAAGAAGAACTACACCCAAACTAAGAAGCAAGGGGAATCTTCAAGAGCATTTGTTATCGAATGCAATCTATCTGTTTCTACAAATTGGTTATTAGATGCACCTTTTATTTCTCACATGTGAATCCAAATACAAGAACCACGTAGATTCAGGAAGATTGATCGAGGGGAGGTAGATCTACGAGAATCCAATGGAGCCAGACTGGATGTTGTAGCTGTCGTGGAATACAACCTCACACTACCAACTGGGATGATCTTGGAGTTAAATGGTTGTTATTATGTGCCTTCTGTTACTAAAAACATTATTAAATTATCCAGATTATATACAGATGTATTGTTTTCATGTTTGGAAATAAATTTTGCTTCTTTTACAATGATAACATTTGTTACGGTAGTGCACATGTATACAAAAGACATTACATGTTAGATTACACAAACCAAGTAATGACAATCGATAACAAAGATACTTCACATGACTCATACCACACCCAAATTTTGCATCACCGGCTTGGACATGTAAATTAGAAACACATGGAAAAGTTACATCAAGATGGATATTTATATTCTTTCGAACTAAAACCACTTGGCATATGTCCTTATTGTTTACAAGGAAAAATGACCAAATCCCCATTTAGTGGGAAATGTGATAGGGCTAATGAACTTCTTGAATTGGTTCATACTGATGTGCATTGACGATTTCCAGTTGAAGAAAAGGGAGGGTACTCATTCTTCACAACTTTTACTAAGAATTTTAGTAGATATGGATATATCTACTTAATGGGGTATAAGTTAGATTCTTTTGATTAGTTTAAAGAATAAAAGAATGAAGTTGAGAACCACCTTCGTAACAAGATTAAGAAACTCCACTATAACTGAGGTGGAAAATATCTTAATCATGACTTCATTGAATACTTATGGGAGTTTTAGATCCTATCCCAACTCACTTTTCCAAACACGCCCCAGTGGAATGTTGTTTGAAAAAGAAGTACCCTGACTTTGTTGCACATAGTGAGATCAATTTTGAGTCATGAATGTCTTCCATTACCATTTTAGGGATATTCGTTACAAACAGAGGCACAAATACTAAACCAAGTACCAACTACATCGATAAATGGTATTACATATGAGTTATGGAGTTGAAGAAAATCCATGTTATCGAATTTACATTTGTGAGGTATGGAAGTATTTTTTAATTCCACTTTAGCTAAAAAACTCACACTCCATGGCACAAAGTGTACCTCTATAGGATACCCCAAGGAAAAAAGTGGATATTACATATAAAACCCCTAATAAAAAAAGTTATAGTAGAAAGACATGCCATATTCATTGAGAAGGAGCACATCTCCAGAAGAGATAGTGGGAGCGAGATAGACTTCGATGAAGTCGAGACTCATAGTGCACAATAGTTGGTATAAGAACAGATTCCACAAAGACCTGTGGAAGAAGAATCTGTTCCAGAGATAGATGTACTACGTGGGAGTACAAGAGAGGTTAGAGAAGCTGAATGGTACGGTTTTCTAGTTACCAAGGATGGTGACACTTTATTAGTTGATAATAATGATATCCTATCCTACATGGAAGAAGTAATTCGAAAAGAAAATTCCATGTGGAAAGAAGCCACAAATTCTGAAATGGATTCCATATAACAAAACCAAGTCTGTAATTATGTAGATCATCCAATTGATATAAATCTTGTTGGTTTCAAATGGGTATTTAAGAAGAAACTAGACATGTAAGGAAATTTTAGTACCTATAAGGCACGACTGGTTGAAAAAGGTTTTAAAAAACGTAAAATAATTGACTACAATGAAAAATTCTCCCATGTTTCAATTCTGAAATCCAATAGAATTCTACTTGCTATTGTTTCTTACCATGACTATGATATTTGGAAAATTGATGTCAAAACATTATTCCTTAATGGGAAACTTCATGAAGATGTCTACATGACACAACCTGAAGGTTTGGTGACTCCAATGGATGCCAATTAGGTATAAAATTTGTAGAAAACCATTTATTAATTAAATAAAGCATCCATGTCATGGAACATTCATTTTGATGAAGCAAAAAAAATTAGTTTTATGAAGTGTGAATGAGAGCCTTGTGTCTACAAACAGTTTAGTTTGAGTGCAGTCGTTTTCCTAATAGTACATGTTGATGACATATTACTTATTGAAAATGAAATACTAGACTTACAATCTATTAAGGAATGGTTGAATTAATGCTTCTCCATGAATGTATTGAGAGAGGCATTATATATTCTTGGGATCAAGATACATCGTGATAGATCTAAGAGATTGCTGGGCCTAAGTCAAAGTATATACATTGATAATATATTGAAGAGATTCAGTATAGAAGAATCCAAGAGGGGATTGTTGCCAGCATCACATGACATTCATCATTCCAAGAAAACATTTTCTTAGACACATTATAAAGGAAAGATAATGGCAAGGACTCCATACACATTTGTGATTGGGTCCGTCATGTATGGCATGCTATGTACTAGGATGAATGTCACTTACAAATTTAGTGTGGTAAGTAGATATCAAGATGAACCAGGTGACCACCATTGGATGGCAGTCAAGACCATCCTAATGTATCTGAGGCATACTAAGGATATGTTCCTGGTTTATGGAGGAGATGAGTAACTAGTCGTTAGATGATACGAATGTGATAGTTTCCAGACTGATCAAGAAGACATGAAGTCGCAAATGGGGTACATATTCAATTTAAATGGAGGTGTAGTGAGTTAGAAGAGTTCAAAGAAGAGTGTGGTCGAATATTATATAGCAGAGTACGAGTATATCATAGCTTCAGAGGTAGCTAAAGAAGCAGTTTGGATGTGAATCATCGTCTAAGAGTTATATGTGATAACTAGCAGTAAAGATCCCATCACACTGTACTATGATAATACTGTAGTGGTTGCTCTCACAAAAGAGCCATGGTCACATCAACGGACGAAGAACATACTTCCTAAGTATCATATCTTGAGGGATTTTTCATAGAGAGGAGAAGTTGTAGGAAGCAATATTTCTACAGAAGACAACGTGGCAGAACCCTTGACTAAAGCCTTGACTCAGCAGAAACATGATCATCATGTGAGGACTAGCAGAATAAAATTTGTAGTTAGTTGGATCTTGTTCAAGTGGGAGATTGTAAGAGTTGGTAAGCTAGAACCAACTAGTTTTAGTTTTATTTCATGGATATTTAATGTGTTATTACATAGTTTTCATTGTTCTTCATGACTATGATGTAATAATGTCCTAGAATATTTATTGCATTGATAAAGTCATGGTAGTTCCCCGCTATTATGAGATCCTTGAAATTCAATGACCATATTCTTAAAAATAGTTCTGTGGTTGGATGAAATGCTATTATGGGACACATAGCATGTTGACCATTAGGTGAGAGTACTCGTAAGCAGATGATACTTCTTGTTGTGATGTTCGCTCGTGGTAATCTTCAAGATAGGAGATTACGAGAACAGACCTGTGAGTATTAATAATGCATGTTTTGGTGTCATTGGATATTTATATCTATGAGCATTTGTAATGATCCTTATAATTTATTATTATCATTAATACGTGTCATGGATTACGTACATTGATTGACTAATGAAAACTGTCACGCAGATAGTTGGCGGGACGTAGGGTACATTGGGTGCGTCACGAGTGGCATGTTATTAATGGATAATTTAGGGAAAGATTTATCCCTTTAATTTATGAATGTTTATATATTGGCCCTTTGATTGAAATAGAACCGTCGTGTGAAATTCCATGTCCTTGGTGTAACGACGAGTTTATTTCCGGTAGTCTAAAAACGATGTATCAGGCATAAAAGTTGATGACACAATCATGAAACCTGCTTGATGAGATATTGTAATAAAGAGATTATAATACATAGTAGGAATTCATATATGGATGTCATTGTTGTGACTTTACATTCTTTCTCGTGGGTTCCTTGACCCATTGCTAGATAGTACACTTCGACTTTAGGAAATCCCACCTAATGCCAACAAGAAATAATCTTAGAGGGTCATACACTAATTGTTTTTTGTGGTCTTTGTTAAATTCTATTTAAATTTAATTAATGAAATAAATATTATTCTCAAGACCATGGAATAATTTTATTCAAGTTAAAATGATAGCATAAATTAAATAAAATTTATTTATTTATTTTATTGAACATTTAATAAATATTCATTTATTAGTTTGTAAATAAAATATTTATTTTAGAAAATAGATAATTTATTTATTTTTCAAGTTTTCAATAAATGGAAGTGGAGTTAGAGTGGACCAAGGTTGGTCCAGTTGTAAAATAATTATTTCCATATAGGTAAATAAACATTTAATTAGTTGGCACAAATTAAAATAACGCTAAAATAATTTTGTGACGTAGAATTTTATTTATAATTCTGTTTTACAGAAGTTGGAACACTATAAATAATGAAATGACATTATTATTAAATGCATGGGTTTTCTCTAAGTTCATGAATGTATCCAATTGTTTACATGAAATTCAATGTTGTAACTGAAATTACATTTATATAAATAGGAATGTACACCTATTGTGCCATACACCACACCACACGCCTGGTGAATTGATAATTGTCAAGCCAGAAAATTTCTCTCTCAATTCCTCTTCTCTCCCCTTTCAAGAACGAGAGACATTCTTCAAGTATGAAGAATAAAAAATCAATAACAACTGACATAAGGCACTCGCTTCGCCATTCTATCACCTGGAGAATGAGCGGTGTCGATTAGAGGCCATTGAAGCACATTTGGATCACTGCTAGAGGGATTCTAGTTTGGATCTATACCAGGGAAACAATATATTCTGGAAGGGTCCATCTAGATGATCAACATCATTAACAAATAAAATTACCAATGTCATAGGTAATATCTTTCTTTATTAAATTAATTTAATTATTTCTAAATATGATGTGCAAGATCCTCTCTAAAGGTATCATGCCTATTTTATATTTATCTAAATCATTGATTATATTCCATGGAGACTTAATTTCATCATCATATTGATCCCAGAATAATCATTGATCTTGGTAAAAATCAAAATTGGGTGTCTTCCCAACCACGCTTCCACTCTGCCCGGAACCTTCATGTTTATCTGAGAAATGAGGGCTTAATACATTCCAGAATAATGGTCGAGCCCAAAATACATGATGGTATGAGAATGAATCATTATTTTCTAGAAGGGTTCCTTGTATATAATTAACTCATATACATGTAAAGGGGATTTGATTCTTATATGGTTGTGGCTAGGTCCAAGATATGAAATCTGGGTGTCATTACGTATCTCATTAGAATGAGAATCAAGCCACACATAGTTCGTGAAAAGGGGTCCCTATGCATATCTGATTCAAACATAGGTATAAATGGGGTTCATGAGAAACTAGGGAGTGGAAATGACGTGATTAATGATTATGCATTAATTTACTCATATTTTAAAATACCACAAATAATATAAATTTGTTCTATCTTGGGAAATTTATTTATGTAAAATGAAGAAGATGTTAACCGTACAGTTTAATGTCATGTGGTGAGGAAAAATGGTGTTTTACAGTTTCAAGTCATGCGACTAGTGTTGGAACCATGGTCTTCTATGCATGAATTGGAGTATGGTTTGTGTTTGATGTCAATCCTCAGTGGAAGTTCAGAATGTGTTCCAGCAATGAGATCATACAGTTCAAGCAGACAACTGTATTGAAGGTGTCATCGTTTCCCAGTGTTTGCCAGATTTTTGGGCCTGAAAATCGACAAATAGAGAAAAGTGTTTTTGGAAAAGAATCTTGTGCATCATATACTTGAAGGAGAGGAAACATGGGAACTATATGTTTTTCAAGATAAAAACATGGAAAAATAACAAAGGGATAAGGGTCGCAGATGTTTTGGGCTAGTCGCGCAAGTGACATGCGCAACATGAAGAGAGTTGCACGCCGATGCCTAGTAGGATTAGAAACTTGTGTGCCTCTTGTTTTTCGAGATCATAACTTCAAAATATGGCAATGGAAAGAAGTTCATGAAAGTATTGGTGTGGTCGCACAAGTGAGTAGAGCGACTGAGGCTAGGAAGGATGAGCTGCGCGCTAGAACCTGTGCACCGAGGGAAGAATTGTGCGCCACCACAAAGGGGGTCTAGTTTGTCTATAAATAGAGGAACACCCCTCTTAATTTTTAACAAAGTTCAAGAATTAGAGATTTTTTGAGCTCTCGTCACGCAAGTGGTTGGGTCGCGCAAGTAGAGGCTGCGCGCCAGTTGGTGGTTGCGCGACCAAGGCGGTTTGGGAGTTAAAGGTGCAACGCCGCGCAAGTTTGTAGTTGAAAGAGGAAATGTCGCGCAATTGGGTTGGTTTCACCTATGTGCCAAATTTGTACCGTGCATGTGAATTGCACACCGGTCTTGGAAAAGTACACCAGGTGAGGTTGTTGTATGCTTGTTCTTTTGGATCTACACAAAAACTAGAAGATTTCCCAGTACCTTCAGTGCAAAGTGGGATTAATATACGAGTGAAAGTTGGACATCAATAGAGAATCTACATTCAACAGAGGTTGCATTCTTTTGAAATGATGAAGAGACCTTCACGTCTATAAACTGAGTGTGACTTCACCAAGGGAAGTGAGCTAGGGGGAGCCAATGGGAGTGACCCAAGGGACGCTGTGAGCTATCCCTGAACTTTTGTAAAGGCAGTGAGCCTAGGATAGAGTGAATGTGCCCGAACCATTGTAATCCATAGCTATTGATGATTAGTGGTATTTGGAACGACTGAAAACTTGTCGGCATATGCTCCATGGACGTAGCCCTTAGTGGTGAACCAAGTGAAAAGTGTCGTGTCTTCTCTATGCATTTGAATGTTTTCATTACGATCATATTCATTATACAGGTTCAAAAAGTTCCTACCAATGTGGGAACAAGATCCATCACATTAAAAGAAAACCTTTTCACCCTGATTCACCCCTCCCTTCTCAGGGTGTCCCGGGGTCCTTCAACTAGGACCTCATGCCATGTAGTTTAACGTTGTGTGACCAGGAAGAAAATTCTCTATATTTAACACCATACAACACAGATGTATATAGTGTTATGCAGTTTAACATCATGGAACTAGGATGCTGGTTGTTATAAAGTTTAATGTAATACAACCAAGATGTTTGGATTAATGTCATTTCCACATTAGCTCAAATTTTGGAGGCCTCTTTCCTGGAATCATTAGAGTCCTATGGTCTGATAACAATTCTACTTGGAGTAATGAATGGGGGATAACATTCTTATTTAAATCACATTCTATTCGGTTCTGATATACTTCCATGTGATTCAATGTATGAAATATTCTTTCAAACAATTACTCTAGTTCATCTAATCTCTTTTGAGACTGCTCGTATGTAGATAACAGATCACAAATAGAAACTCAATGTGATGGAAATTCTACATCAGTGGGTAGAACTGCTTCTATTTTGTATACTAATGAGTACATAGTTGACCACGTTACAGTACTAGTAGGTTTTTGGAAATCCCATAAGGCATGAAAGATTTTATCAGGACAAGAATTTTTATCTCTATCCACCATTTTTTGGAGTATATTAGATAATGTTTTGTTGAATTCCTATATCTATCCATTTCCAACGGCATTATAGCAGAATGAAGGGTTGGATTTGATATTGTATTCCAAATATAACTTCCCTACCTCATCAACAATGAAATTGGTTCAGTTTTTCTTCAATATGGCATGAGGGATGTAATATCTAGTGATGATACTAGCTTTAGCAAAGCTGACAATACATTTTCCACCTCAACTTCTTTGAGAGATATTTCCTTAGCCCATTTAGAGATGAAATCAGTAGCAGTAAAAATGTAGTTGAGTTGCTTGGATATACCTGGAGGATAAGGTCATACTATTCCATTCTTCATATAGAAAATGGCTAGAAGTACTTGGCAGTATATAGAAACTCTGGGTTTGATGAATGATGTATACATGAACTTGGTAGGAATGAAAAGTTTTAGTAAAATTTGTGCAATTCTGCATCATTGAAGACAAAAAGTATACAAGCCCTCAGATAATATTACCAACTTTGTTCCCAGATTTTTGGGAACCATAGGATCTTTCATGCATTTCATTCATGAAAACTATAGTTTCTTACTCATCAATGCATATAAGGATAATTTCATCGAAGTCTCATCTGTAGAGGATCCTCTAGGGATTAGGGCTATCATATAGAGTGAAACTAACTGCTCGTTGATGGACGTTCTCTTTTCCATCTCAATCTAGTGGAAGTAATCCATTTTGGAGATATTCCGTGATTGGTTCCATCCATCTTGTGGTATGGCCATATGGCCTAGAAATGGGGATGATTTCATTGATTTCTTCTATTATGATTTAAAAAAAAGGTGAAACCACACGACGATGGGAAATAATGATGATTTTCAAATCCCAGTTTGGGTCTTCTAAGGATATGGTTGCATTTTCCAATGAATCATATTTGGCATTCCGTGATCACAAGATATAAGATAACATGGGATGAAAGGGAATCTCTAGAAATAACCTTGAGACATAATCACACAGGGGGATTGGTTCTTCTTTTCTAATGGTGTAATCCTCATCGATAAATTTGATTAAAAATTATGAATCACCCTTCACCTTCAGGTGATCCACTAATATATAGAGTTCTAATTACTATCCCATTATGAGATTATGATATTCTAGTTCATTGTTAGTACCACCATCTCATAACAATATGAAGTATGAAAACGCTTCCTTTTTTGAGGATATAAGAAAAATTCCTGACCCAAGTTTGTTATGTGTAGGGTATTCCATTATCCTCACTGTAAGAGTTATGAAATCCCCCATCAAAATACATTTCCAATGTCTAGGGCTGTTCTAAATTGAGAATATTTCATCATTAGGTAGTTCAGTATTAAATGATGTTTCTTCTGCAGATGTGTGCTCAGACAAGATGTTTGCAAAAATAATGTCCTTTCAATACTTTTTGAGGCATGAACTGTATGTAAATCTACTATAGAATAACTTCCCACCGTGCCAGATATCCTGTCAACAAAAGATAAATAAGGATAAATTTGAGTAGGTTATTATGAGAGACCACGTGGACCTCATGATGCTGCAAGTAGTACCTTATCATATAATGTATAAATGTTAATTCTAGGAAACTCTTCTCAATATCTGAATATCATGTCTCTGTGTTGACCATGGTTTGAATGAGATAGTAAAGAATATTTTCATTCCAGCACCATTCTTCTTGCTTGGAAGGTTCATAGTGATCGCTCCAAGGCAGTCACCAAAATAATGAGTGGTTTTCCTTAAATAGGTGGAATCAATACTGGTGGACTCTAGGGTAACTTTTTGAGGGTATCAAATTCATCTTGGCATCCATTGGTCCATTGATATGTGCCCCCTTCTTCATCAAATCGGTGAAGGGAAAACACTGGCCTTCAATATTGGCTGTGAAGTGTCGAATGTAGGCCACGTTTACTTAAATTCCTCTCTATAATTTCATTTTTATAGGATGTGAAATGTCAAAGATAACTGGATTATTCCTGGAATTGACATCTATGTAGTGATAGTGTACAAAAAACAATTAAATTATATTGAGGTTACCCCAAAAGAACATATCAATGGGTTTATATTTATACTATGCCATCAAAGCTTATTGAATATGGTCTCTAAGCCAGATAGGTGATCAGAACATTTTTTATATTTTACCACTAGATCATTAATATATCATTCAAAAATTTTCCCCAAGAAGGGTTTTAAGATGTGGATAATTTTACGTTGATATGTTTCACCAGGAATCTTCAAGACCAAGGGATATACCTGATAGAAAAATATTCCTTGAGGGGATATGAAAGCTATATATTCCTCAACTTCTAGGGATACCATGATTTGGTTATACCTAGAGTACCCATCCATGAAGGATAGAGATTCGTAGCCACTTGTTGTAGTAATCAAGAGTTTTATGATTTAACCAGGATTTCATATTTTGGAAAATGCCGATTGAGATATCAAAAATTAATGAAAACTATAATTTTACCATTATTCTTTTTCAAAAAGATAATATTATCTCTCCATATTTTATATTTCAAATCTCAGATGAATTCATATTTGATAATATTGTTGAATTCATCCTCAATTTTGGAGGTGTGAGACATGTGTGTTCTTCTTGCTTCTTGTTTGTATCCCCAATCATATTTTGGAAAACTCAAATGATGGGTGGACACCTCACATTCGAGGCCTATAATTTCTATATAATTCCAATAAAACACATCATTTTGTTTCTTTATAAAGGTAGTGTACACATATTTATCTATTATAAGTAATGGTCACTCTAATCAGAGTGAGGTGTAGATCTTTCTCTATACCCTGTATTATTTCTCCGAGTTCATCTATAGAGGTGGATAGGCCTTCCTCAAATGATGGAGGGCCATCTTTGAGGTCTTCATCTTCTTCCTATTTTTCTTGTGTTTTTTATTATACCTATACTTTAAAGGTGGGTGATGAAGAAATAATTTCACATCTAAGAGAGGAGTCGGTATTTCGACATCTTGAATAGGATGAAACCATATCTTCCCCAACTAATGATTAATGGTCTTTTTGAATCTTTTAAGGGAAAATAATGGGGTTTGAATTAGTATACATGTCTCTCTCCATTAGTTTCACAACTTATTCAAGAATGGAAGATGATGTACAGACATTCTGAAGATTGGTGAATGGAATTAAGAAATCTCCATTTATGATTTCATCACTGCTTGGTGAATCAATGATTTTTCATGTTCTATCAGATTCAGCATCCCTAACTAACATTATGGAAGCCACATAATGAGTACTTGGATTTGGTTCAAAACATTCAATTTGATTATTGGGTAACATGTAATATGCACTAAGATTTTTTAATGTGTTAGCTATGATCTTTTCCAAACCATTCAGAGCATTGATTCTAGTAACATCATCTGCCATGGTTTATTTTTCCTTTGTGTGATAGAACTATACATCAAATTTATTGTGATTCATAGGTTTTAAACAGGGCCTTATCACTATGTAGTGCCCCAATTTGACCATTGACACAATATTTGATACATTTATTATATGATGAACGAATGGGAACTTGTTGATGTATCCAAGGTCTCCCCAAAAGAATGTTGAACATTGTGTCCCACCAGATAACCATGAACTCTGAATCAGATATGAGATCCCCAAACAGTGTTCTGAGCATAATCTTACTGATCGATTCGTGCTCATTCTTATATTAACCCCATGACACTAATTTGGATAGAGACAAGTGGGATTTAGTGAGGCCCATTCAACAAAGTGACCGAATGGGAATGATATTAACCCATGGTACATTATCAATGATGGATCGTCAGATGTCAATATCATTGATCTTTTCAGATATATACAAGAGTTTTATGATTCTATGTATAACAATAGCCTCATCCTAGTCCATGATTGATATGACTACATTGAATTTTTCTAGTTCATTCACTATATGGTAAACCTCTATAGTAGAATTATTGGTTTCAAACTCTTGAGGGCTTGATGATGGATCAATAAGTGCAACCTAGAGATATTTTGATAGTTCTAGAGCAACCAAGACTGATAGCTTGGCCAGTACCTGTGTTATTTTATTTAAAACACCATTCTTTTATCCAAAGGTCTACGTTTTCTAGTATGGATATGATCTTTTTCAGGTTCCTTTGATGTTGACGTACCTGATGTGGATAGACCGTCCCTTGGAATAGAGGTTATAAGTATGTCTTTTTTGGGTTGATAAGTCTGTCTAGGTCTTCTCACTCACTGGGATGGTGGTTTTATAGCCTATAAATAGTCTTCAAAGTTTATCATGTTATGGAAAACCCTATCATGTGTGGGATAATTAATTTTTTCATGTTGATCTCACTAGAGGGATATGCCATGAGTTTTATCCGCATAGATGGTTTGAGCTGGGATGTAGTAGAAGTAGTTGCTTCTATCATACAATTTTCTTTCCTTGTATCCTCAACCATGAAAATCGCTACCCCCAGTTCCCCTATCAAGTGCAGTGAACTCAGGATCATAATCTGAATCACTATTTTCATAGTGATCCAGTAAATGAATAACATTAACAGAGCCAAAGATCAACTCCTCATCTGATGAAGATTCTGCCATGGGGATTATTATTATTTTTCTATTTGGTGGGACAATGGTTGTTCTTTTTAAATTGTTGGAATGAAATAAAATAAGGTTAAAGAAAAATTTGGACTTGAAAAAAACTCATCTTCTCTGGATTCCACGTTATTATTATGTCCATGCTATTTTTCATGTGTATTAGCCTTCAGGGGACTGGGATTATGATGAATAAGTCTTGGTAATATAAAAAGATACATGAGACACATTTGGTTTTTTCAATTGTGTTCATTGAATTACATGAGTTCGGTTGGTTATTTTTATTACCATCAAATCATATATTTTTTTAGCATTATTACTTTTTAATTCAACCCATTCACCTTCCTTACATTCACCTTCCTCATCTGGATCGGTAACAATAACACATGCTATCAAGGACGGTGAATTTTTTAGCATCAAATATCTAAAGTCCACTATATTTTGTAGGAGGTATTTAGTAATAAAACAATTATAGATGGGGATCCCAATCATTTGATGGAAGGGGAAATATTTTGGGAGTTCCTTGTCTCTTTATTTGTTAGGTTTCTTTTTCTATTGGAAATTGAACATAGTTTTTTCCAAAGATGAGATGAAGTAGCCCGTGAAATGTTTATTTTAAAAAGAATAGACCATGTTTTTCAACTACTAAAACTATCTCTGTCTTTGATCTTTTTTATCATCTTGATGAGGTGGCCATTGTTGATGACTCTTGAGAGGTGGAGCCCGATGGTTTTATGAGGGATTTGAAGTAGGATAGGTTACAAGTACCTACTTAAGTTTCATTGTAGCAACATATTATTTCTTGGATCTTCTTCCCGAATTTGCTGGGATTACTCACTATTTTTTATCCAGTCTCTGTATAGAGTTTTCTACATGATGAGCAACTGAGGTCAGATCCTAAATCTCTAATATGTATTTCATAGGGATTAATAGTGCGTGGAACTCAACATAGAGGTTTTATAAAAAATGGGATGAAAAAAATCTTGAGTGAGTAGAATATTCAATGAGTATGTTAGTCCCTTCAACCAGGTAATAAAATTTGAGAGTCATTCATTATTCCTTTTCTTGTAGTTTGTATGATCATAGACTATCATCTTCTTATTGTTGATCTGAACTGGAAAAGAAATTCATGATGGAGATCATCTTATCTCTCAATCGATCAAGAATACAGAATTCATTAAATAATGATTTGGATCTCTAGAGCCATTAATAATTGGAAATATGGGATTGCCAAAATTTGGAAGAGAAGGGGTCATATCCAACTATTTGGGATAAACCTTCTTTACTGGTTGTAATATTACACACCATACTTTCATAGCTTCCAATCAAGTCATATCTAGCTCAATGGTGATCATGATCATTCAAGGAATATCTAGATATGATGGGACCTAATTGGGTGTGGTGGCTGGTGCCTAAACATGTGAATTGACTGACAAGACCACTAGTGGTGGAACCAATGGAATTTTCCTTGGAGAACCAATGGGGACAATACTGTAAGGATTTTCATGACCTTGTTCTAGCTGTGTACCCAATAGAGGGAATTCATTATCTGTATCAGCAGTTGAAACAATCCCTCTATGGCGAGGTTCTCCTATTAGAAGTGAATGATGGGGATTTATATATGTATAATGTTTGGTAGGAATTATGTTTCAGAGTAACTTTCCATTTAGTCTTCTCAACTGCTTCATCTCCTCCTCTTACTAAAAAATATTTCCTCAAGCGAAATGGATTGAACCTATCAAGTGGAAATGTGATACATGGTATGACCTTTAAATTTTCCCTTATTAGTTTCCTTTAAAATAGGTGGAAGTTGATTATTCGAGGGAATTCATATATTTTGGGTAAGCCTTTTATTTTACATACATACACCTCCTTTATTTTCTTCAGTGTAGACCGTATTATGGACAAAAATGTTATCATATGACTCCCCTGAACTGGACTAATGTTTTGGAGGATCTTCCATGATGGAATTGAGGACATTCTATCAGTATCATTATGACATCGCATTCTTCTTCACCGTCCACAAGAAATTGTTCTAATATTTGTTGGTTTTCCAAAAACTAGTGGTAGATAGTAATGTGAAGGGAATCCTTGTATGGTTCAGTAATGCATTTATTCAGTAGTTTTTCCTAACTGGGAGAAAACTTACATCGGCTGATAGGGGATTGTGAATGTGAAAAATCCCCCAGTCTTACAGGTTGGGGCCATTCGTGTTCTCCTTTCTCAAACCTTTGGGCACTATTTGTTGGATCCTAGGGTAGGGTTGAAAAATCCACCATCTTTATAGGATGGGTTGGATCTTGAACTATTATCACTAACATCATCATATCTTCTCTTCTGATTTTATGAATTCTAGTTGAAATGTAGGTTAGTTTCGTTATCCATTACTCACTTAAATAGCCTTCTTTGAAAGACCATTTTTCTATTTCAAATATTTGTGAAATATGATGGATATAATCCAATAAGAGAGATTCCTACTTGATGTTTTTAGATTCGTGATGAAAATGTATCCCAATAGCATTCTCTCTTTAGCTTGACTTTAGTGCGAGTCGGGCAGGGCTTGTTCTTTTTTAGCATCTCTTTGGTCATGAACAAAATTTGTTTTGTGTAGCTAGCTTGAGGAAATAACATTGTATGAGACCTCTTTTGGAGGGATTTTCTAGATTTGGAGTGAAGTGAAATTCAATGATACATGTGCACCCCATCCTTTGATATGAACACCCGATGGGATATCTGTGATTAACCATCGCAACCTTAATAATACATTGAGTCTTGCACATTAAAGGGATCCATTCCACTTTTGGATCTTTCGATGTTGTGAAACGAGGATATATTCGAAATCAATTTGGTGCTTCAACCATTATATTAAATTGACATGTCTTTGAAATTAATCATATTACAATATTTTGCCTTTTAGATGATGAGGAATCATCCATATGTTGAGGTGAATATTATGAATACAATATTCTACCAACATCTCTGGAATGTTGTATTGAGAGGTAGGAAATGACTAAAACATAATTTTTATTTCACCCTTAGCCACCTTCTTCATCATGTTCAACATATCATCTTTATCTTTTTATAGAGGTTTCTCAACATGTTCTGACTAGAGTGGATACTTCCCGATTATTTTACCATAAGATGTGGGATCCGTTGCTGTTTCTTATACTATATTAGAAGGAAAATATCCCAAGGGAGGTTTAATAAGTTACCATCCCCTTGGGATATATTTTTGTTAGGAAATTATTTTTCCTACCAATAACAAGGATCCAAATATGAATGTACTTATGTTTTCATGTTCCTCAATATAAGAGGTCTTTTTCTTCACTACATTGTTAGTTATAGAATTCTATTGACAATGTGAATCACTATTGTGGAGAGGACTTTCACAGCGAACACCATCATGGAGAAGACCATCATGGTGGAATAAATCAAGGGTTATATCCTCTTGATCCTTGCTATTATTTACACATAGGGATGTTTTATGACAGTCATCAAGATATAGGATCTCGAGATTGACCTAAGAGTCATTAAGCATGCCTTCATGAGGAAGTGTCCAATGATGACCTTAAGAGTTACTACTATCACTCCCATAATTTGATAATGCGGTGGGGGGGGGGGGGGGTATGGTTTTGAGTTGCAACAAATAAATGTACGAGGGATTAAAGAAAAATAGCATTAAGTGGATCCATATCATGAATTTGATCTACATTTTACAACTTTTTTTGATAAAGACATATTTTTGGATACCTTCTTACACATAGTTGGGGCCACTAACTGGGAAAGTTGGTTGTAATGGGGAGGTGCATGTGCCTATTTTGGAGTGGATCTAATAATAGGATGATTATATCTAATTTTAATGAGTTTATGTTCTCTATCCAGTTATCTATATGATACGGAAGAGTATTCCCCAAGACCCTCCTAGATGGGAACAAAGGTATGAATCTCTTCTGAGGTAAAATGTTAATGAGTCACCCTGCTTATGGGGATAGAGTTATGTTTTTGTCCCTTGTTTACTACTGTTTTGATCGTAATAATATCTTGGAATGTATCTAGGATATGGGAAGGAATTTCAATCTTCTATTTCACCATTTCTAAGATGTGCTTGGTGACATCAGTGACCAGAACAAGAATATACATTCATTAAATATCTATAGTAGGTGTATGTAATTGATTCTGTCATCCCTTTCCTCTTAGTGTATAACGGAAATACTCATGTGTTGGGGTAGAGAGTTGAGTATTACCTCTACTTATCATCATAGATTTCCGACTAACTTCTCTTGGTGTTTCCAAAATAGGCTATTGGCATACTTGAGGAGTGATGGTAAGTGTATGTCATTGCCTATAGGTTTCTACTGAATCAGGTTGGGTGGCTTATTTGAATACTGTAAAATGAGTCTAATGGTAGGATTGATGATTATAATCATGTGTATGTTCATAATCATAGTACTCAACTGGATTTGGATGGTGGGATTGGTTTGGTACTTCTAGATGAGTTTCTGTAAAATTGAATGAATGAAGACATGTTCATGTGCCCATTCACAATTTTACATCAACCTGGGTTGGTGGGATTCTCAGCAGGGGGAAAGGGTATCACCCTGCTACCTATTAGCCGATTTTTTCCCAGAAAGTCCATTTTGAATGCACAAGTCTAAGGGATCTATGATGGAATGCTAAAGTCAATACCATCATAATGTTGAGGGTTTACTGCCACGCAACGCTGTATGTGAAAATTGATGTCATGAGACCTTAGGAAGGACCCATGTGTCTTCCAAATGAGGCTACGAGAGGCCTCTTCATCCACCTCTCTGAAATACAAGAGGGACTGAATATTGTGTTCTAAGGATAATCTCCCAAAATAGTTGCAGGTGGTTGTAAGAATCATCTTCTTTATGACTATTGGTCGATGTTGACTAGATGACTAGGTATTATTGTTGATTTGGAGGGCCTTTTAGGTAGCCTCCAAGGTCAGGATAGTACCATAATGATGGTATTCTAAGACTAGTGCATATGAGACCCAAAATTGAATAAATTGAGACAAAAATGATGTCCTTCAATTGGAATAGGATCCATCATGAGCAGCAACCAGGGCATTCATAGGGAAAAACCTCAAAGAATCCATTTTTATTGAAGGTAGTTCTTGGAAGGAAGCGATTTTATATATGAAAAATAAAATAATTAACTCAAGAAAAGTAGAACCTTTGGGATGAACACATGTGTGATTTATTTCCATGTTTGGCCCTCTTTTAGCAATTGACAAGGGCCTAAAAATTGGGTAACACTATCATCTTGTATAAGGATTTACATTGGGTTCACAATTTTTTATGTCCATAGGAATGTTTTTCCACGTTAAGAATCAATATATTTGAACGGTTTCCAATGGATTTGTTTATGTAAATGAAAACACCTGATGGTTAAGTATCCAAAGTGCCCTACTTTCCAAAGGTAGGTGCTTGTTAGGTAATTCGACCTTCAACTCGTAAGAACTAACATTAGATGATAGGATGGGAAGATGGGCTCATCACACCCTTTGGAAGGGGTATTATTTCCTAATCTTTGAATCTCTTATAGATTGAAGATATGTCCATTAATCCTTCAATAATTCCTAAGTATGAGGTAGGACATCCAAATATTGGAAATCAATTAATAGCATGTGTGGAATTTAGAATCATTAATATGTATTCGAGGTTCTTCATAAATTGAGATATTTGTATGTATTTGAGGTACTCCATCAAGTATATACTCTTATATAATACTTATCGATTATTTAGTCTTTGTTATGAAAATTATGGTATTTATGGAACATAGTGGGGAAGTCTGTAATTTATGGTCATCCAGGAAGATGAAAGTTCCTCTACAGTTTATTGTCTTCTAGAGAGAGGGAAGTTATTTTGATGTTGGGATCAAACCCATAGATGGGATTCCTACGTATCTATAGGAAAGGAATAAAACCCCATGGAGTTCAATGTCAATTAACAGGACATATCAACCCTTTTATGTTCATGTGATAAGGACCCAACCAAACAGTTTGACTTCATGTGGAATACACATCTAGGTAAAAGGTTCATAGTGAATTCTTGGTGTGGGACTCATACTGAGGAAAACCAAGGATCTTGGAATGATTATATGTTTCCACGTTGGATTAGACAAATATGGGGATATGTCCATGATAGGACATGGTTTATTTGGGATGTTAGGTTTGAAAATCAGGGAGGATTCCTACATATCCCACATGGATGGGAATCAAAGCCAATGTTGTTCGGTATGTACCACAGGGATATATGGCCCTTATATAGATATTGGTTTGGGCTTACTATTAAAGATGATTCCCTTGTAACAAGGTACATGAGAAATTTATTAATTCATGGAGGTTTTGGAGGGCTTAATTTGGGGGTTACTCGTGATACTTTTTCCCTAATTAATGGAATTTGGGTTGTATTCATGCAGAGTATATTCAGTGTGCTCATTCCCTAGGTGAAGGATTCGTACGTATCCCAATTATGGTGGAAATACAAGTTCTCATAGTTCATTTATTCAGGTTGATTGTGTGGATGATGTGGTCATTAAAAAGAACCATTCCCACCTGAGTCATGGTCGGTGTGAGAAACAAGAGGATGTGAAACATTCAAAAAATCACAGATACCTTCTTCCCCACCAATGGAAGAGGAAGGGCCTCTGGTGAAAGACAATGGGGTGACCATATAAGTGGCTATGGCAACGAAATATCGCTCTCTACACTTTACATTAGATGATAGACCAATGCGAGGAAGGAGTTGTGGTGAAAGACGTATAGAGAAGTGAGACAAAAACCTCCTACATGAAAGGCTAGTGGCTTACACTAGCATGGATACCCTAAAATTGGTCTCATAGTGGGGAGGGAGACTTATCATTTGTCTAAAAGGAAAATGAAGTTTAATACTTACCATCCCTAATATGGAATAGAGGATATACATTTCAGATATGTGAAGGGGAGGATGAATTTTAATCCTTATAATCCAAACCATGAACTCCTTAACACTATCCCTAGGTCAAGGGTTTATGTGATCGTAGATATAAAAATATACATACATCCTAAAAATCCAGAACCAATTGTAGGAAATGTGGGGGAATTCACTGACCGTATAAATAAAAATAATAATATAAGACACACTAGTTGGCCTTTCCTAAATATTTGGTAAATCAAGAGGTCTTGGTGGAGGTTTCAACATGGTATCTTCTAGAGAGAATACCTAGAGAAGAAAAGAACTTTCGATGAGTGGCTTTAAGAGAGGCCTATTGGATGGCTTGAGTAGGCTAAAAGGTATGGTATACATTAATGAATGGTTTTCAAGTATGTGGAGCATAGTTATGGGGAGATCAAATTGGCTTCAATGAATTGATGTCACCTTATGTGGCGGAAAACCTTGATTACTAGACTTGGGAGAGACTTGAACCAATCCTTCAAGAGTCTTTATAGGTATTCCCTAAAGTGGGTAACATGAATTTATAATGTGGGATGGAAGTTGTGTGAGTGTTATTGAATTACGGGGGTTCGGTGAACATGTGACACAAGTGTTTTTTAATTTTAATCACTTGGAGAACCTAAGTATCAATATCCTCCTTTATTTGTATTAATTTTGGTGTTAAAAATTACCTTAGAGGATTCAGGGGACTTGGGTGAAGCAATAGGGAAATCAGAGTATAAATTGGGCTTTAAGCAAATTTGACTATACAAATTAAGACCCCAAGAGTATATTAATATGAAAAAATGTACCCTAAGTGATGGTGACTTGGTGTGCAAGTTATGAGATGGTGTGTAAGTGAGGTGACGTGAAATTACTTGAGTGCTTCTAGTGAATCAAGATACCTTATGAGAATTCAAATTTTAGCATTTTTAAATCATAAAACTATCCATATACATCATCCTCCATTTTCTAAGGCATTTCCCCTTGTCACTTTTTCATCAATGTGGAGGAATGGCATGTCAACATGCACCACCTCCCTAGAAATGAAACCGTGTTTTGACATGTTCTTGTCATGTGATATAGAAACAATAAATATTTCTCAGGTTAAAAATATATTTTATATGTTAACCAATGTTTTATCATGACATGGGAACATGAAAGTAATGTTTTTCACATTAAATTATAAAAAATGGGTGTTTTTGAAATTATTTGATTTTGAAAATACATGAAAACAATGAAATAAAAGGAAAAAATTATGAAAGATATTAAAAAAATGACAAAGAAATTTATTGAAAATAGTGATATGTGTTGGGTGATTTGGTCAAGTTCGGTCTTCCAAATTCAATGCTATATTAGTTGCAATTTATCTATTACTTTTATGCTAAGCCTATTAAAGAGATTTTTCATAATCGCTTCCTCTTATTACAATATTCAAATAATGATGGTAATAATAAAACATTCCAAAATATCATATTTGTATACACTCATTATTGCATTGAATACCACCAATTAACATATTAAATTATCAAGCATGTCTTGTTTATCCCTAAAAATGAAGAATATCCACTACCCCTCCCACACTTATTGAGGATTGCTGAGTACTTTACCCATGATCCATAGTCAATTCCATATTATATGAACCAGAACCAAGAGGAGGGAGATAATGATTTTTGACCAATGGGAAATCAACATTATAATCTAAAACCAAATACTACTATACATGATAATATAAAATTCTATTATAAATTTAAATAAACATCAAGGAAGTGAGAAGATATATTATACCATGATGTTTGGGATCCCAAACATTACAAAACAAAAACCTCTCCTTCTCTAATCACTCAAAAGTATACCCATCCACGTAAATTGTATCTTTTAATAAGGGGGAAGTGGATTACATTACAAAATTAGGTAGAAAAATGAGTTTAAAGTAAGAGAATAAAATTTTTCTTCAATAATTTATCCACCAAAAGGATTCTCTATTTCATCCTAATAGACAGTCAAAAATCGCTAAGGTTTCTTATTAAATGTTATTCTGAATTGATTAGACTATCTTCCCTAAAATATTTTTGTTAGTAGACATGTGTAGGAAATGTCAATCCATAATTACTCTAGAACATTTTGATTGTTTTAATAGACCCTTCATCTTCCTCAACTTTATATCATTCAATGTATACATTAATGAAAAACTATCACCATTAAATTCAATGTGCACATGAGACTTATTGTCTTATTTCATATACAACTATAATAACATAATTTGATAGTTTTTGGAATAATATATGTATAATTTAATGATATAGTTCCATTCTATTATACAAAAGTATTTTTAAACATGATATAATCATTTTGGACTTTGTAATTTCAAATGATCTCTAGGTATAGTTGAAGAAGTTGAATCCCATGAACAATGGAATCCTAAAAAAATAATTACTCCATTCAGATGAAAATGTAAAAAAAATTTCATGAAATAATTATTTGATAGAAAAATATTAAAATTTGAGAATAAATATATTTTTACATTTTATGCCAAAATTCACCAAAGAACCAAAACAGATGAAAATTAGATCAAATTGGTATATTTTTAGGTATTAAATCCTTGAAATAAACATTAAAAATATTGGAAATATTATCTCTTTTGTAGATATTATCTTCAATGGAATAAAATTTATGATCAAATATTCTACTTTTTGTTTATGTTCCACCAACAACTAAGTATAATATTCGAAATATTGATTATGAAGTTTAGTAATTCATTGAGGGCCATGTGGGTTAGTACACGATTTCATTACATGAAACTTATTGACTATGTTGGATAATAATAATAGAATGTTTGTATGGTTAGAATGATATAAGAGTGGAGGGGGGGGTTAGTTTAAAAATAGTTATATATTTTTTCCTCCTTTAGAGATAAAATTAAAATAATTAAGAAAATATGATTGGCCCAAAATAAATGAATATTTATTATAAACTAATGATAAACCCATGAAATAAAATCAAAATATGAATGTTTAATTAATGATATTTTATATTACAGATCAACTTAACAAGCAAAATAGAAATAGAAAATAAAATCGTATTAAAATAAACTTATGGTCAAATTGCAGTTTAGCATTATACATAAAAACTAGGATATTATAAAACACGATTTTAAATTAAAAAAAGGTATATATTAAAATTTGATATAATTTATCCTCAAATTTAAACCCATCTAAATGTATTCTCTTTCATAAAAATTGACAAGCTCAACTTTGTCTTTCTAGTCATGGAAGCCCTCAATCAGCTTGATCAGAAATTCCCCCACTACTAATATAAGTTGGTCAATTTTCCAAGATATTTAACTAGTATATTTGTTTCAACTCAACTAATTAATTGGAAACTCATAATTTCCACTACTACA
The DNA here is from genome assembly GCA_963277665.1 of Viscum album. NCBI lineage: Eukaryota > Viridiplantae > Streptophyta > Magnoliopsida > Santalales > Viscaceae > Viscum > Viscum album. Next base: position 1,887,268,598 of record OY728143.1, on the reverse strand, counting down.
TGTGGTAGTTTAGTTTTACCCGATACTTAAACAGTAGCACGATGAAACATTTATAAAAGGAAATACTATTTTCCTTTATAACAAAACCCTAACATGTATAATATTCTAGAAAAACACTTATAAATAAATACAATTGAAATTACCTTAATGAATAAGAAGTTAAAGGCTAAATTTGATTGTAAGTCATATATATTTCTCGTGAATCCATTTTTCATCTGATCATTGGGGTGAAACACTGTTTATAAACAATTTTACAATTGTTATATTCCCTAAATATCGGGGTTGATTTACATGGTTTCCAAAATAAATAATTTTTTATCTTTCGATGGACACGCATTCCTTCCAAATATACAGATAGATTGGTCCATCACCACTACAATACATCTGATGAAAACCATAGAAATTTTATGTTATCAAATTTATTAGATTATATAATATTCATAAATATAAAGACCCATACTTTACATACATTGTTATTACTTTAAAATTGAATCACACTTATTACAACATATAACAAAACCATGAAAGGACCGTATAGGTATAGTTTCTTTAGAAACTGGAAAGCATAAACAACTGGTTCATAAAGCATCTACTTTGCCTCCAATTTATTTCATCATATCTAGAGTCCCTTTTTGGAATATTCTACTTAATAACCTTCTTTTTGACCTGGGGAAATAAATCATACAAAAGGGTGAGATCAAATGCTCAGTAAGGGTAAACAAAAGAAATATCAATCACATCTTATATATAAGCACATAACTTTTTGAAATCATAACCTGCAAAAGAGATCATAATTTCATAACATGGGATAAATCATAGTAGTGAAATGTAATCAAAATAATCATAACTTAAAACATGAAACTTTGTGACATACACAAATAATCATTGAGAATCATCTCTTGTTAGTCAAGACTCATTGCCAAGACTATCTCAGTGGACAAATTCCACTTCTGAACCGAGTTCACTCCTCATTTCTGTCATGTTTCACTGAACCGATTTAACCTGACGTTCCAGCCATGTCTATATCATGAGATATAAAATCTTTACCCAATGCATTGGAGGGAGATATAGGTCCCACCCATCTCATAATGATACCATTATTATGTGTGCCACAAAATTAGAAAACCGTACATCATAGCATAACCCATGTAATAAAAATGGGAATCTTAAACATCGTGACATCATAAAACAATTCATATAAGATAAAGGAATTCATAAAAATATAATTCCATCCTAAAATAATCAAATAAATGTAATAATATGGATATAAACAGAACCATTTATTATCTTAGATGGAAAAATAATTTTGATAAAACATTTGAACTCCATTCTTGAGGAAAATATCTTTTCTACTTCAAAAACACTTTTCCTTTATTAACATGTCGTAAAATTATAAAATAAAGGAAGTTGATTAAAAATAAACTTAAAAACTTGTAAAGGAAGCTTCTTGGAATAAATGTTTTAAAAATCCATTCATGTTGTATACGTTAAAAAAACATTCTTCGTACTTTTGTCGGAAAAGTCAAAAAGTACCTCATAAGAAAAACGACAAAAGATTCATTTCATATCCTTTTCTAAAAACTCACCGAAGGGTAAAATTGGATTTTAAAAATTTTAGGTGGATGAAAATAATATTACATATTGAGGAAACATGGATGTGGATGATAAAATACAACCCAGTAAATACTAAAGTATAAACAATCTCGGATAAAAATGAGATTGTGATATTTCCCTTACCTTAGGTCCGATTTTCCTCTTAAGTTTCCGAACCTCCTGTATAATAATTTAAATAATGTTATTTAATTATTCCAGAATCATAATTATTGTTATGATATCATATATGGTCATATTCCTAGCTTCTTAGTAGTAATATTTCATTCCTACTTGTTATTCGGGTGTTTATAACTTTTTGTTCTTATGCGTGTTTTGTCGAATAAATTCTTATTCTTCTCTTTAGGTTATAGATACATCACTTCCAGAATGGTATTAATGTAATATATATCATATTTATTCATTCAATTCATTTATATAATCATTATTCAATGAAGATCATGTAGAACGAATCACATCACATCGTGGAGACGATATTCTGTACGTACGCACGAGCGATGATATTGTTCCCATGATCGTGGAATTGAATTGGAGTGTATGTATACTATTTCAGAATCAGTATCACTTTAAAATAATCATATAGAGTAATTATTTACACCATTATACCCATCCAAGTAAGGTGGTGGGGGAAAATAGATTTCACCACCGCGTGGGGATGGTATTCCATACGTACACACGCGCGGTGATTTCATTTTCCGTAGGATGGATAGATGGTGAAATTGGGTTGTTTCATACATATAATAAAATATCAGTATATGAGTGATACTGATGTTATTAATTAATAATTAAACAACTAATGAAGATGAAGTGGAAGAAGAAATAATGATGAAAGAATCGGTAACAGATATTACCTCTTTTTTGAAGTGCTTCTTTGAGACCTCCTTTTAGGGCACTAAAATTGGTCTTTTAAGAAGACCAGGACCTCTAGGATATATCTAGGGAAGTGGATAGGCGAAATTGGTAGGGTTTGGCCGAGCTTGAAGGCTCAAAGTGGTGTGAGGAAGAGAGGGAGGAGGTGCCATTTTATAAGGGAGGAGAGGGGCATCTTTGGAATAACTAAAAATATTATTTTATTATAAAGACAAATTCGGTTTTAAATAGATCTAAATTGATTTATTTAGAAGCTAAGGTGGGTATGGGTCGCTATACTCTCATCCAATAGAATTTAGACAATTTTAGGTTCTTATTTTGACCTTATCATTTAGATTTAATATTAAGTTAAATAATTTTACTTTTACCGTGTCTTCGCGTGTTCTTACACTATAAGGTTAATAAACTTACTATAACAATCCAAAAGAACCCCAAGTTGTTTATTATTAATATATATACCCTTATCTAAGTCATTTTCCAGAACATTAGATATTTAGGAATAAAATAACAATTAATAATATAATATTTGTTTTAAAAACTATTTTATGTCAATTTTGACATTATTTAGTAATTGATTTTTGTGAAAATAATAACAGAATTATTAGTTCCAAAAAATTTAATTAATTCAATAATACCATGTCATGTTAACCTATAAAATTAGTGTAATTCATAAAAAGTCTCAAATTACATTTATTTGGGTATTTATAACATCAATTATGTCAATATTTCATTAATAAGATAATAACTGCATCATCATTGTGTCATAAATAAATTACATTATTTAATGTCTAAAAATTACAAATAAAATACCATTATGTAGGATATATTTTTAGCTTTATAATTAATATTTATAGTCGAATTTATCTTATATGTAGCCTTATATTAAAAATTATTCACTTATTAAACTTTGATTTTAACTATTTAAACCCTTCTTTAAATAAATTAATAATAAATGTCCTAATCCAATCCATGTGGGCCTAAATGGTCATATTTTATTCCTAAGTTTGTTTTTGGTCGAATTACACTTATCCAAATGAATTAGGACATGTGTTAGGGTAATAATAATATCATTTTTACCCTTAATTACCCTATTTACTTTTAACTATGGTAAAAAAAAGTAAAAAGTTTCTATTCACCAAAAATTATTTTCATCTCATTGAACCACATTTTACTTACTGACATCAATCGTGTCTCTCGGAATTTTGAAATTACACTCACAGAAGCGGTAAAATTAAGTTTTATGAGAAATTCAGTTTTTTTAACTACCACTTAGTGGTTTCACTATTCATAAAAAATTGAATGTTTTCTGAAAAATACCAAAATTTCACCCTAGGATAATTTCGATATTCCGAATACAAAAATGAAGTCCATTTGGAAAAATGAAATTTATAAAATTTCAAAAAGTTTTTATTACTATTCATAATGGCTAGTATTAATAATATTTTATTAGCATATCATTGTTTAGTGAAACTCGGTACTGCGTATGACGCAAGCTATCGAGGAAGGTCACGATTTCGTGTAAAGCAAGCCAAGAAAGTATTGTGTGTAGAAAAATATTACTTTGATGATTTATATAACATAAAAGTCTCAGGTGTTACATTATACCCCCCTTATAATGAATTTCGCCCCCGAAATTCCTCACTTTGTAACAAACAGATGAGGATACCTCTCCCTAATCATATCCTCAAGCTCCCATGTAGCTTTTCTAATTGGTGGTTCCTCCATAAAACATTCACCAATCGAGTGGTCTTGTTTCATAGGACATTTTCTCTACGATCCAGAATCTCTATCGGCTGTTCTTCATAAGAAAGATCTTGCTCCAGCGGTACAACTTCTGAGATGAGTACATGTGAAGGATCAGGTATGTACTTTCTCAGGAGAGATACATGGAACACATCGTGGACTTGAGAGAGATTCGCTAGAAGCGCCAATCGGTATGCTACCTTCCCAACACGATCCAGTATTTCGAAAGGACCGATATATCTAGGGCTCAACTTCCCCTTCTTTCCAAATCTCATGACCCTCTTCCAGGGAGATATTCGTAAGAACACATTATCACCCACTTCAAACTCTATGTCTTTTATTCAGTTGTTGTCATAACTTTTCTGTCGACTCTGAGCTGCTCTTATGTGTTGTTGAATAGATCTGACCTTTCCAGCCATTTCATCAACGAGATCGGGTCTTAATAGCTTTCTTTCCCCAACTTCATCCTATCAAGTTGGAGTCAAGCATTTCATTCCCTAGAGAGCTTCATAACGAGCCATATAAATACTGGAGTGAAAGCTATTATTATAAGAATATTCCACCAAAGGTAGGTGTTGATCCCAACCACCTTTGAAATCCATAGAGCAAGCTCTCAACATATCTTCTAGAGTTTGAATTGTTCTCTCAGACTGACCGTCTGTCTGATGATGATAAGTAGTGCTGAAACTCCACTATGTATCCAGAGTATGCTGAAGACTTCGCCAGAACTTCGTGGTAAATCTCGGATCCCGATCAGATATAATAGAAAGTGGTACTCCATGCAATCTTACCACTTCCTTTACATATATCCGGGTGAGCTGATCCAGAGATAAATCCTCTCTAATAGCAATGAAGTGTGCAGACTTTGTAAGACGATCCACTATGACCTAGATAACATTATTGCCTTTGGATGTTTTAGGAAGTCCTGTGACAAAGTCCATAGTGATGTTTTTCCATTTCCATTCGGGTATGGGTAATGGTTGTAACATCCCCTTAGACTTCTGTATCTCAGCTTTAACTTGTTGACAAACCAAGCATCGAGAGACATATTCAACCACATCTCTTTTCATGCCATCCCACCAGAAGTACTCTTTCAGGTCCTTATACATCTTCATGCTTCCAGGATGAATAGAGAATGAAGAACTATGATCCTCATCCAGCAGCTCTTTCTTTAATTCGGGGATGGGGGGAACACAAACCCGATTTATGAACTTTATTATTCCATGACAATCAAGGTTGAATTCAGGAACATTTCTCACCTTCTATTGTAACTCGACATCTTTTTTCTGATCCTCTTTAATCTTCACATGTATAGATGGTTGAACATTCATTTGAGAAAGATACGATTTTTCCCCTTTCATTATAATTCCAAGATCCATCCTTTGTAAATCAATAAATATTGGATATTTTGTGATCCTCATCATGGATAAAATAGCATGGTCTTGTCAACTTAATGCATCTTCCACCTTGTTTGCTTTCCCCGGGTGGTAATGAATTGAGCAGTCGTAATCCTTAATCAGCTCCAACCATCTTCTTTGGCGCATATTCAGCTCCTTTTTTGGTGAAAATATACTTTAAACTTTTATGATCATTATAAATATCACACCTCTCACCATAAAGGTAATGCCTCCAAATCTTTAATGCAAAGATTACCGCAGATAACTCCAAATCATGAGTTGGGTAATATTTCTCATGTATTTTCAACTATCGTGAGGCATAAGCTATCACCATATCATTTTGCATAAGAACACACACCAAACCCTTCTCAGATGCATCACTGTAGATCACAAAACTTTCTCCACTACAAGGCAGTGTGAGCACAGGTTCACTGGATAACCTTCTTTTCAACTCCTTGAAATTATCTTCACATTCCTCCATCCAAATAAACTTAATTCCTTTCCAAGTCAACTCGGTGAGTGGATTAGATAATCGTGAAAAATCTTTCACAAAACCTCGATAATATCCAGCCAAACCAAGAAAACTTCAGATCTCAGTTACTGTTGTTGGTCTCCACCATCTTTCGATAACCTCTGTTTTTGCTAGATCCATAGATATCCCCTCTTTTGAGATTATGTGACCCAAAAATGAAACTTTTTGAAGCCAAAATTCACACTTGGTAAATTTGGCATAAAGCTTATCCTTTCTCAGGGTATTCAATATAATTATCAAGTGATCTTCATGTTCTTCCTTTCTCTTTGAATAGACAAGAATATCGTCTATAAAGACTACCACAAATTGATCAAGATAGTCTCTAAAGACTCTATTCATTAGATCCATGAAGATTGCAGGGGCATTAGTAAGACCAAATGGAATCACTATAAATTCATAGTGTCCATACATTGTATGGAAAGCTATATTGGGTATATCCTCCCTTTTGACCCTTAATTGATGATACCCTGATCGAAGATCAATCTAGGAAAAGTATTGAGCTCCGTGTAGTTAGTCAATATGGTCATCAATGCACGGGAGAGGATATTTGTTCTTGATAGTGTTCTTGTTATGTTCTCGATAATCAATACAGAGTCTCATTGATCCATCTTTCTTCTTAACAAACAGAACAGGTTCTCCCCTAGGTGATGCACTAGGGCGTATGAACCCCTTATCAAGACTCTCTTAGAGTTGCTTCTTCAATTCCTGCAACTCAATCGAGGACATTCTATAAGGTGTCTTTGAAATAGGCAAAGCATCCAGTACGAGTTCTATTGAAAACTCAACTTCACAATTCGGTGGAAGACCCGGTAATTCCTCCGGAAAGACATCATCAAACTCTCTTACAATGGGAATATTCTTAATTGTGAGTTTCTCAAAAACCATTTGAGATAAATAACCTTCATTTAGTGGAATCAATACCCATAAAATGGATGAAATTTCCACTGGAAGGTTATGTTCATCCTTGCATCGATAGATGATCATAGATTGATTTGGAATATGAAATGTGACTTCCCTTATTTGGAAATTGATATGAGCTCCATGTAGAGAAAGCCAAACCATGCTAAGAATCACATCAGATTCCACTATAGTAAGGATCACAAGATTTGCAAGAAGCATTTTCCCACAAACTTCATTCGGAGAAGAATTATAAACTTTTGATGCGACTGTGGTGCCATTAGGGGTTGTCACAGCTTACTCAACATCTAACTGTTGAGGTAATACGGTGATATCCTTAGAAAATTCTTCAGAAATAAAGGAGTGGGTGGATCTAGAATCAAATAAAACATTTTCTACTTTAGAGTGGATGGTAGGTTTACCTTTCACCACATCGTTATCGTACTCCACATCGCTGATAGAAATTGAATGTGACTTTCCTTTTTCTTTAGCCTTAGGAGTTTGTTGACGTCAACCATCATCATCAACCCTTGGATTTGGGCATTGATTGACATATTGCCCCATCTCCTTGCACTTGAAACATTTATGTGTAGTAGGGTCATTTTGTGTATCCCTTCCATTGTTTTCATCATTAAACATCTTCTTCTTATCAACGCGGAATTCAAATGCCCAATGACCTTCCTTTCCACATTTGAAAATTTTACTTGTCCCTTTAAGACAACTCCCTCCATGTTTCTTTCCACACATTAAGCATAAGGGAAATCTCATCTTATTTTTAGTGTGCTCTTTATATTTTCCTTTGAATTCCATTTTCCTCTTCTTATCAAACCCATATGACTGATGGGTTACTCCAATCTCTATATCGACATTGAGAGCACATCGAACGATTTCCATGTAGCTATTGAAGTCCCTTATGGCTAACGCCCTTCGAAGACTTGGTTTTAAGCCACTAAAGAATCGATCGATCTTACTCTCATGTTGGATAATAATACCAGAAGCGTACCTTGCAAGTCTTGTAAAATTTGCTTCATAAGTACCAACAGATTCATCATCCTTTTTCTTTAGTTCAAGAAACTCTTTCTCCATCTTTGTTCGGAGAATACGTGGGAAGTACTTATTGACAAATAAGTTCTTGAACTCGTCCCATTCCATGGAATCAATTTCATCCCTTTGCCTCGTATTCTTAATAAGATTCCACCATTGATCAGCATCTCCTTCCAAACGATATACTGCTAGGATGAAATTATCATGTTCTGAATATTGAAGAACTGAAAATATCTTTTCAGTAGTACTAATCCATTGTTCAGCATCTAATGGATCAGTAGACCCGCTGGATGAAGGTGGATGTTTCCTCATGAAGGATTCAATAGAATGTTGCTCCTTCCTTTTCTCGTTTGGAAGTCCTGCATGATTCATAGATTGAGAAAGTTGTGTGAGCATGGCTACAAGATTTTGCATTACGGATCCCATAACGTTTGGTTGCTCCAGGGGACAATCATTGCATTGCCCGTCGCATTCCGCATTAACACAGTTCCTTCGGGTTCCAGCCATTGACTAAAACCAAGAAGAATAGTGTGAGCAACACTAATTATAATAGGAAAACCACATAATAAAATTTCACACTTATGGTCTTATCCTAGGTTATTCATGGTCATTTCTAAAATACTTAGATTGTGTTCTATGCTTAGAATTATCCTTAGGGTTCTTACTAAGGCTTTCACATCCTAGTTTCCAATGGTTGACTATACCTTTCCTCTGATACCAACTATAAAGACCCATACTTTACATACATTGTTATTAATTCAAAATTGAAGCACACTTATTACAACATATAACAAAACCATGAAAAGATAGTATACGTATAGTGTCTTTAGAAACTGGAAAGCATAAACAACTGGTTCATAAAGCATCTACTTTGCCTCCCATTTATTTCATCATATCTAGAGCCCCTTTTTGGCATATTCTACTTAATAACCTTATTTATGACCTGGGGAAATAAAAAATACAAAAGGGTGAGCTCAAATGCTCAGTAAGGGTAAACAAAAGAAATATCAATCACATCTTATACATAAGCACATAACTTTTGGAAATCTTAACTTGAAAAAGAGATCATAATTTCATAACATGGGATAAATCATAGTAGTGAAATTTAATCCCAATAATCATAACATAAAACATGAAACTTTGTGTCATACACAAATAATCATTGAGAATCATTTCTAGTTAGTCAAGACTCATTTCCATGACTATCTTAGTGGACAAAGTCTACTTCTGAACCGAGTTCACTCCTCGTTTCAGTCCTGTTTCATTGAACCGGTTTAACCTGCCGTTCTAGCCAGGTCTATCTCATGAGATATAAACTCTTTACCCAATGCATTGGAGGAAGATATAGGTCCCACCCAACTCATAATGATACCATTCTTATGTGTGCCACAAAATCAGAAAATCATACAGCATTGCATAATCCATGTAATAAAAATGGGAATCTTAAACATCGTGACATCATAAAACAATTCATATAAGATAAAGGAATTCATAAAAATATAATTCCATCACAACATAATCAAATCAATGTAATAATATACATTTAAACAGAACCCTTTATTATCTTCGATGGAAAAATAATTTTGATAAAACATTTGAACTCCATTCTTGAGTAAAATATCCTTTCTGCTTCAAAAACACTTTTCCTTTCTTAACATGTCGTACAGTTCTAAACTAAAAGAAGTTTATTAAAAATAAACTTGAAAACTTGTAATGGAAGATTCTGGGAAATAATGTTTTAAAAATCCAATCATGCGGTATAAGTTAAAAAAACATTCTTCGTACTTTTGTCAGAAAAGTCAAAAAGTACCTTGTACGAAAAACGAAAAAAGATTCCTTTCATATCCTTTACTAAAAACTCACCTAAGGGTAAAATTGGATTTAAACGATTGTAGGTGGATGGAAATAATATTAAATATTTAGGAAACATGGATGTGGAAGATAAAATACACCCCAGTAAATACTATAGTATAAACAATCTCGGATAAAAATGAGATTGTGATATTTCCCTTACCTTAGGTCCGATTTGCCTCCTAAGTGTCCGAACCTCCTGTATAATGATTTAAATATTGTTATTGACTTATTCAAGAATCATAATTATTGTTATGATCTCATATATGGTCATATTCATAGATTCTTAGTAGTAATATTTCATTGCTACTTGTTATTCGGGTGTTTATAACTTTTTGTTCATATGCGTGTTTTGTTGAATAAATTCTTATTCTTATCTTTAGGTTATAGATAAATCATTTCCATAATGGTATTAATGTACTATATATCATATTTATTCATTCAATTCAATTATATAATCATTATTCAATAAAGATCATGTAGAACGAATCACATCACATCGTGGAGACGGTATTCCGTACGTACGCACAAGCGATGATATCGTTCCCATGATCGTGGAATTGTATTGGAGTGTATGTATACTATTTCAGAATCAATTTAACTTTAAAATAATCATATAGAGTAATTATATAAACCATTATACCCATCCAATTAAGGTGGTGGGTGAAAATAGATTACACCACAGCGTGGAGACGGTATTCTGAACGTACGCACGCGCGGTGATTTCATTTTCCGTAGGATGGATAGATGGTGAAATAGGGTTCTTTCATACTAATAATAACATATCAGTATATTAGTGATACTGATGTTATTACTTCATAATGAAACAACTAAAGAAGAAGAAGAAGTGGATGAAGAAACAAAGATGAAAGAATCGGTAACGGACATTACCTCTTCTTTGAAGTGCTTCTTTGAGACCTCTTTTTAGGGCACTAAAATAGGTCTTTAAAGAATACCAGGACCTCTAATATGTCTCTAGGGAAGTGGATAGGAGAATGTGGTAGGGGTTGGCCGAGCTTGAAGGCTCAATGTGGAGTGAGGAAGAGAGGGAATAGGTTCCCTTTTATAAGGGAGGAGAGGGGCACCTTTGCAATAATTAAAAATATTATTTTATTATAAATACAAATTCGGTTTTAAATATATCCAAATTGATTCATTTCGAAGCTAAGGTGGTTATGGGTCTAAATCCTCTCATCCAATAGAATTTAGACAATTTTAGGTTCCTATTTTGACCTTATAATTTAGATTTATCATTAAGTTAAATAATTTTACTTTTACCGTGTCTTCTTGTGTTCTTACACTATAAGGTTAATGAACATTCTAAAACAATACAAACGAACCCCAAGTTGTTTATTATTAATATATATAACCTTATCTAAGTCATTTGGCCGAACCTTATATTTTTAGGAATAATATAACAATTAATAATTTAATATTTGTTTTAAAAACTATTTTACGTCAATTTTGACACTATTTAGTAATTGATTTTTCTGAAAATCATAACAGAAATATTAGTTCGAACAGATTTAATTAAATCAATAATAACATGTCATATTAACCTCTAATATTATTGGAATTCATAAAATGTCTCGAATTACATTTATTTGGGAATTTATAACATCAATTATGTCAATATTTCATTAATAAGATAATTATTGCATCATCTTTGTGTCATTAATAAATTACATTATTTAATGTCTAAAAATTAAAAATAAAATACCATTATGTATTAAATCTTTTTAGATTTCTAATTAATATTTATAGTCGAATTTATCTTATATATAACCTTATATTAAAAATTATTTACTTATTAAACTTTTATTTTAACTATTTTAACCCTTCTTTAAATAAATTAATAATAAATGTCCTAATCTAATCCATGTGGGCCTAAATGGTCATATTTTATTCCTAAATTTGTTTTTGGTCTAATTACACTTATCCAATAGAATTAGGACATGTTTTAGGGTAATAATAATATCATTTTTACCCTTAATTACCATATGTACTTTTAACCGTGGCAAAAAAAAGTAAAAAGCTACTATTCAGCAAAAATTATTTTCATCTCAATGAACCACATTTTACTTACCGGCATCAATCATGTCTCTCGGGTTTTTGAAATTCCATTCACAGAAGCGGTAAAATTAAGTTTTATGAAAAATTCAGTTTTTTTAACTACCACTTAGTGGTTTCACTATTCATTAAAAATTGAAAGTTTTCAGAAAAATACAAAAATTTCACCCTAGGATAATTTCTATATTCCGAATCCAAAAATGAAGTCCATTTTGAAAAATAAAATTTATAAAATTTCAAAAATTGGTTATTACTATTCATAATGGCTAGTTTTAATAAAATTTTATTAGCATATCATTGTTTAGTAATACTCGGTATTGCGTACGACGCAAGCTATCGAGGAAGGTTGCGATTTTGTGTAAAGCAAGCCATGCAAGTGTTGTGTGTAGAAAAATATTCCTATGATGATTTATATAACATAAAAGTCTCGGGTTTTACAATAAATTATTTTAATATATATTTTATTAACCCTCGCCTTATTAGTATTTCATTAAATGATATTATTAGGAAAATAAAACTTATAAAAAAAATATTAATTTATATAAATTACGTAATTAAATAAATTTTTTGGATTTCAAAACGAAAAATGTTAAGTCAAACAATAGTTAATCTCCCCATTTTTGAAAAACCCAAAGACATTGATAAAAATTTTATAAAATTAAAATAATTATTATAATACTTATTCTTCATTTTTCTTTTCTCCCCATTTATGGAATATTATTTCTAGAGTGGAAAATATCCCCCTTTATAAGCATTTTCCCTTTTTTGAAACAATATAACACTTTATGAAAGTCTAAATATTATTTTATAGAAACATTCCACACCTTTATAGTTATTGAAAATGAAATTAAGGAAATGTTTTCTTATAAAATATTTCGGACAAAGATAGAAAAAATTGTTTGTATAAAAAATTATTATAAGAAAATTTAATCAAAATTTCATGCATCAGATTGACTTCACCAAAAATCATTCATATAACTATAAAAATAAGAAAAAAAAGAATATAATAACAAATTTTTTCAGGGTTTTATGTTATTAGGATTCGAATTATTAGGAAAAAAATAAATCCTTCTTGAGTAATTTTTCAATAATATGATTTAGCATTCATATATAACATTGATTCTTTGATTTGTGACCTTAATATACTTTTAAAATTTCCCTAAACATATTTTTTTAAAAATATATTATCTTTTTATTTTTGTTTCTATTTCGACTATGCGAGATTCTCTTATAAGGAAAGAAATTTTTATCGTATTCTTCTTATTTATAATTTTTTTAGAGAACATATATGTCTAATCATGTATCCATTTATTTTGATGTTTAAAAATCACAATTATATTTTAAAATGAAGATTAAATCCCTTTGATTGTTATTTAGAGATCTTCCATAATTTTTTTCAGTACTATTTATCCATCATATAGGAAATAATAGTTATTATTTATTAAAATATCATGCCCTCTTATAGAATTAATGTATTCCGCTTAGGATCTGAAAGACTTTGTGAAATTGTTATACTTTTCTTCACACAGATATAATTCTATTATTTATTATTTGAATTATACTTTCACTTTTTCAATCAATTATACTAGCTAAATTCGAACTACTGGATTCCTAACATGCATCATATGATTCTGAATCACTCCCATTCTGCATCTTAGCTATGAGATTAATCTTATGTTTAATGTGATATTACTTTTCATTCATAAATTTTTTTATGGTTAAAATATATATCTTGCATTTAATATGTTGATACAAAATAAGATTATTTCTTCCACTACTTTTAAACGTTAGAAACAAATTGAAGATATTCTGATATTTTATCATTTTGAGGATAATAATCCTTGATTCCAGTTAGACCACCGTTCATGACATTTATTTAATCTATAGTTTAATTAAAAATATATTAAACTGAACAAGAGATATATTTGAAAAAATAATTTGAACGTACTTTTATCGATGGAGAGGAGTTGAAAATAGTGGCTGTTTGGGTTAAATATTCATGAGATAACGATCCTTTACTTCAACTTTAATTATTTTAGGTTTGAATTTATTCTAAAATAGTTTTGAAACATATAAAAAGTTCTAAGAGAATAATCTTCAGGCAAAAAATCTTCATGATCTTCTAAAGTATAAACTTATGAAATTTTAACTACTAGGGGATGAATCTATATTGGACTGGCATTAATAAATTTTTATGTATTAACATTAGTTAAATTTACAATAATATTTCTAGTCAACCTCGATGGTGATGATAATGAAGAATATTTATCAATAGATTAAGAGGTGACATCTATACCATTGACTTTAAATTTTAACATCCTATTTAATGAAACTTCATGAATCACATACTCCTTGGTCATTACACCTGGAATAATAGAACATTCAATCTTTGATTTCTTCATATTCAGGATATACTTCTTCTTTTCCTTTTCTTCATCCATTTTATCTTTAGTTCAAAATCAAAGTGAATTTTCCAACTCTTTATTAGCCACTTTTTCTGCATTTTTTTCATCCCATGTTTTCTTCTTTAGAAATATAATGTGGTAATCAATCAGTTCTTGATTATTTCATCTAAACTAAGTGTCAATTTCTAAATATTGGCAAATGAGTTCTTCTATTTTTATTTTTATTTTTATGAAGAAACTTTATAAGTGACTTTAGGATTCTTTATTTGAGTATTATCATGATATTTAGTTAATATATTTACCCCTATTCTGGTATTTGAACTCCATTATAATTTTCTCCTTTAGTAAATTTTTGAATATTTATAAATGAAATTATAGATGACTTCTTCCAAAATATGTTAACCTTGAAATCATAAAATAATATCATCCTAGAGATAGTATCGTACTAATTTTTTTTCTCTTTTTTTACTTTTTGGATGTGCTTCATTCTCAACATCCTCTTTTTTCAGTATCTTAACTAAATATTGATTCAATATTCTCCCATACAGAGGAACATTCATATTAACTATTCCAAACATGATTTCTTCAACATAAAACAATAAATTTTTCCCAAATTAATATTTCAAAATTTTAGTAGATAATAATAAAGAAATATTTCACTAACCTTAATCACGTCCATAACTCTTTTTTTAGGAGAAGGAGTGATACAGACCACTTGAAAACAATGGACATTTCAGGATTTAGATGACATCCCTTATATATATTGTCTTAGACTATGAAATGAAGTTTATTAGAATCTTATTTTATAAAATCACCACTTACTTCTAGTATCTTTTGATATATAAAGATATATTATCCCATTAACAACAATTTTAAATTCAATATGAACTTTTCCATCATTATTGAAATGTTCAGTATGAATATAAAAAATAATCATTGGTATCAGCTTCTTCTTATAAAAATATTTTTAAAACATAAAATTTTCATAGTATAAGTGGGTAGTATAGTTCAACCTCATCTTTAACAGAAGAAAAGTTTCTCAAAATAATAAATTAAGAACATATTTCACCATAAACTCATACTTATCATGAAATTATAAATCAAAATGTCTTTATCTTAGTATCTCTCTTAAAATAAGTCATCATTAAGAATCCATTTTAAAATTGAATGATGGAGAAACATTCTCAATATAAAAAAAGAATCCCTAGAAAAATTACAACATATCCATTACCATTCATAGGGAATGTTTCTTGAAAAATATGGGAGAAATTCTCAATAATATAATTATAAAGAAGGTGAAGTATGTACATAAATTCGTTTGATTCAATGGCTCAAATTCATTCACAAAAAATCCACACGATTTCCAAAATGTTTTTGAATATTTATTTAATTTTATAAATTTATTATTTCTTTTTAGAATTTTAAAACTCACGTGTCTAAAATATAGTTTAATCAATTTATGAAAGGATAAAAAAATTAGATATACAATTTTATGGTCAGTATTTTGATGTTCAAAACATAAATAAAAGTAGAATAATATTAATTTTAAATACATACAAGATCATTAGAAAGATAAAAAGTGAAATACTAGTAGATAATAAACATTTTGAAAAGTTGGTATTGTGTATAACATTTTCTATAAATAAGATGAATTAAAAATAATGAAATATAGATTTGGAAGTGATCTTCTATTGTTGAATGACTTGATCTTCCTCTTTCAAATATAGTTCCAAAAAATTGACATAAATATTTTATGTTCGTAAGAGGATAATTAATTTTTTTTAAAGTTATATAGAATAATTATATAAATACTCTTCATAAATAATAGAAATAATGAAATTAGAGACATGAAATAACAAAAACTAAAAGTAATACTTTTATAAAAATTTAAATAAGAAATACTACGGTGAATCAATGATAGGGATTCATCAACAGATTCCCAACATATAAAATAATAAGAATTACCTCTTTGGTAGATATAACACATGGGGTCCATATGAATTATAAAAAATAATCCTTGGAACTCATAAATGATTTTATTTCTATATGTTAATAAGTAGTAATTTATTTTTATTTAAAATATATTTTGTATGTAATGGATTGAATTTTTTTCATGGAACAATTTTTACTCTAATGTACTCCTCTTTGGATGATTTGGTAAAAGGGTGTTAAATTTTACATAAAATAACTTTGTTGATAAATTTAACATCCATTGGGTTTTCTTCCATGTCTAGAAAAAGATCGATTAGGTATTTAAAAACTATACAAATGTTCAAATTATTTTCTTCATATTGTGAACTTTTTCAGAAACATATTCATGCTTCATATTTCATATTTATGATTTATCATCTCAGATTTGTCTTGATAAAAGTTCACAGATTTTTACTTTTATATTTTCTATTCTATATTATCTAATTTGGTTTTTTTAAAATTATATAACTTAACCTTTTCCATTTAGATTATAATTATGTTTATAAACATTATATTTAGAATTTTCTATGTCTAAAAAATGTGTTTTATTTTAATTTCTAATATCACATATTTATTTTAAACTAATATGAATCTATCTTTTCTTTTAGAATTCTATTATTTTACATCTATATACCACTTATAGATTTTCTTATTCATACTCTCACATTTTATAACATATAAATTTATCTCTTAAATATTTTACAGATTCCTTTATTCAACTAAAATATAAAAATTAGAATCATATTAACTATCTCATGTATCGAAACATGTTTAATATAGATAAATATTTATAATATATTCAATAGTGAAATTTCCCCTTAAGTATTTCATTGATTTTGAAGAGATATCACAAAATATATTTTGTTTTCTTCTGTCATCACTTTCTTCATATGATCGTTTTAAAGTACTGTCACAATAAATATTTTTCCATATATCGATATCTTTCAAAATTTACTTACTTATATTATTACAATACTTTATAGAATATTTATTTTCTTTAAATTTTAGATTAGGAAATTCAGTTCTAATATATCCTTGTTTTCCAAATTCATAAAAGATAGGTTCTGATGTATCACATTAATCTTTCCTTTTCTTAGGATAATTTATACTGATGTGTTTTTATTTTACATGCTTCTTGTTATGATAGAAATTTCACCTTTAATAGGTCCACATTCACTATGTTTTGAAATTTCTCTGGACATTTTTTTATCATATTTTTTATAATTTCATAGATTTGAATTACCAGTTTTTTTTAAGAAACTACATCCTTTATCCTTTTTAACATCTATTGGTAAATGAAATTCATACAACATCAAAGTACAAATGAATTTATCTACGTATAGCTTAGTAATATGTTTTCTATCATCAATAAATGTTATTTTATATTCCCATTACTTTGGTTGGATATTTATAAACATTTCAACCAACTCATCATCCAATAGTTATTTATCACTATGGAATTGTATGATATTAAAAATTGTCATAATTATTTGATGCATTTTAGAAACCGATTATCCTAGTTAAAAAATAAATTTTTTGATAGTTTTTCCTAATCACACCTTCATTTGTTTCAAATACTTTTGAAGTTTAAATATTAGTAACTTAGTGTTTCCCCTATATTCCATAAGCATTTCAACAAGGAAAAATTTATATGTAGATATTTATTTATATTTAATATAGAAGATAATTTATTACTCTATAAGTTTATCAAGAATAATTTTTCTCCTCTCTTATAAACGTAGAAATTTCTTTCTTAAGAATTTTATACTATCCAGTAGAAATAAGAATATTTTTAACTCCATTTGCAATAATATATGTTTTCATTAGATTTTTCTAGTACCCAGAATCATTACCAAAAAATATTATTCTTTAATTATGTTTTATGTTGTTGATATATAAACCATGAAAACATACCATACTTAAAAAAATTTCATCTACACACTTGTTAGAGTGTAATGAAACTGCAATATGAATAATCAATATGAAAGTAATGAAATATAAAATTCAGTTTCTAATTTAGAAACCTTCTATAATACCAAATATAGGATCATAATTTTAAAATGTTCTGATCATAAGAATGTTATAAAAGGTGGGGGTGAAATATAGTTTAAAATCAACTATAGGAGTTCATCCTCCTATATATATTGAAGTATCAGAATTAAAAAAATCCAAATATCCCAAAATAAATGTGCCAGTGTTATGAACATCCAATGAACAAAAAAATAAAATCAATGTAGATAATATATAGTATTAGTATGTGATAATACCAATAAATTTAACATGGACAATAAAAATAATGAATAAAATTTTATTTTTATAAATGAAAGAAATAAATAGAGTTTAGAATAAGACAACTAAACAAGGATATTACAACCCTCACATTAAAACCAAAGTGAAAAATATAACTTTAGACTTGATCCATGATATAATTGACTTTAAACCTACCTAAAGGTATCTATTTTGTAGAAGTTAAAATCTTGAAAATGTCTTCATAACCTTGAAATCACTCAAGCATCTTGATTAGAAATTCCATTGTTAGTACAATCAGTAGATTGATTTTTTCCACCACTTAAATGGTATCTCATTTTTAACTTCAATTGTTAATAAATATCCCAAAGATCACTCCACTTAAACTGGTAGCTTAATTATCCCAACTTCTTAACTCATATCTTGGTGAAGAAAATACAACAAGAAATTTTAAATTCTTTTACAATGAAAGAATCATAAGCATAACAATATATAAAAACCCACACATGTAAATTGAATTGTAATCACATTAATCAAAAATAAATTTAAGAAGCCTAGAGATTGTGGATCTCAAATAATTTTTTATGATTCATTATAATTATAATCTAAGAGGTGAAACTATTTTTATAAACAATTCTCCAATAGTCAGCTTATGAAAATTTCAAGTCCAGTTGCAATAGTACCAACAACATCACACTTTTAAACTTTAGATTGATATATATTTTTTTATCTATGGATAGGTTGGTCCAACACAACTATAGTTAATATAACTGAAAACTTAGAGTTTTGGTATTATGAAATTCCATTGATTACCGGATTTTCATAAATCAGTTTCACCTCAGTTTTATAAAACCTAGGGTTATCGTTATTTCATTAAATTTTTTTATTAAAATGAAAAAAAACCATTTTATAGGACCAATATTAATAAATATCAATTACATAAATAAAGTGTTTCATGTTTTTCAAAAAAACTAATGTTAAGTCAAATATTCAACAGAACTCTAGTAAATCAATTTAGAAAGACTTAAACTAAATGTTTTATAATTCGATATACACATTGTGTGGAACATGTCATATCACACAAGGTCGAAACCAAAATTATTTTCGTTTTATCAAGTTTCTCAACACATGGTATTAATTTATTCCATGTAATATTATCAATTACAAAAACAATTGGTTTTCATACATGTCATGCACATAATTTTCTCATCCAGCGGTACACACTATGTATATTTTTTGTGTTCCATGTTGTCATACGTGCTGAAAAGTATATATATTTATACTAAATAGAACAATAAATCTTGTATACTAAGACATGTCGTGTGGGCCTACATGATGTGTATGAATATAGTACACAAAACATATAATACATATCGTGTGTCGCCTGATATTTTGAGTGATAATACATGATTTTTAATTGTTAAATTATAGATAAGGAATTTAAAAGGATGAGGATAGAATATAATGAGTTTCCTACAAATTAGAAAATATGTACTTAAAATCTTTCAAAATAATTTTTTTTAAATTTATTCAAATAATTAAGGAAAAATTTATTATGATGTCTCAAGGACTCTAAGATGGACCAAAAACAAGACAATTAATTATTTTATTAGTGATTCAATTAATTTTTTTATTTAAATTATATTTATGATAAATAGAATTCTTTTAAAATAATATTATAAATTCTTAATGCATTTTTCATTTCATGTTACGAATGATCATGAAATTGTATATAACTATTTATATGTTAGATTTATTTATTCAATTTAATTATTTATTATATGGTTTTATGTGATATTTATTATTAAATTAAATATAATGATCAATGAATCATACCTCTCTCCATTATTATGTATGAACCATTTTGTATGAGGGGTATTTCATGTATCCCAAAATCCCAGGTATACCTCACCTATGTGTGAGTATACAATTTTGAAAGATGAAGTTACCATCTAGAGAAGGTGTCTACACCTAATATGAGATGATTCCAAACCTATAGATACACAATGATAATGATGCATGCATCAACTCAAGCTATGATGAGGCTCAATAAATTATTCCCCTAGGGTATTAATTAGTTTACAAACACTCAATAAACCAAGTAGTAAATAAAACATCATTAAAATATCACATAATTAATTTATATTTCTAGTGAATGATTATTTATTTATTTATGTAATTCATGTTTTATTGTGATGAATAAATATGATCACATAATATATATAACATAAAAATAATTCTTAGGTAAAATGGAGAAAATGTATAATATATACATTATAGGGTATAATTAATCACTTATGTAATCTTTAGCATAATTTAATTAATAAATAAATATATTTAAAGGATAATATAAAATATAATATACAAATGAAACTAATATTCATATATTATTTCATCAAACATGGAAAATTAATTTTGTTTGTTCCACATAAAAAAGTAGTAGGAATTTAAAGAATAAAATATTGGATACTAATTTATAAATCATAGAAAATCCATCCACTAAAATATTAAACATTGAAACATGTTCTATCATTTATATGGGAATAAAATTATAGCTAAAAGTGGTTATCTGTCCCCCATTAGAGTACATTCAATTATTTGGGAGTACGAATGAAAATATTATGCCAAATTAACCTAATTAGGGTCAAGTAAGGATTTACTCAATAATACTTTGGGTAACATGTTTGTAAAAAACTACCTATGATGACCCAATCCTTCACTCAATATAGCCCACCGCATGGACCAAAGCAAATTCCCGATCATCCTGAGCGGGTGACAAACACCTAGGAAAAGTATCTTAGGAATATATTTTCCCACGGTTAACTAGCATGACACATATATAAAATATGATGGAAACTCGAAAATCATCGCAGTACACAACAAATAAAAGGAGATCAACAAGAAATAATGTACATCCCAAAAAAACACATCATAAAAAAATATACATACATGGTATCCCAAGAAGAACCCTCAAAAAAAATAATGGGAAAAATAAAAAACACGATTTACACAAATATCCATATGAATAAAAAATCCAAAAAATTAATCAACAAGATCCATCTTCATAAGACCCCATCCCATCACAAAACTCGAATGATGGTTTTTAGAAAGAGACACCTGGGTACATGGTTCCCATTCCTTTACCTTTGTCCTGTTAAAAAAATTTTATATATTCTTGAAGTAATAAGTAGGGTGTGAGGCACAAATACAAGTATGGTACCACCTGGAATCTATCTATTTATTTTACCAATACAGGAAAACAAACTAGTTTGAAAACACTTTTTCGAAACTTAACAACTTTGAAAACATTTCACTTACAAATAATCCTTTAAATTCACTTAGGGATTTTCATTTTAATACAAACCAATTATTATAAATTAATTAAAAACTGGATCACATATTGAAATAAGTACAAAGGAAAAACATGATTACCATATCCAATAAGTTATAGTAAGAGTGAGCATAAACATTATAATTTTATAACCATATAAATGGAAAACGAGCATAACACAATTCATCTCATCAAACATGGAACTAAAAAAATCATAAATCTAATAAACCAATACAATATGAAACAAATACAAGTATATACCATAACCAATGATGTACATCATAATAATATGTTCCATTATTGAATATACATACCTGGTATCCCATGTCAAACCTAAAAATCAGAAGAATGGGAACAATACCAAACAAGTCCCACACATACATCCCAATAGAGAAAAATTCAATAAAAACTATACATCATCCAACTCCATAAGATCTCATCTCCTCTACAAAACATGAAAGATAATAATCAAGAATATCTACCCTGGTACATTCTACTATTTCCTTTAACGATATCTTATAAAACAAATACATAATATTAAAGGAATATGTTGGGTGTGTTACCCAAATTCCAGAAATCTACCAACCTGAATCTATTTAATTATTTTACCCATTCAAAAAAATTAACTAGTTTGAAAACAATTTTTCAAAATTAAAGAACATGATAACATTTCACTATCAAATAATCCATTAAAATCACATTGGTTTTTAATTTTAACACAAATATTTTTTATAATAAATTTCTGATATGGATCATATAATGAAAAAAGGACAAAGGAACAACATTCTAAACACTTCCAACAAGTCACAATAAGAGTTAACATAATCATCATCATCATATATCCATATAAATATAAAATAGAAATAACAAATTTCATCACATCCAACATAGAACTAATAAAATTCCTAAATCATATAATCAAATCAATGATAAGTAATTTGAACCTAGGGATATAACCATTTGTCCTATCATGATGGATTATAAAAAAGTTTTCTATACAACTAAATAATAATGGAAACTCCAATATCTATCACGGTCCCTCAAAAACCAAATGTAATCTGTCATTTTCTTACTACCCAAAGAATATCACCATCCCTTAGAAAAAAAATGGAATCTCACATGAACTTTCCTCTGATGTATCTCAATATCCCTTCAACAACCCATCACACACACCCATGTAAACCCATGTACTACTCCATGAAAACATAATCACAAAAAAGTTCTAATTTGTAAAATTCATTCATAATCAAATTTCATATAAAAAACCCAACTCTCATTAAAACACCATTCAAAAGGAATTTTTTTTCTAAAACCACTTTAGAAATACATATAAAACCAAAAACCTCTTTGATCTATTTTATCAAACACTTGGGGTGCAAACATGCCAATCCCATTTAGAAAACCCCACTTTAGGCATCAAATTTCCAAGATATTTTATGAAACACATCAAACATGGGATATATATCAACCACATAAAATTTATTTTATAACTAAACAAACACAAACCAAAGATGATTAAAAATTTTAAGGTATGCTTTGTAAAACACCGTTCAATAGATACACCTATATCATAATTGATTAAAAAAACCTCTTTGATGATAAACACTTGGAATACAAATATCAAATACTTACTCACCTAAGGTACTTAAAAAAACAAAATATCCACATAACGTAACATAGATTAAAAAACACTTTCTTTGGTTACAATTATCTATGAAGAGGGATTAACATGAGTGAATAAGGGTTAAAGAAGGAGAAACCTACAAAATAGGGACTTAGATTAATCCAAATCGCAAACAATCCAAGAGTAAACCACCACCCAATGAGAGGTAATAGTCTACTACAAGTAAGTTTATGAATCGATGGGATGTTGAAATGAGGTCCAAATGAGGTATAAATTAGATAAGGGAAAAATGGGAAAATACCAATTTTTATGTTATATAGACATTTCAAATGGTTTGGTTGCAAAGTTTGAAAAAACATGCACCAAATGTGCATGGATAATGTCTCCCAAATAATCAAGACACATGGCTTCCCCTAGGTGTTTCATAGTTTAACATACTATTCTCAATATATGAAAATTTTCATTGTCACCAACCATAACACCCTCACATGGATAGCTACATGATTAGAAAAATTGCGCATTAACCATGCACCTTTCTCTTTCTTACAATGAAATCCCATTTCCATCCCTCAATACCTAGAAACTCTAAGGATAAACCAAATGAAAAATTAAACTGAAACATAGACGTAAAAGTGACTGAACATGTTTAATACACCACCAATAATTATAAAAAAGTGGTACAAGTCCTTGAATATCACAATACTATAAGAAAATATGTTTTTTATGTTGGTATATCCTATTCCTATCTAGCCACCTTAGAGAGATAGTTCGGATGTGAAGGATACAAATATAAAGAATAAGGAGGATATTTTAGATGTATGTAGTCTCATGTTATTAGTTATGTCTAGAGAGATAGTGATGAAAGATAATGAAATGGATTAAACCACCATATTGATTCACCACTAAGAACTCAAAACAGATATTGTGGGGGGAGAAGATAATGATATTTTCACTACACTGTACAAGTGTAAAATAGATGATGACTACTTATCTTGTGATCACATACTCATGATAATGAAATATATCAATTATTTAAATAATCTGGGATTATATGTGCATATGAAATTATCTAATAATATAATATTATCATTTTACAACGTATATTCTCTCTGTTCATTAATAACTATAAAATTAATTGTATAGTGAGGCCTCTCAAGAATATATATATTTATTCCACCATGATGATAACGATTAGTGGGAATATGGTTCTTCAATCCTTAAGGTGAATGAATAGAATGAAATGTTTTAAAATCATGTGAAAAGTTTATTGAAAATAGCATCTTTTTAACAACTATCAAATAAAAATAGTATTTAGAGGGATTGAAATGAAAATTAGGTAATCTACATCACATATGGAAATAAAGGTCATTGGAAGATGAGATGAAATAAATAAAATATGAACCAAGTATAATAATATAATTTAGGAATATTCATTATTGCTTGTAATATTTTTATTTCTCTTTTTAGGTATTAAATAAAATATGTGACTCCCGTATTTGTTTTCAAATACCGAAACTATGGAAGTTCAGAATGATTATAAGAATTAAGGTGAACCTCAATGTAGTTAATGGATATTAGTTCTTCATTTTTCATAGTAAATATTAAAAATTCATATTTTCATGTATAAATATTCTTGTAAAACTTTTATTTTATTTTAGATGTGACCAAAACATTTTTCATTGTTTCCAGTTTTATACACAAAAGGAAATTAATTAATTTTTTAAATGAATTTCATTATTGTATAACTTACTTAATTTCTCTTCTAATTTTTATATTTATTTTTCAAAATCAAATTATAAATGTGAGAACTTGTATATCACATACAATCCCTCACAAAAAAAATGAAATTTCACATCCCTACATAATTGGTTCGAGCTAGTGGAAACCCACCTTGAATAGACAATCACAATCATATATAGGCCCCAGAAGAGGCATCATTAATGCTTATTATACTGAGACCTAGGTTCATATCCATTTAACATGCCACGTCAACATTGAACACACGTAACCATAACCTCTAACATAGACCAACTATAAAAATAGATCGTAGCATTAATAAGATTCACCATTATCACCAAACATCTTCTAGAGATTTAAAATGGATTACACTAAAAATATAAAAGCATAACTGAAATCACTATGCACCGAAATAATCTTATTTCCTTAAAAGGATATGGATACAACCACCACCATTGTTATTCCATCATAAACCTAAACTATAAACACATTTACCATTATAAATAAACCACCAAACTCAAAGAATAATATATAAGCATGATGAACCTAGAAACTAGCAACATCCATTGGAATTTAGGGAACCAGAATCACTATATAGATCACTCAAGACCCTATACAGTTTCATCTTCAGTAGAGGCCACCACCGAGCCATCGATATGATATATTTAATGATTATAAAATTGTACATTCCCTTAATATAAGATAAAAACCATAACATAAGAATGAAATTGGAGAATATTATTGGACCCAAGAACTGACAAAAAATAACCAAGATGAACTAAAAACATCGGGGGGGATGCTTTGAAAATAGATATCACAAAAGAAGGATCCTCCCTTACGCCTCTCTCCAACACCATTCCAAATCATCCCAAAACCCCATATTTACTAACATGGTAAAGTATTACATATTGGGATATATAATAAGGGTAGAGGATTACCACAAACAAGAAAGACCATAAATGAGATACCATAAAAACACCAAACCAAGGTGTATATAACACCATTCGTAACCACTATCATAATACAAAACCATCATGAATTCCTAGGTTCTATGTAATGAATCGGGACGTGCTGAATCAAAAGTTATATTGACTCGAATCACTCATAGACCCAAATGGAATTCCAAATCCTTTATGGTTGGACACAAGTTATTGGGTATCTAGAATGTTCAATTAGTAATGACTTATCCCTAAAATAAAAACATGAAAATAAGATAAATTAAAAAATAAAACATTCAATAATTGTATTATGAATAAAAATCCCTCAAAATAAATGAAATAAATAAATATATCATAGTAAGGTACAAATATATGTGAAAATAAAATGAAATAAGTAAAATTTTCTAACACAACATTATAAAATAAATGGAAATGAAATTGAAAATCTCCAAAATCACGACTAGAGACTCATGATCACTCACCAGATTTACACTTACATCAATGGAAAAATATATAAATAAAAATATATAAAAAAAATTGGGAACCCAAGAAGAGAAAAAGGAAACTAAATACATACATGAACATTGTTGCATATGTCACGACTTGTCCTAGTGGGGCCCGAGCCGCAACTCCCCAAGCCCGCCTCCAATAGGCCAGGGGCTGTTGACTAGCACCGAGTAGGCATGCTACTAACATGGGAGGCATTGCCTATAAACATGTACACATGCACACACATCTCCAAGCCAACAAAGCTGAAATGTAAAAAATACTAAAAATGGAAATGCATGCATACACTAAAAATATCAACCATCGAAGTACGACATGAATGTAAAGTACAAGAAAGTAAAACCCTAGGCTAAAATTACAAGCCCACCAAATGAGAGTCTGTAAAAAAGTCCAACATGTAAAGAAAGGTGCTGGGACTAAAGTTTGTAGCCGTAGGAACACACCTCGGCCTGTCTGATCTCACTGAGTAGCATCTGGTTCCGGTCCGCCTAGAATCCTCTCAAAGGATCACTCGTCTACACAAGACACGACATGTGCCGGAAAAGCCCGTGCAGGGGTGAGTATAACAATACCCAGTAGGACACCCTGAAACCACAAAGGAAATACAAATAGGGAAATACCACAAAGGAAATATACGGTCATCTCCACACAGTATATGTATACAGAACATATAACAAGAATATCCAGATATTCTCATACACGATTGACTATGGCGAAACCACCACTAAGATCCTGCTCGAAGATTCCACTAAGCGCGTAACAAGGAGAACACACTCCTATGTCTGAAGAGAGAGATGCAAAGTACTCATTATGGGAGAGAACACTCCACAGGTACTTGAGAACTTGATACTCAGATGAGGATCACAACCAATAGCCATGGGGTGATTTCGACAACTCAGTCTAAACTAATCCGGCAAGAAGAGGATCAGCGCCTGGGTAAAGATGGTCACATCGATACTATGAACTCTACATAGGGTTACAGGAACGAATAGAAGATCTGGATCTAAGTCTCATAGAGGGGATTCCAACAACTCTATTTAGAAAGTCGTGCTGAAGGTATCATACTCTTGTATGTAGGAAATGATATCGGAAAACTTCAGGAGAAAGGCCAAGGTGGAAAACCCTAAGGAAACTAGCCCAAGTCATAGAAGGAAACTGGCTCAATCCCTGAAGATTTGGTTACATGTCATGTATTATGGTTACACGTTGTGTTCCTTGACCCCAGGTACTGCCCGTGTAAACGGACCATGCCATCCATTTAAGCAGTGTAAAACTCAACTACATGGCATGTAGAAAAGTTCACGTCATTTTCCTAACTCCAGGTACTGCCCGTGTTAACGACCCATGAAATTTGGATTTTCAGATAGAAAGTAACTACATGGCGTGTTGAATAATCACAGGCCTTGTCCGAGCAACTATGGCTCACTTCGTGTACGAAGGCCATGTGCCCGTACATGGTCTCTGTATGTGCCTGTGTCGCCTGCTCATGTACCAGTACACGGGGTATCCCATGTATCTAGCTGGGGAGGGGTATTCATGCCGTGTTCCTTGGATGTGTACCCAAACCATGTCCGTGTACTCCTGGAGTACACTCCAGGTAAATCCGCCGATGAACACATGCCATGTAGCACATATTACACACCATGTAGTCGGGATTTTTCCAGAAATGTCGTCTTCTTCCTCTCACTTTGGCCGATCTTCCAGATCCGCGATCTCTCGTCAGTTCGTCCCGATACTCTGGGGGTTGGTTAGTTTCATCATACAAACACCACAACGGTTGTTTTTGGTCCTTAAAATGGATCATAAACCTCGAACGATCCATCTAAAGATAAACACTCGAAAAATCATAACTCTCGATCTACTCCGAATCATCTGGAGAAACCAGATTCTCACCTCCATGACATCACTCTGGGGTTGGATATACAATCTCGTATCATTGCGTCGTAGAAAGGATGTGCAACGATTCATTGTTCATCGCCCCGTGAAGAACGTGATGGAGAGAGAGGGGAGAAATCAAATGAAACAAATTTGAGGAACGAACCTCCATTGTCGTTCGTCACGGCGTTGATCCACTCCAATTAATGGGATTAAACAGAGCCGAAAAAGATCAACAACAAAAGATAAACATGGATTTAATCTCCTAGAATCCCCGCAAAAGCCCATCCCGCAAGAACAATCAATCTGCAGACTAATCTATTCGTGGATTAGCCCGTGTTCTTCATAGAAATAAAGAACGGGGAAGACAACACAAATTAAACATCCTACCTGGATTCTACGGCTTTCGTTGGCGAAGATACGGTCATCGCGTCATCACCGCCACGTTGGGAGGTTTTCTCTAGAGCCTCCAGAGTCGGTAAGGGTTTCAGGGTTATGAG
The DNA here is from genome assembly GCA_963277665.1 of Viscum album. NCBI lineage: Eukaryota > Viridiplantae > Streptophyta > Magnoliopsida > Santalales > Viscaceae > Viscum > Viscum album. Next base: position 1,887,239,448 of record OY728143.1, on the reverse strand, counting down.
GTTTGTAGCCTTGGACACCTAAGTTAGCCTTTATTAAAAATGGATAATGATATCCGCTGCAACAGATTTAATAAAATATTTAAAATTAAATATTTTTTTACGATTACGTCCTAAACCCAGTTTTCACCCCCGGCCTGCGCCGGCTGATTTTTGGCCTCACATAAGGTAAAATCGCTGTTCTAAATGCAACGGTGCCCTCTGATTTCTGATCCGAGCCCCTATTCATGAGTTATTCCGCTTTTTTCAGGAAAACCGCATGCATGCGTAATTTAATTATTATATTAAATTCAATCATTTTTTCTGGTCTCACCGGGCCCCGGAACTGGATACCGTCTCAGAGCCGGGTCTCGAAATAATTCCCTTTATTTTTAAGAATAATTTATGGAAAATATGATACATTACATCACACCCACCTTAGGGATTTTATGTCCCCAAAAATTCAAAACAATGTCTACTCAATAAGATGTGGCTACTGCAAAAGAATCTGAGCCTCATGCTCCCACGTTCTCTCTTGGAGATTCCTGTGCTGCCACCGGACACTCACCAAGGGAATAGCTTGCCAACGAAGGATATTCTCCTGCCGATCCTTGATCTCCATTGGGTACTCAGCAACGGTGAATCCATCATTGATGTCCAGCTCGCCCCAGTCGAGGACGTGTGATGGATCATGCACATACCTATATAGCTAGGAAACATGGAAGATGTTGTGTACCCGGTCCATCTGAGGAGATAGAGCCAAGTGATACGCCACCTCACTAACTCTACTCAGAATCTAAAAAGGTCCAATGAACCTTGGAGATAGCTTGGTGCCTCGGGTAAATCTCTGCAATCCCCATCGAGGTGAGACCCGAAGGAACACATGGTCTCCCTCATTGAACTCCAAGGGACTCCACCTCCAGTCGTCATAAGACATTTTTCAACTCTGTGCAGTCTTCATCCACTCTTGGATGACCTCCACCTTCTCTGTAGTAGCTCTCACCATCTCTGGGCCACTGAGTGCTGACACTCCTAGGTCAGTCCAGAAAAGTTGTGACCTGTAAGGCCGCCCGTACAGAGCCTCGAATGGTTCCATACCAATAGTTGAATGTTAACTGTTGTTATAGGAAAATTCCACCAATGTTAGGTGATCCTACCAGTTATGACCTAAGTCAAGTATTTAATCTCGAAGCATATCCTCTAGAACCTAGATGGTCCGCACTGTTTGACCATCAGTCTGAGGATGGAACGCTGTTCTCAAGCATAACTGAGTCCCAAAAGTTTCCTACAATCCCCTCTACAACCAGGATGTGAAATAAGCATAACGATCTGAGATGATAGTGGATGGCACTCCATGAAGTCAAACTATCTCCTGCACATACAGGTGTCCCATGCTCTCTACCGAACTCTACTCTTGTATGGTTAGGAAGTGGGCCGACTTGGTGAGCTGATCAACGATCACCCAGATGTCATCGTGTCTCCTGGACGTATGTGGTAAACACGTAACGAAGTCCATTGATATCCCATCCCACTTCAACTCTAGCAACTCAAGGGGCTAAGTCAAGCATGCTAGCACCTGGTGCTCAGCCTTTACTTACTGACAAGTAAGGCACTGAGAAACAAACTCTTCCCCACACTTCTTCATTCCTGGCCACCAGAACTGATGTCAGAGGTCCTGATACATCTTTTCCATGTGTGGATGCACTGCCAAAGTGGATGTATGGAACTCCCATAGAACCTCCTCCTGCAATGTCACTTGTACTACTGTATGCTCTCTGAAAAGAAAAACGTGCTCCCCACCTTTTGAATATCCATCAACCGCAACACCTGTGTATTTCTAGGCGCATATAGTCTCACAGCTAGCATCCTCACGTTGTGCTTCCCTGACTCACTACAATAGTGGAGGGGTAACAACCATCGATTGAATGTAGGCTCCATCATCTCCATCAATGAAAGATAACTGTAAGGAGGCCAACTGCCTCGTTGCCTCATATAGCAACTTTAAACTGGATTTCCTGATGAGATCATCTTCCACTATGTTCCCTTTCCGAGGAGTATAAACAATCTCAAAGACATAATGTTGGAGGAACCCAAGCCACTGGCTCTATCTCAAATTCATATCTTTCTATGAGAAGATATATCTGAGACTCTTGTGAACAGAGTTGATGATAAACCGCTCACCCATTAGGTAGTACTGCCACATCTTCAACGCGAAGACTGCCGCTACCAAATAAAGATCAAGGATCGTGTAGTTATGCTTGTGTGGCCTCAACTAATGCGAGTCGTAGGCAATCACTGCTTTCCTCTGCATCAGGACACAACCAAGCCCGGTTCTTGATGCATTGCAAACCACTATGTACCTAACACCCTCCTCCGGTAATCTCAAGATCGGGGCACTCGTCAGACTCTGTCTGAAGTGCTGGAAAGCCTGCTGGAATCTCTCGGTCCACACGAAAGGCTGCCCCTTTCAGGTCAAAGCTATCATGGGTGCTGAAAGTCGGGATAAATCAAGAATAAATCTCCGATAGTAGCCTGCAAACCCAATTAAACTCTGCACCTCCATCATGCTACGAGGTGGCTCCCATGCAAGAACTGCCTCCACCTTGGCTGGGTCCACTGCTACACCATCTGCTAAGATAACGTGTCCTAGAAAGTGGACCTCCTGTATCTAGAACTGACACTTCGAGAGATTCCCATATAACCGGTGCTCTCGTAGTGTGTCCAGAACCATCCTTAGGTGTCTCGCGTGCTCCTCCTCAGACGTAGAGTACACAAGGATTTCATCGATGAAGAATACTACAAACCGATCTTGATAGGACTGAAAGATCCTGTTCATGAGTCCCATGAACACTGCCGGGGCGTTCGTCGTGACGAAGGGCATCACCAAGTACTCATAGTGACTGTACCGACATCTGAAAGTCGTCTTCGGTACATCCTCATCCCGTACTCGCAACTGGTGATAGCCTGATCATAAATCAAACTTCGAGAACCACCATTCCCCTCTCAACTGGTCGATGAGTTCATCAATCCTCGGTAGTGGATACCATTTTTGTTACGGTCACCTGATTCAAGCACCGGTAATCCACACATAGTTTCAAGATCCCATCTGCCTTTTTGGGAAACAACACTGGGGTTGCCCAGGGTGAAATGCTAGGTCTCAGAAAAACCTTCTTATGCAATTCTTCCAGCTGCACCCTCAGCTCAGGATGCTCTGCAAGAGCCATCTGATATTCTGATGTTGATATCGGTGTCATCCCGGGTTGCAACTCAATGCAGAAGTCTATCTCCCGACGGGGAGGTAGTCCAGTGACATCCTTCGGAAATATGACCTCGTACTCAGCCACTTCTGCTTGAAACTAGAAACTAGTAACATCTTTTATGCCAAGGGCTAGGCTAGCCAAATGATAGGATATCGGTTGCACCCTCCTACGCATGAGTGCATCCTGCGCTGCCTCAGTCGCTCTTTCACTGATAAAAGAGAACCCCGTTCCATCACTGCGGACAGACCGCACCCTTCGCCTAAAACAGTCGATCTGGTCATGAACTATGGATAGAAAATCCATACCAAGAATGACATCATAAGGCCTCGGCAATACCACCAACAGGTTCCAACCGAAACACTCGCCTCCAATGGTCAGTTCACACTGTTTACAGAGGAGTGTGATCTCTATATATTCTCCAGTCGGTGTTTCTAAGCGTAAGGGTCGAGTCAACGGATCAACTGGAATCTCACGGTCTCATACAAGATAAGCAGCCAGAAAGGAATGACTAGCACCTGTGTCTATTAGTACGGCAACCAAAGTATAAAAGACACAAATTGTACCTCTAATCATTCCAGGAGTACCTGGGTCATAATCCTATGCCGCTTGTAGTTGTCCTTGCCTCAGTCCACTGGCTCCCTGAACCAGGGGTGGACCTCCTGGGGGTGGTGGTGGTAAAAGTTCAATACCCCGACCACCTCCAGCTACTCTCCCAGCTCCACTACAATGTCTGTCTCCATGTAGATCTATTTTATCCACACATTGCCTCTGCCTCGGTGGTCCATCCACTTCTCTCCTGTCTATATTACGGTGGGTCAGATAATCTCAAGTGAGATGTCCCTTGCCATCGCATGAGTAGAATCACCTCTCTCGAGGCTGGCTAGATGTGCCCTGCGAACCCTGTATGGAAGATCCCCTATCCTGGGATCTCCTCCGAAAACATCTCCCATGTCTGGGTCCCTGACGTTGGCTCCCTACTGCTGAGGTCTCTTCTCCAGCTCGCTCGCTACTGACAAATGTCGGCTATCTCTGCTCTGCTAAGAAGCTCTATACCACCAAATCCCGCTCGATCACCCCACCATAAGTAGGAATACTCATAGGGATGATACTAGCTCGTATATCTCTTTGCAAGACCCGCTCAAAAGTCTGAGATCTGAAGTACTGATCTCTGACCATATCCATTAAGTACTGCAAGAGTTCGGTAAACCTCAATGAATAGTCAGCCACTATCATGGTTCCCTACTGGAGATGAAGAAGCTACTGTATACATACCGCTCTCAGGGTAACCCATGAAAACTCCTCTCTGAAGAGATGCTCAAACTCTGACCATGCAAGAGTCACCTCATCGTGAGTCTGGATATCCAAACTCCACCATCGCCCTGTCGAGCCCTGTAGAAGGCTAGCTTCCAGGATCACCATCTGGTATGCTGGTGTCCTGACTAAACAGAAGACTCTATTCACTACCTCAAGCCAGTCCTCTACTGCCTGAGGGTCAGCCTCACCTCAAAACCTGAGGGGTCTCTCTCTCTGGAACTCTTGGAGTGCGCTCAGTTTGTGCTCCTCCTCCACTGGTACAACAGGCACTAAACACTACTCCAAAGGTGGTGGGATAACTTGCACACCACCCGATGGTAAAACTGGGGGATCTGGTCCTTGAATCGAAGATTCATCACTGAGGGGGTCATCCTTGTGATCGATCTACTGGATCATAGAGGGTGCGCATTGTGGAGGCATTCTGTAAAGAAACAAGATGTATCTCAGCCAATGAGTATATCTGGAGAGCTGACTCAAGAAGGAAATCGAAACCACATCCCATTCTTATATGATACATGTACCATTATTTTCCCCTAAAATTAGTGTTCTCATGTTCAGAGTCGAATAGAAAGTGGTCAGATTCCGGGAGTATGGATAAGTCGGCCGCCCGCACCATCACTAGGGTCCCTGGCCTGAAATTCAAACTCAGAACAACTAACACTGTTACCCCAAACCAACTCAAAGACTCTCGGTCCTAAGGTAGAACCGACCACCTCGGATACCACTCTGTCACGACCCGTCCCAGTGGGGCCCGATCCGCCACTCCCCAAGCCCGCCTCTAATTGGCCATGGGCTGGTGACTAACACCAAGTAGGCATGCTACTAACATAGGAGGAATTTCCAATAAACATGTACACACTCACACACATCTCCATGCCCACAAAACTAAAAAGTAAAAACTACTAAAAATGGAAATGCATGCGTACACTAAAAATATCAATCAACAGAGTACGATAGGAAAGTAAAGTACAGGAAAGTAAAACCCTAGGCCAAAAGTACAAGTCCAACAATAGAGAGTCCCTAACAAAGTCCAACTTATAATGAAAGGTGCTGGGACTACAGTTTGTAGCTGTAGGAACACACCTCGGCCTGCATGATCTCACTGAGTACCGTCCGGTCCTGGTCTGCCTAGAATCCTATCAATGGATCGCTCTTCTGCACAATACACGACACGTACGGGCAAAGCCCATGCAGGGGTGAGTATAAAAATACCCAGTAGGACATCCCAAAACCACAAAAGAAATACAAAAAGGTAAATAACACAAAGGGAAGATACAGTCAGCTCCACATAGTATATTTCTATAGAACATATAACAAGAATATCCAGATATACTCATACACGATCGACTATCGTGAAACCACCACTATGATCCAGCTCGATGATACCACTAAGCACGTAACAAGGATAACACACTACTTGGTATGAAGAGAGAGATGTGAAGTACTTTTTCCAGAAGAACACACTCCACAAGTACTTGAGAACATGATGTTCAGATGAGGATCACAACCAATAGACATGGGGTGATTCCAACAACTCACACAGAACTAATCCCCTAAGTGAAGGATCGGTACCCGGGTAAAGTTGGTCACGTCGATACCGAGAACTCTACATAGGGTTCCATGAATGAATAGAGGATCTGGCTCTAAGTCTCACAGAGGGGATTCCAAAAAATCTATTCAGGAAGTCCTATGGAAGGGATCATAATTCTGTATATAGGAAATGATACCAAAAACCTCCAGGAGAATGACCAAGGGGACGAACCCTAAGGAAACTTGCCAAAGTCACAGATGGAAAGTGGCTCAAACCATAAAGAATTGGTTACAATGCGTGTAGTATGGTTACACACTATGTTCCTTGACCCCGGGTAATCCCATGTAAACGACCCATTTCATCCATTCATGATATGTAAAACTCAACTACATGACGTGTAGCAAAGTACACGTCGTGTTCCTGACTCCGGGTACAGCCTGTGTAAATGGCCCATGTCATTCGGCTTGTCAAATAGAAAGTAACTACACTTCGTGTTGAATAATCACACACCATGTCTGAGCCCCTGGGGCTGGCTCCGTGTACGTTGGCCATGTGCCTGTACATGATCTATGTCTGTGTCCGTGTCGCCTGCCTGTGTACCAGTACACGGGGTATCCTGTGTATCTGGCCGGGTCTGGCCGGGGAGGGGTATACATGTCGTGTTCCTTGTCCGTGTACCCAACCCATGCCCATGTACTCCCTGAGTACACACTAGGGAAATCTGTCGACAAACACACGCCGTGTAGCCCATACTACACGCCGTGTAGTCGGGGGTTTCCAGAAACGCAATATTCTTCCTCGTGCTTCGGCCGATCTTCCGGATCCACGATCTCTCATCTGTTCATCCTGATACTCCAGGGGTTGGTTCGTTCGGTCATATGAAAACCTCAACTGGTGTTTTTGGTCCTTAAAACAGACGATAAACCTCGAACGATCCATCCGAAGCAAAATGCCTGAAAACTCATAACTCTCGATCTGCTCCAAATTGTCCACCGAAACTGACATCACACCTCCGTGACATTGCTCTAGGGTTGGATCTACAATCTCGGATCAATGTGTCATAGAACGGATGTGCAACGATCAATTGTTCATCGCCCCGCGAAGAATGTGAAGAACATGAAGGAGAGAAAGGGGAGAAATCCAATGAAACAAATTTGAGGAATGAACCTATGCTATCATTCGTCATAGTGTTGATTGACTCCCATTAATGGGATTAAATGGAGCAGAAAAAGATCAACAACAAAAGACCAACCTGGATTTAATCTCCCAGAATCCTTGCAAAATCCCATCCCGCAAGAATGATTGATCCACAGACTAATATGTTCATGGATTATCCCGTGTTCATCGTAAAAATCAAGAATGGGGAAGAAAAAACAAATTAAACATCCTACCTGGATTCTGCTGCGTTCGTTGGCGAAGATCCGGTCGCTGGGTCGCCGCCGCCGCGTTGGGAGGTTTTCTCTAGAGCCTCCAGAGCCACCAAGGGTTTCATGGATATGAGGTTTGTAACCATAGACCCCTGTTCTAGACTTTATTTAAAAAGGATAAAGATATCCACAACAAAAAAATTAATAAAATATTTTAAATTAAATATTTTATTACAGTTACGTCCTCAACCCAGTTTTCACCACCCGCCTGTAATGGCCGATTTTAGGCCTCGCCTAAGGTAAAATCGTTGTTTCGAATGCAACGGTGCCCCCGAATTTCTGATCTGTGCACCTGTTCAGAAGTTATTCCATTTTTTTCAGGAAACCCGCACGTGTGAATTATTTAATTATTAAATTAAATTCAATCATTTGATCTGAGCTCACCGGGCCCCGAAACACCACGCCGTCTTAGGGCATGGTCACGAAATAATTCCCTTTATTTTTACAAATAAAGTATTGAAAATCTGAGACATTAAAGTATATATCATGTGTGAGGTAAAAATGGACAATATGATACCACTATAGAGTCTATGAAATTCACTTTAAAATGAAATCCATAAAAATAGAGTTTGAATATAAGGTATAAAACAATGTTCTTTACATGTTATTTTAAATTAAATCCAATGATAAACATCACTCACATTTATAAAATTACCACAATTTCAAATAAATTAATGGCGCATCAACACTTTATTTATACTTTTTAAAACACAGAAACAGATAATTTACAATCATTTAATAAAAAAATTACACTTCATTCCTATTTCAAATAATACCCTAAAAATTTTCATTCCCACAAATGAACTTATTTAAAACCACTTTTTAAAACCCTATTTAAGAATCCAAACCATTACTTTTACACTATTCTTTCCAAACTATTTTAGAAATAATATTTAAAAATAATGGAAAAAGAACACTTAAAGTGAAAATACTATCACAATGAGGGACCAATATAACAAGATAAAATAACACAAATAAACTCTACAACTTATTTGTGTCATGCAATCAATAATGAGGGGATAAAAATGAAATATGAGATGGGATCCCCAAAAATATGAAAAAAACATAAGCATCGTATGAAACTCCCTAGGACTCAAGTATCATTATCCGAACCAGAAATATGATCCATAGGATAGTTCCAAACAATATATTTTTATTAGTATTCTCATTAACATAACTGGTCATATAATCATCCCATGGCTGAAAAGATTCTCTAGGAACATAATACATCCTGGTCAATTTAGCTTATATACATTGTCGCCCCTAGTAAGAGCGCAGTCCACAATATGATTTTTCACATAACATACCTCTACTTATTATCATATGAATCCATTTACTAGTCAAACATAGTTGAGAAATAAAATAACCACATGAGTGAAATTATAGATAATTTTAAATAATCCTCATCTCACCTTCTATTATATCATAATAAATAACCTCCTTTAAAACCATGTATATGAATCATATAAATAAATCTCAAAAATCCATCATGGGGTCACAAGACATGAATTGTTTTTATTACAAGTAGTAAAACTAAGGTTCACACATATTTTTATAAAATATATTCTTTAAAGTGCCCAATAAGGATTTTGAAAATAATTATGGGATTATAAGATGTTTCACATCATTAAAATGAAATTTCAAACATTTCGTGAAAATTAATTTCCTAACCACATTTGAAATTAATTTTGAAACAAAACATTTTCACAAAATACCTTAAATATCACAAACCCCCTTATTTGAAAAGTAACCAATTACAAGAACCTATTTGAAAATATCATCATATCATTTAAAAACACCCTTTGGTATTTTTATAAACACTTATCAGACCATTAAAAATTTTCAAAACACTATTAGGGAAATATGATTGAAACATTTACCTGATAAGAATACAAACCATTTAAAATCAATTCACAACCAATCAAGGATTTATGTTAGCCTATAATTTTATAAAAATAAATTAAAAAAATCATAGGAATTTATGAAATGCATCACATGGAAGTATTAATAGAGAAATTTATTTTTCATGAATAAAATTATTGAAGTGAATCAACATCAATGGTGATTGCATAACAAAGACAAGATACATCTTCTGAAACCTTAGAAAACCCATATACATATTATTAGACTAATACCAAACCATAAGTCCATACAGAATTGTTATTAGGGTTCATATAAGATATAAAATTTAAGAGGAAGATAATTTAAAAGAGAGGGTAAGAATAAATAAAGATATAGACTTGGGAGACCTTCTTGAGAACGATGGAGAATAGTAATAGATTTAAGAGAATGACAGAAAAGGATATCCGTTGTAACGCCCCACCATTACATGATCATGATGGGGTAAAGTGGATAGAAAAACATTATAAAACTATAGAGGGGGATAAAAGGAATTAAAATTTTAAGTGAAAAAGGGGAGCTCACATGGTTTACATGTATTGTTTAGTAAACCATGAGATAACTCTATAAATGATATTTCCAAGGCATAACAAACCCACATAGTTTCTCACACCGTACACACACTTTGGAAAACCACAATGAAAAACTGTATACCTCATTCACATGCTTATAAAATTGTTTATCTAACAATATGAAAGGTTTTCCCTTGGAAAATCCTACTGAAAGGTAATCCATTGGGGTATTAATATATATCACATGGTTTAAACCAAACCATTCCCTACTATGTACAATAACCATGCATGTTAAAAATAAACAAAAAAACACCCCTATATAAAGGTATCTATTACCACTATGTAAAATAACCTTGTAATGTTTTCCAAACCATGCATAGAATAAAATACACATGGAATGGTCATATACACAATTTATAAAATCATACAAAAATCATCCATAAAACAAGATGTAAAGGAAAAATTTCAATAATTTTAAATTCAGAACCAAAAAAATAAAAAAATTCAATTGGTATCAAAATATGATAACATAATATAGAAAATTTATATCAATGATATGGTGGTTTCAAAATCATTCCATCATGTCACATTAATCCCATAAAAATGTCTTAGTAAAGAAAGGTAAATTAAAAGGAAGAAATCATGATAAGATCGTAAGATATAAAAAATACTGACCAAGATCCATAATAAAAAAACTATAAAAACCATAAATCAATAATAACAAACTCATAGAGAAATATAATACACTAGCATTCAATAATTATTCAACGAAAATAGAGGCCCAACTTGGGTCTTCAATGAACTAAAATTATAAAGCGATACAAAACCACTTCGAAAAGGATAGTGCTATTGAAATAACCATAATTCCACAAATCATCAATGAAAATAAAAAAATTAACAACCATAAAAAATTGGATCGAATCCTATAAATAAATCATTATTTCAAGTACGATCACAAAACTAAGAAACATCCAAACCCATCAGATCTTTCCCCCCAAGACGAATAACATCTAGCACGTCCTAATACAATCACCAGATAACCAAAATTGAAACATGCCTTAATAAGAAATTATATTGTATATAAATATAGTTTACAAAATTTTGTTAATGGGGTGATTTATGACCTCATACAAAATTTACCCTCTCATGAAACACCAAACAAGATCTGGACTAATACTATCCAGTTCAAAATCATAAATGGTGTTATGTTTGTCCTAGTCACCTTAAACATACAACTAATGATTTCCCATAACCAATCAAAAATTCCAAATCTAATTCATAGACTCATACCACAATATATAATAATCATAATTAACTATTCAAGGCATAAAAGAACCATGGGCAATGAACATACCAAAGAAACCACTAATCTTATAAGAGAAACCAAAAGGGAACACCCAAAAGACACACAAAAAATACCGACCTATGAGATACAAATTTCTTAAAACCATGTCATAAATTTTCCAAAAAATATCATAATCCCAAATAAGACTAAAATATAACAAATCACTATCACGGAAAGTAAAAGACAACACTTTCCACTACATTTATAGTGGGAATAAGAGAAAGTGAAATAAATGAGCCACCCGTAATAAATAATTCTCCACATTCACTAAAAATGGTTATGGGACCCATAAAATGAAATGATACATGAACCCAACCCTATTAAATTTACAAAACAAAACCAAGTATTCCCAATATGAACCAAGGTAAAAAAATAAAAAACAAAACTCATATAAAACCATGATTCATTGATAGGGAGTCCCCAAAATTATATTAAATGAAAAATAACATTTTAAAATTAGTTAAGATCCCATTACCCAAGAAAGAAAATTTACAATAAATTCACCCTTTCATAAAATGTTTTAAAATCATCCAATAATGTATTTATAAGAACAAGCTGATCAGATTTAAAAACAAAACATTCAAGAATGATTTTCTAAAAATAAAATAGTAAAACTCCTTTACAAATGATCCATCAACTAATATGAAAACCAAAAATTATTTTTTGTATTACATAATGAAAATAACCACTTAAAAATTATTTAACACTAACCAACGAATTTTTTTATGAAATCCCTCACTCCTTATTGAAACCTAAAAACATTTTTCATTAAATCCACCCTTATTAAAGAAATTAAATTTTATAGCAATCAAAATAAAAGGTATTCCAAAAATAAAATGATGATTAAATCCACCCACATTAACATATCATAAGACCCAAATTGATTAGTTTCTCAATTTCAGGAATTAGTCAGGAACATTCTATGAATCAAGGGCGCAAATAAGATGCTGAACAATTCTCAATCTAGGCAAGTGGTAGAATGGGACATGGGCTAGTCATGAAATAACTCCAAAAACTTATTTACTATACATAGTTTGGTCACAACCATATTTATTAAGCCATGAAATTCAACATTGTTACTTTGATTCATTTCCAATTATAATCCCAAATACTAAGAGAGAACCTCAAAGAGACTCATAACATGCCAATAAGGATCAGAACCAGCAATATCAACAATAATAAAGGTTAAATCCTAATGTCAAAATTAAAATCCCAACTACCCTTGGTGATTTAATCACCTTCATGAGGGGTGGTTATGAAGAAATGCCTGATGACCAACCTCCCAATTTTCACTGCAAATAATAACTGAAATTTACCCTAAAACTCCCATATAACACGGGGGATTCCCAAAACCTATGACCCTATTCATATATCTATGATTTGATACCATTTTTAATGAACTTTCAAAGGATGACCCAATATGTCAACCGACCCAACAATCTACTAGGCTCAAATTTCATTCCTGATCCCCATAGTTTGGAAACATGTGCTTGGGTATCAAGAATGCATAATATTGAATGATTTCAAACTCATATAAAAATATAAAGAATAGTGAAAATTAAATAATAATTCATCCAAATACGACATAATGAATTAATATCGATCTAAAAATATTAAACTGAAATAAATAAAAAATAATCAGATAAAAAAATATAGGAAACTAAAATTAAAATATATTAATTTGCTGATAAAACATCCAAAAATAAATTGAAAAAGAATTGGAACAACTCCAGCATCACCACTAGTTGAAGTTCCCAATCAGGATCCAAGTATCACTGAGAGGGGGAGGGGGTGAATCAGTGATATCTTTTTCTTTTTAAGTTTCCCATTTTTGAAACAACCTTCGCCTCCTGTTAAAGAGTTTCTTCCCTGCTGAACACACACATCCACAGGAACACAAGATTTACAAGGTTCACTACTCAACAAGAGTAGCTACGTCCTTGGTATGGTACAGAAATAATCCAGTACCACACAATCCACTAGAAAACAATCCTTTGATGTGGAATACAACGAGTAGGATATACCCTTACACTCGTGCAGCACTTTGAAAACAATCCAATAGTGCGTGTGCTCCCTCTTAGCACAAATAGGATAACACAATGTTTCAGTGCTTCTTTACAATTAAACAGATGTATTCTCCGAAGTACAAATCTTCACTTTCTTACCCAGAAGCCGGTAAGAACTCTCTTGTGCACAACTGAATACGTGCGAAGACCCCAGATATTTCGCGCAGCCTTTAGGGTGCCTTGCGCGCAATTCAAATGGCTTGCGCGTAAAATTCCCTTTTGGCGCGAAAAACGTTTTCACGCAACATTCCTTTTACGTGCAACTTTTACTCTTTTCGTGCAACTCACTTAGCGTATAATTTACGCGCACCAGAGCTCGGGATTTCTTCTAAGTGTCGAGCATTAACAACTAACAAGGGTTAGCCTCATATTTATAGGCATTTTTGAACCCGCACAAAAAACACTAATCCGCGCGTAAAACCTCCTCCATGCGCGTAAAAACTCTTTTATGCAACTTCATATTTCGCGCCATGCTTCAATATTCTGCGCACCTCATGCCTTTTCCATCTTTCATCGTTCTAAGCATGAAGCACCAATTGCGTGCAAAATTCCGCACCACGTTCCATATTGCGCGCAAACCCAATCTTTCCTGCAACATCAGATTTCGCGCACTGCTCCAATATTTCGCGCATTTTATGCCTTTGCCAATTTGCGATCTTTTGATCTCGAACCATCATTTGCGCGAAAAATCCATTCCTCAATTTCGCGCACCATGCCAATATTCCGCGCATCCCGCAGATTTTTCGCGCAACCCGCTACTATTTCGCGCATCCCGCAGATATTGCGCGCACCACTTTATTTTTGCGCGAAACGTGCTTAAATTTCCGCGCAATCCATGCCTTTGTCATTTTTCATAGTTCTGCCATCCCCAGATTGTCTATTGCTTTGCCATTTTATCTCTTTACTGCTTCCCATAACCATTCTTCTGCTCTTATCATGAATCCCACTATCGTGATATTTATCCTTTGATAGATCAGCTTAAGCATCGTCAAAGTTGCAATGGGAACTGAATCTTTCCTATCATCCAGCAGCATCATTCCTTCCAATCATAACATTATATGACTGGCATCATCGTTTCTCCCCCTTTCCTTCATAAGGCTTGCATCACAAGTTCTCCTAACTCATGATTTGTGTGAAATACATACCAGCAAAGCATCGTCTGATTTATGATCCTTCTACAAAGTGTATTGATTTATCGCCTTTGACAACAAAATACAACACTCTGCAAAAGCTAACTCTTCAAACTTTCATCTTCATTCAACCTGGTCCCAACACTAGTGACCCAACATCACTCACCACATCCAATAATTCATCAATAAACCAATATGAACCTTGATGAATAGAAATATATCTAGTATCCTAAAATATAAACAATGAAATTAAATACAAAACTAGAGACAAACACATAATTAGGGTGTCTGATAAACATGCTAGTTTGATCTCACTAAGTGGTTTATGTAATTACCTTAATAATTTAGTTAATAAAAAACTAGTTTGGACATGTGGTATAAATATTTATTTTTTATATCTGAGTTTATAATAAATCCAATAACATGCTAGACTCACATTTATAATAACACTACTATTTGAATTAAAATAATTGTTGTCAAATGCTTTAGTTAACCTTCTTAAAACCTATAGAGAGATAAATAAAAACCATTTAAAACAATTACTCTTCATTATTTCTTCTAAAAAATTCCAACAAAATATCATTTCTATAAGTAAACTTATTTAAAACCACTTTCTTAAAGCCCTTTTAAAAAACAACCAAACCGTTTCTTTTTCACTAAAATTTACAATCCAAATTAGAAATATGTTTTTATATGAGTTAAAATAACACTCAATTTGAAAATATGATCATAATAAAACTATAAGACATCAAGAACATACAACATGAATAATATGAACCATGTATTCATGATAAAAAATCAAGGCCTAGAGGATAAAAATTAAGTAAGAGATGGAGACCCTAAAACACCAACAATGAAACTAAGGATCATATAAAACACCCTAGGACTCAAGTATCATGACCAGAACTCGTGACATGATTCCAATGAAAACACTAAATAACATATTTTTCATAGTAAACCATTTAACTAGTCAGTCCCTATAACCATTCCATGAGAACAAAGATACTCTCTAATCATAATACATCCTGGTAGAACTTAACATCCATGTGAAGTGACATGATATAAATAACAAAATTCACACCAGGGTCGTGAACCTATCCAGACATCTACTCAGTCTTCTAGGACTTCCACAAAACTCCAAATAGATAATAGATATCAAAAATTCATATGGGAAAATTTATAAAGAATTTTAAATACACTTTATCTCACATACCACTCCCTCTGAATAAATATCTCATATCATATCAATGTATAAAAATTATATAATAAAATAAATCTCAAACATCGATCAATGGGTCATAATCCACAATGAAATATTTATTTTAAGGGGGATAAAAGAGGGTCTAACTTTTTTATATAAAATGACATCGATAATGTGACAACTAAGATATTAAAAATAATATTAGAATTTTTAGTCATTTCACACCATTTTAAACACCATTTTAAACATTCATCAAAAAACAATTTCCAAACCAAAATGTTAATAACATTAGAAACCAACCATTTCTAAAAATTCTCATTAGATCAGAAAACCCCTTGTTAGAAAATCAATTTTCACCAAGAACCACTTTAAAAAATTTATCAACCCATTTAGAAATCCCCTTAATAATTTTTAAAAACACATAACATGATATTAAAATATTTAAAAACACTATAAGAGTATTCGACTAGAAACCTTCCCATTACTAGGATAAAATCCATTTCAAATCCATTCCTAACACATAAATGTATCACATAAACATATAATATTATAATAAATAAATTAAAACCATAATAGAAATTTATAAAATGCATCAAAATGTATCCTTCTTAGGAATACCTACATCCTTAAATAGAAACTTATTACAACACCTCACCTTCAATGGATAACAGTTACCCGCTCAAAGAGACATCCTTCTAAACCATAAAAACCCAAATCCTTATCATTATAGTCATAAATAACCCTAATACAATCATAAATAATGGTTAGTGTTTGAAAAAGATATTAAATAAAAGGGGGAGAGTTATTATAATATAAGGTAATAATAACTGAGAAGGTCACCTAGATAAACCCACATGAAATCAAGGGAGTAGACTCTTTTAATCAAGAGGATGGGATGATTGGATCTCCCTTAGAACACAACACCACTATTTGATCAATAGGAGTGAAAGAGGATGGGAAAACCCTAAGAAACTAAGAGGGGAATAAAATTAATTTTACTTTTACATGAAATTATGTATCTCAAATGGTTTGGGATCACTATTAAGTAAACTTTGCACCAACCATGTAACTAGAACTACCTAGGAATGACACTCAAAAAATATCGGAGTTTTTTTACCAAAACATGTGATAACTATGTAAAATTACATTAACAAACATTATAACCCCTTCACATGCTTGTCACATAGTTTTCTAAAACCATGCACAATACATGAATAAGGAAAATTCAAGGGAAGGAATGCTACATGGTTTCTACTATAATTCACATCAGTTAAATGATAATATGTGACACTTATGTATAGAAAACAATTTCAATTAAAAAATGACCTGATAAAATACCCTTATTTAAAGCTTACCAAAACCAATACATAATGTTGAAATGTAATAGTTCCCCAAACTATGCGCATAAGTAAATCCTTATATAACAACCATCTACATTTTTTACCAAACCTTTGAGTGAAAATTCAATAGAAGAAACATTTATATAATTTTAAAATTAAAGACAAAAACATAAAAAAAATTATATTCCAAAAAAATGATAATATAATATTTAAATAGATAACAATGACATGAAGGTGTCACACCCTAGACCAATAATGGGACCCAGTGTGTCAGGATAGATATAAAGAGCAACAATGATAAATGACCAGTGAATACAATAAGGATAAAAGAGGAAAATAATATTGAAATGAAGTAAAAAAATGAATAGTGGTGGAAATGAAGTAATATGGGAATAGGTAAATATATAGATATGTGGAAGAGAAGAAAAATATTACTGATGAGGGGGAATACTATCATCACTGGTAATGTCTACAAGAATCCCTAGAGGGGGGAGTGGGAGTAATATTGATAGAATCACGATCTAGGGGACTATGGATCCATTGTAGGGTAACTATTTTTTATTATAATTATTTAATTGAATAATTATACTAGAATAATATATGGATAAAATAATCAATTAATAATGTATATAATATCTAAGACTCTAATAATTCCCAGTTTTATAAAGATAATTCCTTATAATGTAAAAATAAAAGAAAATTTCATTTATATCCCAAGAATGGTGGTTATACTCTTTGTCACAGAAAATATTAATCATTATATATGATTACTTGTAAATATTAAAGATAAATAAAATTTTAGAAATTAACAATTATAAAAGGCACAAATATTTTGGAATTAGTTTAATATGTAAACAAGAAATTTTCTTATTATAATCTAGAGGTAATCTCATTTACTTCATGATACTCGTTTAACATATTTTAGGAATATAAAGTGAATTAAGGAATATTATTGGTAAAATATATGATATACATTAGGTGGGTGATGAAAATTATATCTTAATCAAGAATTATTCAATCATTAATATTTTATGCGGAGTTATTCTTATGCTCACATTACATTTTATACAACGTAGTGATGATTTTAGTGAAAATGGGATTAATGAAGAGTGATATAAGTTTTAAAATTATTCTATTACTCCTTTCAAGACATGATTAATAATAGATTCAAATTAACTTAATGACATGAACACTATAATATGGAATATATATCTTATATATTTTAATATGAATGAAATCCATTTATTTACAAGTACACGACTTTAGATGAAAAATATTTATTAATATTTTTTAAGAAATAAACTTGAATGAAGTAAACAGAATGTACATATCAGATAATTATCCTAAAAATTACTTATGATATTATATAAATCACTAATATAGTAGTGTATTAGTCATGATAAATAACATATTTCTATAAGAGGGTGTATATCAATAATTGAAATAATTTTTTTAAGGTAGATTTCAATGAAGTAGATTATGAAGATGAATATTAATAAGATCGCAATTCACATAAGACATGGTGGGAGGTGTTATTCTAGATATAAATACTACATAGGATATAAATAACAAAATGGATATCGATTTATTATCACTAATATAGGTAATATATATTATTCATTGTTAATAATGATTATTTTTCTTATAAGTAAGTCGCGAATGGAAATGTTCTAAAGATGGAGAGTTAAAAAAACATTAGAAAATGATTCTATGTATTATATATGAAATTTATATTTTAATTGTTTCACAAGTTTATCTAAATTTAATTGGTGGATATCAAATAAGAAATTGAACATGGATGAAAAAATTTAGTACCTATAATGCATGATTGGTTACTAATGGTATGTAGAAATGTAAAGGCATATACTATGACAAAAGATTTTCCACTAATCAGTATAATAAATCCAATATAATTCTACTTACCATAACAATATTCCATTATCATTAATGTAACACCCCAAGATTCTATGGTACGCTTCTCTTTTAATAATTTAATATCTTGCGATCTACACAACTTTGAGTTCTAGAACATCATGAAAAATCAAACTAGAAATTTAAAAAGAAGTTATGAATATTAATACCCACGTTTTGAAATTTTTAAAAATTTATTTTTCAAATTGGGCTACTTTTTTGGATTCAGAATATCAAAATTAGCTTAGGGTGAATCTTTGGTAATTTAATGAGAACTTTAAATTTTTTATGAATAGCGAAAAACACTATGTTATTTTCTAATGATGAATTTTTATTTAAATGATTATTTTTTAATTTATATTTATTTTAATGTCAAAAATGATACATAATACCTATATTAGTTCAATGAAATTCATTGGATTCATTTTATAATGAGTTTAGATATATAAAATTTTATACAACTTTTTATCATCTTTTACCCACCTTCTAGGCATATTTGAAAATTTGCAGAAAACGTAATTTTACCACTTCTATGAATTAAATTTTAGAAATTCTAGAGACACAGTTGATATTATTATGTACAATGTGGTTCAATAAGATTAATTTTCTTGGTGAATAGTAATTTTATCTTTTATTTACCATGGTTAAATGTAAATAGGGAAATCAAAGGTAAAAATGATATTATAATTACCTTGAAACATGTCCTCATTCAATTGGATATGTGTATTACAACCAAAATCAACCTTATTAATAACTTATTATCCTTCTGATCATCTTGTATTAGATTTGGACATTTATTATTATTTTATTAAAAGATGAGTTAAAAGTGTTGAATTCAAATTTTAATAACTAAAACATTTTTAATACAGGTTTATAAATAAGTTAAATTAGAATATACATACTTATTAGAAATATAAAAAAATTCCCTACAAAATGGAATTTTATTTATAATTATTTAACTTTAAATAATTAAATTTATTTATGACACAATGATGAAGTAGTGATTAGCTTATTAGTGAAATATTAAAATAATTGATATTATAAATACCCAAATAAATGTAAATTGAAACTTTTGATGAATTAAACTAATTTTATAGATTAAAATGACATTTTATTGTTGATTAGATAATTTTTTTCAATGTGATAATGTTTTTATGACTTTAGGAAAAACAAAATACCAAATACTGTCGAAATTCACATAAATGTGATTTTAAAACCAATACTATATTATTAAATGATATAATATTCTGAAAAATTTGAGGATCAGAAAAATGTCTTAGATAAATAAAGATGTGTCAATATGGAAACAATTGGGTTTCTATAGGCTTTTTATATTATGTTTAATAACCATTTATTATAATAATACAAGAATACATGGTAAAAGTTAAACTATTTAACTAAGAGTTAAATCTAAAAGATAAGATTAATATGGTGATATAAACCCATATAAAATCTTTTAGATGAGAGTTTTTAGAACTATCCCTACCTTATACTCTAAATAAATTCTTTTGGAGCCATTATAAACCTAAAATTATTTGATTATATAATAATATTTCATGCTTTTCTTAAGGTGCCCATCACCTCTCTTATAAATGGGAACTTCCCCTTCTCTGAAATCCCACCTCCAAAGCCATTTAGCATGGTCAAACCCAAATCAAATATCCTCCCAACTACCTCCAATTCATCCTAGAGTCCTTAATTTATTCATTAATCTAATCTGTGGAGCCCTTTTGATCGAATCAAAGGGAAGAACTCAAAGAGGAGGTAATTATTTCAAAATCTCTTTCAAAGTTATTTTCTTCTTCAACATCTTATTTATTTGTTGTATCCATAAAAAATTATCTTTAGTACCGTCTACATACTTATATGTTATTATAAATGTGGTAAAAATTATTCATTAATCTATCCATAATATAAATTAAAAATTCATCATACGTGCATACATATAGCTTACCGTCTCTACGTTATGGTGTAGAGTGTCTTTCAACACTTCTTTATTTGGATGGGAATAATAATGATGTATAATTTATATATAATTAATATAATATGTTAATGATTCTGTATATATGATATATCATCCAATTTTATATTATTTCACCATTAATTGAATGATATTGTCGGTCGTACGTACGTACGGATTACTGTCTCTACAAACATGATGAGATTTATTCCCCATCGTAACTATTAAAGAATAATATTCATTTGATGATTAAAAATAATTTTTAAGAACTTAATATCATTATGGATATGAATAAAGTACATCCTATCCATTACATATATGAATTACATTACAGAACATATAAAGTAAAATGTATCAGTTAACACCTGAAACAATGATACTACTGAAATATTATTAACAAAGAAATAATCGAAGATAATTCATGATATCATATTTATGTAGGTCGTTCTAGTATAATCTAATAAAAATGATTTAACTTTTATAAATTAGTTTATCATACCCTTGACCAATGAAAATTATAAGTTAAGGGTTAATTTTACAATCTCTATATTATCCGAGGTTGTTTAAACGTGAGTATCTACTGGGACCTCTTTATCATCCACATCTGTGTTTCGTAAAAATGTATTTCTAAACAATTTTACTATTTCCTAGTCAATGGGTTAATTTAATTTATACCCTTGTTTTAGTTTTAATAAATAAATTTTAAGGGAATCTTTCCATCGTTTTCCAAACAAGGTACTTTGTGACCTTTTTTGACAAAATTTATGAAACAAATGTTTTGTTAACTTAAATGGAAGGTATGTATATTTTCCTCTATTATAACACCTTCTAAGATTCCCTTACAATATTATAATAATTTTTTTTAAAAAAAGGTTTTTTTATAATTACGTGAATTTTATATGATTTCAAAATAGAAAGAGATATTTCTCTCAAATAGTTTTGATTTCATCTATATCAGCATCCTTTGATGAATTTTACAGTTGTTTGAAGTTTATTTATTTTGTTACAATATTCCATATCGTATTGAAGTATTTATGATATGTTTTACTATGGATATGTTATTTTTATACCATTCATTGTTTATAGATAATGTATTAAAATTTCCAATGATAGTTTTAATACGAAATTTTATGTTATATTTCTTCATTTTCCTATGAGGAATGCATTTGACTTAGTAGGTGACTGGTGGAACCCGCTATAGCTCCTCGATGCATTAGTAGGTCTCATTAGAAAAACTAGTGTCCTGGCATAAGGCCTCGAAAAAATCATTATTTGTAGTCTTGGAATTAGGCTTTGACTATGTGGTTATATTATCTGACATTATGCATTCTATAATTATGAAATTGGCTATTGATATTACATGTGGTTATTAGACTAGTATAATATCCATGTGAATAAGTAAATGGAATTTTTTGATATATCATTTCAATATTATGATGAATTTTATGTTTAAGAAGATTTTCTTTTAGTCTTATACATTTCCTTAAATGCTTATGCTTATTTATGAAATTTTCCACTGTATTTTTATCCTTACTGATTATCTGAGCTCAACCCTTTCTATGTTTTATTTTTTACAAGATACAAAGAAGTATATTAAGATTAACATGTATGAATAAGCTAAAGGATATGAGTTTGTTCAAATGTAATATAATATTTCTATTATTATTTCATAATGTAATGTAAAACTCATATATATATCTATTACTTCCATTTCTACTAAACTGATCAGTCTTTCAGGACATGATTCATTATATCATGCCAATTTTATGTAATAATGCATTGACTCTGGGTAACTGGGGTTATGGTGATACAGTTTGTATCAGAGGAAGTCTAGTAAAAACCATGGAAACTAGATTTAGGAAATCTCATATTAGATCACATTACTCTATTATAGACTTTTGAGGATTAGTATTGAAGAATATCCAAAAAAATTGGTATTGTATATATTATTTGGGTTTTCCAAGAAATACATCCTTGTTTGGATACAAGTAGGTAGAGGGGGCTCTGGCACAAATGTATCTAGGAGGGAAAACTACGATAAGGAGTTTCGGGCTTGACCCGGGGTATCTGGGAACACAACAACTAACGTTGTTGCACTCTTGGTTATGACACTCCTAGGGGATATGGTTAGGATAATTCACATTTCCATTACAAGCTATTATGGAAGATTTAAGAGTGTATATATTTCCTCAAAGAAAACATTTTTAAGAATATGGATTATATCAATAAACTATTCAATTTTTGTTAAGTGTTTTACAAGTTTTGAATTACGTATTGCTATTTATAAACTAATATAGTGTATGCCATTGTTTAGTAATGGCACCTAGTCGAAGGAATGGAAACTATTTCAACATACATAGTCCATATAGATACTACCCTCCAACTCAAGAAAATTATAATGGAGTTGGTGAAGCAACTGGTGCTGATCAACCTATAACCATACTCAGAAAAATCACTCAGGTTATGAATAATAACCTTACCCGTATGTATCTCCAAGATCCACAATGCGGAGGATCGATTTTAGACTCATTAATGAGGTATCAACCACCAACATTAAATGGGACTATAAATCCATTTGTCACTGAGTAATGGATAAGTTTTGTAGAGAAAAATATTTCATATTTTGGGAAGTAGCGAAAGGGAAAAAGTTGTCATGGTAGTTTATCACCTCACAGGAGATGCAGATCAATGGTGGTAATTCATTTAAAACACAAAGGAAAATGATGAAGTATCAAAAAAGGAATTGAGGGAGTTTAAAGATCTTTTCGTATAAAATTACTTTCCGCATGACCATCAAGCAGATATGGAAAGAAAATTGCGGTTTCTAATGAAAAATGAGTATGAAAATATCACAAAGTATGAGGCTAACGTTACAAGGTTATCAAGGCATGATGAATAATATATATGTAACCCAAGGAGTAAGATTGATCGATTCGTTTATGGGTTAAAATCATTTCTTCATCGAGAATTAGTCTCATAATCTTTCTCATCGTATCAACATATAGTCTCTTGTGCTATCAAGATAGGAAAACAATTCTCTAATTCTTACAACTTCAAAGAAAAGAAGGAGAAGAAGAGATCTTTGAAACACTCTCGAAATAGAAATATGGGGAATAAGGGAAATGTTGAATTTTCATCATACATTAAATGTGGGAAGAAACAACCTGGTACATGCTTGAAGGGAATGGGAGTCTGTTACAAGTGTGGCGAAAAAGGCCACAATGCTTGGGATTGCAAGGGAAAGAAAAAGGGTGTCAATTTTGAATGCTACAATTGTAGAAAAATGGGTCATTATAAAAATGAATGTCTTATGCACCAAGGAATCTTACCCCAGAGAAGGCCAAGGGAGAAAATTCAAGCTTATTTGATCACTACTACTGAGGTTGAATCTCTGAATGATGTGGTGGTAGGTAATTTAATGGTTTCCTAAAATTTAGCAAATGATTTATTTGATTCTGGATCATCACATTGTTTCATATCTTTCCAGTTTGCTATGAAAATTAGATATTTACAATTTTATTTGATAAGAGAGATGTCAGAAAAAACTCCTAAGTTAAGTATCATTAGAATAATGTTTTGTTAATTATTTTCCATTATGGCATATAAAAATTCTTTATCTTCTGATCTCATCATCATACACAAGATTGAATATGATATAATCCTTGTTATGAATTTGATTTCAGACCATGATGTGAAAAAAATTTGTAAGAAGAAAGAGGTTACAATTTTCAAGGATTATAAGGAGTACCTTATCTTTAGAGCAGAAATGTCACCATTTTATTCTTATCTGAATACACCCCCAACAGCTCTACTAAATTCTATTATTGGGGAGGAAGAGAATGAAATAACTATGTTTGAGGAAAGGAATGTTGAAATAGTGGATGTACTTGTTGATGAAGAATATGTTGATGTGTTTCCATAGGATTTATCTGAACATCCTCCAAAATGGGAAATTCAGTTTTCTATTGACATAATTCCTTGATCAAGGCCCATATCGGAGACCAGTTATAGAATGTACAATGTGGAAATAGTGGAACTAATGAAACAACTATAGGAATTGAGTAATAATGGATTTATTTACCCTAGTGTTTCTCCATGGGGACCCCCATTATTTTTGTTAATAAGAAAGATGGATCTATGAGTTTTTCCATTGACTATAGGGAGATCAATGCTATAATAATAAAGAACAAGTATCTCCTACATCATATTGATGATTTATTCAATAAAATTCATGGAGATCAATATTTTTCAATGAATTTCCTTAGATCTGGATATCATCAGTTGTGCATGAAGAAAGAAGACATTCCAAAAACAGAATTTTGAACCAGGTATGGGCATTACAAGTTTACAGTAATGTCTTTTGGAATGACTAATGCACCCTTTGTTTTTATGGATTGAACGAATAGAGTTTTCAAGTAATATCTTGATGAATATATAGTGTTATTTATTGATGATATCTTATTATAATCCAAATGTTATAAAATCATGAAAACCACTTGCACATTATTCTAAAGAGTCTTAGAAGAAATGAATTATATGGGTAGTTTAGCATGTGTGAATTCTGGCTTCAGGAAATTTATTTTCATCACCATATTATCTCTAAGGATGGAATCTCTATTGATCTTTCAAAGACAAAGGCAATCAAATAATGTCCAGTATAGATGATTATAGCTGAGTTATGCAGTTTTATTGGATTTTTAGGTTATTATCGGCGTTTCATCCAGAATTTTTCCAGATTGGCTAACCTATTAACCAATCCCACACTTAAAAGGGTTAAATTTTTTTGGATAAAATAGTGGGAAGAAGGATTTGTTGAACTGAATAGAATATTAGCCAATGCTCTTATAATGAATCAACCATTGTGGAATGATGGGTTTCTTATTTATAGTTATGCTTTAAATAAAGGAATTGGATATGTCCTTATGCAGAATGATATAATTATTGCCTATGCATCACGATAATTAAATATTCCTGAACAAAACTATACCACTCATGATCTTGATTTGTCAACTGTAATCATTGCTTTGAATATATGGAGACACTATCTCTATGGTGAAATATGTGACATTTATACTAATAAAAATAGTCCGAAGTATATTTTCTAATAAAAAAACTCAACATGATGAAAAGGAGATGGATCAAACTACTCAAGGATTATAATTTCACTATACACTACCACCTGGGTAAGGCAAATAATGTGGAAGATTCTTTGAGCAGAAAGGATCGTGGAATTCTGAACAAGATGGGCATTTCAAAGGATCCTATGCTCAGGGAACTAGTAAAGATGTATATGAGAATATTCATGGAAGGAAAAAAATAAATACTTTTTCAAATGGTTTCCAAGCCATTTTTACTATAAAGGATAAAAAGTTCTCAAACTGATGATGAAGAGTTCAAAAGAAAATTAATGTTGTGACTGATGGGAGATTGATTGACTTTTTGTATGAAGATGGGATTTTAAAATTTGGGAAGATACATTGTGTTCTTGATATGCTTGATCTGAAAAGGGAATTGTTGGATAATGCTCATAGCTCCAATTTCTCTATACACCCTGGTAGAACTAATATGTATAGAAATTTGAAGGGAGATTTTTTTTGGAAAACATGAAGAGGGAGATTGCGGATTATGTGTTAAGATGTATGGTTTGTTAATAGATTAAGGATGAAGACAACATACAGGATGAGTCAAGCAACCTCTTCCAATATTTTAGTGGAAATGAGATGATTTTACGATGGACATTGTCATGGGGCTACCAAAGACTCCTAGAAGGAATGCTGCAAAATGGGTCTTTGTTGATTTTCTAACCAATCAGCACATTTTTTTCTATAAGAGAAGATTTACCAGTTGAATGTTTAGAAAGACTATATATTAATGAGGTTGTAATACTACATGGAGTACCCCTATCAATTATTTCTGATTGTGATCCCCATTTTACATCACGATTCTAGAAAAGTCTTTAGAAAGGCCTTGATACTGAACTTTGTTTGAGCATCACCTACCACCTTTAAACAAATGGACAATTAGAATGGACTATTAAAACCTTACCAGACATATTGATATCTTTTTCACTTGAATTTCATGGTATGTGGGATTAGTATTTACCAGTGGTATAGTGTTCTTATAAAAATATCTTTTCTTCAAGTATTTAGATGGAACCATAAGAAGGGTTATATGGAAAAAGATGCCTCAAACCAACTTTTTGGGATGATGTTGGTAAAAGAAAACTCATAGGACCAAAACATGTTTAGCAAAAAATGGAAAAGATGAAGATTATCTAATCCCATATCAATGTATCTCAAAGTAGAAAAAAGAGATACGTCGATAATCGAAGGAAGGATATGGAATTCCATGTAGAAGATCATGTTTTCTTGAAAGTATCTCCATGGAAGGATGTAATATGATTTGGTAAGAAGGGTAAATTAAGTCCCAGGTACATCAGACATTTTGAAATTGTAGAATAAATTGGGGATGTAGCTTACCGTTTGGAAATGCAAGAAAGTCCCTCCAAAGTTCATGATGTGTTCTACGTATCTCTGTTGAGAAAATATATGCCTAAACAAATGTATATACTCACCTATAAAAAATTATAAAGGTAGCTCGATTTTTATTATTGTGAAGAGTCTATCAGGATTCTGGATACCAGAGAACAAGTGTTGAGAAACCGGACGACTCGTCTGGTAAAGGTTTTATGGAGAAACCATAAGATGGAAGAGAAGATATTGGAACCTGAAGAAACTATGATGAAGAACTACCGAAATAGTTTTATTCATATTATATTAGAAATTTTGAGGATGAAATTATTTTAAGGAGGGAATAATGCATTACCCCAAGCTTCCACGTAATGCTTTTCATTGAATAATATAATAGCTTGTGTTGTACGCAACTTTGAGTTCTAGCACATCATGAAAAATCAAACTAGTCATTTAAAAAGCATTTATGAACAGTAATACCCACTTATTGAAATTTTATAAACTTTATTTTTTAAATTGGACTTTGTTTTTGGATTCAGAATAACAAAATTGTCTTAGGGTCAATTTTTTTGAATTTTTTTGAGAACTTTCATGTTTTGATGAGTAGTGAAAAACAACACGTTATTATTTAAAACATTCTTTTCATTTAAATAATTATATTTTTATTTATATTAATTTTTATGTGAAAATAGATACATAATACCTATATTAGTCTAATTTAATTCATTGGAGTCATTTTATAATAAGTTTAGATATAATAAATTTTATTTAACTTTTTACCATCTTTTTCCCACCTTCATGGTACATTTTCTAATTTTCGTAAAACTTAATTTTATCACATAAATGAATTAAAATTAAAAAATCCAAGAAACATGGTTGATATTAGAATTTAATATTTGGTTCAATAAGTTGAAAATAATTTCTGGTTAATAGTAACTTTTGACTTTTATTTACAACGGTTAAATGTAATGTTGGGAAAAAATCCCTCAAGGTATCATTGAAGCCTTTTTGAGGTGATTGTGTTTGTTGACAAAGTGGACATCTGAGTTGTGATTGTTGACAAAGAGGATTTCATGATGGAATGTCGAGTTCAAGAGCTGAGGTCAACGATCCATGTTTGATTCAAGAACGTCGATAAAAGGAATGGAAAATCTGGAGGCGGTACAAAAGAACAGATACAAGGTGACGCCGTTTTCCGGTGTTTGCCAAATTTTTGGGCCTGAAAATCGGCAAATGAAGAAAAGGGTTTTTGGCAAAGGGACTTGCGCGCCGTGGACTTGGAATATAGGAAACTTGCGCGCCATAAGTTTTTCAAGATCATAAGATCAAAATATGGCTAAGGAAATAGGTTCGCGCAAGTTTGGGAGTTAGTCGCGCAAGTGTCTAAAAGGAGAGAAGACTTGCGCGCCGAGATTGGGTCGCGCAGGTGACTTGCGCCCCGTCGCGCAGGGTGGTCAGATTGCCTATAAATACCGGACCACCCCTCCTCATTTTTCACTGGAGTTCAAGACGAGAGCTCCCGTCGCGCAGGTGTGGTGGTCGCGCAAGTGGTGTGTGTGGTCACGCAGGTGGGACTTGCGCGCCAGTGGTTGAAGTTGTGCGTCAGTGTTAGAAGTTGTGCGCCGGTTGGCAGTTGCGCGCCAATAGTGGTCTGGGTGTAAAAGGCAGAGAGACGCGGAAGTTTGGAGTTTTGGAAGCTTGTGTCGCGCAAGTGTTAGAGGGTGACTTGCGCGTCGATACTTGCGCGCCGAGGTTGACTTGCGCGCCAAGTAAGGTTTCTTCCAGTAGTGTTTTTCGGGCTGCGTGGAAGCTGGAAGTTTGCCCGATACCTTCGGTGCAAAGAGATATTCATCAACGGGTGAAAGTTAAACTTCAACAGAGCATCTACATACAAGAGAAGATGCATTCTTTCATGAAAATGAAGAGACCTACAGGTCTATAAACTGTGAGTGGATTCCATCCAAGAGCAGTGAGCTTAGGAAGAGGAAGAAGGTGATCCTCTCCACCGGCAGTGAGCCAGAGAGAGAAACAGGGAGTGACCCTTGGGAAAGCAGTGAGCTGACCCTAAACATTGTAAAGGCAGTGAGCCTGGGCATAGAAGTGATCTAGCCCGAACCTTGTAATCCATAGCTAGTGAAGATTAGTGGAATTTGGTACGACCGGCAACCTGTCGGCGTATGCTCCTTGGACGTAGCCCTTAGCGGTGAACCAAGTAAAATTGCTGTGTCATGTGCTTGCTTTACATTCTGTTTATATCGTGCAGCAGGAAAAAGAGAGAAGAGTGTTTTGCTTAACAGCGAAACAAGATCAGAACGGGCATTAATTTTTTAATTAGTCATACCCTTATTCACCCCCCCCCCCTCTCAGGGTATCCAGCCTAGTGGACCTAACAAGTGGTATCAGAGGGAAAGTTTAACAGTTGGTCTTCTCTCAATGGAGGTCACTAATCATAGAGGGATTCCGATCTTCGACGGATGTAATTTTCAGATATGGAAGAATCGAATGCAACACTATTTCCGATCTCTGGGAATGGATGTGTTTTCAGCAGCTATGCATGGTATCACAGCTGATATTACTAGTGGTGCATTATCAGAAGCTGAGCACAAAGAGTTGGATGCTGATTCCAAAGCAATAAACGCCTTAGGGGGAGCCCTATCTAATCCCATTTATACAAAGGTGATGTCATGCAAAACGTCACATTCCATGTGGGAAAAACTTTTGAATATTTATGAAGGGGATACAAAAGTCAGAGAGGCAAAGCTGCAAGTGTTGTGGAACAAGTATGAAGATCTCAAAATGAACCTGAATGAGTCTGTTGATGCATTATTTGACAGGGTAAATGCTGTGGTAGAAGACATGCGGGGTCTTGGAGAAATTATCGAAGACATTAAAATCGTAAAGCACATCTTGAGAAAGCTTCCACCTCGGTTCAATCCGAAAGTTTCTCTGTTGGAAGATAAAGATCCGAAATAGCTAACATTGGATAACCTACACAGCACTCTTGTTGCATATGAAATGAGAAATGATGAAAATGATGTTGTGGAAAAGGCGAAATCCAAAGAGGTGGCATTTAAGGCCATGAAGAGGCTCACTATTGAAGATTCTCAGGAGGAAGAAGAGTCAGATGAGGTGATGTCGTTCCTTTCTTCAAATCTGCAAAGAGGAAAAGGAAAGTTTAAAGGAAAACTTCCAATAGCATGCTTCCGATGCGGAAAGGTTGGTCATCTTGCTGCAAGATGCCCCAAAAAGTTTCAAGAAGAAAGCGATGAAGATGAAGTTGAGATTCCCATGAAAAAATATTCAGCCTATGTGAAAGGGAAGAAGCAGTTCAAGAGAAATTTATTTAAGAAGAAGAATCTTCTTTCCCAAGAAATTGACAGTTCAACTGAGTCTGAGGGTGAAGAAGTTGAAGAGATTGAAAACTGTAGAGATCATGGTCAAAATGCGATGGTGGCTGTTGCTAGTAGCGCTCTAGAAAAGAAAGAAACTGAAACTGATGAAGAAGAAGAAGAAATTGAAGGGAGAGTTGACATGGAAGTTGAATTAGAAGCAGCTCTTGAAGAGATAGATGTTTGGCGAGCAAAAACAAAGAAAGCCAATAAGATAGTACGTGATGTCAAACTCTACATGCAACAACCAGAAGAAGAGAAGTCTGAGCTTGAAAAAGAAATTGAAAATCTTAAGTCTTCCAGGCCAGAGCGCACAGAAAAGGTTGATGAGCATAAGCTCGAGATTGAAGAGCAGAAAAAGGAGATCGATTGCTTGAGTCGAAAAGTGAAAGATCACGTCAAGCGTATTGAAGAGCTTGAAGAGGAAGTTGTCGGTCTGCGGAGAAAAGTTAAAGACCAGGAAAAACCTTTTAATCCCAACACATTCTTGGGAAATCAGGTTGTTACGAAGATGGAAAAGAAGAAAGAAGAGCCTAGTAGTTCAACAGGAAAGAAGAAGCAATTGAACTCAGATGTGAAGGCTGATTCATGGCTTAATCAGAAACAAAAATCTACGGCAGTTGAAGTTAGACCGCAAGCACCTGTCCCGAGATTGAAAGTGGATTTGAGCACAAAGCAGAATCAGAATACTCAGAGATCCAAAGGGGAAACTCGTAGTGCTGAAGTAACACGAAGGAATGCACCTTATATCAGGTGTTATTGTTGTGGAAATATGGGACATTCACAGTATGTGTGTTCCATAGCCAAAAGATATCGAAGGGAACAAGAACAGAGATGGCAGCCAAACAGAGAACGGTTTTCCAGAACATTTTTTGAAGGACACTGTTTTTGGTGCGGAGGATTTGGACACATGGCTAGGTATTGCACTCCAACCATTCATAAAAATGTGCCAAAGCAGAATCAAAATGATCGCAAGCAGCAGATCAGTAAACTGACAAGTGAGTTAAAAGTTCAGAACAGATTTGCAGTTTTGCAAGATGAAGCTGGTCCATCATACTCTGAGAAAGAACAGAAGCCTCAATCCATGCCGAGTATGAAAGAAAAAGTATGGACTAGGAAGAAGAAAACTGAGAAGGCCGTAGTTGCTGAAATTACCCTTAAAGCATCAGATCGTTCTGGTGTTTGGATCCTTGACAGTGGTTGCACATCCCACATGACGGGTAATAAGGATCTGGTTACAGGCATAAAATATGACAAATAAGGAGTTGTCAAGTTTGTAAATGATGAAGGCCTGAAGATTGTTGGCTCAGGAAAAGCCAAGTTTGGGGGCAAAGAAATGAGACATGCTGATGTCTTGGTGGTAGAGGGTCTCAGTCATAATTTGCTTAGCGTCAGTCAACTATGTGACTCTGGGCACTCTATACTATTTACCAAGAAGATGGGTATTGTTAAAAGAAAAGATGGAATAGTCATTCTTCAGGGAAAATGAACAAAGGGGAATCTTTACCTGGTAGGTGGGGAAGAAAATTCATGCCTTTTATCCAGAGAAGAAGAAAATCAGTTGTGGCATAAGCGACTTGGTCATCTATGTCAACCATCTATGGAAGATCTGGTAAAGTGTGATGCTGCTAGAGACCTTCCCAAACTATCACGTGATCGCACTCATACGTGTGATGCTTGTCAACAAGGGAAGATCATCAGGAAGACATACAGGCCAAAGGAACAAAAAGCAACTCGAGTGCTCGAATTGGTGCATGCTGATGTATGTGGACCTATCTCACCACGAGCTATAGATGGGAAAAGGTACTATGTTCTTTTCATTGATGACTACAGCAGAATGGCCTGGGTATTCATCATTACCCATAAGACAGAGGTGTTCAGTTGCATAAAGCAGTACAGGAGGGAATCAGAAAAGATGCTTGGGAAGAAAATTCTGAAGTTTCGTACTGATAACGGTACAGAATTTACAAACAGTCAGGTTGAAAACTATCTCGAGAAACATGGGATAAGGCATCAAGTTTCATCAGTGAGAACTCCCCAACAGAATGGAGTAGTAGAAAGGAGGAATCGGATCATTAACAACATGGCCAGAACAATGCATATTGATAAGGACCTACCAGAGATATTTTGGAAGGAAGCAGTTTTGACATCGGTCTATGTTTCAAACAGGTCCCTGTTATGTCCGAAGCAAGGGAAGACTCCGTATGAACTGTGGTACGAAAAAAAGCCATCGTTGAAATACTTTCGAATCTTTGGAAGTAAGTGTTTCATTCTCAACAAAGAACATCATAGGAAGTTTGAGGCACGAGGAGATGAAGGGATATTCCTTGGCTATTCAGGGAAAATCAAAGCATATAAATGTTTCAACAATAGGCTGGGAAAAATTGTTGAGAGTAATGATGTCACTATAGTCGAAAATGAACAGACTGCTCAACGACCCAGTGAACAGTTCCTGGATGAAAGTGATGATGAGATAAGCAACCCAGGGGGAGCAGAAGTGGCAGAAGCTGACTCAGAAGAAGACACTGATGATGAAGAGGAAAGTGTCAAGTCGGTGTCTGCGAGGAAGCCAAAGAGTCGAGCTGAGATTGATAGGCAGAATATCATTGGTGATCAAACAGCTACAGTTCAGACTCGAAGAATGAAATCATCACATCAAGCATCGTTTTTGACTCAAGTGGAGCCGAAATGTTTTTCTGATGCAGCTGAAGATCAAAACTGGGTTCCGGCCATGAACGAAGAGCTTGATCAGATTGAGAAGAACCAGACATGGGAGATTGTTTCGAGGCCAGTGGACAAGAATGTCATTGGGACCAAATGGGTCTATCGCAACAAGATGAATGAAGATGGCACAGTGATTCGGAACAAAGCACGTCTAGTGTGCAAAGGGTACTCCCAAATCGAGGTAATTGATGTTGATGAGACATTTGCACCGGTTGCAAGGCTGGAGACAATAAGATTATTCCTAGCCATCGCAGTGCAAAGGAAGTTCAAAGTGTTCCAGATGGATGTCAAATCCGCATTCTTGAATGGGGTTCTGGAAGAGGAGGTGTATATTGAGCAGCCAGATGGTTTTCTCATTCATGAGGATGAGAACAAAGTTTTCAGGCTAAAGAAGGCATTGTATGGGCTGAAACAAGCACCAAGGGCATGGTACTCAAGGCTTGATCAGTACTTGAAGAAGCTTGGTTTTCAGCGTGGAGGAGTTGATTACAATCTCTATTTCAGTAATGACAGTAATCAAAGGATGATGGTGTTGGTTTATGTCGATGACATAATATTTGGTGGATCAGATGAATCTCAGTGTAGACAGTTTTCCGAATTCATGAAAAATGAATTTGAAATGTCAATGATTGGAGAGATAACGTTTTTCCTTGGTCTACAGGTAACACAAGGAAGGAATGGAACATTCATTTCTCAATCTAAATATGCCAAGGAGGTCTTGAGAAGGTTTGGAATGGACAATTCCAAGGATATGAAGACTCCGGTGGCTACCCGGATGAAATTATCAAAAGATGAGGATGGAAAGGCAGTTAATATCACATAGTACAGGCAAATCATTGGAAGTCTGTTGTACTTAACCGCAACAAGGCCTGATATTGTTTTCGCCACATGCCAAGCAGCGAGATATCAGAGTAATCCCAAGGAGAGTCACATGCTTGCAGTGAAAAGAATACTTCGGTATATCAAGGGCACAGTGGACTTCGGGCTGACATATAACGACAAGACTCAGACAGAATTATTGGGATATACTGATGCAGACTGGGCCGGTTTAGCAGATGATAGGAAATCAACATCTGGAGGTGCATTTTATCTTGGCGGACTATGTATTGCTTGGTTGAGCAAGAAACAGGATTGCATTTCATTAAGCACCGCAGAAGCTGAGTATATTGCAGCCACTCAAGCATGCACACAATTATTGTGGATGAAGCAGCAGCTTGAAGATATGGGAGTTGAAGTGAAGTCTCTGATCGGAATCCAGTGTGACAACTCCAATGCTATAAATCTTAGAAAAAATCTTGTCCATCATTCCAGGACAAAGCACATTGAGATCAAGTATCATTTCATCAAGGAGAAGGTTGAGCAGGGCATCGTGAAGTTGGAGTATATGCCTACAGAGCTACTGGTTGTAGACATTCTGACAAAGGCCTTACCCAAGGAAGCTTTTGAGAGGCATCGACTGGCTCTGGGAGTTCAGTCGATTCCCTGCACTTAAAGTAGTGTGGATGTGGGAAACCCCCTCTCCCCGAGGTATGTTGTGTTTTCCCTACTGTGCTAATGTGTTCTCTACTATGTTACAGACTACAAAGGAGTGACCTTTGGGTTCGTTGACAAAGGGGGATAAAATAGTGGTTGTTTAAGGGGGAGACAGTGCGGAGATTTGATAAATCATGAATGATATGGGGAGAAGCTGACAGGTGGAGCAGCCAGATAGGGGGAGTTGAAGCTAGTTGAACGTGCTTAGCCAGAGCTTAGCTTGGACAACACTAGAAATATGGCTAAAGAGGTGTTGAAGCTGTGAGCAGAAAGGGGGAGCGTATTAAATCCGACGATGCTAGAAGTGATCGATCAAATAATAGATATCACGACAGCTGAGGATCGTGATAAAAGCAGAAGCATGGTGTTGGACAGTGTTTGGTGTCAACAGTGGATGTCAGAGATAAAGTGATTCATTGATGAACTTTTCATTTACTCTTGTTTCTCACGCCGAGCATTGCTCATGTGGGCTTAGAGTATGTGTTGAGTAAATCCTTGGTCGCTATCAGAATCACAATGAGGCGAATGGCGGCTGAAGAATCAATGACGTATCTTTGTTTGGAAGAGTTGTCAACAAACCCAAAGGGGGAGATTGTTGGGCAAAAATCCCTCAAGGTATCATTGAAGCCTTTTTGAGGTGATTGTGTTTGTTGACAAAGTGGACATCTGAGTTGTGATTGTTGACAAAGAGGATTTCATGATGGAATGTCGAGTTCAAGAGCTGAGGTCAACGATCCATGTTTGATTCAAGAACGTCGATAAAAGGAATGGAAAATCTGGAGGCGGTACAAAAGAACAGATACAAGGTGACGCTGTTTTCCGGTGTTTGCCAAATTTTTGGGCCTGAAAATCGGCAAATGAAGAAAAGGGTTTTTGGCAAAGGGACTTGCGCGCCGTGGACTTGGAGTATAGGAAACTTGCGCGCCATATGTTTTTCAAGATCATAAGATCAAAATATGGATAAGGAAATAGGTTCGCGCAAGTTTGGGAGTTAGTCGCGCAAGTGTCTAAAAGGAGAGAAGACTTGCGCGCCGAGATTGGGTCGCGCAGGTGACTTGCGCCCCGTCGCGCAGGGTGGTCAGATTGCCTATAAATACTGGACCACTCCTCCTCATTTTTCACTGGAGTTCAAGACGAGAGCTCCCGTCGTGCAGGTGTGGTGGTCGCGCAAGTGGTGTGTGTGGTCACGCAGGTGGGACTTGCGCGCCAGTGGTTGAAGTTGTGCGTCAGTGTTAGAAGTTGTGCGCCGGTTGGCAGTTGCGCGCCAATAGTGGTCTGGGCGTAAAAGGCAGAGAGACGCGGAAGTTTGGAGTTGTGGAAGCTTGTGTCGTGCAAGTGTTAGAGGGTGACTTGCGCGCCGATACTTGCGCGCCGAGGTTGACTTGCGGGCCAAGTAAGGTTTCTTCCAGTAGTGTTTTTCGGGCTGCGTGGAAGCTGGAAGTTTGCCCGATACCTTCGGTGCAAAGAGATATTCATCAACGGGTGAAAGTTAAACTTCAACAGAGCATCTACATACAAGAGAAGATGCCTTCTTTCAGGAAAATGAAGAGACCTACAGGTCTATAAACTGTGAGTGGATTCCATCCAAGAGCAGTGAGCTTAGGAAGAGGAAGAAGGTGATCCTCTCCACCGGCAGTGAGCCAGAGAGAGAAACAGGGAGTGACCCTTGGGAAAGCAGTGAGCTGACCCTAAACATTGTAAAGGCAGTGAGCCTGGGCATAGAAGTGATCTAGCCCGAACCTTGTAATCCATAGCTAGTGAAGATTAGTGGAATTTGGTACGACCGGCAACCTGTCGGCGTATGCTCCTTGGACGTAGCCCTTAGCGGTGAACCAAGTAAAATTGCTGTGTCATGTGCTTGCTTTACATTCTGTTTATATCGTGCAGCAGGAAAAAGAGAGAAGAGTGTTTTGCTTAACAGCGAAACAAGATCAGAACGGGCATTAATTTTTTAATTAGTCATACCCTGATTCACCCCCCCCCCTCTCAGGGTATCCAGCCTTGTGGACCTAACAAGTGGTATCAGAGGGAAAGTTTAACAGTTGGTCTTCTCTCAATGGAGGTCACTAATCATAGAGGGATTCCGATCTTCGACGGATGTAATTTTCAGATATGGAAGAATCGAATGCAACACTATTTCCGATCTCTGGGAATGGATGTGTTTTCAGCAGCTATGCATGGTATCACAGCTGATATTACTAGTGGTGCATTATCAGAAGCTGAGCACAAAGAGTTGGATGCTGATTCCAAAGCAATAAACGCCTTAGGGGGAGCCCTATCTAATCCCATTTATACAAAGGTGATGTCATGCAAAACGTCACATGCCATGTGGGAAAAACTTTTGAATATTTATGAAGGGGATACAAAAGTCAGAGAGGCAAAGCTGCAAGTGTTGTGGAACAAGTATGAAGATCTCAAAATGAACCCGAATGAGTCTGTTGATGCATTATTTGACAGGGTAAATGTTGTGGTAGAAGACATGCGGGGTCTTGGAGAAATTATCGAAGACATTAAAATCGTAAAGCGCATCTTGAGAAAGCTTCCACCTCGGTTCAATCCGAAAGTTTCTCTGTTGGAAGATAAAGATCCGAAATAGCTAACATTGGATAACCTACACAGCACTCTTGTTGCATATGAAATGAGAAATGATGAAAATGATGTTGTGGAAAAGGCGAAATCCAAAGAGGTGGCATTTAAGTCCATGAAGAGGCTCAGTATTGAAGATTCTCAGGAGGAAGAAGAGTCAGATGAGGTGATGTCGTTCCTTTCTTCAAATCTGCAAAGAGGAAAAGGAAAGTTTAAAGGGAAACTTCCAATAGCATGCTTCCGATGCGGAAAGGTTGGTCATCTTGCTGCAAGATGCCCCAAAAAGTTTCAAGAAGAAAGCGATGAAGATGAAGTTGAGATTCCCATGAAAAAATATTCAGCCTATGTGAAAGGGAAGAAGCAGTTCAAGAGAAATTTATTTAAGAAGAAGAATCTTATTTCCCAAGAAATTGATAGTTCAACTGAGTCTGAGGGTGAAGAAGTTGAAGAGATTGAAAACTGTAGAGATCATGGTCAAAATGCGATGGTGGATGTTGCTAGTAGCGCTCTAGAAAAGAAAGAAACTGAAACTGATGAAGAAGAAGAAGAAATTGAAGGGAGAGTTGACATGGAAGCTGAATTAGAAGCAGCTCTTGAAGAGATAGATGTTTGGCGAGCAAAAACAAAGAAAGCCAATAAGATAGTACGTGATGTCAAACTCTACATGCAACAATAAGAAGAAGAGAAGTCTGAGCTTGAAAAAGAAATTGAAAATCTTAAGTCTTCCAGGCCAGAGCGCACAGAAAAGGTTGATGAGCATAAGCTCGAGATTGAAGAGCAGAAAAAGGAGATCGATTGCTTGAGTCGAAAAGTGAAAGATCACGTCAAGCGTATTGAAGAGCTTGAAGAGGAAGTTGTCGGTCTGCGGAGAAAAGTTAAAGACCAGGAAAAACCTTTTAATCCCAACACATTCTTGGGAAATCAGGTTGTTACGAAGACGGAAAAGAAGAAAGAAGAGCCTAGTAGTTCAACAGGAAAGAAGAAGCAATTGAACTCAGATGTGAAGGCTGATTCATGGCTTAATCAGAAACAAAAATCTACGGCAGTTGAAGTTAGACCGCAAGCACCTGTCCCGAGATTGAAAGTGGATTTGAGCACAAAGCAGAATCAGAATACTCAGAGATCCAAAGGGGAAACTCGTAGTGCTGAAGTAACACGAAGGAATGCACCTTATATCAGGTGTTATTGTTGTGGAAATATGGGACATTCACAGTATGTGTGTTCCATAGCCAAAACATATCGAAGGGAACAAGAACAGAGATGGCAGCCAAACAGAGAACGGTTTTCCAGAACATTTTTTGAAGGACACTGTTTTTGGTGCGGAGGATTTGGACACATGGCTAGGTATTGCACTCCAACCATTCATAAAAATGTGCCAAAGCAGAATCAAAATGATCGCAAGCAGCAGATCAGTAAACTGACAAGTGAGTTAAAAGTTCAGAACAGATTTGCAGTTTTGCAAGATGAAGCTGGTCCATCATACTCTGAGAAAGAACAGAAGCCTCAATCCATGCCGAGTATGAAAGAAAAAGTATGGACTAGGAAGAAGAAAACTGAGAAGGCCGTAGTTGCTGAAATTACCCTTAAAGCATCAGATCGTTCTGGTGTTTGGATCCTTGACAGTGGTTGCACATCCCACATGACGGGTAATAAGGATCTGGTTACAGGCATAAAATATGACAAATAAGGAGTTGTCAAGTTTGTAAATGATGAAGGCCTGAAGATTGTTGGCTCAGGAAAAGCCAAGTTTGGGGGCAAAGAAATGAGACATGATGATGTCTTGGTGGTAGAGGGTCTCAGTCATAATTTGCTTAGCGTCAGTCAACTATGTGACTCTGGGCACTCTATACTATTTACCAAGAAGATGGGTATTGTTAAAAGAAAAGATGGAAAAGTCATTCTTCAGGGAAAATGAACAAAGGGGAATCTTTACCTGGTAGGTGGGGAAGAAAATTCATGCCTTTTATCCAGAGAAGAAGAAAATCAGTTGTGGCATAAGCGACTTGGTCATCTATGTCAACCATCTATGGAAGATCTGGTAAAGTGTGATGCTGCCAGAGACCTTCCCAAACTATCACGTGATCGCACTCATACGTGTGATGCTTGTCAACAAGGGAAGATCATCAGGAAGACATACAGGCCAAAGGAACAAAAAGCAACTCGAGTGCTCGAATTGGTGCATGCTGATGTATGTGGACCTATCTCACCACGAGCTATAGATGGGAAAAGGTACTATGTTCTTTTCATTGATGACTACAGCAGAATGGCCTGGGTATTCATCATTACCCCTGAAAATCGGCAAATGAAGAAAAGTGTTTTTGGCAAAGGGACTTGCGCACCGTGGACTTGGAGTATAGGAAACTTGCGCGCCATATGTTTTTCAAGATCAGAAGATCAAAATATGGCTAAGGAAATAGGTTCGTGCAAGTTTGGGAGTTGGTCGCGCAAGTGTCTAAAAGGAGAGAAGACTTGCGCGCCGAGATTGGGTCGCGCAGGTGACTTGCGCGCCGTCGCGCAGGGTGGTCATATTGCCTATAAATACCGGACCACCCCTCCTCATTTTTCACCGGAGTTCAAGACGAGAGCTCCCGTCGCGCAGGTGTGGTGGTCGCGCAAGTGGTGTGTGTGGTCGCGCAGGTGGGACTTGCGCGCCAGTGGTTGAAGTTGTGCGTCGGTGTTAGAAGTTGCGCGCCGGTTGGCAGTTGCGCGCCAATAGTGGTCTGGGCGTAAAAGGCAGAGAGACGCGTAAGTTTGGAGTTGTGGAAGCTTGTGTCGCGCATGTGTTAAAGGGTGACTTGCGCGCCGATACTTGCACGCCGAGGTTGACTTGCGCGCCAAGTAAGGTTTGTTCCAGTAGTGTTTTTCGGGCTGCGTGGAAGCTGGAAGTTT
Source organism: Viscum album (assembly GCA_963277665.1). Taxonomy (NCBI): domain Eukaryota; kingdom Viridiplantae; phylum Streptophyta; class Magnoliopsida; order Santalales; family Viscaceae; genus Viscum; species Viscum album. Next base: position 1,887,198,985 of record OY728143.1, on the reverse strand, counting down.
GCCCGATACATTCAGTGCAAAGAGATATTCATCAACGGGTGAAAGTTAAACATCAACAGAGCATCTACATACAAGAGAAGATGTATTCTTTCATGAAAATGAAGATACCTACAGGTCTATAAACTATGAGTGGATTCCATCCAAGAGCAGTGAGCTTAGGAAGAGGAAGAAGGTGATCCTCTCCACCGGCAGTGAGCCAGAGAGAGAGAAACAGGGAGTGACCCTTGGGAAAGCAGTGAGCTGACCCTAAACATTGTAAAGGCAGTGAGCCTGGGCATAGAAGTGATCTAGCCTGAACCTTGTAATCCACAGCTAGTGAAGATTAGTGGAATTTGGTACGACCGGCAACCTGTCAGCGTATGCTCCTTGGACGTAGCCCTTAGCGGTGAACCAAGTAAAATTGCTGTGTCCTGTGCTTGCTTTACATTCTGTATATATCGTGCAGCAGGAAAAAGAGAGAAGAGTGTTTTTCTTAACAGCGAAACAAGATCAGAACGGGCATTAATTTTTTAATTAGTCATACCCTGATTCACCCCCCCCCTCTCAGGGTATCCATCCTAGTGGACCTAACATGTAAATAGGGTAATTATAGGTGAAAATGATATTATAATTACCCTAACACATGTCTTAATAATATTGGATATGTTTATTTCAATAAAAATAAATATTAAGAATAAAATATGATCCTTTTTATCAACTTGTATTAGATTAGGACATTTATTATTATTTTCTTTAAAGAATAGTTAAAAGTGTTAAATTAAACTTTTAATAATTAAAACATTTTTCATATAGAGTTATACATAAGATATTTTTTTTCTTTGTTTTAAAAAGGCAGGGGCCGGGAAACAATGCGGGTGATGGACCAGCCCACGATAAGATAAATTAGACTATAAATATTCATTATAAAGACCAAAAAAATTCCAACAACATGTTATTTTATTTATAAATTTTTAACATTAAATAATTTAATTTATTTATGACACAATAATGATGCATAATTACCTTATTAATGAATGATTAAAATAATTGATATTATAAATACCCAAATAAATGTAAATTAAAACTTTTGATGCATTAAACTAATTTTATAGGTTAGTATGACATGTTAGGGTTTATTAAATAAGTTTTTTGAAGTGATAAAGTTGTTATGACATTTATAAAAACAAAATCCCAAATAGTGTCAAAATTTACATAAAGGAGGTTTTTAAAAAAATACTATATTATTAAATGATACCATTTTCCTAAAAATATATGGATTGGAAAAATGAATTAGATAAGGTTATTTGTTTCAATAATTAACCACTTGGTGTTCCCTTTTCATTTTATTGTATGTTTATTAACCAATTATTATAATAAAACATGAATACATGGTAAAAGATAAACTATTTAACTAAGAGTTATGTCTAAAAGATAAGGTTCATATGGTGACATAAACTTGACTAAAACCTATTGATTGAGAGGTTTCAGACCCATCCACATATTATATTTGGAATAAATCTTGTTGGAGACATTATAAATCTAAAATTATTTTATTATAAAATAATATTTCAAACATTTCCTAAGGTTCCCCTCACCTCTCTTATAAAATGGAACTTCCCATTCTTTCAAATCACACCTACAAAGCCATTTGGATCATCCAAACCCTGCTCTAATATCCTATAAAATACCTAAAATATGACTTATAAGCCTTAAATGGATCATAAATCCAACCTATGGAGCCATTTTAATCAAATAAAAAGGAAGAACCCGAAGAAGAGTTAATTATTTCATAACCTCTTTCAATTTTATTTTCTTCATCCGCCTCCACTTTCTTTGTAGTTTCCATAAAAAATAAATATCTCTAGTACCTTATATATATTTATATTTTATTATAAATATGGTACAACATTATTAATTACTCTATCCATAATATAAATGAAAAAGTCACCATACATACATACGCACATCTAACTGTCTCCACGTGATGGTGTAGTTTGCCATTAAACACATCGTTATTTGGATGTGTATAATAATTTTGTATAATTGAGATAAATAATAAATATATCATGTTAATGATTCTGTATATATGATATATCATCCAATTATATATGATTTTACATTCAATTTAATGATATTGTTGCTCGTGCGTACGTACAGATTACCATCTCCACGAATGAGATGAGATTCATTCCCCACCATAACCATTGAAGAATAATTTTCATTTGATGATTAAAAATAATGTATAATAAATTCATATTATTATTTATATGAATAAATTACATCATATCCATTACATACATGACTTAAGAATCAAAATATATAATTTAAAATAAACCAGCTAACACCTTAAAAAATGATACCACTGAAATATTATTAACAAAGAAATATTTGAAGATCATATATGATATCATATTTATGTATGTGGATCTTTTATAATCTAATATTAATTATTTAACTATTTTAAAAGATTTTAACTTACCCTAGACCAAGGATAATTAAAAGGTAGGTTTTAATTTTACAATCTCTTTATTATCTTAGGTTGTTTATACGTGAGTATCTAGTGGGACCTCTTTATCATCCACATCTGTGTTTCTTAAAAATTTATTTCAAAACATTTTTAATACTTCCTAGACTATGGGTTAAATTCATTTATGATTTTTTTATTGTTATAAATTTTTTTGAAAGGAATCCATCCATCATTTTCCAAACAAGGTACATTGTGACCTTTTCGACAAAACTAAGGAAAGAATGTTTTTTTAACTTATATGGCAGGTGCAGCTATTTTTTTCCGTTTTAACACCTTCAAAACTTCCATTACAAGATTATAATAATATTTTAAAAATAAATGTTTTCTATAATAATTACATGACTTTTAAATGATTTAAAAATATAAATATATATTTCTCTCAAATATTTTTGATTTCATCTATATAAACATCCTTTGATAGATTTTACACTTGTTTGAAGTTGATTTATTATGCTAAAATATTCAATATTGTATTGAAGGTTTTGTGATATGTTTAACTATGGGTGTGTTATTTTTATACAATTCATGTTTTCTGGATAATGTATTAACAATTCGTATGCTAGTTTTAATACAAATATTTATTTTATGTTTCAACATTTTCATATGAGGAATGCATTGGACTTAATAAGTGATGGGTGGAAACCACTATTTCTCCTCGATGCATTACTAGGTCTCTTGAGACATACTAGTGTCTTAGAACAAGGCCTTGAAAAAATCTTTATTATTATTCTTGGAACTAGGCCATGACTATGTGGTTATGATGTTCGATGTTATACCTTCCATCGTTATGAAATTGGATATAGATATTACATGTGATTATTTGACAAGTAGAATATCCATGGAAATAAGTAAATGGAATTATTTGATTTATCTTTTCCATATTATTATGATGTTTATGTTTAAAAGGTTTTTGTATTAGTCTTATACATTGTGTTAAATTTTTATACTTATATATGAAAGTTTCTTCTATATTGTTATCCTTACTGAGAATCTAAGCTCACCCCTTTCTATGTTTTATTTTTCCCAGGATGTGAAGAAGTATATTAAGATTAATCTACAGGAATAGGATAAAGATATGAGTGTGTTAAATGGGAACATAATGTTTTTATTATTATTTCTTGATTTAATGTCAAACTCATTTATATATCTAGTACATACATGTGTATGAACCCAGATCTTCATTTGAGGAATGTCCATCCTTTTTTCTAGAGTTTTTGAGAAAAATTAAGTGTCTGGAATATTTTGAAGTACACGCCATGTACTTTCTAAGTACACACCGTGTACTCTTTTCCCGCTCAAAGCCATGTGCTGGCCATGCCTGGGCCACACACACGGTGCGTAGGAGTGATGTGGAGGCTGATTTTTGCGGAGAATGGAAAGACCTAGTACATGTAGTGTACTCTAAATGTACACACCGTGTAATTTATTTTTTTCATTAAATGGACTGGGGTCATGCCTGATTCACAGAAACATCTTCTTTTAGGTTCCGTTCATCCGAGAGTGCTAAGGATCCACGAATCTTCGAGGAGCCCCCACCTCTCTGTCCGTTTTTCGATTCGAGCATGGTCGATTGCATAGGAATCGCAGCGGTGAGTTCTTCCTTCTTCTTGTGCCTTGTTTTCCAATTCCTCCTCTTCCTCAATTTATCCTGCTTTATGTTTTTCGGACGTTTTCTTAGATCTACGACATTCTAAGGAGAATCTTTTATCGTTGTTCATGTATATCGATCTCCTAGGATTGAGGTAGGTGGTTTGTGCCTTTCTATAGGAAGTCGTTGAATATTATGTGCAATTTCCACCAATACCCTTTAACGGGGTATTGTGTGTTCCATGATTTTCCCACATTGTTTTCTTTCATTGCTGATATGCCTGTGTAGTTGTCATTACTTGTAGATAGGGTAGTTTTTACTGTTCCATGGATGTTTTCCATTATTGTTTTTCTTGTTTGGCATTTTTCCAGTTTCCATGCCTAGTTTTAAGATAGTGGAACTGTTTCTTTTTTATGTTGTTGAGCCTTATAATGATAGCCAAGTAGTTCTTGAGGTTTACTTGGATGATACATGTGCGCTATGCATGTTTATTTTATATAGGGCTGCGAGAACCTAGTGTAGTGGACCATAGGGAGAATGGACGGAAGGTCTTCTCTAGAGTGTCTTAAATTACGATGCGAGACCAAAGGGGGATTTGACGTTGAGTGCTTACTTAGAGTGTCTGTAGTTCCTCGACGTGGGCCACAGGGGGAATAGACGTTGAGTGCTTCCCCAGAGATCCTTTAGTACGATATGAGACTATAGGGGGAATTGACAGTGAGTGCTTCCCCAGAGAGTCTATTATTTCTTTAGTAGAACCAGAGGGGTGAGACTGCATGTTCTTTCAGAGGGTTTCTAGTACTTGTAGGTTGAGCCTTAGGTGTTAGGCTGTGAGAACTGCCTAGTGGTTAAATTTTTTTTTCATGCTTGAGTGGATGCTCCTTGTGTACTTCAGATGCTAGAACTGTGGATTGTACCTGCTGTGTGCTTTTCTGTTTACTGATTCCTGCACTTTTACTTTGCTTTTACTCATTGACTATTAGGCACAAATCTTTGGGTGATTTCCTACTGGGATTGTATCCCACACTCTGTTTGGTCCATGCTTTTGTGCCCAAGCAGACTTTTTTGTTGCGGGTATAGATAAGGGCAAGATCCCTTCGACTTCCGGTACTTGATTGCTTGGAACTGGAGAGCAAGGGACACAACTTTTTCTTGTGATACTACAGGAGTTGCTGTTATTTTAGTAATTTGTTTTTTTACTTGTATTTTAGAAAGTGGTTGTGTTTTCTGTGTTTCTTAGAAACTTGTACCTGTTGCATCTTTATCATCATTACTATATATATTCATTGCTTCTTCTATTTGGTTCAGTTGTTTCATATTGTTTACTACTTCTAGAATTTACTGTTAATTTCTTTTCTTTTTATACCTTAGAAAATGAGGGCATAGTTTCCCCAATAACTTACCAAGGAACTAGCTGCTAGTCGGCAGCCTCTGGCATTTGGGGAAACGCGCTTGATGTTATGTGGCGAACTGGGCATGAGGCACCAGGGAGGGGCTCTAGATTCAGGTCGTTACAAAGTGGTATCAGAGGGGTTTCTTTTCTCCTGATTTAATATTTAGAGCCTTTATCCATGAGTTGGATGGATTTGGTACTTGGTATTAAGCTGTTCTCGGGATTAGCTAACCCGTGTACAGGGAAAATCCTTACTACCTCGTTTAATGCAGTTTTCTGGTTTTGAGATTTATGGTTGATATGATTTAACCTAGAGTGATTCACATGGTTTGTGTTATTATTGTCTTGACTATTACAGTTCTATTTCATTCGCAACCTGATGAGATGAGGGTATTCCATCTCATGCATCATGTAGGAACTTGTAGAAATCACATGCTATGCATTCTTGCCATGTCATCTAGGGTGCATTAGCGATTGCATGTTGTTGTGATAGACTTTGTGTGGATTATGCATGTCGTTGTGATAGATGCTTGATAGAATCTATGTTTCCTTATTAGGCGATCATTTGTATTCTTATTTGATTAAATGAATGCTAAATTTCAATTCATGAGGTGTTATGGGACCTCATGAGTTGGAATTTGGCACCTCCTTGCCCTGTTTTCTGTGTTTTCTGGGCTTCTGTGCAGTTTCTAAGCTACTTCCCAAAAAACCCCAGAATAAAATGCATGTACTTTTTGACTACACACCGTGTGGGGTTTAGACCATGTCAATGACCGTGTGATCAGGGACACGCTGTTGTAGAAATAACTTCAGGAACATGCCATGTATGGTAGGTGCATGCCATGTAGTTCGGAGTCGTGTACCTGGTCGTGTCACTACCAACATGGGTCGGGGGAAGCTCGAGTTAAACACACCGTGTTATAAAGGAACACGCCATGTAGTCCTGTCCAGGTACCCAGCCATGTAATGAACAACTGCGGTCGGTGTTACCTTCTCTTAGACACACCGTGTTGTTTTCGAAACACGCCGTGTAGTCCTGTTTAGGTACCCGGTAATGTCACGAACAACACGGGAAGGTGTCACCTTCACATATACACGCTGTGTTTGTCTGCAACACGACGTGTAAGGTCCATCCATGTAGACAGCCGTGTATTTAATAACACGGGCCGCCGAATACTTGTATAGTACACACTGTGTTTGTTCGGAACACGCCCTATAGTCTCAGGTTAAGTCAGATCGTGTGGGTTAGCCATGTAAAGAAAATCGGGCAGGGGAATTGTTTTCATGTACATGCCGTGTGTGGGGTCAGCACGCTGTGTAGTTTGAGTTGTTACACGACCTTTAGGGCAGGGGTACACACCCATGTTAGTGGCTTAATAAAACACACCGTGTAGTTTTTATACACGCCGTGTAGTCGTGTTTTGAAAACTTGTGTGTTTTCCTTCCCCTATTCCCGTTTTGTACTCTTGTATTCTCTGTCTTTGTTAGTTCTGATCTAAGTGGTTCTTTTGAGCTTTCAGAGCTATGCCTTCGTGACGTCCTCCGGTTGTACGTCAGTTGTCCAGCAGTGATCTGACGCCAGATATGGCTGATCAGGGACTTCCTTCCGATCCTCCAGTCGGGCCATCCTTGGCACCGGCTGTCCTACTTATTGCAGGGACGGATACACAGTTCAGGGAAGCATTTATGATGATGATGCAGACCTTTCAGGGAGCTCAGCCTCCTGCCACGTCTATGGCAAACTTGACGCGAGGTTTCCAGCAGGAACGTCCTCCTACTTTCTCGGGGGAAGGAGGACCACAGGTTGCAGAGTCGTGGCTGGAAGCCATGCTGACTATCTTCAAGCATCTGGAGAAGCCTCCAGAGATATGGGTCAGGATCTCTACCTACATGCTTTGAGACTCTGCCAAGAGGTGGTGGGACATGATCTCACAGGCAGGTCATCAGCAGGTTATGGTATGGGAGGAGTTCCGGTGCGTGTTCTACGACTACATCTACCTGGACTCCCTGAGGGCCGGTCGAGCCCGGGATTTCATGAGTCTATAGTAGGGTACTCTATCTATTATGGAGTATTCCTCTCGTTTTACCGAGTTGCAGCATTTCACACCCCTCTGAGATGGGAGTGGGGTGTTCTTAGAAAGGAAGCTTGAGAATGGTCTCAAGCGAGTGATCCGCTCGCAGTTGAATCTCTTACAGTTGACTTCCATCACTTCCATCGTCAACCAGACATTGATTGTGGAGCACAATCTAACAGGCTCCGGAGCTGCGAGCTAGGGCGGTTCTGCTTCCAGAGCTAGTTTTCCTCTGGTTGACAGTAGGAATCACCGTAGGGAGCATACGTGTATTGATCTGAATAGGCGAGACACATCTTCTGGTAGCCAGGTTGTATGCTCCAATTGTGGTTGGAGTGACCATACGAGGCTTCAATTCTAGAGAGACCTAGTGGAGTGTTGTTCTTGCAGCAAGATGGGTCACCTTTAGCGTTTCTGCAAAGGTTTCTCACCAGTTTCTGGTGATGGGGGTTATTCCCTGACTCCTTGTTTAGGATCATCCCCACCAGTTTCACACTAGTTGGGGAACTGAAGTTCTTCCGGCCGTTCGGGCCGAGGTGGTGGTCGATGCCATGGCAGTCAGTCACCAGTCCCGCAATGCCAATAGCGAAGTTCATCTCAGAGTGGTCACGCAGGGTCATAGGGCTGCGGGGCAGGACAAACTTTCGCGATGGAGTAGACATATTAGGAGTAGGATCCCGGTCCTTCTACAGTTTGAGGTATGATTTTAGTAGCCTCAGTTTTATATTCAGCTTTTTTCGATACTGGTGTTATGCATATCTTTATCTCTATTTCCATTGTGGAGAGCCTTGGTCTCTGTATCTTTTCTTCTGTCGACTTGTTGAATCTAGACCCAACTTTGGGGACAAGGAAATCTAATGTACGCCAGTGTAGAGAGTTCCCACACAAGGCTGTAGGGTATCATTTCTTATGGGATCTATAAGTCCTATAGATGAAAGACTATTATGTCATTCTTGGGATGGACTGGTTCATTCATTTTCAAGCAGTCATTGATTTTTATCAACGCAGGATGAGTTTTGTCTCACCAGAGGGTGAGTATTTTATTCATAGAGGAGAATGGGTTGTCTAAGAAAGTCGAGCAGGACACGAGCATCATTTTCTAGGAAGGGTGATGGACCAGATTTCTAGTCATTGTCTGGATGATCAGGGAACATCGTATCCAAACTTTCCTCCATTTTTGGATCGTTTCAGGGACGTCTTCCTAGAGGAATTTTCAGGTTTGCCTCTAGAGCATGAGGTAGACGTTTCTATTGAGCTCATTCCAAGAGCAGCACCGGTGTCCATTCCACCTTATAGGATGGCTACACCTGAGTTGTAGGAACTCAAGAAGCAGTTGGAGGAGTTACAGGAAAAGGGTTTCATCCAACCTAGTACTTCTCCTTGGGGTTCGCCTATCCTATTTGCGAAGAAGGCAGACGGTAACCTTCAGATTTGTGTGGATTACCGGAAGCTGAACCAGTTGATGGTCAAAAACCAATATCCCTTGCCAAGGATCGATGACCTATTTGATTAGCTTCTAGGAGCCCGAGTGTTCTCAAATATCGACTTGAGGGTCAGTTATCATCAGTTGTGCGTTAGACCATCAGATTTACCTCTGAAAGCCTTCAGAAGAAGGTATGGTCTATATGAGTATACAGTCATGCCGTTCGGTCTCACGAACATGCATGTAGTATTCATCGCACTGATGGACCGAGTGTTCCATACTTACTTGGACTCCATTGTCGTGGTCTTCGTGGACAATATCTTGGTGTACTCTCACACTCGACACAACCATGCTACCCATCTTGAGATTGTTCTGAGTATATGGAGAGAGCATTGACTTTATGATAAACTCTCAATGTGCCACTTTTGAATGGAACAGATTCACTTCTTGGGTCACGTCATCTCAGGGGTAGGAGTATATGTGGACCCAGAGAATGTGAGGGCTATAGTTTCCTGGGAGTAGCTGAAGAACTTTTTTGAGGTGCGAAGTTTCCTAGGGCTGGCTGGATACTACAGACGCTTCATTCAGAACTTTTCATGCCTAGCATCACTGTAGGGACCCAAAACATGACGTACATAAACATTACAATGCTTTTTCGGAATATCTAATACATAACAAAAAAAGACGCCAAAGGACCATAATAGTTTAGTGTCTTTGGATACTCGGATCGTAATCTTCTAATCTTGGTGAAAGATCTTCAACATCTCCCATAAAGATCTCCCCCTTTTTTTTCATACCTAAGACATTTCTTTATATCCTGGGGAAAAGAAAACATATAAAGGGTGAGCTCAAATGCTCAGTAAGGGTAAGAATGGATAAAATAAAACAAATCATATACATTTGAACTTAAAAACATGAATTTAATGTTTAAACATCAAAATCTTGTGCAATGACATAAAACATGGCAGTACATAAGGCATAGATCATAATGAAACATAAATAATGATAAAATAGCATTGAAATAGAACATGTAATTGTGTAAAAACATTAATCACATGATATGATTTCTATGGTAGCCAAGGAATTGCTTCCAAGACCATCTTAGAGGACGAAGTCCCTTTCAGAATCGAGTTCACTCCTCGTTTCAGTCCTGTAACACTGAACCAGATTAACATACCGATCTAGCCATGTCTATCTCATGATATATAAATCTTTACCCAATGTATTGTAGGTAGATATAGGTCCCACCCATATCATAATGAAATCATTCTTATTTGTTCCACAACATAAACATAAATAATTCATTTTAACCCAAAGAATAAAAATGGGTCTCATAAACATAATCCCATCATAACATAATATATATAAAACAAATGGATATCATTTCATCATAAGAAAAGTGAAACCATGTAAATCATAGAGAAATTATACATGAAACATACACATATGAAATACTGTCATCTTATAAGGAAAAATGGTTTTGATAAAACACTTGAAATGAATTCTTGAGTAAAATATCTTTTATTCTTCAAAATGAATTTTTTTTTCACAAAACGTCATTAAATTTTAAAAGAAATAGATTTTTTTTTGAAAAGAGTCATGAAATATTTTGGAGGAGGGTTATTGAAAATAAGGCTTTATAAAATCGTAAAAATCCTTTCATGCTGTATAAGTTAAAAAAACATTCTCCTCGTACTTTTGTCAGAAAAGTCAAAAAGTACCTCGTAACGTAAACAAAAGAATGATTCCTTACATACCATGTAGTAAAAGACAAAATGGGTAAAAAGGAAATTAAACATACATAAAAACACTTTTACAAAACATGTACTTGGATGATAACAATAACCCTGAAAAATACTTATGAATAAACAATCTCAGATAAGAACGAAATTGGAAAGGTTATCCCTTACCTTAGGTCCGATAATGCTTCGTACGTATCCGAACCTCCGGTATAATGATTTAAATAATGTCATTGACTATTTACAGAATCATATTCATTGTTATGATTTCATATATGGTTCACTTATGATTTGATATTACCCGTTCTTTTGTAAATCCCATGTTAAAGAAACATATTGGGTAAAAGTAACTTATTTATCATACGTGTTTGGACTTGTTTTTCTTGATGTTATTATAACTTATATCATGATTTACTTACTTCCAGAATGTAAATCATGATTTATATATCATATATATTAATTATATATCCAGCATATACTTGTATTTATAATAGTACATAACATATGGAGGTAAAAAATGAATGGCACCGTTCATGGAGACGGTAAGCCGTACGTACTCATGAAAGCTACTTTCATTTCTATTTCTTATTTTAATGGAATTAAAACATAATTATACATAGGTATATTATAATTCCAGTATAATATCATAAATAATATCATTAACTCTATTTTTTATACATTCCACATAAGGCATTAATGAATCACATCACTTTGAGGGGGCGGTAGTCCGCACTGCCTCAAATGAGATTATCGTATTTACTAACTATGGAAACCATAAAGGCTTGATATAATTGCGAAGTAACTAAGAATAAGAAAATAATAAACATAATATATATCATATATAAATACAGTTCCATCATAATGTCCACCATGAGAGGAGATAAGAGAAAATAGAACAATCATCATTTCGTGAGGCGTTAGTTTGCCATCCACAGAAACATTAAGTTATTCATCCATTAGATGGAGGTGTGTGTAAGTGTATTTCTAATACTTCTCATAAAAACATCCTAGTATCTTGAGGATACTGGTGTTGTTACAAAAGAAAGTATTCTAAAGTGTTTAGGGGTTGGAGAAGTAGAATAAAAGAAAACAACTTAAGAGAAACTATTACCTTTAATTTGGGTAACCTCCTTTGGATTGAACCAAAAGGACTTCTTGGTGTGTCTTCTACCTAATGTAAGGCTTCATGGGGGAGGAGAGGGATGCATAGAGATTAGTTGGGTAGCGTTTGTATGATCCAAAAGGCTTGAGAGGTGCGAGGAATTACATAGAAGTGGTCTCCTTTTATAAGGGAGTGGAGGGGCTCTTTAGGAAAGTGTGAAAACATTATTTTATTATAAACTTATCTTCGGTTTCAAGAGGTCCAAAACACGTTAATGTTGAAGATAAGATGACTCATATTCAAAATAAAATCATCCTATAAGAATTGGATAGGTTTTGGATGATATTTTAATCATTATAATCTTATTTATTTAAATCATTTATTAATGAGGTAAATACTGAATCATTATTGTGTCATAAATAATTTAATTTATTTGATATCTAAAAATAATAATAAAAAATACCAACATGTAGGAAATCTATATAGATTTCCAATGAATATTTATAGTCGAAATGATAATTTATATACCCCTTATTAAAATTAATTACTAATGAATTTTTATTAATGCCAATTTTGTCTTTATATTAAATTAATTAATCTAATGTGTCATTGTCTTTCATATGTACCTCCATGGGGTCCCAAAATTGACCCAAGAATGTCCGTGGTCGGCCATTACTCATGCAATAAGGGTTTGATAAGTGTTAAGGTAATTTTGAATTATTATATTATTCACTTAACCTTGAATTACCCTATTTACTTTTAACTGTGGTAAATAAAAGTAAACTGTTACTATTCAATTATGACATGATATTACCCGTTCTTTTGTAAATCCCATGTTAAAGCAAAATTTTGGGTAAAAGCATCTTATTTATCGTACGTGTTTGGACTTGTTGTTCTTGATGTTATTTTTACTTATATCATGATTTAATTACTTACATAATGTAAATCATGATTTATATGTCATATATATTCATTATATATCCAGCAAATATATGTATTTATAATAGTACATAACATATGGAGGTAAGAAATGAAAGGCATCGTTCATGCAGACGGTAAGCCGTACGTACACATGAATGCAACTTTCATTTATATTCCTCATTTTAATGGAATTAAAACATAATGATACATAGGTATATTATAATTCCAGTATAATATCATATATAATATCATTAAATCCATCTTTTATATATTCCACATAAGGCATTAACGAATCACATCACTTTGAGGGGGTGGTAGTCCGCACTTCCTCAAATGAGATTATCGTATTTACCAACTATGGAAACCATAAAGGCTTCATATAATAGGTAATTAAAGAAGCATAAGTAAATCATAAACATAATATATATCATATATAAATACTGTTCCATGATAATGGCCACTATGAGAGGCGGTATGAGAAAATAGAACAATCATTGTTTCGTGAGGCGTTAGTTTTCCATCCACAGATAAATTATGTTCTTCATCGATTAGATGGAGGTGTGTGTAAGTGTAGTTATAATCCTTATCATGAAAACATCATAGTATCTTGAGGATACTGGTGTTGTTATAAAAGAAAGGATTAAAAAGAGTTTAGGGGTTGGAGATGTATAATAAAAGAAAACAACTTAAGAGAAACTATTACCTTGAATTTGGGTAACTTTCTTTGGATTGAACCAAAAGAACTTCTTGGAGTGTCTTCTACCAAATGTAAGGCTTCAAGGGGGAGGATAAGGATGTAGGGAGCTATTTTGGTCAGAGTTTGGATGAGCCAAAAGGCTTGAGAGGTGTGAGGAATTGCATAGAAGTGGTCTCCTTTTATAAGGGAGTGGAGGGGCTCTTTAGGAAAGTGTGAAAACATTATTTTATTATAAACATATCTTTGGCTTCAATTGGTCCAAAACACATTAATGTCAAAAATAATATGACTTATATTCGAAATAAAATCATCCAATAGTAATTGGACAGGTTTTGAATGATATTTTAATCATTATAATCTTATTTATTTAAATCATTTATTAACGAGGTAAATACTGAATCATTATTGTGTCATAAATAATTTAATTTATTTTATGTCTAAAAATTATAAAACAAATACCCACATGTAGGAAATATATTTAGCTTTCCAATTAATATTCATAGTCGAAATGATAATTTATATAGCCAATTATAAAAATTAATTACTAATGGATTTTTGTTAATGCCAATTTTGTCTTTACATTAAATTAATTAATATAATGTTACATTGTCTTTCATAAGTGGCTCTATGGGGTCCCCAAAATAGACCCAAGGATGTCCATGGTTGGACCTTACTCATAAAATAATGTTTGGACAAGTTTTAAGGTAATTTATAATTATTATAATATTATTTTAACCTTGAATTACCCTATTTACTTTTAACTGTGGTAAATAAAAGTAAAAAGTTACTATTCACAAAAAAATTATTTTTATCTAATTGAACCACATTTACTCCTTGATATTATCCTTGTCTCTCAGAATTTTGAAATTCAACTCACAGAAGTTGTAAAATTAAGTTTTATGAAAAATTGCAAAAACTCCTAGGATAGAGGTGGGTAAAAGATGGTGAAAAGTTCAATACAATTTTTATAAATGTAAAATTATAATAAAATGACTCCAATGAATTACACTGAACATATATAAGTATTTTGTATCCATTTTGACAAAAAAATAAATTTTAATCAAATAAATGATTATTTAAATAAAAAGCCAGTTTTAACCAAAAACTCATTGTTTTCACTATTCATAAAAAATTGAAGTTTTTCAGAAAAATACCAAAAATTCAGCTTAAGCTATATTTGATATTATGAACACAAAATTGATGTCTATTTTCTGAAATTCAAAACATTGAAGTGGAATTAATTAATTTTAAAATTATTTCCCGTTCTCAAAACAAATAGCGTGTTTTTAAGAAACAATAACTATCAAAAGAACATTGCTTGTTTTTTTCCAATTTCAAAGTGAAATTAATTCCAATGAATAACATTGGATTAAATGGTAAAAATATATTTTAATTACACTTTAAAACCAATTAAAAATATAATCTAGCCATATAAATATTTGCGATGAAAAAAGTTGTTTTTCATTAAAATATAGTGTGTTTTTACTATTCTTCAAAATATGAAAGTTATCATAATAATATGAAAAATTTATCCAAATTAAATTTTTATATCCTGATTCCAAGGGAGAATTTTATTTTTTCAAATTAATCTTACAAACCTGTCAAAAATTAGATTTAAAGTGGGTGTGCCATCAAAAGGCGGCAAAACGACATGTTTTGAAAAATACTTATTTTACCCGAAAAATTTATTTTGTTCTCATACCATGTTCTAGAAAATATGTAAGATGAATAATAATGTTATAAAATTCAAAATTTAGTTAATTATATTCATAATGGATAGTCCATAATAATATTATAAAAATATATCGTTGTTTAGTGAAACCTAGTATTGCGTATTGCACACGCTATCGAGGAAGGTCGTGATTGCGTGTAATGCAAGCCAAGTCAGGGTGGCGTGCAGTGAAAGACTCCTTTGTTGTTGCGTATAAAAAAATACAACCATATTTCATTTATACATTAAACAATGTCTATACTTAATTTTTCATAGAATAATTTCTACAAAACGAACTTGAAATTGTGTGTAACACGAGCCAAGAATAGTGTTGCGTATACTGCAAGCTAATACGGTGTTGCATATAGTGCAAGATAATCTTGGTGTAGCGTGCAATACAAGAAATCAATGAAATTAAAGAGAATAATTCTCATAAAATCCCGGGTTGTTACAATCACCTTTGATAGGTCTGACAAAAAAGGGGGCGAAGTTCTTATGGTCAGATTCTTGTGAGTCATCCTTTCAGGTGCTGAAGGGAAAGCTGACGTCAACACTGATACTATTCTTGACAAGGCCATATAAGAGCTACACTATTTATTGTGATGCTTCAGGTATCGATCTGGGTGCTGGGCTTATGCAGGGAGATGGAGTCATTGTGTATGGGTCTCGGCAGTTGAGTCCGCATGAGAGAAACTACCAGACACACGATCTGGAGTGGGCAGCTGTTGTTCATGCCTTAAGAGGTTGGAGAAAATACCTTCTTGGAGAGCACCTTGTGGTTTTCATCAACCACTAGAGTCTCAAGTACATCTTCACTCAGTGTGATCTGAATCTGAGGCAGTGTAGGTGGGTCGAGTATCTTCAGTCTTTTGATTTCGAGATTTCCTACACGCTGGGAAAGGGAAATGTAGTAGCTGATGCGTTGATCAGGAGAACTCAGATTCAGGCATCTGAGGAGGCCAGCAGCGAGTGACAGCTTATGGATCTATTCTTAGAGATGCATATGGTGGTGCACGACAGACATAGATAGACTTTCCTATCTTTTGTAGTTATTACCTCTACACTACTTGATCGGGTACGGATGAGATAGCTATCAAACACAGAAGGCTTAGTCCTACAGGAGAGTGTGTCATGGGAGGACCCTCTTCCTAGATGGACAGTGGGCGAGGATGAGATCTTGCATTTCCAGGGATACGTATGGGTGCCAGCAGACATACGCGAGGAGCTGATGTGGGAATTTCGTTCCTCAGTCTAGGATGTTCATCATGGCATCACCTAGATGTACCAGGATCATCACCTCCTGTCCTGGTGGTCAGGTATGAAGAGGGATGTCGCTGGTTTCATCTTGAGGTGTTCTACTAGTCATCAAGTGAAGGCGGAGCATCAACGACTAGCATGACTTTTATAGTAGTTACCCATTCCAGAGTTGAAATTGGATGATGTCGTGATGGACTTAATGACTTGATTGCTGAGGTCGCCTCGAGGGAACGATGTTGTTTGGGTTGTCGTCGACAGACTTACGATGGTTTCTCACTTCTTTCCGATCAAGGAGACCTTCACTGTCGATGATATGGGACGACTTTACTTCCAGGAGATTGTGCGTCCGCATGGAGTTCCACACTCCATTATTTCAGACAAGGATGCGCGCTTTACTTCTCAGTTCTAGTATGGACTTTAAAAGGCTTTGTGTACCCAGGTACTACTGTGTACAGAAAACCATCCCTAGAAAAATGGCCAGTCCGAGCGTATGATCTAGATGCTTGAGGATATGCTCCAAGATTTCATTTTAGACTTTAGCGGTTCTTGGGTGAAGCATATTCCTCTGGTGGAGTTCGCCTGCAACATCAATTTTCAAGAGACTATTCATATCGTGCCTTATGAAGATTTGTATGGTAGGCCATTCTGATCACCCTTATGCGGGCTGGAGGAAGAAGAGGCATCTTTGCTGGGACCTCATATTGTTCAGGAGACATCAGAGCAGATAGAGCTGATTCAGAAGAGGATGGATACAACATAGTCTTGGCAGAATTCTTATGCTGATAAGCAGAGGGGACCTCTGGAGTTCGAGGTCAGGGATCAGGTTTTCCTACGTGTAGCACCAATGCTGGGACACAAAATGATTTGGAGACAGGGTAAGATTTCCCCGCAGTACATCAGACCGTTTGAGGTATTGGAGAGATTTGGGTCAGTTTCCTATCGGTTATAGTTGCCTCAGATGTACCGGGCCATGCACAACGTCTTCCATGTCTCTCAGCTCTGACGTTACTTTTCAGACCCGTCTCATGTCTTTTGACTTGAGGAAGTTGAGATCAAAGCGGATGCATCAGTTGAGGAGCATCCCATCTGTATTGTCGATCACAGTACGGAGGTTCTCCGTGGGTAGTCTGTTCCTCTAGTATGGGTGCTATGGCAGAACGGACGAGTGCAGGACGAGACCTAGGAAAGGGAGGCCGATGTACGATCTCGGTGGCCAGAGATGTTCGGGTTTTCTTCTTCCATGCCTCCTTAGGGAGATTTGGGGACAAATTTCATTAAGGGGGAAGTTTGTAAGAACCCATATCTTCGTTTGAGGTATGTCCTTCCTTTTTTCTTGAGTTTTTGAGAATAATTATGTTTCTGGAAATTTTTTAAGTACACGCAGTGTACTTTCTGAGTACACACCATGTACTTCTTTCCCACTCGAAGTCATGTGCTGGTCGTGCCCGAGCCACACAGATGGTTTGTAGGGGTGACGTGGAGGCTAATTTTGGCTGAGTACGGAAATACCTAGTACACGCCATGTACTTTCTTTTTATTCATTAAACGGACCAGGGTCGCGCCTGACGTACATAAACATCTTCTTATAGGTTCTGTTCATCCAAGACTGCTGAGGATCCGTGAATCTTCGATGAGCCGCCGCATCTCCATCCGTTCTCCGAGTCGAGCATGGTCGATTGCATTGGAATCACAGCGGTCAGTTCTTCCTTCTGCTTGAGCCTTGTTTTCCAATTCCTCCTCTTCCACATGTTATCGTGATTTATGTTTTTCAAACGATTTGTCAGATCTATGATGTTCTAAGTATAATATTTCTTCATTTATGATGTATATCTATCTCCTAGGATCGAGTTAGGTGGTCTATGCCTTTCTGTAGGATGTCGTTGAATTTTATGTGAAATTTCCACTAATACCCTTGAACGGGGTATTGCGTGTTCCCTGATTTCCCTCATTATTTTCTTTCCTTACTGATATGCTTGTGTAGTTGTCATTGTTTGTAGATAGGGTATATTTTACCATATATTGGATGTTTTCCATGCTTATTTTTCTTGTTTGGTGTTTTTCCAGTTTTCATGCCTAGTTGTAGGATAGTGGAACTGTTGCTTTGTTATGCTGTTGAGCATTCGAATGATATCCAAGTAGTTCATGAGATTTACATTTAAGATACATGCATGATATGAATTTTTATTTTACATAAGGTTGTGAGAACTTAATGTAGTGGAACATAGGGAGAATGGACGGAAGGGATTCTCTAGAGTGTCATAAATTGCAATGCGAGACCAATGGGGGAATTGACGTTGAGTGCTTCCTCAGAGAGTTTGTAGTTCCTCGACCCAGGCCACATGGGGAATGGACGTTGAGTGCTTCCTTAGAGAGCCTATAGTATGATACAGACTATAGGGGGAATGGGTGGTGAGTGCTTCCCAAGAGAGTCTATTAATTCATTAGATGAATCAGAGGGTCGAGACTGTATGTGCTTTCCAGAGGGTTTCTGGTACTTCTAGGTTGAACCTTAGGGGTTAGGATGTGAGAACTACCCAGTGGTTACCTTTTTGATTTGCTTTCTTGAGTGGTTGCTCCTTGTGTTCTTCAGATGCTTGAACTGTGGATTGTAGCTGTTGTGTGCTTTTCTGTTTACTACTTCTTGCACTTTTACTTGCCTTGTATTCATTGACTATTAGGAACAGATATTTGGGTGATTTCCTAATGGGATTGTATCTCACACCCTATTTGGGCCATGCTTTTAGGCCCAAGAAGAATTTGTTGTTGCAGGGATAGATAAGGGAAATCACCCTTCGACTTCCGGTACTTGATTTCTTGGAGCTGGAGAGCAAGGGACCAAGATTAGGCTTGCGATTCTACACGAGTAACTGTTATTTTAGTACTTTGTTTTTCACATGTATTTCAGCACGTTGTTGTTTTTTCTGAGTTACATAGATACATGTACCTGCTGCATCATTATCATCATTACTATATATATTCATTGCTTCTTCTATTTGGTTCAGTTGTTGCATATTGTTTACGGCTTCCGCAATTTACTGTTATTTTCTTTTCATTGTATACCTTACCAAATGAGGGCATAGTTTCCCCAATAACTTACCAAGTCCCTTGCTTCTAGTCGACAACCTCTGTCATTCGGGGAAATGTGCTTGAGGTTATGTGGCGAACCGGGCACCGGGCACCGGGGAGGGGCTCTAGATTCGGGTCGTTACAACATGCCTACTAAACTGATCTGTCTTATAGGACATGAGTCCTTGTATCATGCCTATATTATATAATAATGCACCAACACTAGGTAACTGGGGTCGGGGAATTACAATAAATTTTAAAAAATGTATTTCAAGTCAAATTTCTATAATAGAAACCCTGTATAAAATGTTTACATGACACAACTCGAAGGATTTTTGACACCAATGTTTTCCAATTCGGTATGAAACATACATAAATACTATTATAGGTTGAAGAATGAATCATGATCTTATAATTTTCATTTTGGATGAAGATATAAGATTATTTTGTTTTTATTAAGAAAGAATGTTTTCTATTTATCTCTAAGAGTTTATATGGAGTGCTATAAATTTCTTTGTCAAATATCTTCATATCATATGGAAAATGTATATTAATGTTATAGTTAGTAAATATTATGTTTAAAATTATTTATCTGATGAATAATTAAAGAAGTAACCCATGATCAAGGGAACAAGATCCATTAAGATTGATCTATGGGGTTTATTATACAAAGTCATTAAAAACATATTGACATATTATTGAAAGATACAAGTTACAAAAATTTATGTTAAAATTGTTATCTATATAACATGGAATAAATCTGTCGAAGATCAAGTTTCAAGACTTAGAAAGAGATTATAATGATAATAAGAACTCCACATGATTTAGTAATAATATATATGACATATTCAATAACATATAATTAGATTATAAATTTATTTTACATAATGTATAGTGGAAAAATATCAAGAAGAACCAAGAGAACCATATAAAGAATAATATAAAACTATCTACTTGTACAAATTAAAGAATAATTGATAAGTTCTTGGTTCTAGGAGAAGAAGGAAATATATTTAGCAAGACTACACAAAGCTATTTTTAATTTAGATCAATTTTCTCTCAAATCATAGCAAGATTAAAGACATAAATAAGATAATATTGTTGAATTCAATGGTATCCATATCTATGAATACAACATATGTTTTAAATTATGATATAGATAAATAAAAAGAATAAAAGTATGCAATGATTTTTTTTTAATAGTAAAATTTTTCTAAGATAGTAAAATATTATCAAAATATTTTTGATAATACAAATTATAACTATGGAGTAAGCTAATATGTCTGGTTTACGATAAAGAAAAACAGGTATATAATTGGGGATATAACTTCTTTGGAGTTTTATCTAATGAATCAAAGTCATAATAATTAGAGTATACATAGAGGAAAATTATGAAGGTCCATTTCCTAAATCAATTTTACTATATATAAACATTAAGAGAGATCTATGGGTTAATATTTTTTTTAACTCGATGTCACTAATGAAAGTGGGAGTATTTTTCATTTAGAACCCTTGGACACATTTTCGTTTTAATTATTATTACCATAATATAAATAAGTATCTTGTGATATAATGATTGTTCTTATATATAAAGTAATTGTTATAATATTCATATAACATTATTACATCAAAAGGTTAGAAAAGTTCCCCAAAATAATAAGTATCTAAAAATTCAATTAAAATATTCCTAAATAATCACTATATTATAGATACATAAATCATATAGGACACAAATGATGTTTTAATGTCAAACGAAGAAGGATGATAAGACATTGAGACTTTTTCTCATGAAGTTTTCACTTGCGGATATCCAAAAAGGGGGGTCAAGAGGAAAAACCTACTAATGAATTTTATATTTGTTTTCATTTAATTAGATATTATAATTTTTAAATGCGTTTATTAGTCATTAGTCTTGATATTATTATTAATATGTATCGTGACTTTTATACTTTGACGTATGAGTGAAAAAGATGACAAAACATGATTACAAAGAGGTATCATACATTAGGTGTGTTATAAGTGATATTGAATTTATTGAAAATCCAGAAAATGATTTCTCTCTTCCATATGAATGGATGAATATTTATTTATCCCTTTTATTTAAATAAAATTTTCCAACAAAATACACGGTCGTAGTATCTAATAAATGAGTTTATTTTAGAAATAAGAAGAAAGATAAATCGTGAATATAAGGTATGGCATAATTATTCATCTTTATTTATGATATATACCTAGAAAAGAGATTATATAACATAGTAGTGCTCATAGGAAGTTTGTGAAGTTTCTACATTAACTTTTTTATTAAAGAGTTTCCTGATTTTTTGTTTGACAATGATCATGGAATATTTCTTAGTTCACCCATTTCTTTGAAGAAAGGGGACTAGAGGGCCTCACACTAGGTGTACCCAGAATCTGATTAAATTTTATTGAATTTAATATTTTTAAATAAGTTATTCTCAGTTTCTATAAATAGTATATATTCATGTAAGGTTGATCGTATAAATTCAATAATAAAATATTTGAGTTTAAAATATGTGAGTTGAATATTATATCATGATTTTTTTGTTGAAAATATTTTTTAAAAATTGAATATTTATTTAGTACTATATTGAATAAAACAATTTAAAAATTTATTTAGTTATTTGAATATTAAAATAATTATTTATTTCTAGGTTTTTTAAATATAATATTTTATGGGAGGATATGCATTTAGTTAAATGTTCTATTAGAAATTAAATATTTTATTTAATATCATTTAAGTTAAATCAATTAATTTATTTTATTAAATTATATTAAACTTATTGAATATAATGAGATATAATAATAATGATAATAATAATAATATTATTATTATTATTTTACATGGGGTTAACTTATGATAAATAATATGATGATGGTATTTTACATTATGAATCGTTAAACAATGAGTATATATTAAAAAATAATACCATTTTTTATTGTGCAAAGTTAACATGATGGAGTAAAATTCCTTATTTTTTTAATCCCTAGATAGAAAAATACACCCATTATCTATATCAAGTACATAGAGAGGACATGAGGTATTGTATTGATTTATAATGAACTCAGGATGTGCTTTAACATGATCCTCATCCCGGTTGGTGAGGACTCCTTAAGTGCATAAAGGGATCCTTGGATCAAATCCAGGCAGAGTATAATTTTCAGGTACTGTAGCAGGTACTATAGTAGGTACTATAGCAGGAACTGTGAAGTACTGTAGAAAGTTCTGTAGCGAGAAATGTAGTAGGTACTATTTGGAAATGTAGCAGTTGGGAATATTCTCTCATTTGGGCCTTTGTGTAAGAACTCGAATCTTCTTTTCAGGTATGTTTTCCTTTTCAGGTCATTTGGGAAAAAGAGAAATTTCTGGAAATTTTCTAAGTACTCATCATGTACTTTATGAGTACCCGCCCTGTCCTGCCTTCCCGTAGGAGGCCGTGTGCTGGCCGTGTAGTAGCCACACACCTGGCTGTGTGGGATTGACTTTGAGGCTTCTTAAAGAGGAGTACAGAAACAGTGATTACAAGCCATGTACTTCAAACGTACACACCGTGTACTTTTTTTCCATTAAACACACTTGGGTTGTGTCTAATCGCCATAACACTCTTCTTTTAGGTCCAATTTGACCAAGATCTCCGTACAGCCACAGATCTTCAACGAACCCCGGAGTGTGCATCCATCTTCTTAATCGAACACCATCTATTGCGTTAGAATTGCATCACAGTGTTCTCTCTTCTCCTAGAGCACAATCTTTTTATTTCTCCTCTCTCATGAGATATTATAGTTTGAACGTTTTAGATGTTTTTTTAGATCATTGACATTCTACAAATAGTGTAGCTTCGAGGTCCACTTATATCGATATCATAATGTCGAGGTTGGTGGTTTGTGCCTTTATAATGAATGTCCGTGAGTTTTATGTGCAAAATTTCCCAATACCCATGAACTGGTTATTGAACATTTACCATTTTAGCCTTATTGTTTTCCAACTATGATTTTAAGCTTGAGTGAATGATAATTCATTGTGACTAAGGAGAATTGATGTGCTTTGGATATGTTTTTCGTGCCTGTTTTTCCTGTTTTGACCATTGGGTCTAGTTGCCTTCTAGGTGGCTATTTAATTTCCCATTCATAGTATTGTAGGATGGTGTGACTATTGTTCTATTATGATGTTATGTTTTAGAATGTGATCCAAGTAGTTATTGAGTTTTACCATGGCCGATACGTGCTAATACACTTTCTTGACTTTCATGGGTCCGTGAGAACTTGTTGTATAGGGCATAGGGAGAATGGGCGATGAGGGATTTTCTAGAGTGTCTTTATAATATTACAATGTGAGACCACAGGTGGAATTGACATTGAGACCTTCCTCTTAGTGTCTTTAGTTCCATGATGCGGGCCACGGAGGTAAGGTGACATATGTTCTTCCCTATATCTCCTTCAGTTATGATATGAGACTATTGGGGGAATTGACGGTGAGTGATTCCTCGAAGATTCTATGCATAATTTTGAACGAGAGAGATTAGAATGAGTGTACTTCCTAGAGTGTTTCTTGTACTTGTTTGGTAAGACCATAGTTTTTAGACTGAGTGTGCTTCCTAGAGGGTTACCTATTATGTTTATCTTCTTGATTAGCAGTTGCTTGATATAGAAACTGTGGATTGTTTTCTGTTGAGTATTCTCCTGTTTACTATTTCCTGAACTTTTGCCTACCATTTACTCATTGACTGTTAAGCACATATCTCATTATGGATTCTTACTAGGATTAGTCCCACACCCTGTTTGGGCCTTCTTTTTGAGCCCAAATAGATTATTTTTGTAGGTATAGACAAGTGAAAGAACTCTTCTACTTCAGGTACATGACATGTTGTGAAAATAGATAGCATGAGACCAAGCTTAGGCTTACGATGTTGTGGAGATGATTACTGTTTTTATTTTGAAATTTGATTAGTACTATATTTTATCATTACACATTGTTTCACTGGTTTCTTGGATATATGTAACATGCATCATTATATATATATATGTGCTCTAGTTAATTCTATCTATTTTCCACTGTTTATTTTGGTATGATATTTTTAATCATTTCTCCATTGTATGTATATGTTTACTTCCGATGTGTACTCTGCCAATGGGGGCATAGTTTCCCCACTATCACACCCAAGGCCCTCACTGCTAGTCGGCAGCCTCTGGCATTTGGGGAAATGTGCTTGAGGCCATGTGATCAACTGGGTATGGGGAGCCTCTAGGTGGATTCTAGAACCAGGTTGTTACAGAGTGGTATCAGAGGAATTCTTCTATCTTGATTTACTATTTGAAGCCTCTAGACAGGGATAGGGATGAATAGGTACTTTGTAATAATCTATGCCTAGGAGTAGCTAACCCGTGTACAGGGGAAAGCCAATCTACCTCTATTATTGCAATTTATTTGGGATTTTCATGTTTATGGTTGATCTGATTTTCATCGTTGGGTCACACACGTGATTTGTGTTATTACTGTTGATGTTATTGAAATTCTATTTCTGTCTCAACCTGATGAGATGAGGGTATGACATCTCATGCATCATATAGACACTTGTTACAAATCACATGTCTTGCATTCTTTCCATGCCATAGAGGATGCATTAGTGCATGTTGTTGAGATATATGTTTTCTAGAATATTCATGCCGTTATGATAAATGCTTTGATAAAAATACTTTCTATTTGATATGGTACAGTTTCTATAATGTTTGTATGAATTAATGCCAAACTTTGGTTCTTGAGGTGTTATGGGATCTCATGGACCAGAATTTGGTGTATCATTGTCTTTTTTACCTTGTAATAATATATTTAAGATTCCATTATTTAATTTAAGGGAAGTATGGGCCCTCACGGATCAGAATTTGTCACTTTCAATGTTCGTTTCAGTGCTTTTATGGGTTTTGGAGTAGTTTCTAAGGCTTACTGCACAAAAAACCCAGAAGACATGCCGTGCATTTTTGACTACACGACATGTGTTCTTCTATTCAAGAAGAATCAAATTTTCTTAAGTACACTCTGTGTACCATATGTACACACCATGTTTTCTATAAATGTTTCATAAGTAGTGTGGACAGAGACACATGCTATGGATTTTCTTGTTGTAACTCACCGTGTACCAAAGTAACATGGCATATAGTGTCATCCGTGTAGCTGGCCGTGTAACCAACAACACAGGTTGGTGTTATCCATTCACATACTCTTCATGTCCATCTTGAACATGTCGTGTAGTGTGAGCCGTGTGTCAGGATCTGTCACTAACAACATGGGCCTGGTGTAGCTTGTCTAGTACATGTCTTGTCTACCATGAACACGTTGTGTAGTCCTTTTTTAGGAGAGTCGTGTGGCTAAACATTGTATAATGACTCGTGCAGAGAAATAAGATTCATGTACATGTCGTGTGTTAGGACAACACATCGTGTGGATTGGGTGTTACACAACCTGTTTTGGCAGAAGTACATGCCCATGTGAATGACTTAAGAGAACATGCCGTGTAGGGGACATACACTCTTTGTAGTTATTTTTTTCAGAACATGAATGTTTTCTTTATCCTTTTCCCTTATTTTACTTTTAGTTTTCCATCCTTTATAATCTTGATCTAAGGTGTGCATTTTTCCTTGAAGATTCATGTCACTAAGACATCCTCTGGTTGTGCGCCAGTTGTCTAGTAGTGATCGGGCACCGAATATGGATGATCATGGACTACCTATAGATCCTCTTGCTGTGCCATTATTGGCACCAATCGTTATATCGGGCACAGGTGTAGATTCACATTTAAAGGGTGGTTTTATGAGGATGATGCATGCTTTTCATGTAACACCACCTCCTACCCCATCAATGGAATATTTGACGCGAGTTGTCCAGCAGCATCATCCTCCCACTTTCATAGGGGATAGAGGACCCCAGGCAGTAGAGTCATGGCTAGAATCTATGATGAAAATCTTTGAGTATCTGGAGATGCCACCAGATAGGAGGGTCAATATCGCTACCTATATGCTTTGGGACCCATTCAAGATGTGGTGGGATGTGATCTCACAGTGGGATGCCAATAGGTTATGGCGTGGGGTGAGTTCTAGTGCATCTTCTATGACTACTTCTATCTAGAGACCTTGAGATCCAATCAAGCCAGAGATTTTATAAGTTTGGAGCAAGGTACTCATTCTATTATGGTGTTTTCTTCTCGCTTTACTGAGCTACAGTGCTTCACGCCTATTTCAGGAGGTGAAAAGATATTCATGGATAGGAAGTTTGAGGGTGGTCTAAGTCATGACATCCAATTGCAGGTGAACATCATCTGGTTGACTTCTATCACTTCTATCATTAACCAGGCACTGATCATGAAGTGCAATCCGAGGGATTCCAGAGTTGTGAGCTAGGGCGGCTGAACATCTGGAGTTAGCATCCCTCCTACTGAAAGTTGGAAGTGCCACAGGGAGTCATCGCACGATGAACCATGGAGGTGAGACACTTCTTCTTGTAATCAGGTGGTGTGCTACCAGTATGGGAAGACTGGGCATAAGAGTCCACACTGCCTGAGAGACTCATTGGAGTGCCGATCATGCAGCAAGTTGGTTCACCTTGGTAGCTGGTGACATGGATTCTTCTATGACTCCTTGTTCGGGAGCAGCACCACCAGTTTCTCAACAGTTAGGGAACTATAGTTATTTTGGCCATTCAGGCTGAGTTGGAGGTCATGGCCATGGTGGTCAGTGGTCGTTATTTCAGCAACAGTATATTGGATCAGCTCAGAGTGTTTAGGCAGGGTCATGGGGTCATGGAGTAGGCCATACCTTTGTAGTGGAGCAGACCCAGCAGGGGCAGGATCCCGAACCTTCTATAGTTCGAGGTATGATCATAGTTGCCTCAGTTTTAGCTGCTACTCTTTTCGATTCAAGGGATTCCCATATCTTTATATCTATTATAGTTGTAGAGTGCCTTGGGCTCTGAATCTTTTCTTCTGATGATATCTTGAAACTTGACACTATGTTAGGGACTATAACGATGAGTGTACGTTATTGTAAGGATTTCCCTCTATAGGTTGGTGGGTGTCACATTTAATGAGACCTCTATGTCCTAGAGATGATAGGCTAGGATGTCATTCTCAAAATGGACAGGCCAGTTTCCTTCTAGGCAATCATCGACGGTTATTTCCATAGGGTGAGTTTCACATCACCAGAGAGCATATCATTTCTTCATAAGGGTGAGTGGGATGTCCATGAGAGTAGAGTGGGTCTAGAGCATCATGGGTTAGGAGGAGTTACAACCCAGATTTCTAGTTTATATCTAGATGATCTGGGGAATTCTAAATTAGACATTCCTCTGGTGATGGATCGTTTCAAATACATCTTTCAAGAGGACTTTTCAGGTTTTCCTTTAGAGGATGAGGTAGAATTTTCAATTAATCATGTGACAAGAGAATCACTAGTGTTCATTCCTCCTTATATGATCGATACACCAGAGTTGTAGGAGCTCAATAAGCAGTTGGAGGAGTTGTAGGCAACATGTTTCCTCTGACCCAGTAATTATCCTTGGGGTTCACCTATCTTGTTTGTGAAGAAGGCATACATTGCCCTCATGCTTTGCGTAGATTATCGGAAGTTGAACCAGTTAACGGTCAAGAACCGATAAACTTTACCAAGGATTTATGATCTCTTTGATCAGCTTCGAGGAACCTGGGTATTCTCTAAGATTGACATGAGGTTTGTTTATCATTAGTTGCACATTAGTTCATCTAATATACCTCTCAAATCCTCTTGGTGCAGGTATGGTCTATACGAGTATATGTTTATGCTGTTCGGTCTCACGAATGCACCTATAGTTTTCATGCCACTGATGAACCAAGTGTTCCATACATACTTGGATCCATTTGTGGTGGTCTTCGTGGATGATATTTGGTGTAGTCTCACACTCAACATGACCTTGCTACCCATCATGAGATCGTTTTGAGTAAACTAAGAGAGCATCAGTTATAAGATAAGCTCTCAAAATTCCATTTTCGGTTGGATCATATTCACTTGGGTCATGTCATCTAAGTGACAGGAGTGTCAGTAGACCCAGTGGAAGTGAGAGCAGTAGTCTCCTAGGAGCACTCTCAATGTGTGAGCATGACCCATATGAGTAGGATACCCCTGAAGTCTCTAAGCGGCGTCGCCTTCCCTTTCATGGCGTCTAGGGTTTCATCCATTCTTGCGATCCTTCCCTCTCCGGCCTTCTCCTCCTGAGTCCCCTTTCGGTGACTTGATCGGCTCGACATGTCGTTCATCTTGGTTGGCAGGCGGTTGAGGCTTGTTTCCATTGAAGTTCGACGACGGATCTGGAGCGGCTCGGGGAGGGGAGGCCTTGTTTACTTTTCTTTATGTAGTTTTTTCAGTGGTGAAGGATTTCTTTTGGAGGTAATCATTTGTGTTTTAAGGGATTGCTATGATAGGGTTCATCCTTTTGTCATCCCCTCCCTGTGGTTGGATTCTCCGATGCCTCTGGTGCCTTTGAGGTGGTAGCATGGCTATTCTTGTGGCGATGCGCTACATGCTTCTACGGCGCTGCTGGTCTGATCTATGGTGTAAGACCGTTCCACCGGCATACTCTCCAGAGCGTTCTGGGTTCTTCTCGATAGTGTGCGGACATCCTGCAGTGAGTCTCCTGGGGGTCGACTTCTGTGGCAGGTGTGTTTCTGATGTTTATATTTGGCCTTCTTTGGCAGTAGGCGTGGCAGAAAAGGATGTCTACCGGGTTGATTTCCTATTTTCTGCTGAAAGATCTTTGTTTTTTGCGGGATTATTCCCATTTTTCTGCTGGATTTCTTTGTGTTTCTAGATGATTTTGGCATGGTTGTTCGCGGACCAAGGCGGAGTTCAAGCTTCGGAGTCGACGATGGAAGATGGCTCCGCTGGCGTCCTCCTGTGTATGGTGGTGCGTGGATGGATGGCCGGTGGGTCGACGGTCACCGGTGATGCTCACCATAGATTTTGTGTGATGTTGATTGGTCTGGCTGGTCCGGCGAGTCTCCCCAGTGGTGTGATTTTTTGCGAGGTGGGTTTTTCGGTTCGAGGTGGCGTGTGGCTCGAGGCTGGTGACGCGTGCTGATGGGTGTGTGGCTCGATATGGGACACGTGATGATTGGGGCGACTCAGTGGAGCATGTTTGGTTTAAATTTTGAATCTTGAATTTTGATGAATTTTGTATGAAATGGGATGTTTTGTATGGTTTCCTGTTTTCCTTAAACCGGTTTGGGGGGTACCGGTTCCCTTTAACAGGCTTCAGAAAATGGGAACAAAATGATTTGCGGCGGTAGTCTCTTGGGAGAAGTAGAAGAAAAACTTTTAGGTGCGTATCTTTCTAGGGCTGGCTGGATACTAAAGACACTTCATACAGGTATTTTCACTCTTAGCAGCACCATTGATGAGTCTGAATAAGTAGTGTGTGATGTTCTTAGGTTCATATTCTTGTGATTCATGCTTTCAGGAGCTGAAGGGGAGGTTGAATTCAGCACCGATACTAGTCTTGCAAGAGCCAGGAACGGTCTATACTGTGTATTGTGATGCTTCAGGCATCTGGCAGGGAGCTGTGCTTATGCAGGGAGATGGATTCGTTGCATACGTGTCTCGACAGTTGAGGCCACATGAGAAAAACTACCTGACCCACGATCTTGAGTTGGTTTTGGTTGGTCATGCGTTACATTTTTTGAGACATTATCTTATGGGGGATTATTTTTTGGTTTTCTCCAACCACAAGAGTCTCAAGTATGTCTCCACTCAGCATGATCTGAATGTGAGACATCGAAGGTGGGTTGAGTACCAACAGTCCTTCTATTTCGAGATTGCCTATACGCATGGGAAATGCAACACAGTGGCTGATGCATTGAGCAGGAGGACTCAGATACAGGATTTTCAAGTGTCCTGTAGTGAGTGGTAGATTATGGCTCTATTTTCTGAGATGGATTTAGAGGTTCATGATAGATAGGGGTAGACTTTCTTTTCTTCTATAGCTGTTACCACAACCCTTCTTGATCGATTATGAATGCAACAACTATCATATTCTAAAGGCCTGGTACTATGAGAGGGTGTTTCAGGAGAATACCCTATTCCTGGATGGGCCACAGGCGAGGATGAGATCACACATTTCTAGGGGTGTGTATGGGTGCCAAAAGACATACGTGTAGAGCTTATGTGTGACTCTCATTCTTTAGTTTGGGAAATTAATCCTGGTGTCACAAAGATGTATCGTGATCTACATCACCAGTATTGGTGTCCAGGTATGAAGAGGGATGTTCTAGGGTTTGTCATGAAGTGTTCCACCTATCAGCTGGTGAAGGTGGAGCATCAGTGACCGGCAGAGCTTTTAGAGAAGTTACCCATTCATGAGTGGAAGTGGAACAACGTTGCGATGGATTTCATGACCAGTTTTCCGAGGTTGACTCGAGGTAATGATGCAGTTTGGGTTGTCTTCAACAGACTTACAAAGGTTGCTCAGTTTTTACAGATCAAGGATACCTTTAGTGTCGATGAGGTGGGACAATTGTAAATCTGTGAGATTGTATGTCTATATGGAGTTCCACACTCCATCATTTCAAATAGAGTTTCTCGTTTTACATCTTGGGTTTGGAAGGGGCTTCAAAAGGCTTTGGGTATGCAGGTATTTTTTAGTACAACTTACCACCCCCAGACTGACGGCCAGTCCTAGTGTACGATTCTGGTGCTTGAGGACACACTATGGGCATGAATTATGGATTCTGGATGATCTTGGGAGAATCGTATACCTATTGTGGAGTTTTCCTAAAACAATATTTGTCAAGAAATTTTTCAGATGTCACCTTATGAGGCTATGTACGGTAGGCCCTGCCAATCACCCTTATGTTGGCTGGAGGCAGGAGAGGCAGATATTCGGGGACCACGACTTGTCCAGGAGACCACATAACAGATATAGATGATTTGGAAGAGGATGGATACTGCACATTCTTGACAAAAGTCTTATGCTGATCAGTGGAGAAAACCTCTAGAGTTCAAGGTCAGGGATCAGGTTTTCCAACGTGTCAGACCGATGTTGGGACACAAGAGGACCAGGAGACAGGGTAAGCTTTCTTCGAGGTATGTTATGTCATTTGAGGTGTTTGAGAGAGTTGGGTTGTTTTCCTATCTGTTGCAGTTACCTTAGAGGTATTGGTCTATGTACAATGTTTTTCAAATTTCTTAGCTCCGATGTTACTTTTCAGACCCGTTTCATGACTTTCAACCTGAGGAGGTACTAGTGCTATGGCAACACGGGAGGGTACATGATGTGATTTGGGAGAGGGAGGTAGATGTACGAGCCCAGTGGCTAGAGCTGTTTGGGGTTTCTTATTCTATATAGCAGCAGGGAAATTCAGCGACAAATTTCATTAAGGGGGAATGTTTGTAGGAACATGGATCCTTTTTCAGTTATGTTTTTCATTACTTTTCGTTTTGGGAAAAAGAAAATTTTTTAGAAATTTTCTAAGTACAGGCCATGTACTTTATGATTACACACCATGTACTACCTTGTCGCATTAGGTCGTGTGTTGGATATATATTATCCACACACACGACTATGTGGGAGTGACTTGGAGGCTTCTTTATGCGAAGTACAGAAACGAAGAGTACATGCCATGTACTTCAAAAGCACACGTAGTGTACTTTTTTTATTGAATGCACTGGGGTCGCGTCTAATTACTAGAATGCTCCTCTTTTAGGTCTCGTTCGACCAAGAACTCTGTACAACCATGGATCTTCGACGAACCCCCGACCGTACATCCATCCTCTAAATTGAGCACCATCTGTTGCGTGGGAATTGCAACGGTGAGTTCTCTCTTCTCCTAGAGCACCATCTTCTGATTTCTCCCCTCTCGTGTGATATTGTGGGTTTAATTTTTTAGACTTTTTTTTATATCATCAACATTTTAAGGAGATTAATTCTTCAAGATTCACTTATATCAATATCTTGACGCTGAGGTAAGAGTATAATGACTTTATGTTGAAATTCCTTGAGTTTTATGTGCAAAGATGCCCAATATCCATGGACGGGGTATTGTGTGTTTAATGTTTTAACCTTATTGTTTGACTGCTATGCTTGTATTCTTGAGTAGATGATATGTGATTATTAAGAGGGAGAATTTCTCTGCTTTGGATTTGTTGTCCATGAATTTTTTTCCTATTTTGACCTTTTGGTCTAGATTCCTGCTAGGTTGCTATTTAGTTTCTCATGCCTAGTATTGTAGGATGGTGTGACTATTTTTTTGTTATGTTGTTATGTTTTATTGCGCTAGCCAAGTAGTTCTTGAGGTTTACCATGGCCAATACGCACTGCTACACTTTCTTGACTTACATGGGGCCGTGATAACCTGGTGTATAGACCATACAGCGAATGGACGTTGAGGGCTTCTCCAGAATGTCTTTATAATTTTAGGATGTGAGACCACATGGGAAATAGACATTGAGTGCTTCCTCCGAGTGTATGTAGTTCCTCGACATGGGCCACAGAGGAAATGTGACTTATGTTCTTCCCTAGAGATCCTTTAGTTATGATATTGTACTATAGGGTGAATTGACGGTGAGTGCTTCCTTAGAGAGTCTATGCTTAATCCGAACCATAGGGGTTAGACTGAGTGTACTTCCTAGAGGGTTTCTTGTACTTATTAGGTATGACCATAGGGGTTAGACTGAGTGTGCTTCACAGAGGGTTACCTATTGTGTTTATCAGTTTATTTAGTAGTTTCTTGATATTGAAATTATGGATTGTTTACTGTTGAGTATTCTCTTGTTTATTGTTTCCTGTAATTTTACCTACCATATACTCATTGACTATTAGGAATGGATCTCTTGGTAATTGCCTATTGAGATTAGTCTCACACCCAGTTTGGGCCATGATTTTGGGCCCAAATAGATTATATTGTTGCAGGTATAGACAAGGGAAAGAACACTTCTAAATTAGGTATTTGACATGCTGTGGAGTTGGAGAGCCTGGGACCGAGCATAGGCTTACAATGTTGTGGATAAGATTACTATTTTTTACTTGTTTTTGTACTTTATTTCGGCATTGTTATTTATTTATCTACTTTACTAGATATATTTATCATGCATCATTTTATAAATATAGGTGATATAGTTATTTCTATCAGTTTTACGCTGTTTATTTTGGTATGATATTATTACTGCTTCCTCTCTTGTATGTATTTGTTTTCTACCACTGTGTACTCTACCAATGAAGGAATATTTTCCCCACTATCACACCCAAGGCCCTCACTACTAGTCGGAAGCCTCTAGCGTTCGAGGAATTGTGCTTGGGTCCATGTGAACAACTATATATGGGAATTCTCTAGGTGGATTCCAGAATTGGGACATTGCACTTCAGACCACCGATTTGGTCCCCGAGTCCTTTAAGGCCTTCAAGCCACACTGGACATCAGTTCAGTAAGGCCTTCGGGCCACCTCAAGGACTTCGAGCCACCATAAGATCAGATGAGAACCATAAAAACTACAAGAAAACAAGCTTTAGAAGGAGGATGAGCAAGGAGATTTCACCATATTAGAAGCTAAATCGATTGCAAGAATGAGATGGTATGACACCAGCCATCAGGACATGCCTGTGCATGCATGGGAAAGCCTATCTGAATATCCATGCAAAGGTGGAGAGATAATTTCAAGATGAAGACGCTGTGTAGGTGCATTTTCAAGTAGTTTGTCTGGGTTTTATGTATTGTTTGAAGCATACATTTAATGAAATCCTATAAGGACTACAGGGATATATAATACATACTTCTACGAGCCTTGTAAGGGTTCCACTCACACCTTAGAATGTGGATTATAAAAAATCAATAAAAAACTGAAGGCCTTTGAGCCGTTGGATGGACATGAAGTGCTTGAACTTTCCTCACAAGTACTCAGATTATCAAGAATAAAGCTCAGATATTCATGCAGAATGTGTTGATAAATCTTCAAGAATCCTCACATGGATTCTCCAATACAACGATAGTGTGAAAAGTGAATAAATAGCATTTTATTAATGATATATGAAAAAAAACATATAATTCTATATTTAAATTAATTGAAAATTCAATGTGTAAGATCATATATAAAGAGTTTAACATGTGTTCATCGTGTTATTTGGATATTATATGTTGATATCACTGAAAAAAGGAAAACTATGCCTCATAATAATGATTTTTCTACAACTCAAAGACTATTGTTTTTAAAACTGTTTTGGTATTTCAATGGTTCTTTGGGAATAAGAAAACGATTAATTTGGGTTTCAAGTATTTTATAAGGGTAGTAGAATGTTTCAGGTACCTTATAAGTATTCTATATGTAAATTAAAATATTGGGGAATGTGGGAGATGTGTAGAGGTGATAGAAATATTATTTTCTATTGAAGGGTGTCCATAATTTTACTTTTAGTAGTATCATGAGCAAGATTACCTCATTTTGGGTATTTTAGGTATATTTCGAGGAAATATTTGTGAATGAGGCATGGTGACTAAAATATGAATTGAAATTTATATTATTCAAGAAATGTCTTGACAAAATGGAATGTATTTTTTAAGAACACGTGTTGTATAATTCAGATTCTGTAGTGCTAGTGTTTCAGTAGGAATTAAATATTACATGCTGTGTGAAAAACTCACACACAATTTTACCCCTTTACAGTTATCTTGGTATGTAGTATGAGTAAACTACCATCCTCCCATGTGATCCCACATTCTATTTGTGTGAGGTCACATGTCGTGTATCCTCAGTGGTACAAGACTTAGGTAGCAAGGCACAAATCGAGTACTACATTCATAGCTACACACGGTGCGATGTTTTCAGGATGTTGTTTTATGATAGAGGATTTTGGGTTATTTTTACCACTAAAATTATTGTTTTAAATCACATTATATCCATAGTAAAGAACCTCCCAAATTTGATTCCCAATGAGGTTACCACTATGGAGGTTCTTTATCATTAATTATTATTACTATTATTTTACAAATATATTTTTTGGGTGATTTTTAAGATCGTACATGAAACAATTATAACTTTATAAACTAATTATAAATTATAATTGCATAAAAATAGTAGTTTGTAATGTGGCGAAAATTCAAGAATGAAACAACAACACATGGGATACTGTTAGTTCATCAATTCTTCATTGATTTAAAATATTTCACTCAATAAACACTCTCAACACACAATTCTATATTTGAAACCATGCATCATATTATGTAAGAAAAATTTATGTCAACCACTAAAACCATAGTTACCAACCTACTTTTATTAATAACATGATCAATCACTCAATTATCACTTGGAACCAAGACATAATTGATCTCATTCTATGCTCACAACTATAAATTGAGAATTGAAAAGTTTAAAAAAAGAAAATAAATAATTAAACTTATAACCAGAATAAGTAAATTTCCCTAACTCAATGAATAAAACACATCAATTAGATATATCTATGTCAAATAATGGGGGAGAGAGTAAATCCAAATATAATAATAAATGATCATTAAACATCAATATATTATTTAAAATATGAAAATAATGAAGAAATTAGAGTTAAAAAAATAAACATAGAAAAGATCTACCAAATGCTATCAAACATTGTAGACACAAAAATACTAAGCCAATAATTTTTGATGAATGTGAACTACCTTTGATCATTATCACAATTGTCAAAATATATTACTTTGTTAAGATATCCAGATAATTTCTTGCATCTTATCTTTATCACTCTACATCTGTCATTATAAAAAGTTGTGGTTTCCAATGTCTGCTTCTATCTAGAATAATCCTATCCAAAATATATCTCAAAAATTTAATATATCCCCACCTATAAATTTATCATAATGAAAACTACACAGTCATTTAACACAGTGTTATATTTTTTTTACATCCCGAAACTCTAGGTTTTAATTTCTTATTGGACTATCATAATTTATTAATCTGATAAAAAGGTAAATTCAACATACCCCTTCAAAAAAATCAATATCTTCATGTGATTCAGGGTCCTCACAACTCAATGGGAATATGGAAACCCTAAAATATGTATTAAAAATAAAAAAATCGAGGCATAGGTCTTGACATCAATAACAAGATTATCGCAAATCATATTCAAAATTGTAGCCAAAGACCCGATGCATGAAATTTTGTAATTCTTAAACTATGGGCTCAATCACCCTATATATTATAAACTATCTTCACCCATCATCCAAATCAATAGGATTTCCAAGAACATTCATTTCTCTCAGAAGATGGTGTGCATTTAGATTCAATACAAAATATAAAATAATTGGAAGATAGATTATCAAATGCTGAATCAAATCCCATAAAACAACAAATAAATATATGCAATATGAAAGAAAAAATGATGAAAATTAAAAACAATCATAGAAAATCGTGTTTTAATTATATAGAAATTTGATCAGCTTGTTCAGTTCCATTTGATTCATCTATAGTGGTTAATAATCTTTTATCAACTCTCGAAAGGCTCAGATATTTTATTTTTTTATCTTCTTAAAAAAATCGTACCTGAAAAAAACATAGTTAAAATTTAGACTTCATTATAAATATCATTATTTATGTTTATTATGGATTATAAGGATTTACATGATATTAAAATTTGTTAATGTAGTGTTTCTATAAGAAGATCCCCAGATTTTTTCAGCCTCTAAGGATTCATGTTCGATATTATCCATCATCTTTATTTAACAGATCTACCTCCTTAGGTAACGAACATGATTAGAAATAGATTTTGGTTCATAAAAGTTTGGGTTTGTCTTCTCTGCTTTTGTGATCCCTCTTTATCGGAGTCAACATAGGTGCAATTAAAACATCAATGACATCAACAAAATCATCTAGATTGGGGGTGGAGGCTTCTGAAATCTTCGATTCATCAATGACAATATGTTTAAAAAGATAATGGTACTATAAATCTAGTCCTCATTAGAAAAGTTCAGTTAGGGGAAAGTTGGCGGGCTCCTACAAAAACCATGGTTTATCTTCATCATTTAAAACTATCATTTGAAGTTCATTATTTCAGTTGATAGTCCTTTCAATTGGAAAGATAACTTTATTCAGGATTGATTTTATTCTCAAAATATCTTATGGTAGTTGAGAAAAAATCAAATACATGAATTAAATTACCATAATTCCTTCTCAAAATTAGATATGTGAGAGTGGGAAAACATTGTCTATGTTAATCCAGTAAGGAAATCAACAACCTGAGTGACTTCTGGAAATTAGCTATATGAGATGCTATGAAATCACCTACATGGAACCATTAAAAAAAACCTAAATCAATGCAAATTTTATATAGTTAACAAAAAATAATTTAAAAAATAAAAAAATTACTTTTAATCAAATAATAATGAAACAAATATTTAAATTAAATAAAATCTCGAATAAATATTTTACTAAAAGAATAAAATATTAAAAATTAAAATCAATGGTCATAAAATTAATACTTCATTAAATAATGACCAAAATATATAAATTAAAAAAATAGAAAAGAGATGATTTAAATATCAATGTCAATGAATTATAAATTAATCAATGGAAAATTAATTAAATAATAAAAATAAATTAATTAATTAAATATAAAAAAGGGGAAAAGATCAATTAAATTAATATCATACGATAATAAACAAAAGCACATAAATTAATATTTTAAACTAATTTTTAAAATTAAATAATATAATATAGGTTTGAACAAAATTTATGATTAAACATAAAAACCAAAATTAAACATAAAAATAAATTCTCAATTAATTTAAAACCAAATTATCAAGAAATTTAATTTATTAAATTAAAAATTTGTTGTTTAAATTAAAAAATAATTAAATTATAGAAATTTTGTGGAAAGGTAGTATCGAAATAAAGAGATATAAGATCCCCCCACACTAAGATTTTTGTTTTCCTCATGAAAATAATTATCCAAATTCAATGGAATGAATGTATTGATAAAAATAAAATACTAGATTTCTATATAAAATTAATTTTAAAAATTTTTACCCCCTTAGATTTTCATAAAAAAATAAAAATACTTACCCACAAGAAATTAAATATTTTAAGGGAAATACGTATTCATATTTTACAAAGATTATTGAAATTTAAATTTTGAAATCATATTAAACCCACTAATATTTACATTCAAAGTAAACTCCGAGATTTTTTACCTCTTGGATACCAGACATAAAAAATTTGCAACCAAATAATTTTGAAACTCTTTTTAGATGAGAAAAAATAATTATTTAGAAGTTAAATTACACATCCATTAGTTTAAATAATAAAATAATGAATTCAACTTCTATTGGTATTTTAATTTCATAATTTATTTTAAAGCATACTTTATGAGTTTAAATCCAAATTAAAAACATCAAGGGAAATGATAATTATACTCAATTGATATAATATTTTATCAAAGTCAACCAATTTCCATGAGGAAAATTAATTTTTTAACCAACTAAATTTTAGGAGAATTAGGTAATTATTCAAACT
The DNA here is from genome assembly GCA_963277665.1 of Viscum album. Lineage (NCBI taxonomy): Eukaryota > Viridiplantae > Streptophyta > Magnoliopsida > Santalales > Viscaceae > Viscum > Viscum album. The sequence continues at coordinate 1,887,159,989 of OY728143.1, read as the reverse complement.
TAGGAAAAATATATATCCACTAAAAAAGATTCATTAAAAAATTAGAATAAAAAAATTGAAAATCTTTTGATGTTTCGATGGGTTATAATTGTGGTATATTTTAGAACACTGAAAGACAATCTCTGCCACACTAAAATTAAAATTTTCCCAAATATTGGATTTGAGGTGGAAAAACATGTGAATTAGATTTTGAAGTTCAATATTGATTTTGAAATCCAGTATATAAAAATGATTTACAAAAGGTCACAATAAATATCAAAGTGTTCTTTCCACATAATATAAATAATTAAATAAATTATCATTATTATAAAAGTTTACTACTAGTTTCCGCTTTAATAATTCATCTTAAAAATAAAATAGGTATACTACTTCATTTTCAAGGAAGTGTTTGTAAAAAATATCCAACAAATTAAAGAGTATTTAATTCTTATACAAAATAAAAAATCAACCCATTTTGTAGAAGTAACCAATACGTTTCATCACTAATTTCAGCATGATAAAAGTGTATTAAAATTTTAAAACATGAAATGAAATAAAATTTAATGTAATGAGAAGGTAAGGGAAATATTAGGTAACCCCCCAATAAGTGTTTTATTTTATATTTTTTATAGCTAGACAACCTATTTTCCATCCCCAATCTATTGGTGTGTGAGTCTTGTGTGATAAAAAACTACCACATCACTATTTTTCCATAGTTGTACAACTTTAATCTTTTGTTGAGGTCCCATAGAATAAAAAAATTAATACATTAATCCCACTCATAGTGTGGTATAATTTTTTGTTATGGGATAAAAGAATAAAAGACATGACCCCTTCCAATTTTCTACTATGATATTTTTCATCGATCTTCTCTACTTATTTTATTAACATTCTATGTAGATATATTTCTTTAACATTAAATTTGATGAAATCCTTATCTATTTCAAGATCATAACACTATTCAAAATAGGTTTTCCCTAATTATATATCATCTTTTTATTATCCATAATAAATATAATCTTCAACAAACACTTTAAATTATTCTTGGTTATAGGAAGTGGGTGACATTTCTATTGTGTAACAGGGGGTTTAGTCAAACTATGACACTGAGAAAGATCTAAACAAGAAGGGTCTAGAATATTTAAATCTCCCTAAAATTTATTAGTTTTCATACCTTGTTCTTCTTTCATATCCTTTAAAAAAGTAACAAATTAAGGAAGAAAATTTTCAACATGTTTAATCCCATCCTATTGGATTTCTTCTTTAAAATTTAGATAGTAAATATCTCAAACATGGAACATAAGGAAAAACTAGGAAAATCATGAAGTTATTTAAATAAATATTCTAGGAGATATAGATTTAAAAACTCCTTATTTTCATGTATCATTTTTCTGAATTAATTTCCATTTAATTTATTGAATATATCCTTGGTTTTTTTTGGAAAAATATTTAATAACATTTTCATAGTGTGGGAAAAATTACACTATATTTTTTTTTATTTTTTCAAGATGATGATGATGATTTTTTTTATTATTATGAGTATTATTATTATTACTTTTATTACCTTTTCATCCACCCTAGAAATGATTCCAATTGAAGAGTAGAATATTTTATGTCATTTTTACACCATAACATCATGTTTAAAATCTATGAACAACTATAGTAATGTATCACCTAGAGTTTTCTCCAAAATGAGGTTACCAATATGAAGTTTCTATTTCATGAATTAAAATTATTATTGTTATTTTACTAATGTATTTATATGGGGATTTATAGGATACAGATTGAAATTATTTTCATTCACTAAAATAATTATTAATTAAGATATCATAAAACCCATATTAAGTGGTGTGAGTAGAAATATAGAATGAAACAATGACCTTTCCTTGTGATTTTATTAGTTCACCAATTATTCATTGAATTAAAAATACCACTCAATAAACTCTATCAATACTTAGATCAAGATCAAAACCCATGAAACTCAATAAGTTTTAAAAATTGAGGTCAACATCTAAAATATTTGTTATCTACCTTCATTCATTATGATCCAATCGAAGCAATCAACGATCACTAAGAAACAAAACCCAATCGAGCTCCTTCTATGCTCAAAATTCTCTATCAAGAATTGATAATTTTAAATAATGAATGCCAATCATAAAAATTGTAACTATACAGAGTTAACAGTCCACATATGTTGAAAAGACCACAACCACCAACTATATTTCTATCAATGAATATAAGATAGATTAAAACAAAATGGCATAATAAAAAATCATAAAAATGTATCTATTATTTAAAAATGACAAATTTGGAGAAAATTTACAATTTTTTTTCAAAAATAGGCCTGAAAAAGATTCAACAATTGTTATCATAGGGTTTAAACATTAAAATAATTATCCAATATTTCTAAGTAGTGTTAATGACATTTAATCTTCATCTTTACAATCTAAAAGAATATCTTCTTTGAGATGTATAGAAAATCTCTTGGTTCCATGATCCATTGATTCACATCCATCATTATAAAAATGTATTTCAACCACTATCCACTTATATTTAGTCTAATCCTATTTAAAATGCCTCATCTAAATTGTATATATATTTCTCCACAAATTTATCATAACAAAAGCTCCACAGTCAAGTAAAAAAGTATCATAATTTATTTTACCTAAAAAATGTCTAGGTAAAAATTTATGATTGGTCCTTCTTAATTTATTTATTTGAAAATAAGGTTATTTAAACATACCCCATCAATGAAATTGATATCTTCACATGATTTTTTATCATCACAACTCAACAATAATGTAGACAACCTTCAATAACAAAATCATTAATGACATCTCTTCAGAGTGATTTCTACACAAATGATTGATTGGTTCTTGAGATAGTGAATTTTTATTTATATATTTCAACCCATTCATAATGATTATATAAACACAGATATACTTCTTTTTATTTAATTCATATTATGATATAAAAATACTCAACAAATTCTGATTTGTAAAATCATTTTTTAAGATATTATTATTCTTCCTTTCTTTGGTTTTACAAATTTTAGGCGATGATTGTATATGCATGGAAATTTTCATCACCCAATTTTTTATATTCATGGATTTCCCCCATGGTTATTCATGTTCTAATAATTTCTATTCATTTTAGGTGATGGTGTGAAAATATCATGAATCGATTCTACTGCATTTTCCATTATCAGCTCTGTGAAACATTGAGCAATGTTCGATAACAATAGTCATAAAATGAAGAAATATAATTGAAGTATGTGGGATCTTTTTGTGAAATAATTATAGAAAATGGTTTCTTTTAATTATTTGGGTATATACATAATAATATTTACAATGAGTGTTCATGATTCCAATGATCAATATTTTGACACTTTTTTCTAGTAATACCATATTCTTGGTTGACATGTCTAAAAAATGATTGTTAGCATGAGAATTTTTTTGGTAAAGAACGGGGATGGATGTTCACAATACAATATGTGTAAGTGATATAATTTGGTAACAAAAATATGATTTTATATTGAAGTACATCTTAAATATGACATTCAAGGATGTATTGATAAAGGCTAACTCGTTTATTAGTGTTTTTGGGGGATTTCTTACTGGAATTGGTGATTGAGCATTGAAAATCAGATTATTATTTGTAACTATTAACTTTAATTTAATTTCATTACTATATGACTTGTATTTTAAATAAACTCATGAATTTTAATTTTTATTCTATGGAATTAGGGGTTTTTATTAGAATCATATATCAAAAACTAGTCGATTAACTCTCATGGATTTTGACCCCCTGTTGTCCAGATCCTTCTACATGAAGAGTGCAATCCCCATATCCCATGTGACCCCATATTCCATGCGATCTAGGTCACACGATGTGTACCACTGGTTGTACATGAATCATGTACCAAGTAAAATTCTGAGTGTTATAACTAGAGATACATGTTATGTGAGAACTTCTACATGCCTTATTGTAGTTCATTTAACAAAATGTTTTTTGACAACACCCGATTAAGATGTTGACTTGGGGTGACATGTCATGTACCCTGAAACGCACCATGTAATTTTATTTCACTTTTATTTTTTGTGTTGAGTGAACATGAAGAGTAGGTTTCCTCATGGGATGTACCATAAGAGTAAGTAATCTCCTCTGATAAGTTCATGTATTCCAACCCACAACTCTTTCTGTATGATATATTATTTATTGTAAAATTATGTGAAGTTTTAGATACCACCCCCTATTCCCATGTTCTTAATCGTATACTCCATTTTCCCTATGAAGGGTTACGTATCGCATCAACAACACGCATGGCATGTGATTCTATTGTTTCTATGTGAGAATTGTATTTGTTTTCAATTGGTTAAATATATATTTATTGCTACGATGATGATTCTCGAAGGATTATAATGAATTCATGTGAAGGAATTTGATTTAATTCTTCATATATAATCAATGAATGTCCATAATATAATCTATATATCCTAGAATATTTCTTTTGTGTAGATTATACTATTTGAGTGATGTGTGGAATTATTTATATTCATATAAGTGATTTACTTTCACTGACAATTCTAAAAAAATTAAAATCTATATTAGATAATTCTAATGAATAGGAAAACCCAGTGATGTTTATGAATCTATATAAGGGAATTCATCTACATAGATGAATTGAATATCACATCTTAATTCTACTATGTATCCAAAGTAAACTACAAAGCCAGTTATAGTTTTATAGATGAAGTGTGACATTTAGGAAAATTTAATCCACATATGGGATTAAAGTAGGTGTTTAATAAGGATGTCATGTATTATATCATCATGTTCTTAGTGATATTTTTATAACTAAAATTTTAAATAATGAAAGGTCCACATGAAATATATGGATGATTCCATAAACATGGTGATCTCAAATGATTTTGAGGGAGTGATATTTTAGGTTTTGGTGAGATTGTGATATTTATAATAGTGGAAATAACTAAAATCTTCAGTATATAGGATTATTAAATGTATATTCAAATAAAAATTCTAAGGAGGAATAAATGAAGAAATATTCTAACTGATTTAAATAATAGAATATTACAACTTTATTTTAAGATCATGAAGATTTTAAATATGAATAGAAACTATGTATGATAAATATTTCTAACTAAAAGTATATGTAGGTTGAAAAAAGAAAAAAATATAGAATATAGTAATAGTTTTGAGCTCTCCTACAAATTTAAAAGAGATTTTTAAGAGTCTGATACATTCTATATAATGAAGAGAATAATTCAACTTAAATCTAAGAGTCCCTTAAGTAGACATAACTATGTGTTCAAGGAAGTTGAGGAGAATTTAGATCACATTAGATATAGAATGATTATCAAGAACAACACTACTACTAATGTTCTTAAGGGAGTATACAAGAAAGCCTAATCATTCAAGCTCATGTAGAAATATTACTGTAAATAAAATGGAATAATTTATATTATATGATAAATATAGAAAGTGAAGGGTATTTTAAATAGGGGATGTAACTTTTTACTAATAATTATTAGGACTAGAGAGTATAACTATTTTTGGAAGAGAAGGTGACTAGGGTTATAAACTTTCACACTAATGTAGTACCAAGAGTTAGTTTTAATTGGTAACAAGATTAATGTATAGAATCCACAACAGAGTGAATAAAAAACATGGAAAGTATTAGGCCTTTCAGCCAAACCATGTAAATATTGTGTTTTAATCTCATTGTAATTATTATAAATATAGGTGATGTTTTTAGAAATTATTGCGTAGATGGAGGAAATTAATATGTTCAATTGGATAGGTTATAAATGGAATAACTAAAAATAGAAATTATATCAATAACTCTCCCTCTCTTCCTCTTTGCGATCCAATTAATTTAGGAATCAAAATTGGTATTAGAGGGTAGGTTCCCTCTAACTATTGAATGGAAAATTTTTACAGATAGATAATATTAACTCTATTAATATATTTTACATTATCACATTTAATTGGAAAAATTATTACCCCTAGAAGAATATTATGTTCCCCTACCTCCTATCACCAGGCTTGGAAATGAGAGATGTAGTAATATTTGGGTTTGAAACCATTGCTGACTCAATTTGACAATAGGGATATAGAGTTTGGAAGAAATGATAAAAAAGATATCATTATGTCTCTATTATATATGTTTTACATAATTGGAATGAGTCACAAGATTTCCAAGGAAATATGGGACATATTGAGAACTATGTATGATGGTAATGTCAAACGAATGGAGCCAAACATAATCTTTTTAGGATCAAACATAATTTATTTAATATGGATCATGATAAAGATATTTAGTTTTATTATACTCATGTAAATGAGATTGTGGGAATCGTCTATGTTTTTGGTGACAAGTTATATGATCCCATCAGTTCCAAAAAAAAAATGTTGAATATTTTATATTTGTTTGATTCCAAAATATCTACCCTGGAATAAATAAAAGAATTGAAAATTGATGAGATAAAAAAATATACTCATATCATATAAGATGATGGATGAACATACATTAAAAAATGGAGAAATATGAAATATATTTGGAATACATGAGAAAATGGAAAAATTCAGATAATAAGAGGCTAAATTATTTGAAGATAAAGATGATGAGGATAAACAAGAAAATTACAGAATTATATCACTTTTATATATTAGTTTTAATAAGGTTAAATTGAAAGAAAATTCTAGGAATCTACAATGATATTATAACTATTATAATATTGGTCATATTTTAAACATATTTCCAAAAGAAGCTAGTTGATGAATATGAATCAGATCTGGATAATGACCAGACAGCAAAACCAAAGAAGAAGAAGAAGACGTTATTCAGTGAAGGAATAGGCTTTATTAAAAAAAATGACTCCTCTAGAAAATCAGATAATAAATTCAATATTTTTTCTCATTTTGATAATGAATATAATTAATTAATTAGTTATAATGATGGAGAGTAAAAGATTAACCATTAGTGGAAGTTTAAATAAATGTTAAATTCAATATGGGACATATATAATAACTCAAGAATGAAAAGAGGAATATTTAGAAATAAAATTAAAATTTTGATACTTACATGAATAATATATATAAAAGGATGTCAAATAAAGTTATTATATCAAGAAACACAAATTTATAGAATCTAAACATGAATAAATTCTCAGAGATCACAATGTGGAACTGACAGTAAGGAAAGAATAACTTTTTGAGGAACAATGAATTTCTATCACAATACAATATGTGTTGAATAAGGAAAAAGAAAATTTTACTATGGCTAATGGGGTAGATGAATAATCTTATTTGAAAATTTATAAGAAAATTTCACATTAATATCATTAATGTACACATAATTATATTTAAAATTGACATGTTTTATCTAATAGTGTATATTTCAATAATAAATCTAAGGTTATTTATTACCATAAAAATGAGAGGAAATATTCCACATCAATGGAAGGGAAGAATATTCCATTAATTTCATATATACCAATTAAAATTGAGGCTCGGTTTCAAAAAAGAAGACAACAACACAAATATAGATAGATCTAGAACTAATCTAGAAGAAAAAAATCTATAATCTTTTTTATAGTGTTGTGGTATACATAGGCTAAAATACTTTTCTTTCTGGTTCAATATGTCTTTACCGAGAAAGCTGAAAGAACAAATGGGGTGTTTTAGTGAGAATCTAAGGAAAAAATATCACTGGGTAAAACTCATGAACATATATACACCACAACTTTCTATACAAAAATAAATTTAGAATCTAGAAGAATTTTTTCACAGCTGCAATTTGGAAGTTCACAAGGCTAAAAAATACATAACGTGATTTTAAAGTGAGGTTTTGTATTCATTTAAAGGAAATATATTTCAAACTAAAAATAGATTCAAGTTATGTGAAGATTTTGAGAAGACTATGAATTTCAAACTATAGTGCCTAATTTTTTGTCTAAATTAATTTAAATTAGATAAATAATTAGATGAATGTGAAAAACAAAATTAGGATAAATTAAATTAATTGAGTTCAAAAGTTGATTTGATGATAAGTTACAATAAGAAAATTTATGATCTTAAAGGTTGAGGTAGAAAAATATGTTAAACATAAAGAAGATGTTAATTAGAAGAAAAAATATAATCAAATAGATGATACAAAAAAATAGAAATAAGGGTACAAAGAAATCATCCAACTCTATGATTAGAATAAAAGAATAGATTCAGTTTAGAGTAATTTCTCCTCTAAAATATTTTCTTAGTGACAAAAAAATGAATAAACATTATCCATATTATTTTATGTGTTTTGAATTAGTATACCTGGAATTAATGGAAACTTTTGAGATCTTTAAACATTATACAACAATATAGATGATATTCTCATAGAAAAGCAATTAAAATAGGACCCTATTATGAAGTAAAATTGCGCATCTCTTTAGGGGGGAGAAAAATGAGAGAAAGGCTACCAATATTTTGTTCCCAATAATCCTAAAGGATGAGGTATTAGGATAAAACTCATATTTAAAACTTATGATGCACTTATTTGGTGGTGTTGGTTATTAAAAAACATAAAAAATGGGTAATTACATGACTTATACATGAATTCCTTTTTGATGGTTTATTGAGATGTGTGCTAGTTAAATGTTTTTTTTTAAATAATATTATGTTTTATTCAGCACATATTTGATAAATAAATTTTTAATGATCATTATTTCACATTATAGGGTTTTTATAAACATCATGGACACCAATTCTTGAATATTTTTTTTTCTATTGGAATATCCCATGAACTTGTAGACTACAATAATCAAAGGACATATACTAAGAAAACTATGTGAAATCATCCTTCTCTCAAATTTAAAAATGGATAAGATAATGATAGTTTCTATAAATATATTAGAATATTTTTACAATGATCTTTTAATTTGATTGTTTATAAGGGTGAGAAATAATAATTCATACAATAAAACATATTTTCATTGAGGAATTATATTAATTCCATAAAATTAATTGAGGTATTTTTTTATTCCCAAGTGATTATTGAATTTGTTGTCAGAAGGATCAATATGTATTTAGTGTGGTGATGATGATTCTTGAAATATTATTATGAATTATTTTCATGGAATCATATGTCATTCTTGATAAAGAATCCATTTAAGTCCATAATATGATCAATGTTGTCTAGAAGATGGATGATTATGAGTTAGAGTGTTTTAATGAAGTATTGAATTATATAGATTCATGTATGAGATTTTAAAATATAGTATATTCTTTATGTAGGAAAATATGGATAAGAAAATATTTCTTTGCATGAAAATGCAATTATGTTGGTGAATCTACCATATTAAATGCTGTTGTGAAGCCAAAGGGAATATCATACCTAAATACTGTTGCACATACAAGGTAAATAACATAGCCAAATACTATTGTGTATTCAACGTGAATCATGTAGTTGAATTCAATACATGTGTAGACATCACATAGGTGTTTGAGAATAAATTGTGGTATTATATCAATTTTTATTAGTAGGTATTTTCGGAATCTAAAATCATGAAAAATAAAATGTCTATGTAGAAAAGATGAGTGAGTCAATGAAAATGGAGATCTGAAATTATTTTAATGAAGTGGGATTTGAATATTTTCTGATATCATTATATTAAATATTATTGAAATAATTAAAATATTTATTCTATATGATTATTCAATGAAGATTCTTATGTAATTTCAAATGAGTAATACATCAAGAAATATTTTAACATGTTTAAATAGAAGAAGATCGAACCTAATGAAGAAGATCTTGAATTTTAGAAATATGAATAGAAATTGGTTATAAGAAATATTTCTAATAAATATATATATAGGTTTCAAGAGAAGAAAAAAATATAGTGGATAGATAAAATTTAGTACCTACAAAAAAAGTAAAAAAGAAATTTCTCAGAGTCTGATACATTGAGTATCATAGAGAGAAAATAGTGATCCGAAGTGAAGAGTTTCTTAAGGATATAGACCATATTTTTTAGAGAATTTGGTTAGAATCTAGATCACATTGGATATAGAAGGGGTATAAATGATAACAATATTATTGAAATTATCGAGGGAGTAGGAAAGAAAGCTTGATATTACAGGCTCGTAGAGAAATATCACTCCGAATAAAAAATGGGGACCAGTCATTACCGGATAAATTGAAAAAGTGATGGTTCATTTAAATGGAAGTTAAAACTAGTTACTTTTGAGGATTGGTATTGGGGAGTAAAAAGAGTCAAGGAAAATATGTATATTTGGTAGGTATAACCATTTAGAATCTATGGGACATAGGAGACCACTATAATTGATAATAAGATTATAGAACAAAATCCATATTTGGAGGAATATCCAATATGAAAATGAGTTTTACTTTAAAATGAAACTTTTAAATACATTATGTTACTCCATTTATTATTACTACAAAAGAATGTGAGGCTATGAGAAATAATTTAATTTATTGAGAACATAAATAGGTTCAAGATCCTAGGGTAAAAAGGAATAAAACATAAAATGAAAGAGATCAATGATTCACCTCTCCCCCACTTAATGATCCAAAAAAATCTAAGAATACCATATCCTATCTTAGAGGGAAATGTAAATTGAGCCAGGTATCTCCCAGTGTAATTAGGTGAAATCCTTTATCCATGAGCTGAAATTCAATGGATTTATCTATTCCCCTTCTCAATGTATAATCCTCTATATGTTAGTTAAATACCCTCATGTGATGGTTTTTTCATTAGGGTGTGTTTTAATTTAGGAATTTTTTGAGAGGTGTGTGGCATCACTATATGACTGATGTCCACTAAATGAGAACACACAGCTATATCCTTTACACTCAAGAATCATGGGATACCTTGGAAGGAGAAAGTGGTTCAAGGTCAATTGGGTTCCCATTTATTGACCCCAATAGAGGCATGGTTTTCTAAAGTCCAAGAATTGTTGAATTCCGCAAGACTTCATATTCAATGGAACTTTGGAGTTTCCTTTGAGATGTGATGTTGTATCTTGGTATGATTTTCAAAATTCATGGACTAATAAATGATCATATAACCTCTTCTTTCTTGTGTGGAATGGTTTTTTCCGTTCGATGTTGTGATGAATGATATTATTAGTGTCTTTGAAACTTTTATTTTTTTTATAATATCTACATTATTATCCTTGAATTAATTTTAGACACTAACTAGGAGATTTATGTTTACATGTTTCTTTGTACTTATTTATGGGTTTGATGTCATCGTTTAAATTATATTAATATTATCCACTACTTGGGCCTCCATTCAACACATGTAATGTATTTGGATATGAAACATAGGTCTAAGATGGTCTTGTGGATGAGGAGTTTACATGGACTTTTCAGAACTGATTCCTGAAGATATTGAGGGATGCATTGTAGGTAAAACGTGGCGGTCTTAAGAGATTTTGGCACCATGAGACATTATTTTTTTGAGGTAGTTTTTAATGATGGACTCTTCATCATGGTTGGATTTCTATTTTTACTTTTTAGCTATTGGGAATGTATTTTTCCCATTTTCATATTCTCTCATATGTACTACATATCTTGTATATCGTAAGAGATTTTTCAATGAATGTGTTATATTTAGTTCATTTGGTTGCATTTTTTATACATTAATCTTGTTTTTTTATACCTTTCACATAAGATATATGATATTGTCAAAGGTTTCTACAGGATAATGCCTCTCATGTGTGTGATATGCTAACTCAGTGATAGTCACTGGCCTCCTACTTATTGGTGGTGGGATTGGGGTGGTACAATCATGTTACTACCGAACCAGGTGGGACCCCAGTAGGATATGTTAAGTCATTAACCTCTATATTTTCCCTTTTATGTTCCCTTGGATAATTATAAATGGTCATATTAATGATCCATTTTAATTAGGTGATTCTTATCAGCGAGGTTAGGGTAACACTTAATACCTCTCTTTATTTTTTTTGAGTTTAACCACTATTCAAAAACAAAAAACATCTGGGGTCTACTTTTTGGTTTCTCAATTTCAAGAAAATATGATCAAACCAAATCATGATATTAATAGAATAAAAACAAATTTTCCGAAGCAATTTTCTTTCTTCGATATTCCACCATCTATTTTATGTATGCATATCCTCCATATGATTGTGCTTGTGGGTATTAGTTTAGTAATTTTTTGATTTGAAAATATAGATTCTAAATTGTCTTATAGGATATGTTGAGATACTTAAGAGTGGATTGGACCATTTTCACATGGTTTGGTGATTTTATATATTCCTGGTCACTAAACTACTAAGAGTAATAATGTTGAATTTTGTGTGATAGATCCCATAAGGGTTTTGGCCTATGTTATAAATTCCTAAAGGCTATGTGTTAGACTTAGTGATGTGATTTAAGTTATTTTGAGTAGTTAGTGACGTGTATTTAGGTTTTAGTGATAATATATTCTTGAATCTAGTGTGGTGCTAGTCTTGGAAAATTCTTATAGGATAAAAAACAACTATCAGGGTAATCTGTTAATGATGTGGTATCAATTTTAAGGAATGGGAGTGGTCATTATAAGGTGAGGACATATAATAATGGTGTAGGTTAGATAGTTTTGATGCATAATTTGTTAATCCATTAGTTGTAAAGTGTATTAGTGAGTGTGAGTTTCTTTATTAACCTTAACTATGGTAATTATTGAGGTGTGTCTTAATAGACTTTGATGATGATTGGTCTCTTAGTTGAGTGGATGTAGGTTATGATGGTTATCCTTTTAATTCCTAGGGATTGATTATGAAGTGGAATTTGGTTTTAAAATACATTTATCATTACACTATAGGTATAAGAAATCATTGTAAGGGATATTTCTTCCTAATACATGTGTAGGCCGAGATAAAAGTTAGGTGTTACAAAAAATGGTACAGTGTAACCTAAGAAAGGTTATATGGAGTTATAAAGTTATATATGACCAATGAGATGATATGTTATATCAAAATGGATTTAATATCATTATGAGTTAGATTTACCTATATGTCATGCATTAGTTGAATATGTTTAGGGGGATTGGTCTGTGCTGGTGATGTATGGGTTATGAATATGTAATAACCTCTAGTTGAGTTCTAGGATATGTTATATGTCTAGTAGCAGGCCATTTGATGGTATATATTTCCCATAAATGTTTTTAGTACTAATAAGGTTTATAGAACTATTTATGAGGTTGAGTCCTCGAGGTAATGGTATTAGTTTGTAGAGATATATTTCCTAAGTTCTCATTCATCCCAAGTTGTAGGGAGATCATTGGAGCAAGAGATGATTCCCAATATACAAAATACAAAGGTCTAGATATGTTATTCCTTTCCTTTATGCATTTAATATATTATTTTTCGAGGATTTTGAAGCCATATTATGAGGAGAGAGACATGATACAGTGAATCAGAGCGTTGATATTAGATCGATCAGATGTTCAACATCATTAGTGGTAAAGGAGGATAACATGGGACTTATGTTTTAGGTGTACATATTAAATAACCCAGGTCTATATATTCAAGAGTGTTGAGTGGATCTGAGTGAGATGATCACCATTTTCTCTATACTATCAGTTCATGGGATTTTTTTCCTTCCCTTGATATGATTCCTATTGTATTGATTTATAGCAATTTTTCTCTTTCACCCTATGGAATTTCTATTATACTAGTACCGTAGACATTTAAAAATTCCATTGATTTGATTTATGTAATATAATACCAGTAAAGAAATTTAGTGGGGATTAAACTTTTCAAAACATAATATAAATACATAAAAATAAAACAAAAAATTAGAGATTCTTCCATATTTACTGGATTGAATAAAATAATGAAGAAAAAATAGTTTGCCTTTTTATCTGTGGATTTGAATCATCCACGTGATTTTGATTTCAATAAATATGAAGTTACTAAAAGACTACTTTCTCTTTGGGTTTCCATTAACTGAACAAATATCCCAAATTTCTCGGAATACATTCCTTCCATCCTTGGTTTTTTGGAACCATTATTTAAATGATATAGAGAATCAAGAACAAATAATTTCATTATTTAGAATTTTTATCCAATTTCACATACATTCATTAGGATCAGAATGTTAATGTAGGCTTTTAAAAAACTAAATTTTCAGCCAATATTGATTGACTGTTTTAAAAAAACACTCCACTATATTAGCTTTTGAAATATTTTTATTTCATCATCATATTTTATTTTTAATGTTTAAAAATTCATGTTATACATTTAAACTCTTCATAATTTTCATAATACAAAAATTAATTGATTATGATTAGAGTTAGAGTGAGATAAGGAAGAAAGAAAAACATTATCAAATTACATGAATAATCCATCCATGAGAACCCTGACCAAGGTACTTCCACTTTGATATCGAGTTCCCAAGAACAAACCAAAAAAATAGTATAAATCAGTCTTCCATGGTTATGTCTTTTTAGTGATCATATTTAATAATATCCCACTAGTTGTAAATCCTTTTAATTTTAAATCACTTTTACAATATTTATTAACTTGGGAAACAATATCCAAAGGTAAATTTTTTATATTTTCTGAATCTAATTTTGGAAAATATATCATACATTTTTCTACATGTTACATCATATGAAAAAACATGTGAATATCCATCCATATATTCTATGAGATATCTTCCAAAACACTTTTAGTTTATCTCTAAATGTTTTATGAATATGATCCACATTTGAAATACCACAATTATTGACCATATGATCGTTTTAATCATTGAAAAAAAATATGAATTCACAAATCCATAAATGTATGAAATTTGTATCCTCTTGTAAATTGTTAATATAACTCATTATATAATGGTATCTGGCAGGATATCTATCAAGCACATCAATATCCATACCTATGACCACACATTGTATCACATATAATTATGTATAAATATATAAATTTCATCCAAGAAATTTTGTTACTGTGAGATATATATCATGTCAATACGACAAAGGCAAAAAAAAATTATTCCATCTCAGAGTATAGACTGACCAGGTTGATGAATACATCAAATTTCATTTACCTATGTTGATTATCAAATCACATTCCCCTCATCTAGGCATAAAAGTATATATAATATTCCTTATCTAATAATTTCCATACATTTCTTTAGTTTATATTAACAAATTTCTGATATGTAATACTTATTATACAAGTGGAAAAAATCCCTTCTTAGTTTATCCTCTGTTGAGAAAATGATTAAAAACATACTCAAACACCCATAGATTATTTAAGATTTGTGTCTTTCATAATAAAGGCATTATTTTATGAATGTTATTATGCTATATATCATTCCAACCATCGGTATATTGATTCAATATGTGTCATGTACCATTAATATAATAAATAAATAGTGTATGACACTCTATATGGTACAACTGGTGATTCATCAAAACTAAAAAAATAATTTTGGTCCGTATGAGAATATTTTGTATCTCTATATGAAATCCTACCCACAATAACCATAACATTTTATGATAAACTCTCATAATAATTGATGAACATTGGTTATAGAAAAATCATATTCATACATTGAGAGGTTATGTATCCTTTCAGTTTGTGAAATATATGAAACCAACATACAAGAATGATACTATAGATATTAAATTTCTATAGCTTGATAAATTTCATATTATTAACATATTTTAGGAATACTAAAAACATATACATTTGCAGTCATATAATAATGTACTATATGATATTATATTATAGGGGCCTTATGGTTTCTACACTTTTCAGGTTATTAAACTCATTACATATCAATGTAATTCACGACACATATTAATGCGACCATTTAATAAAATTATCTGATTAAACACCTTTAGTAAGTAAATTAAATGAATAAAGATAGTTTAGAAAATAGGGACACTTAGGAATCATATTCTTAATTTTGAAAAATTTTAAAATATAATTCAAAGTTATTTAATTCACAATGTAAAATGTTACTATGTTAATAACACTTATTGTCCACTGAGAAGTGTTTGGAGTTCATCATCATCATCATCATCTTATATTGTTTCACCAAAAATATCCTTTGATATTAACTTAGTAAATATTGTAACTAATTTAATTATATAATCATTTCCTATACATCCTAAACATTTTTAGGATATAATTTGATATTCAATTAATTAAAGAAATTACATTTAACTATTTATATTTCTCTTAATCACCACACCCTAGAACTTTTCTTGTTTTAAGTGAAATTTATAAAGAATTTTAACTAGAAAATATATTATTCATAATAAAAGAACTTTTATAAGTCCAAATATACTCTCACATACCTCTTAAAAACTATATGTTCCCCATAATACCGTACTAAAACACACAAAAATAATTTCTGATGAGAAAGAACACTTATTTATTTTAGTAGTAAAATATAATAAATAAACTATTGTTTCCATATATTACATGGAATTATATGTTTTATTTTGAAATATTTTCATATTCATATTTTTTTAAAAGGACCTTGATGGGTGGTAGAATCTTTGTTACTCATATTTTAACAAATAACTTAGATAAAATCATTTATCCCAACATTACATGTCTTCTATGTCATTCACGTGTTTTTTTTTTCATTCCAAATTTACATAGTAACATCCTTTTATACTATATTTGAATGATAAATAAAATCTCTATCAAAAATTACATTTATTTTGAACTCTTATATATATATATATTAAAATATATATTTTGTGTAATTTTTTTGGGTTATTAAGGATCTAACAACACTTTTAATCACAAAATAACAATATATAGTAACAATACTTGATCAAACCATTCTAAATAAACGAATTTATTTAAAACATGGACTTAAATAAAATATGAATCTGTACCTTTTAATATTTCTTCTTGATACACACCTATCATTGGGCATGAAAAGACAATTTTTTATCACATATTATATTATAGGGTTTATCACTTAGGTTGTATTTGAAGGAGGAGTGCGTACAAAACAAGGTCATCGTTTTTTTGTTTATTTTCTAATTTTATTTAATTATATTTTATAAATTGATTGTGATAAACTAATTGATTATTTTTATTTTAAAATAATTGAATAATATGTATACTATAGAGTTTTTTCTAGAACTAGTGTCTTGTTATCATGGTTTCTAAAATTTACCCATTTTTCCTTGGTTGGTTCGTAAGAGGGTGATTTTTCTACCAAGTTTTATCTCCACCATGTACAGATGGTTATGATGAGCGTAATACTATATGAAACATCAATATAGTCTACCATTCTTTATATGTGAATGTATTTTATGTGGGTTATCTTTATTAATTAGGTAAATACCGAACCAAGAATTAGTGTTCCCTAATTAAACAATATATCCAACATACAATTTCACACATGTCTTGACGGTTGTCATGAAATCACCACCTAATCCTTATCTATTACACTATATAAATTAAATAATTGGGTATATGGATTAATAGATCATTGAACATGGAAATAAAATTAATATAAACAAAACCAAATGAAACCATATTAATAATTTAAAACTAAAATTAATAATTGAAACCAAATTCACAAATAAGAAAGGATTTTATTGAATTGAAGCACACAAACCCAAAAAAATAAACTAGGTCCATCATTCCACTTTCCAAATAACTCATAGAAAAATACCCCTCTATTTATGGGGAATATAAATTGATTTAGGATAGGATATACATCACATCGGTTAAAAAAAGGGAAAAACATAGTAGTACAGTGCAACTGTAGGTCATCATCTAGAGAATCCCTCACTGATTGATCCCCTATAAAACCACGGATCCTATTATTTATAGTCCATTAAGAGCCTTCAGTGAATCATAGATATATCATTAATTAGTATCTAGTCATAATGGTTCATCCCAGTAAGTATAAAACATTCTTACACCAATAAATTATCATAAATGAGCATTAATGGGATGTGCTTGAGATGTTCATGTCATGCAATGTTGAATGATGTGTAATGTGTGGGGGTAATGTTTTCATGGAATTTTTAACACATGGATTTCATGTCATGTAATTATTCAAGGTTTAAATTATGAATGAGATTCACGATGTGTATTGTGCATTGTTAGAACTCTAATTTTCAAAAGATTTCAGGTTATAAATTGTGTATTTGTGACGTGTATTGTACATGGATAAAATTTTAAAATATTATTGCATGACTTTTATTCCTTTAATATACATATCATGAATGATTTAAATAACATGTAAAGTTGTTTTAATGTTATTTTAACTTAAAATCATCTTGCTTCTTCATCATTGATTTTGGTATTTGGTAATTGATTTGTCCTTAACTTTACTACATCTTCAATCTAGCTTCAAAAATTTGGGGTTGCACCACACCGCTTCGTGGCATTCTATATTAAACTATTTTTTTAAATTTCTTAAAAAACACTATATAATTTCAATATCCTTACACAAATAAAAATAATAATTAAATACTATAAAGATTCATAAATTTAATTTTAATAAAATTATGTTATACATATAAAAATATATGAAAATATGAATATGTCATTACTAATGCACCATTTTCAACCATTATTGTATGAATTTGGTGAAGATCACTGAAAATCCACACAATTAAATCCATCCTCTAGAGGTCTCCATGGTCTAAAACAAGATCACTCATTACACAATCATGATCATCATTTCATATACGATATGATACAAATTCACTGGAAATATTGGAAGGATAAAGAGAGCTATAAGAGTTCAACATATCAGTTGGCTCAAGAAAGCACTCACCTAGTCCTTCAAATGGTTGTATAATCGTTAAACATTCATTGAGAAAACTCCTAATGCATTCATTCATTTATGATTACTTTATAACACATAATTAAATTTCTTATCAAGTTACCATGAATTAATCTACTCATATATATTTGAATCATGAAATCGTTATTAATGATAACCAACATCGAAAATATTATTTAATTGAAACAATTATCATTTGACATTCTAGACTATTGAATTAAGTGTCATGGTATGATGTACCATACTGGTCAATATTGGATGTCACACACTACAACTTTCATGGGTAGGGGCCTTACAATATGTCCCAATGGAACCAAATGGTTGGACAAAGGTAGAATCTTGTTTATATATTTTATGATATCCCAAGGCATATAATTTTGAATATCCATATTAAATCATAAGTAATTCGTTCTTATGGAATATCTCCTTCAATATCCTACTTGGAATAATGCATAAATATCATATGTGTTATTTTATCATATATCACACTATATATAATAACATGAGAAGCCATATTAAAAAAAATCATATTTTACAAGTTCCAAAATAGTTTTGGATATTTTTAATTGACTACATCATGTATGAAATTATATGAAATACATTATGAATACCCATAAAAACCCCTTTTTGGATAAAATCAAAAAACCACGTAGGGAATCTATCAAATTCATACTCAATATTCATTCGATCAACCACAATGTGTAACCCAACGAGCCTTTTTATCAATGATTTTAAATATGATTCATGGGATTTATAATTGTAAAAAAATAAAATCCCCTACAAAAACATAAATTCTACACAATATATAAAGGGAGTAGGTGTGATATACATCAAAAAAATGAATCTTTTTATCTATTTCCACCAGTTTCATAACATGATAGAAAAAATTCTCATACATGCCCTTTTCCAAGATATCAAGTGACTATGATACATGGAGTATGTCAATCCCATATATCATATTAAAGTATTAACAACTCATTAATTATTGAATGAACATGTCAATGAATAGTTCCCACACCCTTAAACATTATAGATAATCACATAACATATCCCTCTCCTGGATAGATAAGTACATCATATGTATAATCTATGTATGGACATACTCTACTCGGTCTATCTCAATCAAGTGACCATATATAGTTCTTGTCATATGAGAAACAGATTCCATATTTCTCTATCTATACCTGATAACATTATTAAAAACATACAAAATCACCCCTTATTAGCTAAGCAATAAGGGTTATTTTAGAATGGTATTGAAGTATGAATATTATCATTCCTCGTATCTCCCAAAACTTATGTAGTGGGGAAATTAAATATGATCAATGCACCTTCAGTATAACAAATATAGTGTGTGTGTGTCACTCCATGTGGTAGAAATTGTCTGTCATACTGTGTTAAAAATAAATGTTATACCTTATGATCATTTTATTTATCTATGTAAAATTATCCTACTCATGATAAACATGACGTTTTATCCTAACCTATAGTACTCTGTGAAAAAAAAAATCATTTGGTGATTACTCAAATTTATACTTTGAGAGGTCAATTATCACTATGAATGATGAAATGTATATCAATATATACACATATGTAGCCAACATGAAATAAGGAAAACATGGAGATTTACTTTTATATGATGCATATTATATTGTTAAACTTAATTAAAAATACTTAACAAAACCACACATAAGAACATATATATCAAATCATATATGAAAAATATTGATCATACTAATGTTTAATTTTGTTTTTATTATTTTTAACTGATGATATATATATATGTAATTCCAAACACATGAATATGTGAACACCTTATAAACTCCACCCATTAACCCTTTTAAGGTGTAATATCGATGAATAAAACAAGTTTGAGTAATTGATAAATTTACAAATCATATTTATAATTTACAACACCTGGAACTTATTCAAACTACTTTACTCTAAAACATAAAATGTTATAATCTTAATGTATGTTATCTGATTATAAATAGTTTAAATCATAACATTATCATCATTAAAACCCTTTCCTCCAATCTTTCACGTACCTGATTTTGGTAATTAGTAAGGGCTCAAAATTTTCTCAATGGAATTTCCCTTATTATAATTATAAAACAATGAAATCACATAGTGAACCTATTAATTTTTTTTCATAACTTAATAGTGATAATTTATTCATAAAATAAACAGAAAATAATGAAACATAATATAATGGGGTAATAAATATAAAATAAGATAACAAGAATGAAAAATTATGATCTACCCAATCCACTTGAATGACCACACATAGGGAAAAAGAGGCTGAAATAAATAATTATATTAAAAACAAAATATTAATTTTGAAGTTGAATATATTTATATAAACTTAATATAATTTATATGTAAATTAAGACTAAATGAAATAAGTATTATTTATAAACATAAATGAACGTATATGAATATTATAATCATGACTGTTGGAATAGTAATCTAACCATCGGGAATAGTAATCTAGACATTAGAATTGTCACCTCACCTATGAATGTATAATTATTTTGGTATCATATAAATTCAAATTTGATATATTTATAATATGGTATAAGTAAACAAATGTTTTAAAATTTATAAATTAATAATGGTAATCTTATAAAATGAAAATGATTATTTAAAATTTTATAATTAATATAAGTATTTAAAATGAAATTTATTTTCATAAGTAGATTCATAAATTTATATGAGGTCAAATTATATTTATATGATAATTTTATTTGACCTTAATTAACTTTTCAAAGGGTAAATAATTTTATTATAATATTAAAATCGGTATATTTAAATATATTATGAATTGAATTAAAAGATAAATTTTTAATTTTTTGAAGATGATTTTCATAAAATAGATTTAATTATTGAAATGTAAATGTAAATAATGGTAAGGGTTATTATTTGGGATTTTTCTAAAATAGTTGAATTTTTTGGTGAATAGTAAAATATGATAATTTATGATATTTAACATTATAAGCTAAAAACATGAATTTTTTAGTTGTAGATGATGTTAGAATGATGTAAGAACCTATTTATTCTAACTATAATAAAATATTGATTATATTTTGTCCTCAGAATTATCATTATTGATAGTACTGAGAAAAAATAATGAACTAATGAATATAATAATCCAAACACCCCTCTCCCCTATAAATATAACCACTGACCACCATTTCACTTTACAGCTTCAAATTCTTGTATATTTTTAATATTCTAACAAATTCATATCCCAATTCTCCTCCCCACCTCCAAAATCTACTGGTCTCGATAAAGGACCAAACCCAAGTTCTTTTAGCGGGTTCTTAAGGAGATGAAATTCAAGAGGTAAAATCCTCAATCCTTCTCTTTTAATTTCTTTTACTTTATTATCCTCTCACAACCTATCATATTTAAATTATAATGATAACTTTAGTATCATAAATATACTATAATATTTTTTTAATATAATATTAGTCATTAAATATATTCTCTCCTCTAATTATTCTAAAAATGAAAAGATCATCTGTGATATCTTGGTTTACTGCCATAATGGATGAGGAGTTTTCCTTTTACATTACCACCTTATAAATTGGTCATAAAACCATTAATATGGTTAATGAAGAGTTTAATATATATATTATAATTTTTTTTAATTTTTAACCAATATATTGAAATAATATTAAATAAAACGAAAATAGTTCATGATGATCCTAAAAACCTCCAAAATAAACTAATCAATTATCATTTATTATTTATGAAATTAATAAAAATATTATAAGAAAAAATGATATATGGGGAAATTTAAACTTATGGATGTTCATTAATACCATATAAATTTACTACCAGGGAATTATTCCATTTGAAAATAACTTGGATAATTATAAAAAAGTAATACAACCATGAAACAGTGAAAATGAGGACTCCAAAAAAGAAAATATGGAACATCATAAATCATTGAAACAACCCTAAATGAACATAATAAAATTATAATAAATCAAATAAATATATAAGATATTATAAATTAAGTTATTAATGATTTTAATTTGATTATCTTGCACATTAAGTGAATTTTTAGAATGCATTCAAACAAAAGTTAAGGGATCTCTCTGAACCTCCAATTATTCATTTGTGTTACACTTTCTCCCAATTTATCCAAATGTATTTCTTCATTATTATTATATAATTATTCTAAATTATAATTTTTTTCCCATATTACTGACACACCATTCAATTAAAGTTTCTAAAAAGTGATAAAGGGAAATTTTTTAGATTAAAGAGGATAAAACACAGGAAGAAAATAATTATTTTAACGGGCTTGAAAATTGCATCGCCTTAGTCATTACAAGGTTACATCGGTGTAAAAAGTACTTGAATATCCAATTATAATGTTCAACACACTTGACCACACCACCAACATTTCACTAAAGGTCCCTTAATTTCAAATAAATATACCCTTGTGTCCATCATTTTTACAGACAAATTTATATGAAGCCTAATTTCTCCTCTTGTCACCCTAGTGCTTCACCCAAGTCTTATAAAACCTTCATGGTGGTTCTTTAACACCTAGAGTGGAGGAATTTAAGGAGGAACTTGAGACTTAAGTCCCTTTAGTGTTTCAAATCCATAACACTTGCACGCCTAAAGAACCTAACATCCCTAAATCAGAAACACTTAAACACTACCCATTCCTCTAAAAAGGAACTTGAGTGCCTCACTTTTGGAAATACCTATGAATAATCCTAAATTCTTGAGTATGTCTCGCCAAAGTATTAAAATCCTATTTGATCTTCACTTAAGTGAACATCAGGTCACCCAATCCTATTTGCATACCTATACATGTGCACTAGATACATACTTGAATGACCATCATTGATTCACCTACTCTATTTAGTATACAAGACATCAAGCCTTCTTAAAATCCATTCATGGAAAGGCTTATTTTTCATTATCTCCCATGTATTAAAGGGATTATGTTGAAACCTCCACCAATACCTCCTAACTTATCAAACCTATGGGAAGGGAACGTTAGAATGTCTCTTATTTGGGATTCCATATCTAGGGTCATAGGTTGCCCAAAATTGTTTTTCTATGTGGTTAAGAATGATAGAGTGTTTGTGGGTTTGTATATCTGCAGTCACAAGGAATGTTGTCCTATGAAGATTGATGGGATGTTTCTGGTTTAGAGGATTAGGGTTTGTGTTCTGTCAGCCCCTTTTTATCTCTTTAAACCAAAACCTCGGGTCTCTGGTAGGGTAGGTACAGTTCACAATTTATTTTCCATTAAAGCAAATGATATGTGTTCCTACCCATCCAGGATCAATTTTATGGAATCCATACTTTTGTATTCCCTTAAACATTCAAGTAGGAGGTTTTAGTCTTGATCCACTCTACTTCATTTACCTACACTTCTTACTTACATTGGATCCTTGTCCAATGTAAAGTGAACAGAGGGAAGGCTCGTCGCCTTTCCCTCTTCGTTGGTCTCCACGGCCACTTTCACCATCAATGTTGTAAGGGTGTCCTCTTCCACCAGCAGAGGATGAGAAGTGTTGGTCTATTTGTTGAATCTTTCACATAATCTCGTTTATCACACTGATAATGACTCATGTGGTCTTAGAGATTATTGATAATCAAAATATTTGTAAAAACAACCATGGTTAAAGAACTACAAGAACTCTAATTCCCACCATAATTGGGATATGTAGGAATCCCTCTCAAGGACTGAGCTCATTGGATATCATGTTCAAGAATCCAACCTCAATTCCCTTAATTTGGGCATCCACCTTATGAGTAATCACTGAATTAAACCCCCAAATCACCAAGGTATCCTTTTCAAGAATTAATCACAAACTCGTTTCTCTCAAAGGACTATACTCTCCTCTGAGACTCATAGACCTGCGTGGGATTTGATTCCAATCCAAATGGGATATGTAATGATCTTCTCTAAGGTTCAAACCCAACAATTAATATCAACCTTTTTCTTCCTAGGCCTTATTCACAATAGGGACAAATCCAATCTACAAACCCATATTCTTTCTATATTCCTTGGGCTACTTAGGCATAAGTACCATACCAAAATTTGACAAAGCTCCCTTTTCATAGATTTCCTTACCACATGAAATTTAACTATATGACTATGTTCTTATCACGTGACATTTAAAGGAATAATTTGTCCCAATAAGTGGCACTAAACTATAAGGTTTATGATTACTTTCACAAGGATACGTAGGTATTCCATTTATGGGTATGATCTCAACATCAAAATAAACCTTCAACTCCTTGGATGATAATAAATTCTAGACTTCCCCCCTGAGTGGCTTAAAAAATAGTGTCATCATAACAATGTTTAAAATAATATCTAAAATAGTATATGAGAGGATACCATTGATGTAGAACCAAGAATAAATACAAATATCTCCATTAATGAAGAACCTCAAATACATACAGATGATTATAAATTTCACACATGATAATAATTGATTGAAAATTACAAAGATAAACCTATGATATAGTCGGTGAATTAATAAAGATTCATGAAAATATCATAAATTTATAAGAGAGACCCGGAGTAGAAAATAATTCCACTCAATGGGTGTGAGGAGTCCAACCTCCCATCCTGTCGACAAACACATGTTCTTATGCATCGTATGTTCAATCTCAATGAATGACTGCCTTTGGAAAATATGTCTCTTTTGGATAAATAACTCTTGGATGTTTCCGGTTCCATAAATAAATCCAATGGAAAAAGCCAGAAAGTAGTGATTCTTAATCAGAATACAGGTTCCAAGGAACTACGAAACAAAAATGGTTAACCTGACATGAATCCTTAACCAAGATAATATTGTTACCCACCAGTTAGGTCCCAATAAATTGATAATGGGAGGAGAAATTAAGGGATAAATAAAACATGTATCCTTGTAAAATATGTCTCTTTAGGGGATGTTATTTTTTTATGTTTTCTCGGAACTCCCTTCACTCCAAAGGGAATCTTTCATGTTTCCACCGGTGAATACCCCGACTGTTGCTCAAACCGGATCATCATCCCTTGGAAGGACATCATCACCAACTCAGCGTCCTCAAATATAGTTCTCCAATGTACTGGTAAGGGTATACTGTCAACATGGTATATGGAATCCCACCTTTTTATCACATAAATTTTCATTAAATTCTACAAAACCGAGGATCTTTATGGTTTAGTGTCTTGAAAACCAGGAACTTAATACATGAAAACAATATAAAACATTCTTATTAAACACTTGAAAGGCTTATTCCTTTTTCATCCTAAGTTCATTACAACATCTCATAACCTGGGAGGATACATCAAAGGAATGGGTGAGTAGAAGGCCCAGTAAGGTAAACAAGAGTAACATTTTACAGGTTAACTTGATATACATCAATAAAGTCATGATGAATATCTTTAGGAAATGAGAATGAGATCTTGAGGAATATCATAAAGGAAAGAACATGGTTTATAACTTGATGATGTGGCTGAAACATTTAACTTTTACAATCATGAATAAATCACCAAGTTAAACCCCAAGGTGTCATTTGAAATAACCAAGTTAAACCCCAAGGTATCATTAATATTGTAATCTCTAGTTGTTACATCATTACCCGATGAATTGGAGGGCTACCAGGGTGCACCCTTAAATTTTCCTTTATTATCATGTGAACCATATATATCATCATCAATCATTTCATAAACAACCCATATAGCATAAAATTAATGGGTTTCATTTTATAGTCATAACATTTTTATAAAAAACTTCTTTAAAGACGTGATCTTTATGTCACGTTAAACCCATGGAAAAAGGAAAGAAAATTTCGTGTATGTAAATACCAGCATTAAAATAGAAAATTTTGATATATATATATATGTGAATAATACTTTAGAAGAAAAAACATTGAGTATTCACTTAATAAAATAAAATAATTTGAGAAGAAGAGAGAGACATTTTGTGACGGAAATTCTACAGCATAACGGCTATGTTACAAGGTTTTAGAAAACATTGAAAAGAGAGGGGACATGGGTCACCCACTCATAAATGATCCATAAAACAGTAAGGGGAAAGAATATAAAATATTTAATAACATGGTAATGAAATTTTAAATACATACCATATGAAATTAAAAACATGGAGGGGAGTCAAAAATAAGATTTCTCTAATGAAAATTCGGCAATATAACGACGTCACTTAAACCTTCAAAAAAATGAATTGACGATATCAAATAGGGACTATCATCATATGAACATAAAAGATCAGTATTATAGATATAGATATAATACCCCAACTTAATAAAAAGGAACTTGAAAGACTTGACCTGAAAATAGAACTTTGAAAAATGAGAAGGGTGAAGGAATCCCTTAAAAATTTGGCAGCCTAACGGCGCCACTTAAACATTCTTAATATGAATTGATGAGAGAAAGAGGGGGTTCTCTTATCATATAAAAATGAGAATAATAGTAGGATGAATATAAAAAAATATACTCCAACATAATAACATGGAGCATAAAAGACATGACATAAAAGAGAGTACTTGGAAAGAAAGAGAGAGGTAAGATCCCTTACCTTAAAACACAACTCTTAAAACACAAAGGTTGGGACCTTGAGGGCTTGAGGGCACCTTGGGAGGACTTCTTCAAAGTTAATGATACTAGAGCTTCGTTGGGGAAGAGTTGGTAGTGAAAACTAAAAGAGGAATGGGTGGGTATTTATACGGAAAGTGAGGGGATAAGGCATTAATGGCTAAGGGACACCTCATTAGTGGTATTGGCAAAACCATGGGCTTGCCCATGGTATTTGCCCATGGTATTGGCCACTTGGGAAACATTATAAAATAATTCAGCCCCTTTAGGCGGCCATCCCTTAAAATATCTCATGGCATCATTAGGATGCAGCCATGATGTCATTAAACATACCGAAACCCTAAAACTGTATTTTTACTATTCACTGATAATTCAATTTTTTCAGAAGACTCCAAAAAATTTATCTTAACATAATATCAATGTAATGAATTCAAAAATAAACTCCATTTTATAAAAATAAATTTCTAAATATTTTTAATTTAATTTTTTAATAAATACACTATTCTCCGAAAATACATTTTTTCAGAAAAATCCCCAAAAGATTACCTTAACATAACATCGATGCTCTGAGTTCAAAAATTAATTCCATTTTATAAAAATAATTTTATAAATAATTTTATTTTAATTTTTAATTAAAAAAACACTATTCAACTGAAAAAACTAATACTTGACTAATAATTTATGGAACCATTATTTACCCATTTTATTGAATCACATTACTTAATCAAGGTGCCTAAATTATATTAATACTTTCTTTTAGTGAGATCACTAATCCATTTGGTTACATTACTAATCATAAGCATAAAATCACTATTCATAATTTACTATTCATCAAAAATAATTTTGATCTTATTAGACTCTAAATTTCATACTGAACATAATTGTAGAAGACCATTTTTGGAAAATCATTACACATTTTTAATTATTTAAGTTTTACATAAACATTTTTAAAATATCCTTTTTCTAAAATTCATCAATAATATACATCCTACATTTATCCGAACATTTGAACATTTACAAAATTCACCATAAGAATAAAACACAATTTTATTTATCTCAAAGGAATACACAAAGAAGTTATTGTCTCCTTACATAGCCCCTTATAAACCCAGTATAGGACCTAAGTGTATGGTGTGCAAAGGTGAGAGAATCCGAGTGCGGCTCTGCCAACATTCCACGAGTAGTAATTTCTATCAGTTTGAACTTCTCACGAATGCGATTTTGTTCTAGCATCACACGATGAAGTTCGGCTTGGGTTTGGTCTAGAGAAAACCCTAGTGGTTCTAACTCCTTCCCAAGTTCCGTTATATGGGCATCAATTGGCCCCAGGCTACGGAATCAGGACATCAAATATTCTTTCTATATTAATTAACCAAGATCACTTGTATTTAGAGACAATAATCGAAACGTTTATTTTCTAGCTGTCATATTGACCAATGGTCATATAACAGTCAAAACCCAACGGTCTCATTTTAATTTTACTCATGTTATCAAATGAAATAGTTTTGTTGAGTATAAAATAAAATAATACAAAAAATTAGGAAACACGATTTATTCAAAATTTCGGGTCGATACAATCTTCCCCCTTAAGAAATTGCGTCCTCGCAATTTTTAAAATTGGGTTTGGAAATTTCATTGTAAGTCCCACATTGAAAAAAGAGTCAGTAAAACTATTAATTTTTAAAGAAAGAATGGAAAATACAATGGTCACCCGAGTTAACCCACATTAGGATTCCATGTAGGAAAACATGGACATGGAAGAGAAAACAAAGGTTAATGTTCTGAGGGAGAGTGATAGAAAACATTATTAGGAGAAAGTTAACCACAAGAAAATCACAAACTTATGATGTGTGTAAACGGTCTTTGATTACCCAGTATGAAACATAAACCAAAAACGATTTTGTTTTATGCCATTTTTCATAATTTTGAGGAATTCATTTACTACTTAGAATAAAAACATAAGGAAATATACCTACCTTCAAGTAGAGTTTCATCCTTTAATAAGTTTCTACCAAAACTAATCTTTTCTCCAAACGATGAGCATTCAAATATACTTGGTCTCATCAAAGAACAAGAATCTTCTTCTAGAGAATCACATAATCCACAAAATATTAACTATCTATTTCTTCTATCTTTAAACATTATCCCAAAAACAGAAGGGGTAAGACAAAACAACTCTTTAAAAGAAAAGAATCTCATAGGAAGGGAAACGTCTTTAAATCTTTAAAAATTCCACGTTACTACCCAGAGTTCATCATAGACCATTCCATAAGTAATTGTCCATAAAATTCCTCAAAATAAACCAAACTAAGATTGAAACCCAATTATATGAACGATCTCATAATATAGACTTCCAAGATAGACATTATCATTCATCTCCAAACAACATCAACCACTCTTATCATCTTATAATAAATGTAACTAACCTAATCACATTTTCCCCAAGATAGGTTAATCATTTCCATAAGTAAACTAAATTACTATAAGTTCACCTTAAATTAATCGATTCTTCAAAAAATAATTCAAAATTTACTCCTCAAAGAAAATACTGTAGTAATCTATTTACCTCGATCATATAGGGTTCCCAAAATAGTGAACGTCTTCAAAAATAATAATCATCTTTTAATCCCATAATCACTTTTTTTAAGAAGAACAACATCACCACATCAAAATGTGGTACATAAAAATAGATGTTTTCCTTAATGATATATAACCATCTTAGGTAGTGACTCAATGTTCTTAGAAAACATTAAAGATATACTCATGGAGCACGAACTAAAATACAACATGATATAGACAATTATTGGGAAGAAGTTACATGTACTTTAGTCATCATGATCTATCTCAGCATAGGACATGAATTTTTTTCTTGTCCTTAAAGATTTTTGATGCTCGTTATGCTTCTCATCACTTCCAAGAGGGAATTGCCTTGGATAATGTCCAACTTCTCCACATTTATGACATTGAAAAGTATAAGGTACATTAGATAGAACCTTATCTCTATTCATCACATTATCCCTTTTTTAAAGAAATTGGGTACTTTATGCCATATCACCCCACACTTAAAACATCTCCCTATTCCTTTGTGACATTATCCTTTGTGCCCCTTTCCAAACTTTTTGCAAAAAGGAAATTAGATCTTCTTTCCCTTATCAACATTATTAGATGAACATCCTTGAGACTTTGTCTTCTTCTTCCTTGATGAATTTGGGAATTCAACTAGGTACCAATTATTAATTGTGATTTTTGATAGCTGGTCTGGCATAATCAAAATATGTTCAACTTGATCTCTCATCATCATTGTCCTAATAATAGGTCCATCATCACATTTCTTATAACATTGGTTGTTGGTAAATGTTCTTCCATTTCCCGCCATTAACTATGAAAAGAAAGTATAATTAGGGGCTTAAATACATAGCCAATAATCATTAAAAGGAATCTCTAAGCATAGAAGGATAAACTTGTAGAAGGAAATTATACCCTAACTTGTGATCCCCTAGGTTCCAATCTCGATTATCCAAGATCATATATTCTTATGTGAATCTTTATTTTATTTTATCTTTGTTCCTTTAATAATGGTTCATACTAAGCTTATGAATTTACCAAAGCATATCCCCAGGGAGTGTCGTAGCCAAGAGTACAGCAAGGCCCATTGTCGTGTACCAGTTCCGGTTCGAGTCTAGCTCAAAGTGGTGTTTTCAGGTTTTACCCCTATGTACATTTGTTACAGATCCACCTCTACATGCTCATATCCAGATAGGGATGTATTTTATTACAAACCCCTTAGTCAATACTCACCAAAATACCCGGATGATTTCCTATATTTAAACATTTCTATAGGGTTCATCATAATGTTTTAATATCCTAATTTCCAAAAATAACTAAACCATCCTTTGATACTAACTATGGGATCCCGTCTTTTTATCACATAAACATTCATTACATTTAACAAAACCAAGGATCTTTATGGTTTAGTGTCTTGGAAACCAGGAACTTAATACATGAAAACAACATAAAAAATTCTTCTTAAACACTTGAAATGCTTCTTCATTGTTCATCCTAAGTTCATTACGTCATCTCATAACCTGGGAGAATACATAAATGGAAAGGGTGAGAAGATGGCCTAGTAAGGGAAACAAGAGAAACATTTTACAGGTGTCCTTGATATACCTCAATAAAGTCATGATGAATAACTTTAGGAAATTAGAAAGATATCATGAGGAATATAATAAAGGAAAGAACATGGATCATAACTTGAAGATGTGTCTGCAACATTTAAATTATAGAATCATGAACATATCACAAATGTAAACCCCAAGGTATCATTTGAAATTACCAAGGTAAACCCCAAGGTATCGTTAAAATTGTAATCTCTAGTGGTTACATCATTACCCAATGCATTGGAGCGCTATCCGGGAGCACCCTTAAATTGGAATTTGTTATCATGTGAGCCATATATATCATCATCAATCATTTCATAAACAACCCTTGTATCATAAATGAAATGGGTTTCATTTCGTAGTCATAACATTTTAAAAAAACGGCTTTAAAGACGTGATCTTTATGTCACTTTAAACCCACGGAAAAATGAAAGCGGGTTTCGTGTATGTAAATCCCATAATTAAAATAAAAAATTTTGATATATATGTGAATACCCCTATAGAAAAATGATCTATGAGTATTCACTTTATAAAATAAAATAATTTTAGAATAAGAGAGAGACAATGTGAGACGAAAATTCTCCAGCATAACGGCTATGATACAGGGTTTTAGAAAACATTGAAAAAAGAGGGGACATGGGTCACCCACTCATAAATGACCCATAAAATAGTAGGGGGACAGAATATAAAGGATTTAAGAACATGGTAATGAAATTTTAAATACATACCATATGAAATTAAATACATTGATGGGAGACAAAAATAATATTTCTCTTATGAAAATTCGGCAGCCTAACGGCGTCACTTAAAACATCAAAGAAACGAATTGACGATATCAAATAGGGCCTCTCATAATATGAACAGAAAATATCATTATGATAGATATAGATATCAAACCCCAATATAATAAAAAGTAACATTAAATACTTGACATGAAAATAGAACTTTGAAAAATGAGAAGGGTGAAAGAATCCCTTAAAAATTCAGGAGCCTAACGACACCACTTAAACATTTTTAAAATGAATTGATGAGAGCATGAGGGGGTATCTCATCATATGAAAATGATAATAACAGTAGGATGAATATAAAAGAACATCCTCAAACATATGAACATGGAGCATAAAAGATATGACATAAAAGAGAGTACTTGGAAAGAAAGAGAGAGGTAGGATCCCTTACCTTAAAACGTAACTCATAAAACTCAAAGGTTGGGACGTTGAGGGCTTGGGGGAACCTTGGGAGGACTTCCTAGAAGTTAATGAGACTAGAGATTCGTTGGGGAAAGTTTGGACTGATAACTAAAGGAGGAAAGGGTGGGTATTTATACGGAATGTGACGGGACAAGGCATTAATGGCCAAGGGACCCCTCATTGGGGGTATTGGCAAAACCATGGGCTTGCCTATGGGTTTTTTCCATGGTATTGGACACTTGGGACACCTCATACAATAATTCATCAACATTAGTCGCCCATACCTTAAAATATCTCATTACATCATCATGATGCAGTCATGATGTCATTAAACATACTGAAACCCTAAAACTGTATTTTTACTATTCAATGAAAACTCAACTTTTTCAGAAGACTCCCAAAAATTTATCATAACATAATATCAATTATCTGAATTCAAAAATAAAATCCATTTTATAAAAATAAATTTCTAAATATTTTTAATTTAATTTTTAAATAAAAACACTATTCACAGAAAATTCAATTTGTTTTTTTCAGAAAAATCCCCAAAAATTATCTTAACATAACATCGACACTCAGAGTTTAAAAATAAATTCCATTTTATAAAAATAATTTTCTAAATATTTTTAATTAAATTTCTAATTAAAAAATACTATTCACCTCAAAAAATTAATACTTGACTAATAATTTAGGATACCGTTATTTACGCATTTTATTGAATCACATTACTTAATCAAGGTGCCTAAATTATATTAATACTTTCTTTTAGTGAGATCACTAATCCATTTTGTCACATTACTAATACTAAGCATAAAATCACTATTCATAATTTATTATTCATCAAAAAATAAGTGCATCTTATTAGACTCTAAATTTCGTAATGAACATAACTATAAAAGACCATTATTTGAAAATCATTACACATTTTTAATTATTTAAGGATTACATTAAAATTTTTAAAATATCATTTTTCTAAAATATATCAATAATATACACCCTACATTTATCCAAACATTTGAAAATTTACAAAATTCACCATAAGAAGAAAACACAATTTTATTTATCTCAAAGGATTACACAAAGCAGTTACGGTCTCCTTACATAGCCCCATACAAACCTAGCATAGGACATAAGTGTAAGGTGTGTTAAGGTGAGAGAATCTGAGGGCGGCTCAACCAACATCACACGAGTAGTAATTTCTAACAGTGTGAACTTCTCGCTATAGCGATTCTGTTCTAGCTTCACATGATAAAGTTCTTCTTGGGTTTTTTCCAGAGAAAAGCCCAGTGGTGCTACCTCATTCCCAAGTTCCGTTAGATGTGATTCGATTGGCCCAAGACTACTAGATGAGACCATCGAATCTTCATTCTATATTAATTAACCAAGATCACTTGTATTTAGAGACAATAATTGAAACGTTTAGTTTCCAGTGGTCATATTGACCAACGGTCATATAACAGTCGAAACCCAACGGTCTCATTTTAATTATACTCATGTCATCAAATGAAACAGTTTTGTTGATTATAAAATAAAATAATACACAAAATTAGGAAACAAGATTTATTCAAAATTTCGAGTCATTACACAGTACTATCCTAACCTCTGATGGTGCTTGAAAGACTCTACAGGTTAACAAAAACCCTCGATCATCAAGTCAGTGACGACTAGTGGTCAATAAGCAGATGACACCAACCATCATCTTCAATCATTTTAGGTCCTTATCCTCGGAATGCAATAATCAGTCCCACCCATACTTCAAGGAGGTAGATCAAGATGTCACATATTCCCTCAAATAAAAGAAGAAGAAGTCTTTCCAAAGGACTCCCCCAAAAATCATTGTCAGCAGAATCGTGTGGCAGTAAACCAACAACATGATGAAGGTGTTGCATTGGGTTGTTCGGCCTAGGTCCCTCAGAACCAATCATGTAATCTGTATCGCTGGGCACACATTCCATAAAATAGGAAGAATATTCTTACCTTTTACCCCTCAGGGGAAATCCATCAATCTAACATGATTAAAAACAATGAATGGGAACATACACCAATCCATCACAATTCTGCTAGCCATCAGACTCGCCTGGCGGCGACCCACCAATAATGCCAGTTAAATCTGGTGGAGTACTGTGAACAGGCACATACACCTGTTTACTAACTATCAGCCTGTCAACAGGCTCGTCTTACTGTATTCAAGGAAAAATGCCAATAAAATGTGGGGGAAACTAGTATATAGGAACATACACTTGCCTACAGTCTTCAATTCTGTTAGGAGTCTCATCTATTAACATTGAAATTAATCCAATAAACATGCTTGAAAAAAAGTGCTAGTTGGCACATAAACCTATTAATGTTCATCAAGCCTGCAAACATTCTCATTTGGCAGCACCCAGAGAAGTCAGTCAGAAAGATTTGATGACAAATATGGGGATGAATCAACTCTATACTCTGATACTTAATTGTAGTTAGAACCCACTTATAGTAATGGTAGGATAGAAGTAGGAACATTAAACTACTCCAGATATGGAATGGATATATATTCCCATTACGGCCACTGGTGTCACCAAAAATATTTTAGAAATAGTGAAAGGGAAGACTCAATTTGTAGCCCATATTCTGTAAGCAGGCCATATTATCATAACAACTACATCAGTAGTACCAGGGGAACATAGAAATAACTATATACCCACACAAGGTATTACACATGGGTATTCCATCCCAGAGAAGATACATACATCTATTCTAGTCTTGGAGGGTTATGAGGAATACCCCCATATCATACGGACAACCATATCGAGATCATACACTATATCCAATTGGATGAAATTGGACCATTCTGATGACCACTCCAATGCAGGAAGATACACTTACCCATGATCACCACTTCTCCTAGCAAGTGGCTCCTACTATGTGTAAAAGAGCATATAAAAAGTCTCGCAAAACATAGTTGGAAAATCAAGAGTCATTCTATGATCTGGATCCTCTTAATTCTGTTTTTCTTGATACCATCAAACATTTCTCTATTACAGCTCAAGATCCTACCTTCTCATTACAAAATTATTGGAGTATTAGCTGTTATTTTGATGTTCCCCACAAGACTCTTCATTATGAAGTCTTTATTCATTAAAATTCGGTAAATATAGATATCCTATCTCTATATGAGAGCCAAAAAAACTCATCATGTGGCCAGAAGACCATGGAGCAAGAGGATTTATCCCTTACAGTAATAAACCATGGTGGCCCTACCGATGCAGAAATTCAGTCTGAAATTTCTCTCTATAGTAGTATTTTTCATTTTTACGATAATTCTCTAATTGATAATGTATTAATGAAAAATTGATCTTATCTCAAGGAAATTCCCAATATGAGGCCAATATTGTCTGATGCCATTTCAATAACAGGTTAAATAATTTCTCAACAAGAAGGAATCTTAAAGAGATGGGAATTCTCCAAAACTCCCATTGGTCATTTGTCTTCTAATGTAGTAGAGTAAAAAGTGACTCATTCCATTGTTCTTAATAAAAAAATCAAAAAGCATCGACATTGTATGGACCAAGTGGATAAACCTCTAGTAAAATATAATGAAGATATGTTGAACATGAGGAAACAATTGGATAAATGAGAAATACCAAAATTGTTTTGGAATTTTTTAAACTATCAATATAACATTCCAGAATTAATGGCAGAATATTTCATTCATGATGTCCACATCAACTTATGGAAAACTCTTCATCATTTGAAATACAAGGTATTACGACTTGATAAATATCAAAGTGATGCAAAGGTAATAGAAGGGTTGTAATTTAAAATCATCTTGGAATCTCTCTCAATTTCCTGACATCAAAAGGTTGAAAAGCATCAAAGAACCCTTCAACATGCATGCCTCAATGCACTAAAGTGGGTACGCTAGTTAATTACTGGTACCACATCTAATATTAATATCAGAGTATGGGGTGCACAAAGTTAATTACATTTTACTACAATTCAAAATCATCATTTCCAACCAAAATTGGTCTCATGAAATGTTATTTCCCAAAATCGGCTACAATCAATATATTTTTTCTATAATAAAATATACGCTCAAGAACAGGCCTACAATAGCTCCCATCAGAGTCAGGCTCGAATAGAGAAAACTGTTGAGATAAGTTTTCATCAAGCATATGAATATATTATGTAGGACACCCGAAAAGAGTATGTCAACTATCAGATGACAGAAATGATTGAAATAGCACATCAGTGTTCAGAAACTGGTAGTTTGAGTGGTTGTTGGATAATGAAACCAAAAAATTGTCCAGAAAAAAATTCACAAAATCAAAAGAGCATCTGCACGAATCTTAGCTATAGTAGTTCACAATCCACCCTAACCTTCCGAGTTGAGGGATTGTTTAATTCAGAATTTGAATTCAGTAAAAAAGTTATAAGGTTTGATAAAGAAGAATAGAAACATCCACAATCTATTGGGATGAAGGATATTTCACATTTACAATCCCCTTTTCAATGAAAGTCAGTTTTCTCCCAATTAGGGAAGAAGACACAAAGTGAATGCACAAATGAACTATCCAATGATTCCCTTCGGGATACTGTCCATCAAAAAATTCTCAGTAATCCAGAAAATATGATTAAAGGGTCTCATGGAAGATAAAAAAGGATATGATCTTACAAATATACTGATAGAATACCATCATTGCATTATGCATCAGTGAATGACATTAATACCATTACAGAAGATCCTCCATAGAATGAGTTTAGTTCAGGGGACTTATAAGATGAAGTTATTATATATAACATGGTACACACTAATGAAAATGAAGGAGTTTTGAATTCCCCAAATCATAGGATTTCCTAGAATTTAGGTATTCCCTCATGTAACCAACTTATAACCCATTAAATGGAATCTAACAAGAGGATCAGTAAAAGTCAAATCACATCTCACTTTTTAACTAGGGAAGTTCAATCTCTTTCATCTGAAGAATGATTTTACCAATAAGAAGAGGATATGAAGGATATGAAAATACTCAATACATAGCTAAATCTAAGAAACATTTATTCTAGACATTCACTCCAAGAAGATCCTCAACTTGGCCATCCTGTAGGAACTCTTCAACAAATAGGATTTGTTAAAACTATATATCTATATAAGGAATTATCTCCATTGGGTACATTTCCTGGGCAGGATCAAACACATCCTTATAGGATTTTTCACATGGGTTATCCAAGAAAATTACCAGTAGCACCACCACTAGTGGTTTTGAAAAACATCACGCCATTTCAAGATCTAACTGTTGTACCTGTATAGGTCCCAGCTCATTTGGATATTCCTCAAATGATTATGAATAAAATCAAAAGATTAACAACACTATTGGAATCTATGGATGAATAGAATACACCAGTAAATCCATAAACTAAATATTACCTTGAACTTTTGAATCTGATCCCTCCCCCACCAAATTTTATGAATAATATATTTTCAATATTTAATGGTTCGGGAGATCTGGAGAAACACCTAACACATTTTTCCTCTTTGTGATCCCTTGATGGGGACCCCTCAACAGAATGTAGTGGTAAATCTCATATGATTTGTGAAATTTGTAAATGGGACATCTTTGGTTTAGTAAAAAAGATTTCAATCTCGATAAATTACTGGATGGGAATACCATTGTCAGAAATTCCATCTTCAATTCAATTCAATGTTGCCAAAGATAATACTTTTTGATGTTATAAATTTGAAACTAAGGGAAAATTAAAGAGATTCATATTTCATTACACAATTGAAAGGATTTACATATTAATTAAATATGTCACTCACTTAAGAAGAGTTGTTTCCAATTTGTGGGGAAAATCTACATGATGAGTTACACACACCACTAATCACGTTGAAATACACGTGAGGGTTTAGAGAACTAGTTTAAATTGCCCAACAGGTGGAGGATTATATTGTGGAAACTAAAGATAAATCTTTGTAATTACATCATCTCTAGGAAAGATAATAGGGAAATCAGAGGATGTTATATTCACACTCAAACAAGCACATGTACCTACTTCCACTTCAAAACCATCATCATATCGAATGGCCCGACCTCCCGAACGTCAGTATCAATGACTACCTTGTCAAGATGATAAAAAATATTAAATTCAAAGACCGTTTAAGGAGTTAAAGAACAATGTTTATTCTTTCCGTAATTAATAGGTTCTTGGTTACTTCATCTCATATTTGGAATATAATTTGTTTTTGTTTCCAAGGGTGAATAAATCAAACAAATAAGGAGGTAAAAAAATTCTGAATTATTATTACTTTCACCAAATTTTGGGACATCCCTTTAAATATTGTTTTGTTATCACATACCTTCTACAAAAAATGGTGGACTTTGGACAATTTAAACAGAAAAGGTCATCAACCCATGTAGCACATGTTACTGCTACTAAACTAGATAAAGAATGCGAGTGTCAAGAAGTAAAGAGAAAAAATGCCTAGAAATATTATGATTGGATGATCAGGAAAATGATTAATCAAACCCATTCCATTCTATAAACACAGTTGAAACAACAAATTGTGTCTTCTTCCACTTCATCCAAAGAAAAGAATCCTTCATAAAAAAATTAATCCTCCATTGGTCAATCCTCAAATATGTGATGTGATCATAAGGGATAAAGAGAAGTCAAAAAAATATGAGCTTGTGTCAAGGCCAAATTTAACATTGACACTAGCATATTTCATGCCATTTTTTTCAAAATCATGAGCACCAACTAACAAAATGCTACAACCAAAATTGACCCGTCAAGTAGAATCGTCATCAGTTGAAGAATGGATCTTCAATTCCATCAACATTATCCACTTAATGAATCACTATGAAAATAATGATTCAGGTTATTATGAACCTGAATGCTCGATACCTAATAGGGAAATAGGGTAAGAAACCATTATAATGGATATAGGGGAAGACTTCTGTATTCTAAAACCCACTATTTAAACTATATCCCTTCTTAAACAGTATGTGCGTTAGAAACTCATGGGATAACCCTTCAGCAGGCTCACAAAGAACAATGAGATTCTCCCATTCATGACAAGATCAGTTATGACTGGATTATCGTGGAGGACTAATTAGAGGTTACATAATCATTCTCTTAGAAAGAAGATAGACTTGGTCAGTCTAATTTACCCAAAATACATGTATTTCCTGCTTCTTCTCTAATACAGTGTACATCTACATCAAGAGCATCAACTTTCAAGACACCTGAAAAACTGCATCTCCATGTTGTAAATGCAGACCTACGGACAAAAAGAATGTTGGTTTGGTATAGTTAACCCAAGTACCAGAAAAATTTTCAATTTTGGATGCCATTAATCCATCAAAATATCATCGAAAAGATCATATTGATGCTTTTACATGTCATTAAGAGTTTTAAAACAAGGTTGCAACTACTGAGGTTTACTATATAGAGAATGATCCGGCATAATTTCATGTGTTCATATCTTTTACGGTTGAAGATGAAAAAAGATGTTGTACATGAAAAGATCATTCCCTTTTATCTATCTGGAAGGGTTAATGATGAAGACATCTGATGATACTTCATTGATAATGGATTAGGAGTCATCCTCATTCCTATCTGTATACTTCGTTGATTGGGCTTCACTACGTATGGCTTATCTCCTTCCACTTTAATGTTGCAAGGTTATGAAAAGAATGAGAAATAACCTCAAGAAGAGATTATTCTCAGAACTCAATTTGGAGATCTTGTGTCTAATTTACATTTTATGGTTGTCTGTCAGGACACAACTTTTAACATTCTACTTGGAAGGACTTGACTACATAAACTTGTGCTAATTCCTTGGTCATATCACCAATGTCTCACGTACTATTTCAATGGTCAAATAGGGACACCGAATGGTGAAAAATATCCATTAAAATTTGTGAATATCAATATATTGGTGATGTCTTATATCACAGGAAGGGGATGAGGTCTATAACAAAAGAGACAATAATAATCCTTGCTCTGAATTGCCAAGACATTATCCCAGCTAATCCATTCCGGTATGTGAGGTTAGATTATGTGTTTCCTATCAATGAAATTCAAATGATAAATCTAAATTAGGGCACTCATCCAATGACTTCCTTAATTTCAATTATGTAAATTGAGCCTGAAAACATGGTAGAATTTTTTTATTTACCATGAAGTGGGGAAATATTAAACAAAAATGTATTTATTTCATCCACCAAACATAAAAACATTCTTACTTACCAATTAGACTAGAATAAGTTGTCTCAATTCTAGAAGAAGATAAGGATGTTGATTCCAAACCCATCATATCCTCTTTAATACTCCGAGAATACCCCTCATCGTTAGTAGAGTCAGAAATGGTTTCCTCTTTATAAGGATGTTAAACTACCGACTCCTCCCCTAGATTTGAAATTTTTTCATCATCATCTACTATGAAAGTAGAAAGAGAATTAGTAACATGTAAGGAAGAAGAAAAAGATCTCAGGGATGATCCTCTAATATTTGAGGAAGGTGTTTCTACCACTGTGGTTGAACATAAGGAAAAAAATATTTCTATAGGAGAAGATCCACACCACACTTTAATTTGTGTGGCCACGAATTCTGGAGAGAAATAGATGTATACTTATTTTCTAAAGAAACATCAAGGTATACTTTCTCAGAACTATATATAAATTCTAGGACACAATCCCGATGTAGCTACACATCATTTGGGTTTTCTAGAAGAGCATCGAGGATTCAAGAGGGTAGCAAGAAGAACACACCCAACTAATGTCTCTTAAATTGAAGGTGAATTTAATAATCTTATTAAGGATAACATTTTAAGTGAGGTGAAACATTCCAAATGGATGAAAAACACTGTTCTGGTGAAAAAGACGAATGGTAAAATCAGAGTTTTCCTGGATTTTAGAGATCTTAACCGGCATTTTCCCAAATATGACTTTCCAGCTCTATTCACAAAAAGTTTAATTGATGCAACTGATAGCTATAATGATAATTACGTCATATATGGATACTTTGGGTACAATAAAATCTGAATGGACCTAGAGGATGAAGAGTGTAAAACATCTAAATCCCCTCAAGCTGTGTTTTTCTATCAAGTAATTATTTTTGGATTATAGAATGCAGGTGAAACATATCACGGTGAAATTCAACATATCTTTAAAATATTCTTATTAATGTTTGTACACTGTTATGTGGAGGATCTGGTAGTTAAATCCAGACAATTTTCTAATCCCTTGACTAATTTTGAGACAATATTCAATAAACTTTGGCAACCTATTTTGAAGAGGAATCCCTTAAAATGTGATTTCAGGGTTACCTCCAGATAATTTCTCAGCTTCATTGTATGTCACTGTAGCATCGATGTTGATCATGAGATGAAATGAAGAACCCTTAGAATGTAACCCCTTAAAAATTTTAAAAATTTAAGGGGACTTCAATGTCACTTGGCCTATATTCTGCACCTTTTCTACTATTTGGAAGGCAAGTGTTTACCCTTCACCAGATTAATGAAGAAGGGAGTTACCTATCAATGGAATGAAGACAGCCAAGAGGCATTTGATACATTCAAGAAATATCTATTGATTACATGTTATTAACTCCAACTGTTGAAGGAAAACCATTTATTTTCTAGGTGACAGCTCTGGAGTGATCATTGGGTGCCTTCCAAACACAAAAGAATGATGCTGGGAATTAAAATATCCCTTACCATCTAAGTCAAACTATGCTTGACATAGAGACTCGATATTCATTTAACTAGAATTTCATCAAGGAATTAGTATTTTCAGTATAAAAATTAAGGCATTTTCCGCAACATCACGAGGTCCAATTAGTATCTCACAATAACCCACTCAAATTTAACCTCAGTCGTCCTATGTTTACAGGGAGTTTGTAACAGTAGGTAATTATTTTTCAATAGTTTGATATCATGTTTTATCACATAAATCAATATAAGTGAAATCCTTGGAATAATTCCATGATGAGAATCCATATGTAGAAGATATCTCTTTGAATTCTGAACTTCATGATAACAAGGTATTATCTATTCAAGATAATCCCGAAACATGGGACATATACTTTGATTGTGCTTCCAGAAGTCTAATATGGAAGAGAATGGAAAACCCTAAAATCAAAAAGGTGGGGTTAGGAATTGTAGTTATCTCCCTAAAAAAGTCAGTGTTTCAATATTCTATTCTGTTATAAAAAGGTGGTAGAAACAATGAGGTAGAATATCAAGATCTCATTGAAGGCCTGAAACTGGCACTCTTGGTACAAGTGAACCACTTGAAAATGAAAGGTGATTCAGAGTTTGTAATTAAACAAAAAAAATGGGCATTTTGATTTCATTAAAGAAGACATAATAACATTTTTGTGATTATGTCATAGGATTAATGGTTGAATTCCCTCCAGATCCAACATTGTCTTATATCCCGAGATCACTAATTGCCCAAGATAATACACTAGCTAATGCAGCCACAAACCTAGAAGATTCAAATCGGGATGATACAATCATCATTATTTCCCATCGTCAAGTGGTTTCACCTTTTTTTAAATACAATGGCCGAAATTAGTAAAATTATCCCTATTTCCAAGCAGTATGCTCATACCACATGATGGATGACACCCATAATAGAATACCATCAAAACAGAGTACTTCCACCAGATAGAGCTGATAAAACAGATCTAATGATAAGTGTCCAATTTTACTCTTCATGATAGTCCACATAACAGAAAAATCCTCTACAAATGAGGATTTGATGGAATTCTCTTCTCGTGTATTGATGGAGAAGAAACTGCAGCTATCATGAAAGAAGTACATGCAAGAGATTGTGGTTCTCAGTACTCTGGGAATAGACTTTCTGATCAAATCTGAAGGCTTGGATATTTCTGGCCTTCAATGATGTAGGATTACACATATTTCACCATGAAATGTCATCCCTGCCTAGTGCATTCCAACTTATTTCATCAACATCAAGAGGTGTTACATACAGATAAATAAACTTGGCCATTTTCCAAATGGGGAATGGATGTAGTGGGACCTTATCCTCTAGCTACAGTTAAGCAGTTCAAGTATATTCTTACTGCTTCTGATTTATTCTCCAAATGGGATAAGAAAATACCTCTCAAAAAATTCAGAACCAAAAGAGTTTTTAGTTTTTTCAAATCTAACATTATCACCAAATTTAGTGTCTCTTGTAATATATTGTTTTATAATAGCACTAATATCTATTATGTGTAAGTAAATAATTTAAACCAGGAGCACAATATGAAATCAAAACATTAATCTCACTACCATGTGAAACCAATGGACAGATAAAGGATTTCAATAAGACCCTATCAAAAATAATCTAAAAGATAATGGATAAAGATAAGAAATCTTGGACTGATTAACATTTTCATGCATTATGGGATTATTGAACTACTATATGTACTACCACTCCAGAAACTCCATACATGTTAGTGTACGACATAGAAGTAGTTTTTCCAACAAAAATTCAATTTCCTTCACTCCAAGTTGCAATCTGTGATCAGATATCTACAGATGAAATGTCTCAAAAGTTAATTTATGAACTGTAATGACTAGATGAAAAAGTATTACATAATTTGCATCATTTGGAAGTATATCAGAATAGAATAGTGCGAGCTTTTAACAAGATAGATTGACTCCATTCATCTATTTAAGGAGAATCTGTATTGGTACTCAGGACTCCAATGATACTTGGAAAGAATCCTCCAA
The DNA here is from genome assembly GCA_963277665.1 of Viscum album. Taxonomy (NCBI): domain Eukaryota; kingdom Viridiplantae; phylum Streptophyta; class Magnoliopsida; order Santalales; family Viscaceae; genus Viscum; species Viscum album. The sequence goes on along the minus strand of OY728143.1, from coordinate 1,887,115,537 downwards.
AGTAGAAGCCAATGTGGGAAGGACATTATTCCATACACAAGGTCTACTCAAATGGATATTATTCCCTAATCTCAATGGATGGGGAACTTATTAATACTCCAACCAATGCGAGATTCTTGAAGAAGTACTTTTTATAACTACACATCACCCAATATCCTCACTGCATGACATAAAACTGCATAGTACAATGTCCTCGCTGCATGACTCTAAACTGTGCAACATATAGTCCTAGTTTCAAGAGATTAAACTGCATAACAACCAAAATCTTCCTTGGCATATGAAGATAAAATGTGTTGTATATTCTTCCATGTCGCACGATGTTAAACTGCATGACATCATTTTTTCATGTTACCTGACATAAAACTATACAGTTAACGTCTTCTCTATTTGATATTAAGAAATTCCTTATACCAGAATCATTAACCTCATTTCTACCCCTTAGTGGTACATGAATTCCACTTTCCCCGTGTATGAATCAGATCTTCCTAGGGGCCTTGTTTCAAGAACTATGTGTGGCTTGATTTGTATATTCAATATGATACGTAGAGACACCTAGATCCCCAATCTTGGGCCTAGTTACAAACACATAAAAATAATTCCATTTTCTCTTCCTGTATATGATTTAGATCTATACATAGTTATCTTTTAAGATACATGGTTTTATCTTCATACAATTTTTTGTCTTAATTTTAATCATTCTTCTAGATAAATGTGTTAAAGGCCCCCGTCTCCCCCATCAAACACAATTGGTGTGGGAAATGATTATTTCAAGAACTACATTTGGCTTCATTCTCATCCATATGAGTTATGTAGAGACACCTAGATCTCCAATATTGGGCCCATCAACGAAAAAACCATTTGTCCCTATGTATGAATCAAACCAACATATGGAATGTTCAATAAACTACATATGGCTTCATTCTCATCCAATTGAGATACATAGTGAAACTAAGACTTACACATAATGCCAGCCATAAGATACATGTTTTTTAAATATCTTTCATATATAATTAACAATCTATTTGGGTGTATTCATTTTCAGTTGTCTCTTTATATATCCCACTAAGAAAACAAGAATATCCACATTTTACATTTGTGTCAAATCTATGTAAAGGAATCCAAACTCATGAACAATATTGATTCAAATATTTCTCATGTACATTGAGAATTACCCCCTTTTGTATTCCACACTCTTAATCTTTAATATTTTTATATCATTATAATCTCTCTTATAGTTACTTTGGTGAAAGTGTTTCGGATATTTGAGAACTCTTTTTCCTGACTATACAATACATGCCCTTAGGTAGGCTTTCATAAGTTTCCTACATAACAATCCTATTGGTAAAAATATTAACCGGTCAGGATATGCAACATATGCTCTAGTTGGACTTGAATAATACCACCCCCATAATGGGTTTTCCAAATAATGATAACTTTGTTCGTAGTTAATGTGTCTCTCTTACCCTTAAAATTTTGATGACAATATACAAGAATTTGTATTTTAAAGCAGTCATCCATGTATATTTTTCACACTGCCTTACTCTCAATATGAAAGTCTACAAGACCATGTTTTACACATTTCCTTCTCTATGTGTTCAAAGAAATATGAAATAACCTTGGATCATTTGACCTTCTATAATCTACTATTTCCGTTTTGGTCAGAGTTGTATGACCTAAAACTAGAGATACCACACATCCTATGATTGGTCAAGCCTTTGTAGAAATAATATTCCTATGATTATTTTGAAATCATGATTGGAAATACTCTTTCCGTATTTAGGTACCTTTCTCTATAATCTGAACTATTTGATGTGGAAAATCTGAATCTCCATAAACATTCTTACGATTTTAGCAATAGAATGTTAAATTTTTTAGAACTCTTTTTTCGGACCATGTAGTACATTACCTTAGGTGGCATTGCATGAGTTTCCTACATAAAAAAGTCTATAAGTCAAATGATTCCCCTATTTGGATATGCAATATATGCCCTAGCTGGCCCAACACAATAAAACCCCCATAAATGGTTCATCATATAGTGGTAACTTTGTTAATAGGAATGACTTAATCTAATGCCTTTTAGCCAAGTTCCCATATCATTCATCAGATCTATAAAATCCCAAGTCATTGTTTGCAATCATTCCCTTCAATACTTGAACAAGGTAGTATGTTTCAAAAAAATTTATATTGAAAATAGATAGTCTAATACATTTTTCCAAACAAAAAACCTTAAATTAATTCCACCCAATGTCCTCACTACATGACATTAAATGCATAATACACTTTTCTCCCTGGATTACTTAAAACTACACAATATAATATCCTCACTTCATGAATTAAAACTACATAGAAAAATGTCCTCCTTACATGACATAAAACTGCACAGTATAATTTCTTCACTGCATGACTCAAAACTACATAGCATGATATCAGAAAGACCCCATTATGAAAAAATTTAACCATTCCTCACACACCAAATTTGTGTAGAAGTGGTTTTCCTATTCTTGAAATATGTCGGCATAGATAACACTTTATTCATAAAACTTCTTTCCAAGGAAAAATTTATATTGTTGTCTTCAGTCACCCAAATCTTATTTTACCTTGTCTATCAACAATAAAATGTTAAATTACTAAGAGCTCTTTTTCTTGACTATGCAGTATGTTCCCCCAAAATCCTTGAATAAAATTTTTATACATAAGAGGATTGTTTGTCAAAAGATTCCACTATTTGGATATGAAACATATGACCCAGTCGGCCCTACATAATATAACCCCCATAATGGGATCATCAAATAATGGTAACATCATTCTTGGAAGATACCTCAATTATGTATATACATGTTTTAGATTTGGTAACCATAAAAATGATTACTCAATATTCCATTTGTAAGTATCAAAATAATATTAGAGAACTTCCTATACACCGAGCCTTGTTTTGGATATAATTTAACATTTTATGGTAAAACCTATTCGACCTTAAACACTATCCTCTTAGTCTAACATGCACGACTCTAAACATCCAAAAACGAAGAGACATAGTGCTTAGCAGATTAAGAACCCACAATGGGCACTTTGGGAAAAGGTTGAGTCACATTTCCCTAGAATAACATTTTTTAATGGTTTAGGAAATATTGAGAAATAAAAATCCAAAGGATACAATGTTTTTGGGGTTATCTGTGTAACCCTAGGAAAATTAAAACTATTCTTTCTAGGCCTATTGTCTTATGTAATAAATAGAAAGGATGAAACAGATGATTAAAGACAAGATGTTTTTAGACAGGATGGGGTTGGATTGATTACGGGGGATCAACTAAGTCTTCACTATTTTAGAATTCCCTAAAATGGTTGTGTACCCTGTCCAAATCCTTATTTTCTTTGGGTTTTCACCTATTATAATAAAAAATGCAGAGTTTGGTTAAAGACAAAATGATTTTCATTTGCGATTAAAACAAAATCCATAGAGGATCATACAAAAACTAGAGTCTATCTATTATAAATCACAGATGCAATTGTATATATCTTCTCATTTTATTAATGGCCTCTTGATCCCCATAATCTACATGTTGAATTTTGGTTATCCGACCAGTCTTGTTCTCTTTAGCATGGACAATTGCTTATGTAGCATCTACAATGGCTTTTCCCCAACATTCAGGACATATCCTATTGAGTCATGAAGTTGGTCAAGCTCCCATGTGACAATTTCTAACTCTTTTTGAAGATGCTGCTGCTGATAAGTCTGTTGTTTAATTTTATACATCAGTTATTTCATCTTTGTAGTATGATTGGCCTCATCTTGGGTTAGCACTGCTTGAGATTCATCAATGTTGATCAATAGTCTAGTTTTATATCAAGTCATGCTAAAGCCTCTACTCATGCACCCGTTTTCAGATAATCTCATTCACAATAGTATGAATTTCATGGTATTCAAAACCACCAAATCCCAGCGTAATGAATAGAGATGAGGGTCATTGAATTCATGAAGGTAGTTCCTCAAGGGGAATTTCATTCATTATCCCTTATATATATTTTCATCCCCTGCGACGTGAATGATGAAGATCCTTTTGCAGTTCCCAGTCTGCTTCAGAAACACTGTTATAAGGAGGAACACATTCTAGGATTAATGCACATAAAGAAGTGCCCTGTTTTTCTTTTTTTCCTCAATAGTGGGTTCTTCACCTCCTAATACTGTTTGAGATAATTTATAGGCTTCACCTCCATATCTTTCCAATGATGTTGATAGTCCTATATAGTGAATTAAAAATTATAGTCATGGTTCATACCAAGGGATAACCAGGTTGAGAAAAATCACAATATTGATATCCCTTACCTAAAAATAAGTAATCATCTTGAGCAGAATCCTCACAAATATTTACATTTTCAATGGATTTGGTTTATGTCTCCAGGAGGGGAATTATTTTTTTAATTACATCAGGATCCTCTGAATGAATCTTAGAAATATTTTCTTTCTCAAGATTTACCTATGTCAATGACTCTATAATGGTATGATTAATAGCAATGTCGATGCTTCATTAAGGCATCATTGCGATAGTAGTTTCCTTAGATTGAACTAAATATTTCAAACCATCATGGTTAGAAAATTAATCATAAAAAGATTAGTATGAGGAAAAATGAAAAATCGTATCCAGTTGGTTCTATTCAAGAAACATAAAAATATACTATGGCATTTTGTATACTAACATGTTCTAATACATCTTCAAAATAAAAAAAAATTGTTCATCGAAGCATCTAATGATATCCCAGATCCCATGTTAGTCTCACCCATGGGAGCACTAAGAGTGGATATTTTGCAACATTCGTCTGACAGCCTTTGACCCTAAATTTCTTCCTCAGTAATAGTTGTGGGATCAACATCAGTTGTCCTAGGATTTTCTGGTGCATGTGATGAATCGAAATTGTCACAAGATGGAAGTTAGTTGTTGTTAAATTTAGTGACTAATGAATCTCTACTAATTTAATAGAGGTCTCATATCTTATGATAGTAGGAATAGAAGAAATTATGTGAACATACTTTGGTTTATTTGGTATAAATGCATATTCATGAACCGTTCGGTTAGCAGGAATTTATCCGTATTCAGAATCACCCTCCATAGTTTCTCGAATCTTATCGATAATTTATTTAAGAGAGGAAACATAAGAAGGCCTTAAGCTTCAAAGAAGTTAAAATTCTTTCAATGAATAAGGAAATAATTCATTTATTTAGGAATCCATACCACTACTGAGAAAATGTTTTACTGTAGTCAACTTTCATAGATGATTTTGTTTCTTCTATTTCTTGGGAGCACCTGCATCATCATCTCCATAAAAATGTATGGAATATTTCAATCCCCAGTCTATCTCATCCTCCATGGACATTTGTACAAGATATATCTCCCCCTATTCACAGGGTGATCTAGTATCTCTAAGAGGAGTACCTCTTAGACTATATCGTGGTGATGGAACTTTAGTTGATTTTACTTTAGCCATCTATAAGATAAAATGATATATCCCCTGAGAAATAATGATTTTACTAAATTCAAATTGAAAATCTGAAAATGATGTAAAAAAGGAAACACACATCTTTAGGATCCAAAAAATCATGTCATTCCTCATCTAATGAAAGGTCAATCCCTTTAGTGGTACCAATATCTATCATTTATTTCACCCACATCGAGGTGAGAATTGATTAGTCAGTTGTGTATATGAGCATTTCCAGTTTAGAGATATTAACTCTCTTAATCAGGATTGTTCTTATAGATATTATCCAAAGAGGTTCCTAGCTCCCCTATTCTTTGAATATGCAAGCCTTCACATAAATCAATCCATGTGGTTTCAACATCACGATGAGAAAATATCAATGTTTGAACAACCTCTAGCCATATATATTCAGAGTACATTATAGAGGGTTGTGAATATAATCCTACACTTTTGGATTTATGTTTCTTACTAATTCCTACAGTCACAGATGGGGGATGGGAAAATAGTACTCGTTTCTCTTCTAAATGATGGATACTAGATCGCCTCGATACAGACATAGTAGGGATTGATGTGGTGGCTATCTTAACTCTGTCAGGTGGATTATATCTAGCATGAGGTTGCTTCAGTGAACTTGTAGCCTCGTCACCTCCACCCTATGACTCCAATGAATCATTCCCAGATGATGAAGGATTACCTTCCAAATGAAAAGGATCCTTCCTACTATGTCTCTTCATCCCCACTCAAGGGACAACATGGTTTAACACCCCTTCAGGGCATGATGCAACCGAGTTCTCATTATACCAGATATTTAATATTCTTATTGCTTCTACGATAGGTAAATTAAATATTTCCCTAATTTTCTCCACATTTTTCATCAATAATAGTTGTTAGGCTACCCTAACATATTTCACTAATATTATGTGCATGATAGAAGATATCATAATTTTTTCCATATATTTGAATTGATGTGCGAATCTATAAGGAGAATATGCATCACATATAATTTCTCGGTCAATTCTAGTGTCCAATATTCCATCCTTGTATTCTAACATATATACCCTTATCTCTAAGGTGTCCATCCCATCATAAAAAATTCCCCTTAGGTGGATTCCCAAAAGGTAAAAGATGATATTCATTATACATACTCAACAAGGCCTTGATATCAAAAGAATTCATATACAAAGGTAAATACTAGAAAAATCGTGAATAGATGGTTGGAAAGAACATCTAAAAAACCTTACCCCAATTTTCATGGCATCAGTTCTGAAATTAGTGGCAATTCACACCCAAAACACCTGAAATGGTCCCACTATTCTAAAAAGGATACTTCCCTTTGTAAATATGAAAAATAAAAATTACGAATCATTGCAAAAATAGGGGTACATAACCCAACCAACCTCTTCTTGTCTAGTTTTTATGTGATAACAAATGTTCTTGGCCTTACACCTCCCATGTAATCTCAAACTGTTAATTGAAACACGTTGAGACACATGTCCATAAAACCGACAAGACCTATCTTCATAAGAATTTTGGAGTTGATCTCATACCCCCACTTTTCAAACTCCCCTTTCTCTAATATTTGGAGAAAAGTATCAAGTGTACCTCTCTTTTCTACCATTGGAAAAAAATTTGGATGAGTACAAGTTTGACACTCATCCTTATTTTTTACCTTGAATATTTCCATTAACTCCCCTGTATGAATATCCCTTATTGTGTGGGACTTCATTGTGGCCGTATTTTTGAGTTTATAAAATATTTTCATCAACTCACGAACTAAGGATGGTGTCTTTTCTGAGTCATTCCATGTCACCTTGGGGGGGATAAATTCAACATAAATATCTCAAAGGACTGGAGCTCCATAGATCTTCTAGACAACCTAGAAAATGATTCCTGATTATCCATGTGTCTAATTGAAGGAGTTAGTTTATGGACTCCATAGTTTTAGTAGCTTATACACAAAATCATCATTTTTATATTCATAGGTTTTCCCAACCCACAAAACCTCATAAATCAAAACAATCTTCTAAATAATCTATAAAATCTGCACACATCTTGCAAACCCAATAATCCCACATTCATGTGTGTTTAACACCCCCTCCTGGGTGTAAATCCAGACTTTTCTTCCATCCTTTTGATTGATATGTCTGAGAATCCTGAAAGTTAAATGATTAAATGTGTGGTTGTTACTCAGGATTATGTGCTTTAAAATCTGGATGACATGGGATATGATGCATGAAATGGGACTTATCTTCTATCCCAACATTGATGTTTGTGCCTACAACAAAAATATTGGGAGATGAAAATTTGGTATAGTCTCAAAACCATGATAGTGGAATATAGTTATTCAGGTCTTCTATGTTGACATCATACGGATGTACTTAACCATAAAAAGGTAAATAAGTACTCTTAAGAAAATTGAGGTGATGTTTTGTTATATAATTTTCCATTTCTGGGAGTGTGGTGTCAAAAACATCTATGTAATCATGACCAACAATATTTATCATGTCATTAATTCTATTACTAGACAATTCATCAGCAGTTTTGGTTTGTTTGGAAGCCATTGAAACTATAAAAGATATCAAAATATACTCATTAAAATATGTTCATTATTGATATTTTGAAAAAAAAATTAAGAAAATTTGAAAATTTAATTAAGGAACGTAAGTCTTAACATAATGTACAAGTATAAAACCAGTGTGCAAGTATGGCGCCCTAGTTGGGGTGAGAAAATGAAAAAACATATAAAAGAAGCATGACCGGTAAAAACAACTATGTGAAAATAGTTGAACTATGAGAGATATATTTCTATAAGTATTTTTAATTTTCATGAAATTGAAGACACTATATATAAGTGATGCAACTTACCCTACGTGCCAGAACCTTACGCACCCAAGCAAACTCTTTTCCCTTTTTTATAACTTTACCTCAATGTAGGATCATATTTTCATTATATATCTTATTCTAAGGTGGGTGGGGGATTTTTTTGACACACCATTACATTAAAATGACTCAAAATTGATAAAGATAATTGTCTTAGAAAGAAGAATAGAAAACAAAGGAATAAAATATAGATTTTCAGAGGGTTAAAAATTGGAATGCCTTAGTCAAGCCAAGGATTCATCAGTGTGCAAGGTAATTGCGTACCTAATTCTGGCATGCAACCGACATGCACAACCCACCACTATTTAATCCAAGGTCCCTCATTTTCCAATAAATAGATCCTTCGGGCCTTCATTTGTATGGATGAAATTCCTTGAATCCTAATACTATTCCGGCCGCCGGAGTGCTTCACCCAAGTCTTTCAAAACATTCAATGTACTTCATTAACACCCAGAGGGGAGGAATTGAAGGAGGATAACAAAAATTAAGACCATTTAATGTTTTAAATCCATAACACTTGCACACCAAAAGCGCCCAAACTCCCAGAATCAGAAAAACTTGGGCGACACCCATTCATATCAATGTAACATGAGCCCCTCACTTCTGGGAAGACCTATGAATACATTTATTTTTTGAGTCAATTCTCTCACAGGTATTTGCATCCAAGTTGTTCATAACTTCAGTGAACACCAGGTCACTAAACCCTACTTGAACTCCCATACTTGCATGATAGTTACTTTCTTGGGCGACCTTCTTTGATTCACCTACTCCCTTCAGTCTAGAAGCCATCAGGCCTTCTTCAAAGACATTCATGATAAGGCTTCTGTTTCATGGGATTCGTCGTGTGAAATGGATTATGTGGAATCCTCCACCAAAACCTCCAATCTTATCAAACCTATGGTAAGGTAACATTAGCGTATCTCTTATTTGGGTTTGTAAATCCACAATCAGAGGATACCCACAATTGTTTTTCAATGCTGTTAGAATTCCAGGTGTGTAAATGGGTTTGTATATCTGCAGTCACATGGACCTTTCTCCCAAGAACTGTGTTGAGAATTTTCTGGTTTGGAGTTTTAGGGTTCGGTTTCTATCGTCCCCTCTTCGTATCTAAAACATAGAACCTCTAGTCTTTGGTAGGAAAGGTACGGTTCACACTTTCTTTTACATTCAAGAAGATGAGAATTCTTCCTCCCATATCAGGAATAATTTTAGGGAATCCCTCATGGGGTAAGCCCCTAACCATTTATGTAGGAGGATGCATTCTTGCTCTCTTATACTTCCTTCAACTTTAATCCTTCCTTACATTGGATACTTTCCTAATGTAAAGAGATCGTAGGGAATAATCTTCTTCTCACCCTCTTCCCCATTCACGTCACCCTCTTCCACCATCTCTATCGTATGCTTTTCCTCTTCCACCAGAAGAGGAGGAGTGTGGGTGAATTTGTTGAATATTTAAAGTCCTCGTGTTTCTCACATCGATCATAAATCACTTGGTCTTAAACATGTGTAATGATCACAACATTTTTACAAACACCCATGGTAAATAAACTACGGGAACACTAATTCCCACCATAATTGAGATACATAGGAAACCCTCTCACGACCCATGATCATTGGATATCATCTTCAAAAATCCAACATCAAATCCCTTTAATATAGGAATCCTCTTTAGGAGTAATCCCTTAATTAAACACCCAAATCACTAGGAAATCCTTTTTAGGAAGTATGCCCAAAATCATTTATATCAATTGACTATACTCTATTATGAGACTCATTAAAATATGTGGGAGATGATTTAAATCCAATTGGGATACATAGAAGGCCTATATATGGTTCAAACCCAACACATCAAATCAACCCTATTTTTTCTTAGGCCGTATTCCCAAAAGGGTCTAATCCATAATGGAAAACCATATTATTTCCAAGTTCATTGGTTTTCTTAGGCATAAGTCCTACAAAAAACCATGACTAAGAACCTTTTCTCTTTGATGTCCTTACCACAATACATTAAACTATACGGGTAAGTCCTTATCACATGACCTTAAAAGGTATAATGTGTCCCATTATGTAGCATTAAACTACAAGGGTTATAATTCCATTCATAAGGATATGTGGGTAGCCCATTTTTTGGTACTATCCAAAATTCAAAACAAACCCTTTTCTCCCTAGATGACAATAAATTCTATAGTGACCCACATAGTGGTTTAAAAACCAGTATCATCATAATGATGGTTTAAAGAGTCACTAAAATAGAATATGAGAAGATACCATTGATGGATAACCTTTAATACATATGGATGTATCCATTAATGAGGAACATTGAATATATACGGTTAATTATAAATTCCACACGTGCTAATAATTTATTGTAAATTACAAATGGAAACCTATATTTCACTTAGTGAATTAATAAGGATTCTTGAAAATGTCTTAAATCTATAAGAGAGTCCCATAGTAGACAATAATCCCCCCAAAAGGATGTGATGAGTACGACCTCCTATCCTCTTGACCTTTGCATGTTATTAAGTTTTGTAATTCAAAATCAACGAACACCTGCCTTTGGAAATTAGGTCCCTTTTGGGTAATGAACTGTTGGATGTTTTCAGTTCCATAAATAAATTCAATGGATGGTGTCTGGAAGTAGATATTATTAATCAGAACTCACATTCCAAGGAACTCTAAAGCACAGACATATTTATGTAGTTTAATTTACCCTTCTTTTATGTTAAATTCATGTTTTAAAAGATTCATTTATTAATTACTCTCGATAATGTATGCTTAATTAAATTGAAAATACTTGTTTCTAACACATTTTCATGTACACTCCATAAATTGTTTTAAGACAATAATATTTTTCTAAAATATATCATTTATCCTTGAAAAAATATTTTACATAATTTCTATTTTAATACAATCAATTATTCTATTTCCTTCTTTAATGACTCTTTCATAATTTTCGTTAAACCACGCTAATGTTGCTCATTTATAATGTTTCATAAACACTCTTTTAAATGTATTCACTTCAGTTTAACATCATTATTCAGGATCTATTATTATTTTTATTTTATGAATGAATTGAAATGATTAAATCCATCCATTCATTATACCATTATTATAATCCCATTGGTTATGTCTTTTGACATGATTATGATACCCATTTCATTCCATGGGTTACCATTATGTTTATTCCTTATGCTTCATTATTTATGTGTAACAAATAAGCACAACAATTTAGGATGGGTGTAAATAAATAGCACTTCGATGCATTGGTAAATGTTCAGTTTCATGAGATTTCATGTTTGAGAATAGGGATTAAACCTAATATATTGTGTTACTTTGACCATTATCTGATATATTCTTGGAAGTTGGACTTAATTCCTATTTATTTCATTTAATATGTTACTAAAAAATTACTATATTGCCATAATTATATGATTCCATGTTATGTGTGATATGCCTTAACAATTTTTTTTAAAAAGTGGGTATGGATCATCTATTATTTAAACAAAGTAATCGACCTATTTATTATAGAGGAGACCCATTACATGTCCCATAGGCCTAATTGGCGTGAATGTCTATTACATGGAACTGAAGGCCCAAATTTTTGACTCATGTGCTATGATTATTTTCTAAGATCATTCCATTACATGTATTTGTTGTTTATCCCTTTCTTCTATGTATTAACAAGGTTATCTAACGCAGATGTAAGATCTCAATGGATGTTTGGAGCTTATAATGGAATATTAATAAAGTGGATTTTTATTCTAGTTTAATGTTTTTAATTTTATGTAAATAGTATTCTTAATACACTATCAATTACAATCCATGTTTTCTATATGATGTAAAATTATGTTTAAAATCATTTTATTATATGTGTAAAAGTATAGAGTCACTATAGTTGGTATCATAGCATGATTTAGTTTTTTGGGATATTAAGACTATAAGACTTTTTGTATAAAACCTATGGATAATTCTATCACCATGGATTACACGGATTGAAAATTAGGGAATAATGATTTAAGATTTATTTTTTATTTTTATGTCATTCCTAATATGTTTATTGTTTCCTTTTTATATAATCATTAGAAAAGTATTCATGCCCATGAATTGTAGTATACTTATTCTTCTTATTTAATTACATGAAAAAAGGGAACTCATTCCAACAATCAAAGTGATATTCATGTGATTATTTCCTTAATGAGACGCTAAACCTGATGGTAATGGGATACTAAAACTTCATGAAAGTACGAGCTCAACTGGATCATGTTTTGAATAATAACATGAATCATATGGAATTCCCTCATATTAAGAAAGAGAATGTTGTAGTCGAATCCTTTATGTGGAAAAGGCCTCCTATCATTAGTGGATCTCTTTATCCCCTCTTCTTAGAATAACGAATTAACTCTATAAAGAACATATTCGTTTTCCTTAAATGTTAAAAGTAGATAAGGTCAAACTATTTGCCTATTTTTCTGATTGGGAAGCGAATTAGTGGTGGAAAATGATCAAAAACAAAATATATAAAGGGGAAATAAATCACATAGATAGGGAATGACTCATAAATATAATAACTAATAAATATTTTCTTTTCAATATCCCTTCTATGAAGGAGAAGGATCTCCTCAGACTGAAGTAAAGGTATAGTGAATTTATCGAGTAACACAATGAAAACATTAAAAGTATTGCATTATTTAATTCTGTAATTTTTTTGAATAATTAAAGCAATCTATATGAATTATTTAGTTGACTAAATCTACTTCAATGAAAATTATGGTTGATTTGAGACATTGAAAGTTTTGAGACGATTTTCTAATGTTCCCTGAATGTTGGGAAGAAGATTGGTTTTTCTCAGTGGTATTATCAAATCATTTATAAAAAAAGGAAAATAAATTTCAATATGGGAGGATCAATAGAAAAATCCAATGAAGGAAATAAATGCAACATCCCACATACCAAATTAGTGGGAAGAAGAATTATGAGAACTTACTAAAGGGAACCAATAGAGCCTTTAAATGTGGAAGATAAGGTAATTAGGATAAATTTATTCTAGTTATATCCATTTTTTCTTATACTACAAGTTTAGTATAATTTTTCAAACACCAACTCAAAATATGATGGATGATTTAACTATGAGGACAAAAAGTGAGAAATTTTTTGCATCTGATGTATACTAATCCTCCTCCCCAGACAATTTCTGTGGACTAAAACTCCCTTACAATCTCATCTTAAATCCATTTGAGGAGTTTTATGCTATATTAGGTATGTATTTTATATATTTATATAGAGAAAGCATCAAATTTTTGGACAGTAAGATCACCCTTCACATCTCAAGGTATTCCCCAATTTTGTACAAGTGTAACGAGGAGGATGAATATCCTTTAGAATATTCATCAGAAATGTTGATATTATATCATAATTATCAATAAAATCTATTTAAAATGATTGAGACAATGGATAGGATCATGCCTCAAAATATTTCTATTATGAGGGACTACACTGATGTGTTCCCTCTAGAATTTCCTAGTCTTACTCCTGAATGAGAGTTTGAGTTTTCAATTGATCTTATACCTAGATGTATCATTATATTTAAACTCCATATCTAATGGCCACCATGTAGTTGCAGGAAAAGAATAAGTTACAAGAAAATATATACTTGTGTTTTATATGCCCAACTACATCACCATGGGGTGAACCAACCCTCTTAATCGAAAAGAAGGATGGATTAATGTACTTTTTCATTGATTATAATGATCTCCAAAAAATCATGGTAAAGAAAAAGAATCCCCTACTTGAGATATATTCATAGTTTATTAAACTATTTGGGGAATAGAATATCACTATGTGGACCATCGGTCGGAATACCACTAATTAAAGTAGAGGAATGATGATATTCCCAAGACAAACTATTTAACAAGGTACATACACTGTGAGTTTATAGTGATGATCTTAGGACTAAATAATTCTCCAAAAATATTCATTGATTTAATGAATATAGTCTTTGGTTTTACCTCAATTAATTTGTGGATGTCTTTATAGATAACATTCATATATACTCCAATATAAAAGATGTACATGAGTAGCATTTTAATAATATACAAGTGACATTGTGGATGGATAAACTATATGAAAAATATATTATATGTGAGTATTGGATGGAGGAAGTGTAATTCTTGGGGCATGTTATCATGAGGAAATGAATATTTATGCTCCCTTATAAAGCAAAGGAAATTTATGAATCTCTTATACCAGCATATATAATAAAGATCTATAGTTACCTATGTCTAGTTGGGTATTATAAATGATTTTTGAAGAATTTTTCATGATTTTAAAACCAACAAACCAAGTTGAATTGTAAGGGAGTAAAGTTTTTATGGATGACTGAATGAATATATTACTTCAAAGAGTTAAGAAAGAGGCTTATCACTACACTAATACCTACACTAACAGTAAGTGAGGAACTCATTATGGTAAAAAATGATTCTTAAAAATGGTATCATGATATTTACTAATGAAAAATGATAAATTAATATCATACACTTTAAGGTAGTTGATTGTTCATGAGAAAAACTATCCCACACATGATCTTGAGTTGGAGACAGTGATATTGACGTTGAAAATTTAGAAGCATTATATATGTAGGTATAATTTTGAGATATATACAAATAATAAGATCCTAAAATATATATTAAAACATAATTGAGTAAGATCCAATCTTCTTATTCTTTCAAAGGATTAACATGGTAATAATAATAGAAGTACACCATCATTCATTTCACAAATTATTTCTCAACTATCACTTTTAGGGAAGATAAAGGATAGTGAAAGAGATGATGTGGAAATTCAGAAAAAGGTAAGAGCTGTTAGAAATTGGGAATCCTTAGAGTTTAAAATATATTAGATTTATTTTTATTACTTGGTCCACAACTATGTGTACCATTCAATCCAGTGATAAATAAAGAATTTTTGAATGATGAATATTGTTCTACTTTCTATACCAACCCTTGTAGCACAAATATTTATTGAGATATTTGATAGAACTTTTTTTGGGAAAATATGATGAATGATATCTCTGAATATACATCAATGTTCATTGTATGGTTTCATGTGAAGGATTAAAGTAGAATGTGTAAGTGGATGACACAACTACTTCCCATAATTAAATAGAAATGGGAAAACATCACTATAGTGTTTTTTCACAAGTATTTTAAATACATCCAATGAAAATAATTCTACATGGGACATTGTGGATCAACATACAAATACAGCTCACTTTATTAGGTTTTGAGAGTAATTATCACTTGGAAAATTTTCACAAATATACATTTGATAAGTGGTGAGGTTTCATGGAGTACCGTTATCGATTATTTCCCATAATGATCTGATATTTACATTAAATTTCAAGAAATGTCTCCAACAATCTATAAATACTGAGTTAAACTAATGTATGGATTATCACCCCCAAAATATGGCCAAACTAATCAGACTATTGAGACACTATAATACAAGTTGAGAGCATGCTCAATGGATTTAAATGGAGTATTTGATCAATATCTTAAATTGTTCAAGCTATATTACAACAATAGTTTCCACTCAATAATCCAAATGGATTATATAAATACATTTATGGAAATAGGTCTAGAACACTTTCATGTTGGGTTAATGTTGGAGAATATAAGTTTCTAGGACTTTAAATGGTCAACGAAATGGAATAAAATTTGAAGACCATCCAAAAACATATCTCGGATTCCCAAAGTTGACTTAAGAGTAATATGGATATTCATATAAGGGGATCATATTTTGACATTGATGAAAATATATTACTCTATATATCTCCATGGAATAGAGTTATGAGATTTTGAAATAAAGGCCAGCTAAGTCCCGGGTACATATTCCCCATTGAGATTCTTGATCATGATACAACTGTGACCCATCAACTATCCGTTCTACCAACGAAGTCTCAAGTACATGATGTATTCCATGTAAACCTCCGGAGTTAGTATATACCAAATACCTCACATGTATTGAATTTAGTGGTGGTAAAACAGGAAAAAGATAAATCCTATGAGGAGAATCTGATGATGATTTTGGAACATAAAGAAAAGTATCAAGGAAAAAAGACCACTCACCTGGTCATGGTATAATGGAAAATCAATAAGTATGAAGACGTGACATAGAAACCAAAGGAAGTGATGAATGATAAATACTCTCACCCATTTTCACCTTTGACTGTAAAATAAAATTTTGTGCGTGAAACTTTATAAGGGGTGAAGAATGTCACGATTCATAATTTTATCAATGGAATTTATCTTATTATAATTATAAAACAAATTCATCAAATAGAGAACACAATAAAATATAAATGAATAATGATAAGTTATTTATAATTTAATCCAATAAAAATTCAAAATATTTTAATTGGAAAATATATTGAAAATAAAATAATAAAAATAAGAATATTTGGATCTCCTTGATCTACTATAATGACCGTACTCATTAAAAATGTTGTAGAAATAAATCATAATGCTAATAATAAAATATTCCATTCAAATATGAATGTATATATGTATCCTTAATAGAAAGTAGAAGTAATTTAATAATGACTAAATGAAGTAGTACATATGGAAATTAAAGAGACTATATAAATTTTATGAACATGATCATTAGAATAGTAATATAACAATTAGGAATGGTAATATGGACTTTAGAATAGTAAAATCACCTATAAAATTATAAAAAAGATTATTTATGTTATAAATTAAAATAATATACATTTATATCTTGTTATATGTGTATGCATGTTTTAAAATTGAGAAATTAAGTATTGGTATTTTTGTGAAACATAAATATTTATTTATAACTTTATAAATAATATAATTATTTAAAATAATAATTCTTTTAATAAAATAAATTCTGAAACTAATATTATTTTTTATTATAATTATAATATATTTATATGTGATCATAGTTAATTTTTCAAAGGATCATAAAATTGATTATAATAATAAAATTGATATTTTTTTAACAAGTAATCATTTTATTAAAAATTTAAATTTCTCATATTTTTATATTTATTTTCATAAAATGGATTCCATTACTGAAATGTAAATTTCTAAAACAATTTGGTCATTTGTTTCCAAAATTGTTGAATTTTTTGTGAATAGTGAAATATGATTATTTTCAGTATTTAACATTATAAGATAAATTCATAAATTTGTTATTCATAGGTGATGTAGGCATGAATTAATCACCCATTAGTTTGAAATATACATAACTATTTACTTTATTCAATTATACTAAAAAAACAATATATATATAATAGAGCCAAAATAATAAACAAATTGATATAATAATAATAACCACTCTCTACCCCTATAAATACCACCCCTCACCACCCATTCTCCTCACACCTTCTATGCCTTATATCTTGTCAATATTATACCTAATTCCCATCCAAATCCACTAAAATGTTTCTAAGACCATCTTGTATCAATAAAAGACAAAAAAACATGTTTTTTTATGATTGTTATCATGAAGATAACATTCAGGAGGTAAAATCCTCAATCAATCTCTTATAATTTATTATATTTTCTTATCCTCTTCTCACCTCCCTGTTCTGATGTGGTATTGTAATTTCAGTATCATATATATGTTAGATTTATTTTAATGAAATACTCATCATAAAATATTTTCTCTTCTCCTTTAATTCTAAATATAAAAATATCATCTTGATGTTTCGGATCAACACCTTCATGAAAGACAAGTTTTTTATTGTCCATTACTACCTTCAAGGATGGTTATAAAACCATTATTATGGTTAAAAATGATTTTAATATGTATATTACAACTATTTTAATTTATTTTAAAAATATATAGACAAAATATTAAAAAAAACAAAACTAGTTTGTGGTGATCTTAAAAACAACAAAAATAAATAAAATAATTATCATTACTGTTTTATGAAAATAATCATACTTATAATAAAAAAATGATATATGGGACAATTTATAATTACTTATGTTAATTAATACTATATAATCTCACTTTTGGAGAATTATTGCCATTTTATATGACCTCCCAAAATTATATATAACTAAACCGACCATAAAACTATGAAAACAAATTCCCCTAGAACGACAAAATTTAACTTTATAACTAATGTAAATGTCCATAAATGAACATAATAAAATTATAATAAATAAAATAAATGTATATAATGTTATTAATTAAGTAATTAATAATCCAAATTTTTATTTCTTAGACATTATGTTAATACGAAGAATGTATTCATACATAAGGTAAGGGATTTCTCGAAACCTCCAATTTTTATTTTGGGTCACACTTTCTCTCTCTTTACCAAAATGTATTTATTTATTCTTATTATATACATATTATATATTATATATATTTTTACAAAAACGTATCTAGTTTAATTCTTCATTATTTGATAGGAAATACATTTATTAAACGGTTCTCTTCTCAATTATTATCAATATTAAAATCCGGATTGAATAGAACATCTTTGTTTCTTAATAATTTTCAAGAACACTTCATAAATTTTTTTAAGAAAAAAATATTTTTATAAAATATAACATTTTACCATTAAAAACTACTTCAGTTCATTTCTGGTTTTATACAGACAATTATTCCTTCTTCCTCTTTAAATAATATTTAATATTTTCCCTCAAACAAAACTAATGTGGTTCATTTATAATCATTCGTAAACACTATTTTATAGGTATTCACTTTAGTTGAACTTCATTATTAATGATAAATTATTATTTTTATTTTATTATTTTCTAAAATGATTTAATCCATTCTTTCATGGATACCATTATGACACACCCTTTGGTTATGCCTTATGACATGATTACGATACCCATTTCTTTCCATGGGTAACCCTTATGTTTAATCCTTATATTTGATTACTTATATGACACACATATGGAATAACATGTCATGATGAATTTTCCTATATAGTTATCTAATGAATTGGTTAATTGTTAGCCTCATGAGATGTTATGTATGTGATTTCTGAGTAAAACTAATCCATTATTGGACTTTTTACAGCATGTTATATAGTCAATGTAGTTATCCATGAATCATGTTTATGTCATGTTAAATGTAACTACCACATTCTTATATTTCAAAGATCATATAATAAAATGTTCTATATTATATTACACTACATCTTTATTCATGTTTCATGCCTATAATGTTATCATGTTATTCCATTGACTCTGTGCTATGATTCTTTTCTATGTTTATTCACTTATTGGGATTTTTATCTAATCCATTTTTTATATGCATTCCTTATGTTATCCTATAATGATGTTAGAGCTCAAATAATGTTAGGATCACAATATATAATATTAATATTTTTTTTTTATTATAATTTCATGTTTTCAATTTTATATACCTATTATTCCAAAAAAGTAGACATTAGGATCCCTAGATTATATTTTATGGATAATTATGCTGAAAATCATTTAATGATATGTGTAAAAGGTTATGAAATCTATATAATTAATGTAACTATTTACATTATAACTTTATATAACATCATAAATGCTTTTAGAATAAATTTTCATTCCCATGTTTTCCTTAACTAAAAACAAATTAGAACAATTCTATTTACTACCATAACCTAAAACTGTATTAGTATAGTACTATAAATTCACATTAAATTTTAAATATTGCAATAATTTTGGAAATAGTAATATTTTTTTTCTCATGGTAAATAATTATGACACATTACATATCTATTTACGGTTATATATCCTAAAATTATTTGGATATTTTGTGAAAATCACTTTCATTTTTTACTATTATAATTTTTGTTTGGTTGACATTAAACTTCTATAATTTCAAAAAAAACTCCCACTTGCCTTTTAGATATCACATTCTATTCATAATATCGATCTAATATTCCCAAAATCATTTTTTATAGGAAATAAATTCTAGTTCATTTTAATTTGAATATTTAACAAATAAACTAATGTTTCCATTTCATGTCTTGTATTTTATTTTCGTAGAGATTTTTTATCTAAAAATTTGTTTATTATATAAAATATACTATTAATGGGTGGAAGAATCATCTTACATTATATTTTAACAAAATATAGAAAAAACACTTTTATCTTGGATATTCCGTTTTTATCCCTACCTTCTTCTCAAATGAAGTTATAGAATATGATTATTCATAAACCATGTGTATCATATGACATTATTCAAAACAAAAAATTGTTAAAAAATATATAATATTATCATATAAAATATATAATATAACTATACACATCTTATAATTAGATTCATCTATGGTTTAATCATTCCTATAAATTTACACATTTGATGTTTGAAAGAAATTTTTCATGATTTTACAGAAAGTTACAATAACAATAAATTATTCCATTGATTTTGAATTTTTATTTATTTATATTTATTTTAATGTATATATTCTTTATCATATACAATTCAAAATTGAATAAAAAATTTATATAACACTAGAACCTGACATGAAAATTCCATAGAGTTTCAATGACCCCTTTATGTATATTAAAAAATTCGACCCTATGTAATCATTACTCCACAACATTGATAATTTTTTGTTTCAATGATCACGAATAATTTCTCAAAGAAAAAATATTATATTCTCTAACTAACTTTTCTTCAGTTGGTTTGAACCATTACCACTTATACTATTTATATAGTACCATAATCTAGACCTCATATGCCATGTTTATCTATCCTCAAAACATCAAGAATAATATGGTAAATAGTTATTGAACTCATTTACATTGTAGGAAAATATCCATATATAGAAATGAGATAAATTCATTAATTAAACCAAATCATATAAGAAATACCTAGTTTGAATTTCTCATTAAAACACTCACTCATATTGAGTATCATAGATATACTCAATCATATAGAGTATACGAGAATAATATTCCTTATTAATTTTTTGGTTTAATGCATTTAAACCCATAGTGAATAATTCTTTACGTATCATAATCGTTATTATTAGTCTGTTGAACCACTTCAACATGTAGTTACCCAAAAAGGGTTTTCATTAACATGAAAAAGTCCCCATTAATAAAATAAATTTTCATATATTTCCCATTTTAAAAGTTTCTCACAAATATATTCTCTTATCACTAAGGATGATCTCAAAGTTATGTTTGATGATAATGAGTATATTATCTACAATAAAATATTTTATTTGATGATTATATTATCTTGTAAACATAAAATAAATATTCTATTAAATGTGATAGCATTAAAATGATAAACTATTTTAAAAGAAACTATCATATCCCTTAATGGTATAATATCTATTATTCACTGTAAAATGAATCCAATATGAAATTACTCTCATCACGAAGCTATTAAGTTATGAAATCATCATAATAATATCATATATGACTCTTGGATAGCTGAGTATGGAACTAATTTTATAATCAAACATACGGATAAACTGAAATCTATTCATTAGAAAACATAACTTATAGGGTTTCAATGATAATTTTAGCACAAATATCTTAGTGGTATTTGGTTACCTAATTCTTAAGTTTATTCATTTGAAATATTCCATAGTAATATTACCCTTGGCAACCTTTTTGTGGAAGGAATTACCTTGTTGAATGAGAAAATATAATATTTTTTTCATTAGAAGGAAGTATAAAATTTTGGAAGGGATTTAATATCGCTAACTTATATAATGTTACTCCCTTTTGTATGAATGTTTCTAGTAATTTATTTTCGAATTCTATTACTTTAATTGAATTAATATGTTCAAACTATATTAATGTGAAACTCTTTATAGAACTCGAAATTTGTGTTTCTCACCCAAAAATAGAATACTACCATATTCAAACACATCCAAATGCATATGATGTAAAAATTACATGAAATTTTCATATAAAGGTTTATAATTATATGATGTTGAGAATACAATCATGAGTAAATCTGAAGATTCAAAGAGTTAACCACACCTTTATATAACATGAAATAATCTTCCACACTAGTGGTAAGTCCCAAAAAAAAACTCTCCATGCATCAGGATACTTTACTCCTTAGATATTTAATTCATCAAGACTCTAAAACCTAGTTTATATAATATATATTCAAAAGCTAGCTTCATGTTGACAACTATAGTCATAAACTAGATTCATGGAATTTGAAAGATATATACATTATCATACCTACCATTTAACTCCTTATATGTATGTATGATAACATAGAAGATGTTGAAAAATATATACTTACAAATATAAAAATTTTAATATAAATGTTATAATCATGAATAAGAAAAATAAGAAAATAACTTTTAAAAAAATATAACAATTCATATAAATAAATAGGATATAAACCAATATGAAAAAATTATAAATGAAAATCAATTATAAACACTATGATATTTTAGATATTCATTATGAACATTCCGTAATCACAAATCCAAATACTTTATATTAATTTTATAATGTGAACTTCTTCATATTATTCATTATATTATATTTAAATTTAAATATATTAAATTTAAAAAAATATAAACATTTTATATTGAATATATATTATTTAAAAAATTTACATAATCTAAAATTCATATACAAAACATTATTTAAACCGTGATGATATGAATCATCAAAACATCTTTATTATCGTTTAAATATTATATCAGGTAAGGCCCTTAATTATAATAACTTAAATTAAGTATTATAAGAAATTCATTATCACTAAACACAAATATTATATTTTTATTTTTATTTTATTAATTTACAATCACATTATAAATTAACCATATGTTTTATAAAGAAAAACATTATTTCTATGACATAACTAATTACGTATAATTTGGTAAAATATATTTTAATAATAACACCTAAAATTTTGGAATATTTATTAATGAATATTTCCTAATCATTTAATTAATTAGTTATAAACACTTAATAAATAATTGTCTTATAAAAAAATTTATGAAATAATCTATATCACAAAATACCTATTATTATAATTTATAAACATTAATAAATTATATAATCCAATTCAAAATTTAATTTTTCTAGAAATATTATCTTCATATAATCATATTTATCAATTTAGGCAGACTCGTAGGATACAAAAGATAATTTAGAAAAATTAAATCATTTTAGTGATAAAAGTTATATTTAATTACTAATAAACCTATAATATCTTATAATACCCTATAATATTTTACAATATGCATCGATATAAATTTGGTGGTATGATACTCAATTTTTGATACCAAGGTGCACTGATATCATTGAATATGATATCTGATAGTCACGTTCTATTACTAATACAATTCCATGATTATTACTATGGTTTTCCTATAATATCCAATATCATAATACATGATCCATTTGGGTTGGTTTTTTTCAATTTTTCAATGGGGATTATGACATGCAATTTGGCATCAAAAAAATTATTTCCAACATGATTTCATTAATATAATGGACAGTTAAAGATATGACACAACTTTTGTGTTTTGATTGTTATAAAAAACCTTGTTAATAATAAAAAAAGTAATATAGAAAACTAATCCAAGATTATTCCAGGATAAGTAAATGAAATCATGATTAAAATGGAAATGAATAGTGAATGTGGACCTTGTATTGTTGTTGCTGCTTCACCACCTTCAACCATCAACATATGGTATTTATGAAGATCACTGAGAGTAATCCAAATGAAATCCCTCCATAAATTTTTTGGATTCTTGTATGGATATGTAAATAATTAATCATGACCATCACATGAAAGTATGGTCTTTATAAATCCCTTGATTACACCCCTTGGGTGTTCATGCATTTACTCATGCACTATAATGCATGAGTAACTGCATCAGTTAGTTCATGAAACCCTTGCTCGAATGCATCTACTCACATATCATTCATCTCATCGAACAATTATAAATTATATCTAACATTAGAGATATTCTCAAATGATAATTATTATCATTTGTCCACCCACCCTATCATGTACAATATCATGTATCATATACCAGTCCATATGGTATAGCCAGTCATATATTACGACTTACCGGGCTAGTCGTATTTCTATATGGCCTAATAATACCTTATGACTAGCTAAATATAGAAGCATGTTTAGATGATTTATTATACCCCTAGTTCTATAATATGAAATAAAAATATTATATTATACATAATTGGACTTTAGGGAATATTTCTGTCCCATATGCCCTTTAAAAATCAACGAATCAGCTCTATACCATTCATACCTAACATTGACTCTCTTATGAGTTTATTAGACCCCTTAAAGTTTCCCAAAAAGTTACATAATATGGAAGATCTACCCTTCCATCATGGTATTAATTTTTGGTTATGAATTTTTTTAATGGCTACTATAATTAATATTGTTGGACATTTCAGTAAATATTTCTTCCTCTAATTTTATATTTTACCAAATTGTAAAATAAAAAAACACAAGAACCTAGAAATCTCATGGCCAATTCATCTGTCATCAATACATCGAGAAAATATGGTACAATATTATTGAACCCATTCACATTATTATAAAATTTCTAATTATTGTTATACAATGTATTCTATAATTGGAACAATACTTATTTAAAACCACAAGTATCTCTAATTCACTAATATACCCAATCATAAGGGGTATATGAGTAGAGACTAAGGTTTATTTTATCATTATTCATTTTAAAAATTTCTGTAAAACATTAATTGAAATCATATATAATTCTAAAAAGCATATAAAACCATTTTTTAAACAAATATAAATTCTTGATTATATGGGAAAGTGTTTCTTTTATAAATATAATTTCCCATTATGGGTAACAAAAATTATGAGGTTTCTGTACTAGTTTAGAAAATTTCTTCCTTAATAATTTTCTTCCTAATGATTAATCTTCATGTTTCATGGGATGATTCAATTTTATCTACATTAAATTATTTAATCATATGAGTATCATGATTTAAATTTATTTAATAATAATTTTTTTTACATCTTCATCCACTAAAATTATTTCCCATATTAAACACATCATATCTATTAGTGTTCCATGATCAATATTTCACTAGTAATGAGTTATCATTTCCATTTATCTCACCAATTAGTTATTTAAGAATTCCATTATTTCAATCATATAATATTTCACTCTTGGATGGTTGGAAGTACAAATAATTACCAAATCCATCATTTGGGTAAACTAAACTCTATCCCTTTGATATCCTTATCAAGGGTTTCTATCTAAGTGTGAAAAAAATCAAATGAAAAAAATGTGCCACCTAACTCTTGGGATCACCACATAACTTGATTTCAATATATAAGATAACTTAGGGGTAACCTTCTTTGGTTGAACCTGCATGGTTGAATGACTGATGTCTTGAAAAGTGTTTTTTTGGATGAAATTTGACACATGTTATTCAAAAAGGGTTTAAATTTTCTAAACATATTATATCATGTATTCCCATAATATTTATCCAGGATTCTAATTATTTTAGTTTTGAATCGCTATTCCTTCCACTATACATAAATGTTCAAACCATATTGATGTGTAAGTATTTATATAACTCTCCAATTATGATACTAATATAAATTAAAGTCTATATAGATTTAAACATGTAAAAATACAACCCACTAATAATATATACGAAAATTTTTTATGTACGGTATTATAATAATATAAAATTAACAATCCCCATAATAGGTGGCATGAAGTGTTAGTGAGTGATCCTATATTTTTTAAGAGAAGGAATAATCCACTAGGCTAGTCACCACTATGGAACAATGTCCATCTACCAAAGGTTATTTACTCAAGAGAGACTTCAATTCTTTTACATTTATAACACCTATTATTTATAAAATATAATTAACTACATAATTCAAACTCATAACCCAATATAATCCCAATTATATGATGAATCAAACTAGATAAATCATCATACATATCATATGACTCCTTAAATAAATGTACGATAATTTATAGAATAATTTTAACACATTTAAACTAAATCACACATCACAATTCATAATATAAATTTTTTTCCTTGAATAATAAATTATATAATAATAGAAAATAAATAAACAGTACATAATTTCATACATGATATAAAAATTTATGAACTTGTCATAAATAAATTATTAACACGTTATAATTTAAGAATAAATAAAAATGGAAAATTCACTTTTTCTAAAATAATTTTTTTATATTATCATTCACACATTTTTAATATGAACATATTAATAACATAAAAATTTGAGACATTTATGAATACATTTTTATCTAACAATCATCATTCCCTAAATTAATAAACCATTTTAATAAATCCACTATTTTTTAAATATGGATACTAATATAAAAATCGTATATATACATTTATTATTTAATCATAGATGAATGTAAAAAATTTAATATTTCACATTATTTCAACTTTGAAAATGGACTTAAATAATAGATCACACACATAAAAATGGGTTTTTAGTTCAAATCCCCCTTAAAATATGTTCGAGACCAAAGGTCTCACACCAATGAAGGTTTTTGAGAATTAGAAAAAACATTTTTCCTTAATTATTGTTACTCCAAATAGCATGAACTATAATGATGTGTTTATAATTTTGGTCATATGAAAAAATAATAATCCCCAACTATTATGGAAAACATTTCAGGTTAGACAATAAAGTTTGAGGATACCTTTTTAGGTAGTCATGCAATGTTGAATAGGTTGTTTTGGCCTCAATGATTCAGGTGGTGAGATTAGTTTCTCCATGGTGGTATTATGGAATTAAATTCTATATAAACCCCAAAAATTACCATAATTGATCTATTATTTCCATAATTTCATGGACAATATTTTTGGTCGAGGGCACTATGACATAGAAATCTCCAGGCCACAACACAAATACATTGAATACAGTGCTATATTATTTATGGAAAACATAATGCCTATATTGGATTAATATTTGTAGCATTATTTGAACCATTTATGAGAATATTCCTATTCTACAGAAAAATATTCAGCGTTCTTATATTATAGTAATAAAAATATAAATTATAAATTAGGGAATTCCATTGTTCAAGGAAAACTAATTTTCCTATGTTTCATCATCCTTCAACGATTAAACCCAAATACGATGGAAGTATATTTGATACCATTGATGGATTTTAGAGGGGTAACACTTATCTAAAAACAAGAAAAATACATTAAAATACTTAAAACAATAGGATCCTAAAAACCTATTAGACAAAATAAGGTAATGAAGAATAAATATAGTACTTTTTTCATTGTTGACCTAACTAGTCTATAGGAGTTTGAAATAGACCATTGAAAGGAACTGAAAATACTCATCCTTTACAGAGAATCCATGGATTTTATGAATATATTAATGGTTGAAAAGGATCTACCTTAATCCATGAATTTTTAAAAACATCAACTAAAAGATATATATAATTAAAATCTAATAACTCTATCCTTGAGAAAATATGACCAACATCATGATGGAAATACAGCCAAAATATTTTTATACAGATGATATGAATATAAATATTATATATATGTATATATATTTATAACTTTTATGTTGTCTTGAAATGAAATTCATTAGGTGTATTATTTGTGTGTTGGACACCCAAATTATTCTCCATTGAGGATATACATAAATAAGAACATTTCAGAAGATTAAAGAAATGGATTTAAATGAATTTATTCATATAATATGTTAATTATGTGAGGAATTGATTCATGTGTCATAGACACATTAATTAATATATACAACAACAAGGATCATCATCAGTTTCAATATAAACCCTACTTTTATATAATTGTAGGGGTGTAGATTTTGATCTTGATTCCTGGATGAATCTCCATAAAACCTAAAGCTTATTCATCATCCTCTATTCTATATATGGTTACTAGTAATCCTTAGTGATAATATTGAATCACACTCGGACATCGAGTGATTTATGTGTAACCCTTGGAAAAATCATGGTTATGGGATGATTTTGTTTTCGACTTTACTAATCTACTTTAAATGCATCAAATAAAATTCAATGGAAATATATTCCATTTGGTGTATGGTAAATCATATTTATAGTTGTTCATCAATTGAGTTTTTTTCATAAGGTGCATAGTATCTTGCACAGAGATCCTAAGACAATAGTTTCTAATTTATTTTCCTGTGTATTATAATTTTAATTAAATTATATGAAATCTAATAGTGTAATTATAGGGAACCATTCATTAGATTGATAAAAACATGCATGAAATGAATAATAATAATAAAATAGAAATTTAACATTAATGAAATTTTGATATTTTAAAAGGGAATACACTTATGTAGTGGGGCTATAAAAGGGTAACCAACATCTTGACCATTTTATGTGATATGCATAAGGGTAACTGAGGCATTACCCTTACATATAATTGTTTATGTAAGGGTAATCTTGTCCAACCCTTATGTTGATGGGTCTATGTAAGGGCCATCATAACTTACCTTCTCAAAAATAAAGGGTTGTGTAATGGTTTTTGTATTATTAAATGGGTTATTTAATGTTATCTTAGAAATTTATCCTTACATGTAAAGGAAACATATCTATAACATAAAAGAATTTGATGTTTACAATCACGACCCATCCTTAGGGCCCGTGCCGTGACTACCCCAAGCCCGCCTTCCATAGGCCTGGGGCTGGTGACTAGCATCAAAGGTGTAAATCACAGTAAAAATGGTAGGCATTGCCTTTATATAAGTTAACAAACACAACAGAGTATGCATGCAGAAGTAAACACTAAGTAAACTGAGTGCAAAAGTATGTGTTGGAAAGTAAATGGGCCATAATACAAACCCAATGGAATGTACAGTACAACTGAAAGGAAAGTACAGCAGCAGAAAAGTAATCAGAAACCACTGAGTCATCCTCTGGCTATCCCACCTGATGGGTGGGTACAGATGGTCTCCTCAGCTCCTCGGTTCCGGCCTTCCGCTCCGTAAACGTCCCGTTAAGTGGTCCACCTCCAAATACCGTTCCGCTCCAAAAGTATCAACCACGATCAGTGTTGTCTGTTGTCTGCATGCAACACAACGTAGTGCGGGCATAGCCCGTGCATGGGTGAGTATACGATAGTCAGTAGGGACCCCGAGTCCCCCGAAGGACTCACAAATCCACAAATGATAAACCATAAAGGAAAGATACAAACATGAGGTATCAAACAACTCTACTTAGGTATATTCCCATACATATACCTAAGTCACCAATTCCAGTCTGGCTCCAACTCACGTGCCCATGAACAACCCAGTACACACAAGAAATCACAACCCAATCCACACAGGAAAGCAGGTCAGTCATATCGATGATAATGATTGAAAATCAAGACTCAGCTCAAATTGGTATAGTACTCACAAAGAGGGGTGGAGATTATTAGAAGTAGTCTCTGAACCATCTCCTCTGCCGAACCCACATAGGATCCAAGTACAAACTTCATCACTGCTGAACCCACGTTGGATCTAAGTACAGTAACCATCAATGCGGATCCCACGTAGGATCCAAGTACAATCATCCTCGCTGTCAAACCCACATAGGATCCAAGTACAGTCGTCCTCACTACCGAACCCACTTAGGATCCAAGTATATTCATCATCGTCATCGAACCCACGGAGGATCCCAGCATGGTATTCGTCATAGTCGCAGCCAGCTCTAGGGTCCCCACACACATCATACTCGATTCCAGGAGGGTACGCTCCCCGAGTCAAGGGGTGGATACATCAACTGTCACGAAGAACAGAGATGATGTATCCTAACATCACGTCCCAAACCATAGGGGGGAAACCAAGAAAGACATGTCCAAGACACAGAGATTAAGATGACCAAGTGATTTCTCTAAAAGTACATGGCGTGTAGGTATGCTATACACACCATGTCATCAGACACCGGGTACTGCCCGTGTGAAAACGGCCCGTGTCATGGGACTGGTCGTGTAAATAGTAAGTACACATCATGTGGTGTGGTTACACACCGTGTCTTCAGTCCACGGTTACTGCACATTTCCCACATCCTGTGTCGAAGGGTTGATGGTGTAAAATGTAAGTACACAACATGTGGTATATTTACACGCCGTGTCCAACTTCCGTGGTCGGATCCATGTACGCTGGCCATGCCTGGCCGTGTGGTGGAGTACCTACTTGTGTACTCCACCCCGTGTCTGTGTATTCTTGAAATACATGCCATATCATCACGAAGCCGCTTCTGCCCTGGTGAAGGTAGTACACACCATGCCCTATGGTTGTATGTCTTTTCCCGTGTCCATGTATCTCCCAAATTACACGTCGAGCCTCGCGAAGACACTTCTACCTTTCTATGGAGGAAGTACACGCCGTGACTCTTGGCTATGTAGTTCTTCCTGTGTCCATGTATCTCCCAGATTACATGCCATGTCCATCAGTTTCTCCTCTATCAAATTGTGTGGAGAGTACACGCTATGTGTTTAGAGTCACATGCCTTGTGTTACCATTCTAACTCCCAAAATAGAAGCCACAATACGCTTTTACTACACGACGTGTGCTTCTTGAGGACACGCCGTGTATTCTGGAATTTTCCAGAAACAACGAATCTAGCTAGCACACCTCCCGAGGTGTCCATTCTTCATTCTAAAGATCCAATTTCTATAGAAATTCCACTTATGGTTCGCCCCGATGCTTTGATGTCGATTACGATGTTTTCGGGCCTCCGATCGTCTCCGAAAACATAACTTGATTTACTGAAGAAGAATGGCTGAAGAACTCCACATATATTCATAAGAACGAAAGAGGAATTGGGCTGTGTTCATTTTGTCTGTTCCCTTCTGCATTAGTCTGATATCAAGCAGTTTAAGAGGAATAAAAACATGGAAGAAAAACCAATCATTTCTCAATACTAACACACCCCTACCTCGAAGGAAGTTTTTGGGCTTCAAGCTCCACGAATGATGGCGTTGATTCCATCGTTGTCAGTGTCTACTTCCTTGTCACGAAGGAAGAAGAGGACGGAGAAACCGAGCTGCCGAGTCGAAGTTCTTCGTTGGAGAGTTGGCGTTCTTTGTTGAAGTGTGTCGTTCTTCACATGAGGATGAATTTCTTCAAGAGAACAAACCTATCTCCCAAATTCTTAACACAATAAGCTAACACCACTAAATAAAATAAGTCTCCCCTTATTTTATTAATTCATGCCATGCATTTAAATTTTACAATTTAGACACATAACTCTCTTAATTGATTAAATGTGTTGGCATGATTTAATGTGGGGAAGGTGAGGAGAAGAGAAGTCACCCACTTAATTACAAGGGGTTTAACAAATTTAAAGGGGGATAGTTAAGGGGTTTGGGAATGTGAATGGTTGGGGCTCGTGTGGGACCTACCTCAAAAATATCCTAACATGAGTAGTTAGAAACTAGTGGGCCCCACCCCATCGTCCCCATTTTAGATTTAAACCCCTTTAGGAAAAGAAATAAAATTGTAACACAATTTTATTTTACTTTTCATTTAATCCACATTTTTAAACAACTCCTCCCGAGAAGACGCATCTTCAATAAAGGCCCTCATAAGAAATTACCGGCACTTTTGTTCCATCAGTTCCCTCAGATTTTAATTCCGAGCACTGGTTCAAAAGAAAGAAAAACACGCTCGTTCGTTCACTAAACGTACCCGAGATAAACATCGGAAATTGATTCCGGGCACACCGGACCTCGGAATCAGGTGCCGTCAAAAACTACGTACTCGTAAAATCCAAAATATTTTAAGAAAAAATTTTCCTTGAAATTTATGGGTCTTTACATTACTCCTACCTCAGGGATTTATGTCCCTGTAAAGATACATCATAAACATGGGAAATAGATGAGGGTACTGTGCAAGCATCTGAGCCTACCGCTCCCATGTGCTCTCCTGGAGGTTCCCGTGCTACCACCTGATGTGCACTAAAGGAACCGAACATCTACGTAGGACCTGCTCCTGTCGATCCTCGATCTCCACTAGAACCTCTACAAGTGTTTCCCCGTCAGCAATTTCCAGCTCCCCATGATCGATAATATGTGTCGGGTCGTGCACGTATCTCCTCAGCTAAGATACGTGGAAGACGTCGTACACCCTGTGCAATTGAGGTGGAAGAGAAAGCCGATAAGCCACCTTTCCTATCCTGCTGAGAACCTTAAATGGTCTCATGAAGCATGAAGATAACTTGTTGCCTCGGCCAAATCTCCGTAATCCACGTCGAGGTGAGAATCTTAAGAAAAGGTGGTCACCGTCCTCGAACTCTAGTCGTCTTAACCTCCTATCAAAATCAGACTTTTGTCGGCTCTGTGCAGTCTTCATCCATTCCTGGATGATATACACCTTCTCTGTCGTAGCCTAGACCATCTCTAGTCCTACGAGTGCAGACTCCCCAGCTTCTGTCCAGTACAGAGGTGATTTGCAAGGTCCGCCATATAATGCCTCATATGGTGCCATCCCGATGGTGGAGTGGTAGTTGTTGTTGTACGCAAACTCCACCAAAGGTAGGCGATCCTCCCAGCTATGACCAAAGTCAAGGACACATGAACGGAGCATGTCCTCCAGAGTCTGAATGGTCCTCTCCGTCTAGCAATTCGTCTAAGGATGAAAGGCGGTGCCTAGGCATAGCTGCTTCCCAAATGCCTCCTGCAACCCCTTCCAAAGCTGGGATGTAATGTGAGCGTCTCGATCAGAGACGATAGATAATGGAACAACATGAATCTGTATGATCTCCTGAATGTAGAGGTGTCCTAAGATCTCCACTGATCCCTTCTCTCAAATAGGTATGAAGTGGGCCGACATGGTGAGTCGGTCGACAATCACCCAGATGGAGTCATGATCTCTGGATGTACGTGGAAGCCCTGTCACAAAATGCATGGATATCCCTTCCCACTTCCACTCTGGGACCTCCAAGGGCTAAACAAAGTCTGTCGGTACCTGGTGCTCCACCTTCTCCTGTTGGTAGGTGAGGCATCTTGAAATGAACTCTTCCACAACCTTCTACATACCCGAACACCAGTGCTATCGTCTGAGGTCCTGGTAGATCTTCGCTACTCCAGGATGTACCGCCAAAGGGGGAGCGTGAAAAATTCTCAGAAACTCCACCTATAATGCAACTGATACCATGGTACGTCCCCTAAAGAGGATGATGTTCTCTTCTCCTAGAAGATATCCACCAGGTCCCTATCCTGTGGATATCTGTGCATGTCGCATCTCATAGTCAACATCCCCACGCTGTGCCTCCCGGACCTACTAAGGTATTGGAGGAGTGACTGTGAGCGACTATAGAAAGGATGCTCCATCACTATCCATGAAGGATATCTGCAACGCGACTAGTTGCTCTGTCGCCTCTCCAAGTAGCTGAATTCCCGATCTCCTACTGAGTAAATCAGCTACTACGTTCCCCTTCCCATGAGTATATACTATCTCTGTGTCATAGTCCGGGAGGAACTCAAGCCATCACTGCTGTCTCAAGTTCAGGTCCTTCTGTGAGAAGATATACCTGAGACTCTGGTGGTCAGAGTAGTCTATAATGTCTTCGCCCATCAGATAGTGCCGCCACATCTTCAAGGCGAAGACCACTGCTACTAACACCAGGTCATGGGTAGCATAGATTTTCTCGTGCTACCTCAACCATCGTGAACCAAAAGTGATCACTACCCACTCCTGCATCATGACACACCCGAGTCCGGTCCCTGATGCATTGCAGAAAACTACGTACCGTACGCCCTCCTCCAGTATCCTCAAGATGGGTGCACTGTTCAATCTCTTTCTCAGCTCCTCGAATCTCTACTGACATCTATCCAACCACACGGACGGTTTCCCCTTCTTCATCAAAGAATAAAGCGGTGATGCAACTCTAGGGAATTCTGGCACAAATATCTAATAGTATCCAGCCAGACCATAGAAACTCTACACCTCAGTCACGCTCCTGGGTGGCTCCCCATCTTGCACTACCTCGATCTTTGCAGGATCCACCGCAACTCCCACCTCAGAGATGATGTGCCCCAAGAAGTGGACCTCTCGAATCTTGAACTTACACTTAAAGAGATTACCATATAGTTGGTGCTCTCGAAGTGTATCCAGTACAACACATTACTGGTAGGTATGATCCTCCTCAGTAGTCGAGTAAATCCATATGTCGTCGATGAAGACGATGACAAATCGATCTAGATAAGGAGGGAAGATCTTATTAATGAGACTCATGAACATTGCTAGAGCATTGGTTATGCTGAAAGGCTTAACCAAGAACTCATAGTGGCCATAATGACACCTAAAGGCTATCTTCTGCACATCCTCGTCTCAAAATCTGAGCTGATGATAGCCTGACCTGAGGTCTATCTTCGAGAAATATCGCGATCCATTGAGATGATCGAAGAGATCATCTATCCTCGGAAGCAGATACTTGTTCTTAACGGTCACCTAGTTCAGGCGATGATAGTCAATACACAGTCGCATGCTCTCGTCTGCCTTCTGGGAGAACAGAATAGGGGATGCCCAGGGTGAAACATTGGGTCAAATGAATCCCTTGACCTACAAGTCATCCAGCTGTACCCATAGTTCTCGAAGCTCAGTGGGAGCCATCCAATATGCTGGAGTAGATATCGGGTTTTTCCGGGGGTATAGGTCAATATAGAAGTCTACCTCTCTGCGAGGAGGTAGTCCTGGAGCGTCGTCAGGAAAAACGTCTGCATACTGATCCACCACAACAAGAAAACTCGGACTCTGCATATCAACTACTCCTAGGATGAGACTAGACAACTAATGAGTGATTTGTTATCCTCTCCTCTGTGTGATTCCATCATGAGCTGAAAAGGATCCCTTCTCACCGGTGAAGGTGAACCTTCACCCATCGGTGCAGACACACCGCACCTTGCACCTAATACAGTCGATCTGAGCATGAACTATAGACAACCAATCCATGCCCATGATGTCTTCGTAAGGCCTCGACGCCACTATAAGAAGATCCCAGCTGAAGCTCTTTCCTCCTAGAGTTATCTCACAGTACCAGCACTAGTGCGTAATCATCGAGTCTGCTCCCGTAGGAGTATCTAGCCGTAAGGATCAAGACAATGGCACCGTCGGAATCTCCGAGCTCTGAACAAGGGAAGTGACAATAAATAAATTACTCACTCATGTCTCTATAATAACTGCAGAAAGGATGGAGTAAACATAGATAGTACCTCAAATCATCTCAGGTGTGTTGGGGTCGTAATCCTCTACTGCCTGAAGCTAAGCATGCCTCTGTCCTCCAGTTCCCTGCGGTCGGGGTGGACCTCCTGGTGGTGGTGGTGGTAGAGCCTTGAAGCATCATCCACCACCTGCTGCTCAGCCAGCTCCTCTACCTCGTCCGCCTGCTCCTTGCAGACAACCATGGTCGAACATCTGCCTATGTTTGGGTGGTCCCTCATCCATCTGCTGCTCCTCTGAATGGTGGGTCGGGCAGTCACGAGACATGTGGCCCTGCCCGCTGCATCTGTAGCACTGTCTGCCTCTCGTATGACTGGCTCTACTGCGTGTGCCCCGCACATCCTCACTAGTATCCTGAGGTCGCTATAAGGGCCCAGCCTTAAACCTTACTTAATCTTGAGTTATTACAATATTACACATTGAGGATCTTATTAGGCTTAGAGTTTTAGAGAATTCGATCATGAAACTTACATTACATTCCACATTTAAACAAAGTGGTCACATAAAAGTCAATATTCATTCTTCCCATCAAAGGAAACATATTTAAAATAAAACACAGATTCTTTCTTGACATATCCTTGGCACTATCGTCACATCATGTACCTTTCCCTTGACCTGTGAAAAACATTTCAAAAACATGGGATGAGCATAAAAAGCTCAGTAAGGGTTATAAAAATATGGAATGGAAACATGGGTACATATATAAATAAGAATGAGATCATACATTACACATAAAACATATGTCCTTTAACATACCTCATCAAATCGTAAGACATAAAGGTAACTTGAGGCATTCATAACATTCTTACGTTGGGAGTAACCCTCTTGGTTACGTTTGGAATACCCATCATAGTATATTCCCTAAATCACTTTGTAGAAACCTTAACATTTTACTCCTGCGCGTTACCCAATGCATTGGAGAGCTATATCGGGCTCACCCGCCCTTAGTTTATCACGGAACCACCCGTCTTCATAATAATGCCCAAGAACCTCAACATAATCGTATCACATAAAACATGCATAAAGGAAACATAAGATTTCCACCTTTCAATCACAAGATATCAATACAACACATTGATATATAAAAATTATGAAAACCATTTTCAATACCAAAATAAAAGAAAAGTAAAACATGGTATTTATTTTTCTTTTTAAAAAAGGTATGGCTTGTAGAGGAAGCCGAAACTCAAATAATGGTCATGGCGGCAGACAAGTCATTGTCACCACATATGTACGATAAAAACATTCCCTTTTGTCGTTTAGTAAAATGCTTTGTATAAAAAAATATTCCTTTAGGATAAACGTAAAAGTCAAAGGGGTTTATACACCGTATAAAAGAAGGTTGTGTATAAAACAAAATATGCCTCAATGAAAGGAGATTGAGACGAAGTACCATACAAAGATGGTATCCTTGGATTAAGGATAAATCAATTACATAATTTTGAGTGACAAACTAATACACCAAATATAAGTGGATATTAAGTGTAAAAAAATCAGAGGTTATTCACACATATTAATAGAACGACATATTCAAGGAGTACAAGCTTATCCCCAAGAATTGAAATTGGGTTAAGAAGTTCCCTTGCAATAATTAGACAGCCTAACGACATCACTTTAAAATTCAGAAAAAGAGTTGATGAGAGATAAAAAGGGTATATCATCACTTGTACATAAAATTTACATAAATAAGGATATAGAAGAACATATCCAAAAATAATATTATGTGACTTAATAGACATAAGAAAATAAGTCTTTTAAAAATAGGAGGGTGAAAGGTCCCCTTACCGATATAGGTATCTTTCAAAACATACGCCCCGTGAAATAAGAACAATACAACATTGATGTAAATACTCATAAATGAAATAATATTACACAATTAGTAATATAATGGTCAGTACAAACACCACTCAAAGGAAATTGTGGAAAAGGTAGCATAAATATCACGGGAATAAAAGTGAGATGAAAAATCCCTTACGAAAACTCGGCAGTCTAATAGCGCCTCATAAAACTTCCAAATATGGATTGATGATATAAAATAGGGTATCTGATCACATTACAATAAAATGTATAGCAAGAGGAATATAAAATAACATACCCCATCATAACAAAAAGGAGCTTAAAATAAGTGACATAAAGGAGAGTACTTAAAGGGAAAGAAAGAGGTTCGATCTCTTACAAAAATTTGTCAGCCTAACGGCGCCACACAAAATGTCCAAAAATGGATTGATGAGAGAGAATAGGTTCTCTCATCATATGAACATGAAAATTACAGTAAGATTAATATAAAAGAACATCCCAATAACAAGAAATATGAGCTTAGATGTAATGAAATAAAAGAGTGTACTTAAAAAGAAAGAGAGGAGTAGGATCCTTTACATCATGTCCGACATGACTCGATCGTTCTTTAACGTCCTGAATAATAAACTTGATTTAATATCTATTTTATTAAGAACCTATTTCCAGTTCATTATTTCTTTTATATCACTTATTTCCATGTTATAAACACTATGTAACCATTTAAGTTAATAATGTTTGTTTTGTCGATATTTGGTTCTTAAGTCGAAAGTGGACTTCTTACAATTACATGTTGTTCGTGTGGTCAAAGGTTCTTTATATCCAGAATAAAATTCCTGATGTGGAAATCATATATATGATATATATCTAGAATATACATGTATTTATAATATCACATAATCATTTAGAGGTAAGAAATGAAATGCACTGTTCATGGAGACAGTAAGCCGTACGTACGCATGAATGCTACCTTCATTTCTGTGTCATATTAATGGAATTAAAACTAAATGAGAGGTATGTATATTTTAATTCCAGGATTATATTCATAATTTATATGTATCATTCATTATATATATCAATTATATTCATGTACTTCTAATAGTACATTACATTTGGGGATAAGAAATGAAATGCACCGTTAATGGAGACAGTAAGTCGTACGTACACATTAACGCTACATTCATTTCTATCTCCTACTTTAATGGAAATAAATAATAATGATATAGAGGTATATTATAATTCCATTATAACATCGTATATAATAACTTTAAATACATCCTTTATACATCCCACATATGGCATTAACGAATCACATCACTTGGAGGGGGCGGTAGTCCGCACTTCCTTAAATGAAGATATCGCGTTTACCCATAATGGAAACCATAAAGGTATGCACAAAATGAAAAATACAGATGCACAAGGAGGACATAAACATATTATATATCATATATAAATATAGTCTCATCTTAATGGCCACCTTTTAAGGTGTTAAAAGAATGTTGAACAATCATCATTTCCGGAGGCAGAAATTCGCCATCCACGGAAACGGTATGTTCATTAACCATTATATGAAGGTGTGTATAAGTATAGATCTAATCCTTCTTATAACAACATACTAGTATATAGAGGATACTGGATTTTTTACAAAAGAAAATAATAAAAATAGTTTAGGGGATTGTAGAAGAAAAATAAAACAAAAGGACTCAAAAGAAGACATTACCTTAAAATCGGGTAACTCCCATGGGTTTGAGCTCAAAGGCTTCCTTGGGAAGACTTATGCCCAATGTGAGGCTTCAAGGAGTAATATAGGGAAGTGGAGAGACAAAATGGGAAGGTTTTGGCCAAGCGAAAGGCTTTGGGAGTGTGGGTAAGGAGGTAGAGGTGGGGGCCTTTTATAAGAGGAGAGGAGGGGCACTCTTGTAAAGTTACAAAATGTTACTTTATTTTCAAAAGAGTTTCAGATTTTAAAGGTCACACATTGATTTATTTCGAGGATAATGAGATAAGGGTTCGGCATCCACTCATCCAATAGGTTTTGGACATGTTTAGGTCTTAGATATTACATTATCTTTCCATTTTATTTAAATCGTTAAATAATGGGGTCATCACTGCATCATCATGATGTCATAAATAATTTAACTTATTTAATGTCTAAAAATTATAAAAAATATTCTATGATGTAGGAAATATTTTTATCTTTCCAATGAATATTTATAGTCAAAAATCGTATTTGTATAACCCCATGTAAATATTATTTTAGTAAAACATTTCATGTTTGTCTCATTTTTACTTTAACTTTAAATAAAAAGATATTAATGTCATTTTCCAACCAAAGTGGCTTCACGGGGTCCCCAAGTTGACCCATGGGTTGTCTTGGTCGGCCATGACACATCTGATGAGATTAGGACATGTTTCAAGTTCATTTCATATTATTAAAACATTATTTTTACCTTAAACTACACTAATTAGCTCTAATCGCGATTAAAAACATAATAATTTACTATTCAACGAAAAATTATTTTTGACTCATTGAACCACATTTTACTTATTAATGAAAACCATGTATGTCATATTTTTGAAATTAAAAATACAAAGATGGAAAAATTTCATTTAAACGGAAAAATCAGTTTTTATAAGTACCACTTAGTGGTTTCACTATTCATGAAAAATTGATGTTTTTCAGAAAAATCCCAAAAATTCACCCTAAGATATATTTGATATTCTGAATTAAAAAATAAAGTATATTTTAAAAAATTCAAAACATATAAGTCACATAAATTAATTAAATAATTAATTCCTACTGTCAGAGCAAATATCGTGTTTTTATGAAACAATAAGTATCAAAAGATTGACACTAGTTTAAGTCTGATTTCAAAGTGAAATTAATTCCAACGACCAATATTGGACTTAATGGTAAAAAAATATTCTAATTTCACTTTAAAAACAATTCAAAAGATAATATAATCATATAAATAAATTAGATTAAAAAGAGGTTTTGAATTAAAATACAACATTTTACACTATTCATTAAAAAATGAACTTTAACAGAAAGATACCAGAAATTTACGCAAAGTAAATTTTGATGTCCCAATTCTTAAGAAGAGTTTTATTTGGTCCAAAAGGATTTATAAGATTGAAAAAAACTATATTTAATGACGGTTCTCCATCAAAAGGTGATAAGTGAACCTTTAGTGAAAACTAGGGCATATACAACTAAACTTGAATTCTTTCTGTATTTTATGCCTTTATATTTTATTGGATAAATGTAAAAACTTTTAAAAAATATATAATCATATTTTAGTTATTTATATCCATTACTTCCAATACAACAGCTACATGTTAACTACCATTTAAAATAATATTATTTTATTATTAGAGTGCAACGTAAGATTCCCAAGAAACTCGTTGTTGCGTGTTGGGTACGCAATCGAGCATAGCGTCCCCTTTAAAGTCATATTAATATTTTATTCACAAATATGGATAAATATGAAAATGTCATATTCTTTATTTACCTAGGGTGTTACATCCTTCCCCCCTTTTGGTAATTGCGTCCTCGCAATTTTTAAAATTGAGCATGGAAACATCCTTGAAAGTCCCAAATCGGAACAAGAGTCGGTAAAAAAATCACTTTAAAATAAAGGAAGATAAGTACAGAGGTCACCTGAGTTAACCCATATGTAGAAAAACAGGGAAATGGAAGAAAAAACAAAGGGTCATGTTCTTGAGGGAGAGTGATAGTAAACATGTCTAGGAGAAAGTTAACCATAAGAAAATCAGAAACTTGTGATGGGTTAAACGGTATTCGATTCCCCAGTAGGAAAAGTTAATAGTCAACATTTTTGTTTTAAGTTACTTTTTATTGAGGAATTTATTCATAAGTAAACATAATCACTTATCATGTTGACTTTCAACTTTTACTAGATTCCTTAATCAAACTCATATTTTTTTTCCAAAAGGCGGGTATTTAGGGAGACTTGTTCGCATTAAGAGTGCAATAATCAACTTCTAGAGAATCACCTAATCCATCAAAGATAACTATATACATCCCATGTATTTAGGTTTACACCAAAACCAAAACCAAAAAGGTTAGTACACGGTCAGATAATCCAGAAAAGGATAACCCATTAAAAAGAAAATCTATGCTTAATCTCCAAAATTTGTCCAACAAAACCCAAAGTTCAACGAGGACCATCTGATAAACAATTTGTCCATAAAATTCTTCAAATTAAACCAATATAAGATTGAAACCCAAATATTTTAAGGATTTAGTCACATAGTCTTCCAAGTTAAATCATAACATTTATCTCCAAACAACATCAGTTTCTCCTAAAGTCTAATATTCAAAAGTAATTAACCTAATCACATATCCTCCATGATAGGTTAACCATTTTTTATAAATAACCCAAAATCAACTTACTCTTAATTCATAAAATCATATTACTAAAAAGAATCAATCAAACTAACCAGGGACTTCACGTAGTCCATTGGTAGGCGATAAATACCAGTCGCACTTTGGTTGTGGGTTCGATTCCCGCAGCTTTGTCCGACGCGATGGGTTGTCACACGGTCTGCGTGTTGTCCTTTTTCCAAAACTATATAATTCTTAAATAATTCCCCAAAAAGAGATAAAATCATAAAAAATTATCATAACATATTTTATCCTCAAGTTTATCTCATGCCTTTCATTTTCCAGCATATCATATAATAACCCATAATTACCTCAAAAGTAAGGATCATATAAACTCTAATGGTTACCTTTATAATTATTACCTGAACTTCCACATCGATTGGTCATCTCGTACATGATTCATTACAGAACATACCAAGGTTCAAGTGGTTTATCATGACTCCTTGATATTTGGTTTAGAACAACCATGAGTGTCCTCATTGAATCCTCCATTTTATCTAGTATCTTAATCAGAGAACGACCACATTTTCCTTCAGACCTGTCGTCTCTTTGGTGCCTTCTAGATCCATCCATTCACAAAAAACATAAATGTCAGTGTGAGTATATCAATAAAACCATCATGTACTAATGAGGAAGGTAAACACTAATATATACTTACTCATTCACTTTATCTAAAACTATGACTCTTTCTAAAATCCTAACCATTATGGTAGTGTCACTTATGATTAAAGAATACCCTAACCTCTAAAGTTATCTAAACCGACCTTTGATACCAACTATAAGGTCCCAGCCTTAAAACTTTCTTAATCTTGAGTTATTACAAAATTACCCATTGAGGATCTTATTAGGATTAGAGTTTTAGAAAATTAGATCATGAAACTTGCATTAAATTCCACATTTAGACAAAGTGGTTACATAAAAGTCAAT
Organism: Viscum album; assembly: GCA_963277665.1. NCBI lineage: Eukaryota > Viridiplantae > Streptophyta > Magnoliopsida > Santalales > Viscaceae > Viscum > Viscum album. The sequence continues at coordinate 1,887,072,858 of OY728143.1, read as the reverse complement.
ATTCATTCTTCCCATCAATAGAAACATATTTAAAATAGAACACAGATTGTTTCTTGACACATCCTTGACACTATCATCACATCATGTACCTTTCCCTTGACCTGTGAAAAACATTTCAAAAACATGGGATGAGCATAAAAAGCTCAGTAAGGGTTATAAAAATATGGAAACGAAACATGGGTACATATATACATAAGAATGAGATCATACTTTACCCATAAAACATATTTTCATTAACATACCTCATCAAAACATAAGACATAAAGGTAACTTGAGGCATTTATAACATTCTTACGTAGGGAGTAACCCTCTTGGTTACGTTTGGAATACCCATCATAGTATATTCCCTATATCTCTTCGGAGAAACCTTAACGTTTCACTCCTTCGCGTTACCCAATGCATTGGAGAGCTATATCAGGCTCACCTGCCCTTAGTTTATCACGAAACCACCCGTCTTCGTAATAATGCCCAAGAACCTCAACATAATCATATCACATAAAACATACATAAATGAAACATAACATTTCCACCTTTCAATCACAAGATATCAATACAACACATTAATATAAAAACATTATGAAAACCATTTTAAATACCAAAATAAAAGAAAAGGAAAACATGGTATTTATTTTTCTTTTAAAAAAAGGTATGGCTTTTAGAGGAAGCCGAAACACAAATAATGGTCACGGCGGCAGAGAATTCGTTGTCGCCGCATATGTACGACAAAAACATTCCCTTTTGTCATTTAGTAAAATGATTTTTATAAAAAAAATATTCCTTTCAGATAAATGTAAAATTCAAAGGGGTTTATACACCGTTTAAAAGAAGGTTGTGTATAAAACAAAATATGCCTCAATGAAAGGAGATTGAGACGAAGTCCCATACAAAGATGGCATCCTTGGATTAAGGATAAATCAATTACATAATTATGTATGACAAACTAATAAACCAAACATAAGTGGATATTAAGTGTAAAAAAATCAGAGGATATTCACACATATTCATAGAATGACATATTCAAGGAGTACAAGCTTATCCCAAAGAATCGAAATTGGGTTAAGAAGTTCCCTCGCAATAATTAGACAGCCTAACGGCGTCACTTCAAAATTCAGAAAAAGAGTTGATGAGAGATATAAAGGGTATCTCATCACTTGTACATAAAATTTACATCAACAAGGATATAGAAGAACATATCCAAAAATAATATTATGTGAATTAAAATACATAACAAAATAATTCTTTTAAAAAGAGGAGGGTGAAAGGTTCCCTTACCGATATGGGTATCTTTCGAAACATACGCCCTGTGAAAGAAGAACATTACAACATTGATGTAAATACTCATAAATGAAATAATATTACACAATTAGTAATAAAATGTTCATTACATACACCACTCAAATGAAATTGTGGCAAATGTAGCATAAATCTCACGGGAATAAAAGTGAGATGAAAAATCCCTTAAGAAAACATGGCAGCCTAACAGCGCCACATAAAACGTCAAATATGGATTGATGAGATCAAATAGGGTATCTCATCACATTTAAATAAAATGTACAGAAAGAGTAATATAAATAACATCCCCCATCATAACAAAGAAGAGCTTAAAACAAGTGACATAAAGGAGAGTACTTAAAGAGAAAGAGAGTGGTTAGATCTCTTATGAAAATTTGGCAGCCTAACGGCGCCACACAAAAAGTCCAAAAATGGATTGATGAGAGAGAATAGGTTCTCTAATCATATGAACATAAAAATTATAGTTAGAGTAATATAAAAGAACATCCCAATAACAAGAAATATGAGCTTAGACGTAATGACATAAAAGAGTGTACTTAAAAAGAAATAGAGGAGTAGGATCCCTTACCTCATGTCCGACATGACTCGATCGTTCTTTAACGTCCTAAATAATAAACTTGAGTTAATTTATATTTGCTTAAGAACATTTTTAAAGATCATTATTCCTTTTATATCACTTATTTCCATGTTATAAACATTATGTAACCATTTAAGTTAATAATGTTTGTTTTGTCGATATTTGGTTCTTAAGTCAAAAGTGGACTTCTTACAATTACATGTTGTTCGTGTGGTCAAAGGTTCTTTATATCCAAGATGAAATTCCTGATTTGGATATCATATATATCATATATATATAGCATATAAATGTATTTATAATATCACATAATCATTTAGAGGTTTGAAATTAAACGCACCGTTCAGGGAGATGGTAAGCCGTACGTACGCATGAACGCTACTTTCATTTATTGGTCATATTAATGGAATTAAAACTAAATGATAGGTATGTATATTTCAATTCCAGAATTATATTCATCATTTAGATGTATCATTAATTATATATATCCATTATATACATGTACTTTTAATAGTACATTACATTTGGAGATAAGAAATGAGATGCACCGTTCATTGAGACAGTAAGATGTACGTACACATGAACGCTACATTCATTTCTATCTCCCACTTTAATGGAAATAAATATAAATGATATAGAGATATATTATAATTCCAGTATAACATCATATATAATAACTTTAAATCCATCCTTTATACTTCCCACATATGGCATTAACGAATCACATCACTTTGAGGGGGCGGTAGTCCGCACTTCCTTAAATGAAGATATCACGTTTACCCATAATGGAAACCATAAAGGTATGCCCAAGATGAAAAATACCGAAGCAAAAGGAGAACATAAACATATTATATATCATATATAAGTATATTTTCATCTTAATGTCCACCTTTGAAGGTGTTAAAAGAATGTTGAACAATCATCGTTTCGGGAGGCAGAAATTCTCCATCCACGGAAACAGTATGTTCTTTAACCATTAGAAGTAGTTGTGTGTAAGTGTAGCTCGAATACATATTATAAAAACATCCTAGTATATTTAGGATACTGGATTTGTTACAAAAGAAAATAATAAAAAGATTTTAGGGTGTTGGGGAAGCAAAATAAAACAAAACGACTCAAAAGAAGACATTACATTAATATCGGGTAACTCCCTTGGGTTTGAGCTCAAAGGCTTCCTTGGGAAGACTTCTGCGCAATGTGAGGCTTCAAGGAGTAATAGAGGGAAGTGGAGAGAAAAAATGGGTAGGGGTTGGACGAGCCAAAGGCTTTGGGAGTGTGGGTAAGGAGGTAGAGGTGGGGACCTTTTATAAGAGGAGAGGTGGGGCACTCTTGTAAAGTTACAAAATGTTACTTTATTTTCAAAAGCGTGTCGGATTTTAAAGGTCCCACATTGATGTATTTCGAGGATAAGAAGATAAGTGTTCCAAATCCACTCATACAATAGGTTTTGGACATGTGTAGGTCTTAGATAGTACATTATCTTTCCATTTTTTTAAATCGTTAAATATTGAGGTCATTGCGGCATCATCATGACGCATAAATAATTTAACTTATTTAATGTCTACAAATTATAATAAAATATACTATGATGTAGGAAATCTTTTTAGATTTCCAATTAATATTTATAGTCAAAAATAGGATTTGTATAACCCCATGTAAAAATTATTTTAGTAAAACATTTCATGTTTGTCTCATTTTTACATTAACTTTAAATAAAAAGATATTAATGTCATTTTCCAACCAAAGTGGCTTCATGGGGTCCCCAAGTTGACCCATGGGTTTTATTGGTCTGCCATGAAACATCCAATGAGGTTAGGACCTATTTCAAGTTCATTTCATATTATTAAAACATTATTTTTACCTTAAACTACACTAATTACCTCTAATCGCGATTAAAAACTTAATACGTTACTATTCACCAAAAAAAATTATTTTTATCCCATTGAACCACATTTTACTTCTTAATGACAACCATGTATGTCAGATTTTTGAAATTCAAAATACAAAGATGGAAAAATTTCATTTAAATGGAAAAATCAGTTTTTATAAGTACCACTTAGTGGTTTCACTATTCATCAAAAATTGAAGTTTTTCAGAAAAATCCCAAAAATTCAACCTAAGCTATATTTGATATTCTGAATTCATAAATGAAGTATATTCAAAAAAATTCAAAAAATATAAGTCACATTTATTAATTTAATAATTAATTCCCGCTGTCAGAGCAAATAGCATGTTTTTATGAAACAATAAGTATCAAAAGATTGACACTAGTTTAAGTCTGATTTCAAAATGAAATTAATTCCAACGACCACTATTGGATTTAATGGTTATAATATATTCTAATTTCACTTTAAAAACAATACAAAAGATAATCTAATCATATAAATAAATTATATTAAAAAGAGGTTTTGAATTAAAATACAACATTTTACACTATTCATTAAAAAATGAACTTTATTAGAAAGATATCAAAAATTTACACAAAGTAAATTTTGATGTCCCAATTCATAAGAAGAGTTTTATTTGGTCCAAAAGGATTTATAATAGTGAACATAAGTATATTTAATGATGGTTCTCCATCAAAAGGTGATAAGTGAACCTTTAGTGAAAACTAGTGCATATACGCCTAAAATTGAATTCTTTCCGTATTTTATGCCTTTATCTTTTATTGGATAAATGTAAATACATTTAAAAACATATATAATCATATTTTAGTTATTTATATCCATTCCCACCAATACAAAAGCTACATGTTAACTACCATTTAATATAATATTATTTTATTATTAGAGTGCAACGTAAGATTCCCAAGAAACTCGTTGTTGTGTGTTGGGTACGCCATCGAGCATAGCGTCCCCTTTAAAGTCATATTAATATTTTATTCACAAATATAGATAAATATGAAAATGTCATATTCATTATTTACCTGGGGTGTTACAGTCGCCCTCTTGATGGCCTGGTCTGCTTGGACCTCTCCGACACCTGTCTTCTACCGGCTGTAGAAGACTCGGCTACGTGTCAACCTGCAGTAGGTCTCGCTTCTGGTGTAGGCTCAGCAAGGAAACTTTCTACAAGTAAGGCTCACTCTAGTACTCCTTCCTATGTTAGAATGCTGAGGGAGATCATCGAAACTCTGATCTCATGCCTCAGTCCCTGCTCGAAGGTCTGGGCCCAGATGAATGGGTCTCATACCATGTCAGTGGAGTAGCGCGAGAGGTCGGTAAATCTCACCGAGTACGTGGATATTGTCATACTGCCCTACCAAAACTATAGTAAATCCTTAATGGGAACCGCACGGAGGGTGGCTGGAATGAACTCTAAGTAGAAAAGACTCATCAAGTCCATATAATGCAAGGTTGCCTCATCGTGCACCTGGAGCATCAGACTCCACCATCTACCTAAGGAGACTCACTACAAGGATCACCATGAGGTCAGCTGGTGTCCCTACTAATCTGAAGACTCGGATGATAGCCTCCATCCAATCCTCGGCTGCCTGAGGGTCCATCTCTCCACAGAACTTGGACGGCCTCTGATGATGAAACTCATGCAGTGCACTTAGGTGATGAGCACTCACAGCTACTGGGGCTGGTGGGATCGGTGGCTCAGCGGTTAGAGGTACTACTGGTGCCACTGCTCTAATAGGGCCCTGTACCAAGGCCTCGTCGCTCGGTGGGCTGCCATCTCACACAAAGCTCGGAACCCTAGCTGGATGCCATCGCGGGGCCATCCTGAATGAAATTGGTGTGCCACGGTTAATACAGTATACATGGTGAGCTGACACAAAGTGGTCACAAAGAAAACTTTTAAAACTCACATGCAATCATTTTTTTCATGCACTGAGTCGGAAATCAGAAGTCAGAGTCCTGGTGTATGGATACGTCAGCCTCTACACCAACACTGGACTCCCTGGACTGATAACCACACTCAATACGCTTGACATTTTTTCTTCATAGAAAGAAATTATCAGAGTCATATGTTCTGCGGTTGAACCGACTCCTCTAATACCAATTTGTTAGGACTAGTCCTCAGGGCCCGTTTCGTGACTACCCCAAGCCCACCTTCCATAGGCCAGGAGTTGGAGACTAGCACCAAAGGCATAAATCATGATAAAATGGGAAGTCATTGCCTTTATATAAGCAAACAAACACAACAGAGTACATAAGCTGAAGTAAACACTAAGTAAACTGAGTACAAAAGTATGTGCTGGAAATTAAATGGGCCAAAATACAAACCCAACTGAAAGTACAGTACAACTGAAAGGAAAGTACAGCAACAGAAAATTAATCATTAACCACCGAGTCGTACTCCGGCTATCCCACCTAAAGGGTGGGTACAGATGGTCTCCTCAGCTCCTCGGGTCCGGTCGTCCGCTCTGTATACGTCCCGCCAAGTGGTCCACCTCTAGGTACCGTTCCACTCCTCATGTCTCAACCACGATCAGCATTGTCCGTTATCTTCATCCAACACAACGTAGTGCGGTCATAGCCCATGCATGGGTGAGTATACGATACTCAGTAGGGACCCTGAGACCCCCGAATGTCTCACAAATCCACAAAGGATAAACCACAAAGGAATGATACAAACACGAGGTATCAACAAAGTCTACTTAGTTATATACCCATACATATACCTAAGTCAACAATTCTAGTTCAGCTCCAACTCACGAGCCCAAGTACAACCCAGTCCACACAGAAAAGCACAAACCAATCCACACAGGAAAGCAGGTCAATCATATCGATGATAATGACTGAAAATAAAGACTTATCTCACACAGGTATACTACTCACAAAGAGGGGTGTAGATGATTAGATGTATCATCTGAACCATCTACTATGCCGAACCCACGTAGGATTGAAGTATAGAAGTCATCGCTTCCGAACACATGTAGGATCCAAGCACAGTAACCATCATTTCCGAACCCACATAGGATCCAAATACAGTCGTCCTCGCTGCCGAACCCACGTAGGATCCATGTACAGTCATCCTCGCTGCCGAACCCACGTAGAATCCAAGTACAGTCACCATCATCGTCGAACCCACAGAGGATCCCAGCATGGTAGTCTTCGCAGTTGCAACTAGCTATAGGGGTCCCGCACATAGCATACTCGATTCTGGGAGGGTCCGCTCCTCGAATCAAGGGGTGGATACATCAACCGTCATGAAGACCAGAGATGATGTATCATAACGTTCCATCCAACAACATAGGGGAAAACCAAGAAAAACGTGTCCAAGGTATAGAGAGTAAGATGACCAAGTCATTTCCCTAAAAGTACACGACATGTAGGTATGCTATACACATTGTGTCATCAGACACTGGGTACTTCCCGTTTCAAAACGACCTATGTCATGGGACTGGTCCTTGTAAATAGTAAGTACACGACGTGTGGTATGGTCACACACTGTGTCTTCAGTCCACGGGTTCTTCCCATGTACCACAGCCTGTGTCGAAGGGTTGTTCATGTAAAAATTATGTAAATGACGTGTGGTATGGTTACACACCGTGTCCAACTTCTAGGGTCGGCTCCGTGTACGCTAGCCATGCCTGGCAGTGTGGTGGAGTACCTGCCCGTGTACTCCACCCCATGTCAGTGTATTCCCAGAATACACGCCGAGTCATCACGAAGCCGCTTCTTCCATGATGAAGGTAGTACACGCCGTGCCTCTTGGCCATGTGGTTCTGCCAATGTCTGTGTATATCCAAAATTACATGCCGAGCCTCGCGAAGCCGCTTCTACCTTTCTATGGAGGAAGATCATGCCGTACCTCTTGTCCGTGTGGTTTTGCTCGTGTCCATGTATCTCCCTGATTACATGCCATGTCCATTAGTGTCTCCTCTTTCAAACTATGTGGAGAGTACATGTCATGTGTCTAGAGTCACACGTTGTGTGTTACCTTTCTAATGCCCGTAACAGAATCCATAGTACGCTTTTACTACACGGCGTGTGCTTCTAGATGACATGCCATGTATTCTGGAATTTTCCAGACACAACGCCTCTGGCCAGTACACCTCCCGAGGTGTCCGTTCTTCATTATGAATATTTGATTTCTATAGAACATCCGCTTTGGGGTCTCCCCAATGCTCTGAGGACATTTACGATATTTTCAGGCCTCCGATCAGCTCTGAAAACATAACTTGATTTATAGAACATGGACGGCCGAAGAACTCCACATATATTCACAAGAACAGCGGAGGAATCAGACTATGTTCATTTGGTCTGGTCCCTTTCGCATTAGTCTGATATCAAGCTGTTTAAGAGGAACAATAACTGGGAAGAAAAACAAATCATTTCTTAATAAAAACACACCCCTACCTCAAAGGATTTTCATGGCTATCAAGCGCCGCAAATGATGGCATCGATTCTGTCATCCTCGATGTCTCCTTCCTTGTAATAGATGAAGAAGAGGATAGAGAAACTGAGCCGCCAAGTCAACGTTCTTCGTCGGAGAGTTGGTGTTCTTAGTTAATGAGTGTCGTTCTTCACAGGAGGACAAAGTTATTCAAGAGAATAGAGCTCTCTCCCAAATTTTTAACACAATAAGCTATCCCCCCCCAAAATAAAATAAGTCTCCTCTTATTTTATTAATTCATGCCATGAATTTAAATTTTAAAATTGAAACACATAACTCTCTTAATTGATTTAGTTTGTTGGAATGATTTAATGTGGGGAAGGTGAGGAGAATAGAAGTCACCCCCTTAATTACAAGGGGTTTAACAAGTTTAAAGGGGGAGAGTTAAGGGGTTTGGGAATGTGAATGGTTTGGGATCGTGTTGGCCCCACCTTACAAATATCCTAACATTAGTAGTTAGAAACTAGTGGGTCCCACCCCAACTTACCCATATAGATTTAAACCACTTTAGGAAAATAAATAAAATTGAAACACAATTTTATTTTACTTTTCATTTAATCCACATTTTTAAACAACTCCTCTCGAGCAGACGCATCTTCGGTAAAGGTCCTCTTAAGCAATTATCGGTGTTGCGGTTCCATTGGTGCCCTCAGATTTCAATTCTGAGCAATGGTTTAAAAGATAGAAAAACCTTCTCATTTGTTCACTGAACGTACCCGAGCTAAACTCCAGAAATTGATTCTGGGAACACCGGGCCTCAGAATAATGTGTTGGCAGAAACTACGTACTCATAAAATCCTAAATAATTTAAGAAAAAACATTTCCTTGAAATTTACGGGTATTTACATTTACCTTTTCAAAAAAAACTTATTGATCAAATTTATGTAAATATCATGCATTAAGGTATTACATATATGTGAGGTGTTGTGTAAGGGTTGTGTGATCATTTCACTTATGAAATTGGCAATGTGAATGGGTATTACCATTCCACATAATTACTATGTGATTGTACATGGTAGATACTCTTATATTGATTATTTTCATAATGGTAAATAGAGAATTCCATTACACATGATTGGGTTCCCTCAAAAGGTCAAATAGAAAATTAGTTAAAAATTGGTTTTTTCACATAATTTTATTTATATTATTTTTAAAATGTTTACAAATCATTAAAAAAGGTATTTTTTCAATATTTAAAATTATTAAATGATTATAGAAAAATTAATTATAAATTATTTGCAATTAAAAAATGTTTATGAATCATTTCCCCCCAAATATTAAATTTTCATATTTGAAATACATTTTAACGAATTATCTGGTAATTGTTATCATATAGAAATAATATTGTTTAGTTTGAAATCATATGATATAATTTATAAATGGTTATAAATTATGAAATAAGTAATGTATTTTAAAATATTTATATTCTAATTATGAATTATTCATAACTAAGTATTTTGAATTCTAAAAAATGGATTCTTTTTGGAATATTATTTAAAATACATCAGAAAATATTTTAATGATTGATATGATCAAGGTTTAGATAATAATAAAGTATATGATATTTTGATTATGTAAAATATTTACATAATTTTATTTTAAAATGTTTATAAAACATATAATATCTTATATATTTAAATAAAAATTCAATATAATGATTTATATTAAATATTTCATATTTTAGTTAATAAAAATTGATTTTATTTATGATTATGGAATACCCATAATTTTAAAGCCAAAATTTAAAAAATGGTTTGTAATTATCTTTGAATTAGGAATTGTTCCTAATTTTTTATATAATGTTTAAATATATGAATTGTTAATTTATTTTAATGTTATTCCTTATTTTACTAATATTTATAACTTTATTATATTAAGAATGTATGTATGATAAATTTAGATGATAAATTTCATTTACGATAAATCCTTTAATTTTCATGCTGGGAATGACCATATAATGAATTTAGTTTTTCACCTACCTTGACCTAAATTTTAAATTTATGTAATTGGATTTAATTTAGTTATCAAATATTGGTTTCAGATATTAGGTGGTTAGATTTATAATGAATTGAATTATTTCTGGAGTAAATTATCACCGGGTAGAGGTGGTTCTATCTACTTAAACATTGGCATGTTCATCATCTTGGAAAGTTAATGTGTTTGACTATATGTCATTATGATATTAGTTATCTTGATATTGTAAATATCAAGTCTTTGAAAATCTCTATATTAGAAGTTCGGGTATCTTATGCATATAATGCATTTGGATAAGTACCAATATGTTTGACTTATTTTTTTAGTGGGCAACAAAAACTTGTGGGTTCTTTAGAGATTTACCTAATATTATAATTTAAACATATTGATTAGGTGGAGGGAATATGATTCCAAACAAAAATACTATAAGAATTTATATTAAAAAGATAACTAAATGAGATAATATTGTGAGATTAAAATTCACTTAAAATATATATAGTGAGATTCCATCTTAAGAGAATGTTTTCAAGACCTCAATCATCTAACTGGGATGTTTTATGCCAATGCTGGGTGTGTTGGATTATATAATGTATGTAAATAATGTAAATTGTGACTCTGAATTTTCAAATTGGTTAGTTTCTTGCAAATCTATGTGCCCCAATATTTTCCTTGGTTATCTTGTTTTTGGCTATTTGTTTGGGTAGAATTTTACAGGGAAGCCCAAATAGTTAGGATACCAAAAAAAATATAGTTAATTTTATCCATAATATTGATCGGAAAAGGGTTGTCTATTCAACTATTCTACAATAATATATGATATGATTTATAGGATTCCCTAACTAAATAATTATATAGTGATATAAAAACTAAATAAAAGTATTTTTTTGTAAAATATGTATCTTAGACCATTAATGATTATTATAAATTTTCAAAAATTTGTCACCATTTTTATGGGAGACTATTCAATGAAATTATTTATTAAATGGTTAATATTACATGACAATCATCTAATAAAATATTTTTTAGATAATATCATCCTAATAATCAAGATAAACGTTTTCCTCAATTTCTGATAAGTATAATATTAATTTAAACTAGTCCTCATATTGGTAACTTTAGAAAATATCTTAATCATGATTGGTGATCTAATAAAAATTCTTAAAGAAAATTATATGTTTGAAGACCATTCCATCATCGATAACAATGTTTTGTAATTTTTCAACAAGTAAATGTATAAGATTATGGAATCATAGAGTGATTAATTCTTGGTTTTAAAGGAATTTACTGATAAATGTATTTTTCTAGTTTGGGAATTTATCTTGTTTTCATATATGTAAATCTTCCAAAAATATGATTGAAATCAAGAAAAGATTACCCAATATTCTCAATGTATTGATAATGGATGAATTGTGTATATGATGTCTGGATTCTATTACTATATAGATATTATAATTGGGTAAAAGTTAGAATTAAATGAATGAATTTTAGTTAAAAAATTAATCAATGTTTCTTCAAGATTCCAATAATGTTTATTAAAAACATTGGTTGTCAGGAAGAATGAATAATAATTCCATATTATGAGATTATCTAAAATTAAAAAAAGAGTTTTTTATACTTCATAGAATCATTGTGTTAGGTATAGAAGATATAAAAATTAATTCATTAGTTTTTAAAGGTATATGATACCAAATGTGCATTTTGAAAGTGTTTTTATTATATTGGAGGTCAAAATAAATGGAGTAATTCATTGATCTTATAGCTTACATTCATTAAGAAAGAGTTTATACAAGTGGATGCAAGTGATTTTATAATTCTCAAATAAATCAATGTAAAAGGTAGGTATCTTCTTCTAATTTCCCTTATGTGATAAGAGAATATGTTTGATAGAGAAGAGTTGTTATTATTAAACATATACACATGGATTAGGCTTCATAAATTTCTTTAATAAATTTAGAAAAATATGTGGATAATTTTTTTAATCCTAGATAAAATGATTATTAAAATATTTATAACAATATGCAAGAATGTGTTCCAACCACCAATAAGTGCTGTATTTTATTAAAGTGTTATTTTTAAATGGAAATATCCAAAACACATAAAATAATATTTAAGATATGGAAACATTATTTTAATTTCTAAATAATAATTTTGAAATTAAATAAATGGTATTTCTTAACAAAAAAGTGTTTTTGTATCGTAGAATGATATTCTGAAAAGAAAATAATGTCAAAGAGGCTACTCGAAATATGTTTCAATAGAAATAAGATTAAAATAAATAATAAATAATAACTTCAATATTGATCTAAATTTACTTACACTTAATATTATATGATGTTTAGGATATGTGATGGTAAATAAAATTATAAAGTGTTAAATTTAATTACTATTTTAAAAGTGAATATCACTATTCACAAATGTATTATAGTAGTCTAATATTAAAATATTTTTTAACTCAATATCATAAAATAATATAGGATATGTGATAAAAAATAAATTAGTAAAGTGTTACATTTAGTTATCATAAAAAATGAAAGAAACTATTTCTTGATTAATTATATCAGTCAATATTAAAAGGGAATTAAAATTGATATCCTAAAAGAGTTTATTGTATAGATCTAAAGAGAAATGTAAATAGTTACATTAGTTACCATAAATATTGGTTTTCACTTTATCCTAAAAGATTTTATGAGGACCAACTAACAATAATGTATGTAGTTAAATTATTTTAAGGACACCTTTTGAAGTAATAGTGTTCCAAGGATGTTCTTAATAAACATTGAAATAGTGCCATGTAGATAACATAATTTGACATCTTGACATTTCATGTTGTGAAGTATAGAAGTTTGAATATTTTTAATAATTCTGATGGTTAGGAATATGTTTTCAAAATATCACCATTATTCAAGCTATATTTGACTATAGATGATTCTTACTACAGATTTAGTTGGAGCTTTTTATTATATGGTCAACTAGAGATGTTATAAGGATTACATATGATGTAATGAGTTAGGAAAACATATAAACTATAACAAACATAAGGGGGATCAGATAGTTTATCTTATATTATATTTTAAAAAAATCCTATATTGGGATAGTTAAATATTATTAGAGTTTAAATATATTAAAATGAATCAAATTGAAAAAAATGTCAAATTTTTTATTTTTTTCCTTTTTGGAAATAGAAATTTATATATAGTTATAAATTTAGTGACGTGTAATGATAATTTACCACAAAATGTATGAATTTGAGTTTTTCCTTAACTGATGTTTGTCATGGAGTATTTCTGGTTATAAAGAATTGATAAGGTTATCATTACTATAATTCTTGTTTGAGAATATAGAATATTCTCATGAGGTACATGATAAATAATAAGGTACTTTGTGTGCACTGGATGAACCACTAAGTATTCCACGTTGAATTCCATATGAATGTCTTTGGTATACTTGGGGTGTATGGATAATATTTGTGTCTCACTACCTATTTTTTGAAATATACCTTGAAAAAAAATATTCGTTCTTTAATACCATACTTATGCATGTATATATATTGAATTAGATTATATAGGGGTGGTTGGATATTTTTCTAATCATGGTGTCTATTTGATCATAAGGAAGATAAACTTTTTCTAATCATATTATGGGTATGACATTAGGTACTTATTTGAGATAAAATATGGTATTTTATGGCCGAACAAAGATATTGTATCTCTTTTAGGATAAAGTATATGTGATGTGATTATCCATACGGATAAATAACATGTGATGTATTCATCTATCAGAATAATTAATACACTAATAATCCAGAATAGATGCATTGGATATATGAGATTGACATGATTCATGTATTATTGTCACTTGATATCTTAGACTAATAGAAAAAAATTGGAATTCAAGTTTTCATATGATTTCGACTGGTGGAAATAGGTATAGATGTATCTGATTATAATGGTGATCATGCAAGATCCATTTATATATTGGGTAACAATGATTATTTTCTATGGGCCTCTCATTTCTTACATATATTGATTCAAAGGTTTGTATTTATTTTCAATGATATAAAGTCCCTTGGGGTCATACATTGTGGTTGACTGAATGGGGATTGAGTTTGAATAAGATAGATACATTAGAAGTATTTTAGATTTTATCCAAAAAAGTGTTTTTGATGGGTATTCACAGTGTTTTAAATATGATTAGATACAAGGTTAGGTTAATGATATCTTTCACAAAGTGTTTTGGAAGATATCAAAAATGGGTTTTGGATATGGTTTCTTTGGTTATTGAATATGAAACAATATATTGTGAAATTGAAAAAATTATTTTAGGATTTAGTGGATGTTGGAGATTGATGGGAATATTCCCTAAAGCTTTATATATATATATATATATATATGATATATACAAACATGTATACATATATATAATATAAAATATATGTTTTTTGCATGCAAATGAATTGGGTATATTATTAATTTATTAGACACTAAAATTATTTTATTTAATGTCTATTATTAATAGAAACATCTCACAATATGTAGTGGAAGGGTGTTAAACTAATTACTTCCTATGAAACATGAATAATATGAGGAATTATGAATTTATTATAAAGGGATGAATTTATAAAAACACCACTAAAGTGCTTCCTCAAGTACTATTTAAACACTTCTTTCATATAGTCGTAAGGGTGTTTATTTAGATCATAATTCTTAGAAGAATCTCTCTAAAACCTAAATCTATATTATCTTCCACCTCTACATATAGAGGCATTACCATACCATGGGAAAAGATTGGATCAACATCAAATGTTTAGCATTTTAGGTTCAACTAATGGATCGAATACACTGTTGGGATTCTTTCTTACCACTCTAGTGATCAATATTGAACACATCAAATGAAGATCGAGGGTAGAGGATTATCATTAGTTTAAGGTATTCCATATTTTCAATAGTCTTTCCTTTTATTTTTTATTCATGTTTCATATTATCTTTCATGAAGTTATTTAAATAAATGTTTCTAATTTCATCTGCTATTTTTAATAAGTTTTATTAGAATCTTCATAAACCTAACACATCCCAAACATACGCAAGGATTAAAATATTTATACAGTCCTCTAAGAAAAAAAACAATTGACTTAAATTGATTGAACAATTTTAAAAAATACACTAATGTTTTAAATTATGAAACTTTGGGATTTAATCCTCATTTTGAATTTTTTAAATTTGAAAACTAAATCTATAAATTAAAACTCACTATAATATTCACCAAATAAATAAAAACCAATCTAGATATTATTTAGAGCAAGAGTTGGAAGAATTTATAACATTCTTAAATTACATAACAATTCCATACATGAACACCTTAACATAGTGACTTTAACTATGTTATGGATTTCCTTGGCATAGACCATGAAATTTTTAAAATTACCATTCCATAGTCATGTGTTTTTATTATATATATTCAAAAACTATGAAAGACCAAAACAATAATTTTATGAATTTGGTGGGGTTAGTTGTTTGATGGAATTCAAAGCATATAATAAACAAACACAATTTATTTTGTGATATTTCATATTACTTATTTATTTTCCTATGCATATATTCTCTACATTTTATGAAATTAAAAGTAACCCCATTATTGGAACCCTATAGAGTCTTATTCTCACATAGTGCTTGGGAACCCCACTTTGATGGTTATTCATATATTTAAATTTAATGTCAATGGTAATATTGGCAATTCATATGGAGTATATAAATGTATATTGTGATATAAATCCAAGGAGGGATCTATATTCAATGGGTTATGTTCCCATTTATGATTTGCTAATTTTTTAGTTTAGTAAATGATTGGCCTCAGGGATGATCCTTTTGATGTATATATATGTTTGATGTGCGTCCCCTATTGTTATAATATAATGTTGTTTAAATGATAATTCATGTTATCAATTAGTTATTATTTTTATGTGTACTCTAATATTATTTGATTTATATATTATTGATATATTATTTGATGTGATTGTAACAAGAGAATAGTCTTCCCATAGACTCTCAATAGTAGTCATCAATTCCTAGTGTAAATATAGGTGAACTTGGGGTCTTATAGAACCCCATATTGGGATGGTGGTTGGGACCCTCGTCCTGAGAAACATAAAATGTAAACAATCGATGTTTTAGTTATATTACTATTTGAGGACATGGTAGATAAATCTATGAGTGTTTATATTTTGGGACGTAAATCATATTTATACATCTCTAATACTGATAAGGTGAAAACTTGAGTTACCATGGGTATCATATTGTTTTTATTATTTTAATTTTTAAATATAATTGTCTGATTTTAACATTTAATGATATATTGGGTTATTTATTTATTATTTTACTCTTAAAATTTGATGTCCATAGCATTATTTTAACCACCATTTTAGAAATGTAGGTATACATATACATTATAATGATCGGTTTTCAATGATATTTAGTGTTAAAATTAGGAAAATGATTTTGGAAATATAGATAAAAATGAATAAATCTTTTTAAGAATGATGTTTAAAAATCTGTGCCAATTAATTAAAATTAAAAAATATGTTATTATTTTCACAGATAACCTATTTTTGATGTATTAATTATTTTGAAAATAAAATGGAAAATATCATGCACTATTAGATTGATATATTATATTATATTTATGATTATATGGTGGAAGATAGCCTTATAGTGGGTGGGTATGGGTAGTTTATCCATTCTTCCTAGATTGGGAGCTAGTTTCCAGAGTTTTGGTTATTGTTTTTCTGAGGTTTTGAAGTATTTTTTTGACACCCTAGTAGATAGGATAGTGGGGTCGTGTGTTGGATAGAGTTGTTTTAGTGGGTTGAGTTAGTATGTGATATTTTAATGGGTTTTGAGATATGAATTTCTATAGATGTAATTTTAGTGGTTTTGGGTGATGTGCTTGGTTTTTTCTTTGTATGTAGTTGATAATGATGTCTTTTTAGGGGAAATATGGTTTACAGTTTCCATGAGGATAGTGAGTGTAGTTTGTTTGTTTCTCCAGGTGGATAAGATAATATCACTTATACTATTATTATAATCCCTACAATTATGTGTTTTGGTTATTATATCACTATGTAAAATAAGTATGAAATTATTTTTAATGCTTATATTGTAATTATTCATGTTTAGGGTTGTGATGTGACTAGTCTATAATTTTTAATTGTATTATCGCATGATGATTTCAGATCAATATTAATTAGTTAATAATAAACAGAAGTTAAATAATTTTATCAGAGAGTTGATTCTCTTGTTGATGTGAAATTCATTGTGAGTAAACTATGTGTGTATAGATCTATTGAATAAGTACTTATAAAAGGATCTGTATTGGATATCCAAGCAATCCATGAGTTTAAAAATTAGAAATATCTAATTTTTTTAGGAAATGTGGGATCACAATGAATGGATTTTTGGTTATATAATGTGTAGTTTTTATTTTAATGGATTGAAACTGTGAGAGGGAAATGGTTGTTGGCAATGTCCAATTTCAGATATGGATTTTATAAATGGTGGGATTCCCTTAGACATATAGTAATGAATGAGATAATTCCAAGGAATCTGTTTTATTCCCTTTTATATGATATTTTCATCTCAAAAATTAATGTATATTTAGTAAATATGATAAAAGATATATCGATGATATCAAGATGATTTAGAACCTATGGTAATCTTTTTCATGATGGATAATTGAAAACTATAATATATATGAGTATACATGAAAGTATAATATTATGAAAAATAAGGAATTAATATCTTAGAAAAAATATTAATTAAATGTTGATCATAGAATATAACATTAAAATATATCCAATCATGAAGGAATATACAATCACTATTTAAAAAAAATTCCCAAATGAAATAATTTTGAATAAAATTCAAAAAGGAGTTGATATTCGAACACAAAGACCATTTGATCTTTTTCACATTGATATATATAGAACTGTGTAAAAATTCAACAATTATAGATAAATATTTCATCACATTAATTGATTTTATAATAATAATGATAAACATTATGTTTATGACTCATAAATCTAACATGTTGAGCATGGTAAAATGTTTCTAGAGACTTGATATGATGAAAATTGGTTATTCTCTTAAGAGGATGAGTTATGAAAATGAGTATGAATATTATAGATAAAAATTATAACAATATTTTAATAAACATTTCATAATTCAATAGTTCTGTGATGTTTAAAATTCTCATCAAAATATAGTAGTTTAAATGAAGAACATGATCCATTCTGTTTTGGTTAGAACCATACTATCTAAGAATGAATCTTCATGTCATTACTTGATGCAAGTTGTAACACCCAGACACAAATAACTGGCTCTATTATGGACTGTAACAACACAGGTAATGTTAAGACAAATCATTTTCATGTCATATATATATATTAATATAATAGATTTTATATATCTATATTCATTATAATAATATTATATAAATTTTTATTCAAAATGAAAATGTATTATTTATAAAAAAAATAGGTCTGCATAAATAATTTGGTTCAATTAAAAATATTTAGTTGCAAATTATATAATTTTAATTTTAAAAAATGGACTTAATATTTTAGTTTATATTATCAAAATTATAATAGTATTAATTTTTTATAATTTTCTAAAATGTTTGATTTTTCAAAAAATGTGAAAATTAAGGATTTTGATAAGAAAATGTATTTTATTATTATATATTTAAAAACTCAAATACAATTTTGGATTAGTATTAAAATTTAATTATGTAATTTTTATTAAAAAAATACACTTATGTACTTTATAATTAATTTAATCCTTCAAATATTTTTGAAACACTTATATACTTAAAATGATATTTTTCTGAAAACTGTCTTTCATCATATTTTGCAGGTTTAATTTTAAATTAACATTTTCCAGTTCAATGAATTGATTTTTTTTAAAATTGAATCCATAATATTTATCATAATAATTAATATTAGGTAATAATTTAAAATTACTTTTTTCATAATTAAAAGATAAAATTGTAAAAATTTGCTAGTATAGTTAAGTTTAAAATATGTTTTTGGGGGTAGTGTAAACATAATTGATATGGATAAAAATAGACCATTAAATTATCTAAATTCAATTATATGGAAATATTTACAACCGATATAATAAGATATTTAGAAACTGTCAATTTTTGGTCTATTTGGCTTGAGTAAGGAATTAATATATTTTAATCTTTTTGAAATTTCCAATTATATCCTCTCCTCCAGATATAAAAGGAAACCCTCTATCCTGTCACATTAAAACAACCATTGAAATTTTGATCAGATAATAACAAACTAAATCAAATATATAATATTTTAATATGACTTAGAGGCCTTGGTGTGGTCATAAAACTAACCATTTATGGAATTAGGTATAATCCTAAAGTGGTTTTCTGAATAAGAGTTATAGTTCTAAACCAATCATTTTTGTTCTATTTCATCTTATATGTCCTTAAAATAATATTATACCATGATTAAATAACAAAATAATTATATTAGATATGATTATATGTTGTTATATTAAAATACTAACCTAGATATATCTCCCCTTCCATCAAATGGTAAATTAAACTGTTAGTCATGTGTACCAAGGATTGCCTCCTTACGAATTGATGTAATTGTTTTTCATTAACATCACTCATAGATGGATATAATAATTTATTTATTTCATATATATATATATATATTATTCATAAAATATTTTAAAATCTATAAATATAATTTATAATTTACTTTCTTACTATTACATCCATTGATAATTGATATCATCAATCGAGCATATGTGCAAATTACCACATCCACAAAGTGATGTGATTCGTTTTTCATGACCACAAAATATGAATTCTATATAATAGTTTATTTTAAGAAATATTATAGTATTTATTAAAGATAAATCATTATTTAATGAGAAAATAATTCTAATCCTCTTTATACCATGTTCATTGAAAATGGAAACATTTCTTCTACCTATGTACAACCAACCATCTCTTTGATTTTAATGTAGTTCATTTTTTATAACCCTCTTTTAAAAATGGATTTAAAATTTAAAATAATATATAAAAATTATACTTATATAATTATTATTGTTCTTTATGTTTTTAAATAATGTTCTTTTTGAACGTATTCAACGTACGGAAGTCATTTTGGATATATAAGCTAAATATCGTCAAATCATCTAACATAAATTTAATTGATTAAGGACATGTGTAGAACATAGTAATAAAAATAATAAATGGAATATTAAAATTGATATTTTTTATTATAAAATTATAAAATTTATATTGTATTATTATTTACGAATATAAAAATTATACCTGATGAGTCAGACTCGAGGTAAGAAACACATTACCACTAAAACCTCAATTTAAATGTTTTATGTAATGATTTTGTACATACTATTCTTTCATGTACATATTCCTAAAAATAATTTTTATCTATATTTTTATAGACAAAAAATATATTATTAGAGAAATTTTATGAAACTTTCTACTTTATATTATATGATTTAAAAAGGAAGCATTTTCTTATTTCATGTGGAATGTTTAACATTCCATACAAATAGAGAATAGAGTGTTAAATCATAAAGTGTAACACCTCAACATATTTTCCAACCACCCAAACATTATTTGAAATATTTATTACTTTATAATCTTCCTTGTTTTAATAAAAAAAACTTCCTTTAATTTTTTCTTGTTATTTTAGTTCGTAATTTATATTTTCAAAGGAAAGGTATATTCGAATATTCAAAAATGTGTTCTATATGGGATAAAAAGTATATTTTTATGATATTTAATACTTAAATGAAATATTATATGCGTTTTATAGATATTATGGCCCATGTATATTACTTATAAGGATTGGTGAACATAATATAGATCATGATGATGGGTTAGCCCAATATAACTCATGATGACGGGTGAACATGATATATCTCTAAAATTCATTTGGTATTGATTATGTTATTTAGAGAATTATTTTGTAAGTAGATCATAATGGTTATCAAAATTTTAGTGGTTATTTTATGGATAATATTAATATATTTTACCAATTCATCTACAATACCTTTTTACTCTTTATAATTTGTTTTCAAGGACAACGTTTGATTTAAAAAGATAAGCTAATGATCTTTCGTTTTAAAAGATCTATTGTTCCCTTTTAGGGTAAAAGGTTGGTTTTCAAGAAAACTAATTTCATGGGTTCTAATGTTTTCTATGAAACCTTCATTATTATGATTCTTACTTAATTTTTTCTTATAATTTTTATTTTGAAAAACATAGTACAGTAAACCTATTTTCTTGTGCATGTAATTAATTATTTCTGCTCAAAGTTATTATGTTAAAAGAAAACTATATTTTATGATCTCATGGTTTTATAATCAAAATATATGTCTTTTTATTCATTTTTATGTCTGTTATTAGAATTCCCCATGTTTTCATGTGTTTTTATAGCTGTTATGTATTATTTGGAACAAATAATAAGTCATGTTGAAAATCATATTGATTTGTAATGAAATGAAAAATTTCTTCTTTTTAAATTTATAACATTTTATTAAAAATTTATACTAAAAAGATGTTTAGACATTATAATATACTGTTTTTATGTAGGATTTATGACCAAATTCTCTAAAAATCTACACCATAACGATCCTCAAAATGTAATAAAGTGAATTCTTGACCAAAAATCAAAGTTAAGTAATTGTTTAAGGATGAATAATTATAGTTTATATTAGAGAAAATGAATAGATATTTTTATAGTTTAATACATTGAAAGTAAATACACATAATAGATTACAATTTCTTGTTATCCTGAAATATAATTTAAATATTACCATATAGGTTAATCCAAACTATGTCCTTCTAGAATGATTTTTAGTATAGGAAATAGGTGAGATGAAATAGGAAGTCACCAATAGAAAAATATCTTTCAAAAATAGCAACCTAGATCCTTGGAATTCTAATAGGGATGTTTGATGTTATGATAGATCATATGATAGAGAATATAAATTATGGTGGTATCCATACAAGAGAGAAATCATGTTCACTGTAGAGAAACATGTATATACTGGAGAATTTTATAAAACAACACCCTCTGACATTCAATGAATCACTTTACCCTATGAAAGTTGAGGGATTGTTTAAAGAATCAAATAAGATACTCAAATTCATGGGTTTTTAGATCATTAAAAAAACTTTTTCGATTTACCATATTGAATGTGAAGTCGATTTATGGTTTTCAATGATTAACAATATTGGAGAAAGAGAATAGATTGAAACCATGGAATATGAATCTTTAAGGATATTTTATTTGATAATTATTTTAGTAATGTTGGTTGAATTATTATTAAAATATATTCTTGGTAATTAGGCAGAAGGTGGAAAATTTATTGGCTGCGTATGAAGAAAAAATCACCATATTGGAAAGGTACACACCAAATATTATCCACAATACTTATAGTAAACATACTATGTTTTCCACAAGATTGAATTTAAAATATTTAATGTATTTTTAATAATTAGATTTATTAAATTATGAAAAAAAATTAACATGCAAATAAGGTATAAATAGAGTTTTCTAAATATCATGTATTCCATTCAAACAACCAGAAAAATGGTCAACATGATATAAAATGGGGGAATCATCCATTAAAGAAATTCAAATTTAAGAAAATAAATATTCCATGTTATGATAAGTGTTGTAAAAAACACCTTTAATAATGAATTATAATGGATGTGAAATTTTTTTGATGTTAATAGTTTGGACATTTCCTTGTGACTAAAAAGAAAACTATAAGAAACCTAATTAAAATTTTATGATAATATTATTTAATTGTAATGATATGGGTCATTATTTTTGAACTTTTCAAAATATAGGACTGATTTATTTAAATAATCAATATCCTAAAAATAAATTTATGGAGATTCTTTTTGAAAATACATATGAATATATTTGACGATCCAATAATGTGGGGTCGGGAGAATTAATTGATTTTTTATGTTACACTAATGTCCTATTTGGTTTAGATTTTACACAACCTCATTTTCATGAATTCTTTTTTTATAAATTTAAATTTTAACTTGAATAAATAAATCCAACATATTTGGTAAAAACAATTGTGTGAAATATTAAAGGGAAATTAAATTATAATAATATTTCAGTTGTCATTTTTGGAAATGTTTTACCTATAAATATAGTTTAATTTTCCAAATGTGGGATTGATGTTATTATTGGTTTGTATTGGATTTTTCTTTACTAAGATAAGATATATTGAAAAGATTAAGAATTTATTTTTTAGAATGTGTTTCAATTTCTATAAAAGAATAAATTCATACATTTGATAACACATCAACAAGAAGAGAATCCGTTAAAATATTTAAATGAATGTTATCTTACTCATATCCTATGAAGAGGGAGAATACTGATATTAGTGATACCCTATAGTCAATGATTATTTGGAAATATTCCTAGATTAGTTTCCTGGTATTATACTTAATCAGGAAGTTGAGTTTAGTATTTACATAGTTTTTTATGCTAAGAAAATTTACAAAACCATTTATCGAATAGATCAAGTATAACTTTTGTAAATAAAAAATGATTATCAGGGGTTCCTAGATAAAATATTAATTAATAACTAGACATCACTATGGAATGATTCTATTTTATTTATTAAAAATAATGATATTTCAACAGGATTTATCATTGATTTCATATCTTTGAATAACCTCACTATCAAGAACAATTATCCCATTCCTTATATCAATGATTTCTTCTATCAACACTAGGGAGAATAGTATTTTTAAAATAATAATCATAGATTAGGATACAATTAGTTTAAAGTGAATGAGGAATATATTTCAAAAACATTGTTTCTGTCAAGATATGGGAGTTATGATTTTTTAGTTATTCCATTTGTGTTGTCCAATGGAGCACCAGTGTTCATGAATCTAATGAAGAGATATTTCCCTAAAAATTTTAATAAGTTTTTAGTTGAGTTTATTGATGATATATTGGTATATTATAAAATTCATTAGGATTAAATACAGATAAGGATTATTTTAAAACCATAAAATACAAGAAGTTATATGGAAGGTTTAGTATGTGTAAATTTTTGTTGAAACATATTTCTTTACATGGAAATTATGTATCTAAAAATAGAATGACTATTTAACTTGATAAAATGAAATTTAATGGATATGACCAACAAATGTCATATAGATTTATAGTTTTCATGGACTAGTGGATTATTATTGGTTCTTTTGAAATATTTTCTTAATTATCTTTCCTAGTAAATAAGTTAACTTTAAAAGGAAATAAATTCATCTAGAAAAAAGAGTGTGGTAATTATTTTTAAAAAATAATATAATGATTAGAGTATAAACTAGTTTTGGATATGATCTCTATAAGTGTTTAATTTATCATATACAATGATGGTTAATTGAAGATATTGTTACATTCTCATGTATAATGATCAGGTAATTTCTTATTAATAATGTTAATTAAAACACCATGAGTTGAAATATCCTACATAGGATCTTTAATGAACATCCTTATATTCTTCTTAAAAAATTTCTAGGAATCGTTTATATAGTATAAAATGTGAAATATATACTAACATATTTTTTTAATTATATAAAAACTCTGAAATATTTTGTACATGAGGTTGATAATATTACTATAAATGATTAAGGATTATTAATACATGATTCATTACCATCCTAGAAAATAAAATAATGTAGATTATACCTGAGTTAAAAATATAATGCTACAATAACCATGATATATTTGGAACAGAAACATTTTGTTAATGATTTTAGGAATTTTTTCCTTGAAATTGATCATGTATGAACTTCCTCTATTTTGTTTCAGGTTATAGTACAATCATCTCTATAATAAATAATTAATAAATTTTAGAAGGAGGATCATTCTTTAATATAAAATGTTTGATATATTAATAAGGGTTAGTTTCCCAAGATTAATGTTGGTGATGCATGTGTTTTCATATTTGAAAAAAAATATTATTTGGCCATTATAATTCCCAATTTAATAGAGAAATTTTGAGTGAAGATCATACTTCATCATTTTTTGGTTAAACTAGAATAACTAAGATGTCTAGACATAATTAAGATTATTATTGGTGGGATGAAATTATAAGATATATTTTTTACTTGACGATGATATGTTTGACCTGTCAAAAAGTTTAATAATAATGAAAATCATTGAAGGGGATGCTTCAATCTTTTCTATTGCTAAAGTGGAAATAGGAAAATATATCAATGGATTTCATGATGATATTTCCAAATACATCTTATGGTAATAGTGAGATTTGGGTTATTGTTAATTGAATTACTAAATAATCACATTTACTTACCTTTCAAGATACCATGTATTTAGATTAGAATTATTGACAATTCCTTAAGAATAATGTTAGGTTTAATGGACTTCCTCGCTCCATTGTAACTAATAGTGATCTTATGTTCACTCTTAATTGTTAGACATGTCTTCAAATATAATTAGAAACTAAATTAAATTTCTATACATCTTTTTATCCTCAGTTTGACATATTGTTTGACCTGATAATTTATACCATATATTACATTCATGGAGTTGTTTAAATGGATTACATCGAAATATTGGGTCAATATATTTTATTAGTTTATTGTTATTCTAATAACAGTTTTAATTCCAGTATATATATGTCACCTTAAGAGGAATTATAGAGAAATGGGTCTCATCCTCTTAGTTGTTGGGATGATTTCAGGGAATGGATATTTTTATATCCTTACTTAGAATAAGAAATGGTTGAGAAGGTGAAGAAAATTCATAAATATATAGGAATGAATCATAGTAGGTATAAAATTTATGAAGATATCTAAAGTCAATATCATTCATCCATGTTAGGTGATCATGTTTTTTATAATGTTTCAATATGGAAATATATTATGTGTTTTTTTAAACATAATCTAGGTCAATGGTTCATTGTAACATATGATATAAAAGAGAAAGTTGGTTCAATCACTTAACAAGTAGAATTTTCTCTGAGTTTAAAATTGGTATATGATGTATTTAATGTACCATTTTTTATGAAAATATATGTTATATGCATATCTTGTTTTAATCACCAAAGTAGTTCAGTTGGATGAAATACTTTCATATGATGATAATCCTATTCAGATTATTGAACATAATGATTTGGTATTATGCTGTAAGGTGATTCACCGGGTAAAGTATTTCTAGAAAACCACATGATTGATGAAGCAATATGGGAATCTTAAAATGAAATGAGGGAAAGATATCCCCAATTGTTTAAAAAGTAAATAAATTTGGGAGGATGAAATTTACAAAGGGGTAATGAATCAAAAAACCCAGATAATGTTATGATAACTCATATTCATGTCTTATTTTTATTCACAAATTATATTTTATATAGCTATATTCATTATAATAATATTTAGTAATTTCTTAGTCGGAAGGGAAAAAATATTTATTTCTACGAACATTGAGATTTCATGCATTATATGGTTCTATTTAAAATATTGATCTAAAAATTTATAAATTATATTTGGAAAAAAAGTAAACATTGAGTTTATCAATTATAAATTATCATAGGTTGAATATTTTATTTTGTTTGATGTTTGATTTCTCAATGAATAGTGAAAATTAAAAGAATTTATTTAAAACAGTATTTTCTTTTCAACTATTCTAAATAGAAAATTATTTTTTGCATTTGTTTTAAAAATTAATTAGTTAAATTCGATTAAAAAAATCCAATTATGGTCTTTTTAAATAATTTTCTACATTAATATGTATAAAAATATTTTTATACTAAACAATGAATTTTTATGAAGAACTGATTTTCATCGTATTTTGTTTGTTTATTTTTCAATTAAGTTCTTAACATTTTTTCAATTGTATTTGAAAAAATGGATTCCATATTTTTAATCATCACAATTAATATTTTTTAAAATATATATGTTAATGTTTAATTATAATAAATAGTAAAAACATAAAAAATCTATTACTACGGTTAAGGATAAATCAAGTTTATCGTGGAGTTAAACATAAGTGATAAGAGATAAAATAGAATATAAACATATATAAATTATATTTTATGGAAATAGTTAGACATTACATCATCTAATATTAAAAAATAGTTTATTTTGGTTCCATTTATATAAATTAATACATTAATATATTTTATTCATTTTAAAAATTTCAATAGTGTTCTCTCCCCCACTTATAAAAGTACACCCCTTCCCCTATTTTTTACACACTTGAAGAGCAATTTTTTTCTTCCAATACCTATAAAAATACCTTCCATACAACCCTAAATCTGTCCTCGTGTATTTTTTGTGATTATAAAATCCTCCTAGTTTTGATTTAGGTATAAACCTAAAGATGTTGTCTGAAGAAGAGGTATGATTATTATCAAAGTATTTCTGTTTTTTTTATTTATCTACCCACATAAAATATTCTTCAAATATGTTGAAATAATAAATTATTATCTTACAAATACTAACATATTATTGTTTAAATTTAAAAATATATATCTAACTCCTCTTCCAAAAATGGGAAATGAAACCATCGTTTGTACGTACGGTGGACTACCACCTCACAAACAGATGTAATTAATTTTCCATCACCAGATCTCACGGATGGTAATAATGATGTTTTTAATGAATATATATGACTTAAATGAAATATTTATCGTTACATAATTATAATACATCCTCTACTTATTAAAATTAAATCCACTGAAAAATGATAATGTTGCTCATGTGTATGTGTAGATTACCATCTCTATGAAGAGATGTGATTCATTTTTCATCCACACATAACTTGGATTCATTATATAATAGTATTTACAAAAATAATATTATATTTATAATATAATATTAATTCTTTAAATTAAAAATAATAATTACATTATTTCCATCAGATTCGTTAAAAAATGAAAACGTTAATCATGCGTATGTACAATCTACTGTCTCCATCTAACACAGTTCATTTTTCATAAAATTATTTCCTAAATGGCTTTAAAATTAAAATTAATATATAATATTGATAATTTTTTCATGATTATTATTCTATATATTATTAAATTTTGACCTATTTGATAACATTCAACCTACCGAAGTCATTTTAGGAATATAATATGAATATCATCAAAACATCCGACATGAATTTAATTTTTTACGCAATTGTATATAACATGGTAATAAATAAAATAAAAGTAATAAAATCATTAAAATTATTATTAGAAAATTTAAATACATAATATAATAATATTATTGATAATTTTATAAAATGTAAGTGATGAGTCAGACTTGAGATAAGGGACACATTACCATTAAAACCTCATTTTAAATGTTTTAATGATTTATTTTATACAAATTTTTGTTCCATGAAAAAATTATTAAAAATAATTTATATATATACCTATATTATTTATACTGGAAATTTTAGAGAACTTTTTTATTTCATTCAAAGGTTTTCAAATGGAATCATTTTATGTATTTTATATCGAATGTTTTTACTTTATTTACAAAAGGACAAAATGAATATTCTAGTTTAACATATACAACATCAATAAGTCTTCCCACTACCATAAGAATTATTTTATATTTTGGATTATTTTCTACAATTATATGTTATGTTGAAAATAAACCCTCCATCCAATTGTTAAGGGTATTATATAATTGATAATTTTGTTCATCGGAAAGTGATATACCAATATCTGAAAAATAATTTTTTTTATTGTTTAAGAAGTATATTTTTATGAGTTTGATGAAAGAAATACACGGCTTCATATGTTTTATACATGTTATGGTCCTTGTAAATTTTTTATAATTATTGATTATATTGAAATAGATCATTATTATTGGTGATCCTTGTATAGCTCCTGATGAAAGGTGAGGCCAATATAGCTCTCCAATGCACTAGGTAATGATTATATTCACTATAGAATAATATTGGATGTTGATGATAATGTTTATTATAAAAATAGGGTTTATTATATGGGTTATATTAAGGGATCTGTTAAGATTATTTATTAATGATCCTATATAAATTTATATGCTTCCTAATGAGTTTTCAAGGAAATAAGTTTGTTTCAAATGGTAATAAAATGAAAATTCATTTTAATGGAAATATTATTCTATTTTAGTGTATAATTGTGTCATAAAAAGGAATTTCTTGGTTTATAATTTTAAAACTAAACCCTAATTATTTTTTATTTCCCAATATATTACTTGTACAACATTTTTTGGAAAAACATTGGGTAGTAAAGCTACTTTCAGGTGTGGGTAAAAAATTATTTCATCTCATTGTTTATGATGTTAAATAAAGACAGTCTTTTAGGATCTCATGGTTTTAGAATAGACTATTAGCTTACTTTTTTATGTCCCTTACATATAATTTTATTCTTATATAATGTTTTAAAATGTATTTCATAGGTTCTTAAAATAAAAATGAATAATGAATTCGTCAAGTTGAAAACTGTAAATATTATTATGAAAGAAAAACATGCTTCTTTATAAAACTATTATATTATGGAACAAATGTATTTAAACTAGCGTGTGAACACTATAATATATGGGTTTTTATGTAAATATTATAAACTAATTCTCAAAAAATATAAACCATAATGATCAGTGAAATTTAAAAAATTGATTTCTTAACTAAACATTAATATTATATAATTTTTTAAGGATGGACCCTTATACAGAGTTCCATGCAACTTCTGTATACAAGATTTTTCAATCAAGTAGAGATGGGTTTAGTGTCTATTTATAAGGACTATTCCCTATCTAAAAATATCCACTAACATGAAAATAAATATAACAACCCAAAATAACAAATAGAAGATGAAATATAACACCCAATGTGTTTATTCTACCATGTGTTTGAAGATATAATCAAATTAACTAAACATTAGTCGAGATTTCATCCAAACATCACCCTTACAAATTATATTCCACCTACTTAACTACTATATATATGGATGTTTCCCTTAGATAGATCCCTATATATAAAATTCATATGTGCCTCAAGATTCTTGTGTAGGGTGATTATAAACCCAGTAAAACACTGTTAATTCATCCTTAAAACATGTGAAACTATAAATTAAATGTTTATACCATGAACATAATGTATGTACATAAATAAATAATTATTTACTATGTCATTATATGGTAACTAAGATTCCATGAACCCAAGATCCACCTAATTTAGTAAAAATCTTGATGGAAGGTCATAGGTAATCATTTCATGTCTTATGTTATTCCATACGGTCTACACATTGGCTCAATATTTTTAGCCTATTTTTATATATCATTTCCTTGTCTTTAAGGAGTGATCCCAGACCGGTATTTAATGTAATGTGACCCTACTCCTTTTAGTGGTGGGAATTTGGATCATCTAATAAATCATGATCTTGTGGTTATTCCTCTTTAAAATGATGCTACATACACCAAACAAACCCAAAAAAATTTAAATCTAATCATGAATAAGGATATTCAACATCATTATGATTTGATAAAATTATGAATCATGTCTCTATTCTAATTTTTCATGGTTATTCCCACATTGGTGGGAATTTTGGTTTTTTTACACTGAATAACATGCCTCCCATATCCATAATCTCTTAGTAAAATCATCCATTCCCCCGGTAAGGATCCAAATGTCGAATTTTGAGTGACATGGACAACATGATATCCATAAAATATTTTCCACATGAAATAAACACATCCACATATAAGGTATAACATATCAAGGCTTCATCGTGTCATATATAGCATTATATCATGAGCCACACACATACCCATTTTCTTATCACATTAAGAAAGTGTAGAACAGGCCACACACAAACACAAAAAGGTATATTATAACAAGAAAGGGTTCCAATGATCACACATACACCCATACATTAATAAATATATATATATATAACATCATGAAAGAACCTCACATGCCACCCACACAACCAAATGTATATCAGAACAAGTGAGGGTATCGTGGGCTACACACAACCCCACATGCATATCACATAAATCAATGTTCTCATTGGAATCACACATAACCACATTAATTTCATAAAAAATTAGTATCACTAGCTTCAACCACACCCATATGTATATCATATATAAAAAAATAATACAAAGGCCCCAAATGGTAAGTAATTCATACCTCAATAGTATTGATTTCCAACACTGAAAATTTCCACCGAGATCAATCCCATGAACAACTAATCCCTAGAAATACACCCAATTCATCACACAAGGATTATAAAATCAATATCCTAGAATGAAATGATATGGATTAAAATTCAATTTTACTTAACCAATGAGAACAACCATCACTAATGGGTCTAGAAATCATTAAGAGTATGGAATGGATCCTTATAGATACCAGATCAAATACTTATTTTAACCCTTAATTATCAATTATACCATATATAAATTTTTATATCTAGACATAACTACCCATATCTATTATTATTCATAATAAAATGAATAGTTCTTGGATTTATCACCTTTCTGATACCATATGAAGGCTAATGGATTGATTTGATCATCAAACATTGAAGAGTTGATGGGTTGGGAGCCAAATTTTATTTAGAATATCAAATCCCATAATTATGGTTGAATTAGGGTTTCTTAAGATGAGGGATATATCAAATAGAGTCTATGGGGTAAAAATTTGGTGTCCCCTACTTATAAATCAACATAGATCCCACTAAATAGATGATGGATGCCACTAGCGGACATATAGCTTTCTAAAGATCCCAAGGCCACTGACTTCTCCACTAGATGACTGGTATCTCCCCATTGGGTGGATGGAGGGATTTTTAGAGTTTGAGATCCCTCAAAAATTTCACTAGCTAGTTGATGGTTCAAAATAGATGATCTAGTGACCCACCAAAATCCTTTTTCCTATTTATACAACCTTCTTCTTCTTCGAATCTTGATTCCCTACCCCTAACACCCATAATATGTCTCTAAATAAAGATAAAATACATTCAAGATAAACTAAAGAAAAAATAATTTAAACATTGATATTTGAGTACATTAAAAATATTGCCTATAATGATTTATCGTCCCAAGAAGGATATGTATAGGTATGCTCAAACTAATCTGGACACTATTTCTTAACATTTAACTCTATCTCCTAAGCCTCCTCTTGGATTCTATCATGCTACAAAAAAACAAGAATAGGTAGTACCTACTTCTTCTGTATCACTTTATCATGCTGTTATATAATGAAAACTTTTTTCTCTAAAAATAATTCATTTAGTTTTAACTCTATAACACTATTTATGATCACTTCACCTTATAAGAATACTAATTTTGAAATTGAGCCACATGGAACATGTTATGAATAACACAATATCATGGATGGTGATCTAGTTTGTATTACACTACCCTAATACATTTTTTGGTTTATAATGGTCAAAAATCACACAATCAACTTTAAATATATTTATTAATCATTGATTACTCAATCGATGTGAAAATCATAAGAAAAATTGATCATTAATAGGATCTATAAGGGTAATAACCTTTGGTTGACATACAAATATTTCCTGTTGTGGGTTCTAACCAAACCATTTTTAAACATCTTTACACCTTTGAGGTCTCCTACCCCATACATGGCCCAAATATAACAAAATCTCCCACCTCAGGCCAACATAGTCGTGAACATAAAGGATGACCATATAAAGACTCAAAAAGTACAATATAAACCAAATAATAAAAATATTATTATATTAATACTCTTTATAGGATAGATGATCATCCCATATTCCACCAAAATCCCATATATATTCTATGAAAATATCTCCTAAAATATGGATGGTCATTCCAAACTATTATTTATTATTTGAATGATAAATCATGCTCAACTAAAATAGAGTCCCCATTTCTTTTTCAAGCCCTTCCAAAACCAAAATGTGAAATAAGATCATTTATTTTAAAACATGATCATAGTTACTCTTTTAAATTGCCCAATCTCTAATACATAAAGAATACATAACTCATCAACTGAATGGGTATCCTGAATTAGAAATAAATTAGCCACTATATCAATCCCATTAACCACAACCCATACCACATATATATCATTCATATTCCTAGGTAACCCACAAATAATATCCATTATCACATCATCAAACATACACACTAGAACTGAAATAAGCTGAATAAATCCATATGGTCACTGATGCACAACTATAATCCATTGAAAGGTAGGATAATGAGAGATGAAGGTCGTAATATCAATTTCCATACCCAATAACTTGAAACATCATCTATTGTCAAAATATATCTTAATTAATCATGGTCTACATCACAATATGATGAATAAGAGTCCCTCACATGATCTTCTCACATAGAAGTACGGATCAAAGCGTTATTGTGGATGTAGAATTTTTTTTTGCATCTACATACCCTGAAAGAACTTAGTCATTTCCCACGAACCATTTCTGTTTTAATGAACATTCATGATCAATATTCGAGATGGATTTTACGTAGTCCACCAAGAAATAAGTTGTGATTATAGGAGTTTATTTCATCACCCCTTAGTACCTAGTTTAACCCACTTTGAAATCCACTAACAATATCATGGACTTCCACTCTTCTTATGATGATCATTATCAATGATCCAATATATTCCAATTAAGATTATCTAAAAAATATTCCATTTTGTAAGATAATAATCCATATTAATTTCAAATTGTTTCAAGAACTCTACCCAACACCTATTTTAAATGTTGAATACTTTATTAGAGATGATATTCCATAATTTCTTATGTTTTTTGTTAATGTAAAATCTATAACTAAATAGATATTATTACCAGTATTTTAGGGAATGAACTATAATAACTAACCATAGACCATTAGTAGGGTAGTTAATATCATAGAGTCATAGATTAATAAGACTATATGATAATACATGATATCTCTGCATCAAGAAATATCCTTATCCAATAACTAAAGAATCATAGTAAATATTAAAATCAATTATAGTCTCTAGATAAATAAAAATCAAAGTGGTATTTAATATTTGTATTATATCTAGCAAAACTACTTCACCGTATTACATCCAAAAAATCATCACCTTCTTATTGTAAATCCTCTTAATACATGATTATAAGTAGAATATCCCTTAAATGAACTCTATGTAGTATTCTACCAAACCAAAGAAACTCCAAATCTCTTACACATTCAAATTCCATGGCCATGACATAAATTCTTCTACCTTCATTAGAACAATATATATTATTATATAATAATTATCAATTAAAATGAAACAAAACTCTTGGATCCAAAAGTGAAACATTAAAATATTGGAATAAATATGATGTTCTCAATGTGTACTTAACATCATCTCATGGTGTCTATCAAATAACTCAGGGGTTTTTGAATATATTAGAATATAATCAGCTAAAACAATAATGAAATAGTTTAGGTATGGGTGAAATAACCTATTCATTTGTTCCATGAACATCATTGGAGAATTATTTAACCCAAATGGAATAAATAGATACTCATACATCAAGTATCTCTTCTTAAATGATATATTTGGTATGTCCTCTTCTCTAACCAAAGTTGATGGTATCCATAATGCAAGTCATCCTTATTGAACCATCCCCCCCCCCTCAAGTGATAAAATAGATACTGAATACATGATAATAGAAATATTTACTTCACTATTACCTAGTTTAGTTTCCTTTAATCCATGTACAGAAAAACGATACCATCATACTTCCATGAAAAAAAACCAGAGCACCCCAAAGAGAAGTTCTCGGTAAAGTAAATCCTTTTTGCTTCTAAATCCCTATGTTTTACATTAATATACTTTAAATCGGATAGATAAATATGGTTATTAGGAATAAATATAGTCTATTCCCCATTAATGAGTACAATATTGAACTCTACCCAATATCAAAAGGAATACCTGAGTAGTTACTTCGAAAAAAATCAATAAAAATGCTCTATGGGAGGAAGAGAGGATGAATGTATTTATAGATCTACAACAATAATCATACTCTCCAAATGTGTTGTAATGAAATGAACTTAGCTGAGGAATGTTTCTAATATACATATTTGTAAATCCTACTATCCATAAAAGACATTATTTTAATCTTTAGGATTATAAATGTCACTAATATTCTATAAATATTAATGTGACATTGGTAACTAGTCAACCAAACAATTTTTAATATTACATCAAAACTAGTCCTATATAGAATAAGGGATACCATTTATTTACATAACCTTAAACCACTATAATAAATTCTAGATATATCTTAATATGATCTACCTTATTTCCCAAGGGCGTGTTAGGAGAAATAAACTCATAGAGATTTAAATAGGGAAGTCTAAACATTATAATACATGAGTGGATATGAAATTATTGGATGTTATTGTATTAGTCAATGAATAAAAAAGCGCACATTCAATCAATATCATATCTCAAATAGTCAAATCAACCTCTCAACCATTACTTAAAACCTATTCCATCATATAAAACATTCGTATATCAGATCAATGAACTTTTCTAGGATCCACAACTCTCCTAGGTCCTTGAAATCAATAGATTCTGCATCCACTACTAAGGTTCCCTACATGTATCATGTATTGACTTATCTAATACCATAACTATTAACTTAAATAAAGAGTATCTAATATTAAACATATTTCCAAATTAATGACACTCTTCAAGTGGATTCAGGAATTTTTATAATGACTCTTCTGTCCATAGTTATTACACTTAGAAGAACACACTCCCATAGCGAGAGCTAATGATCCCTTACTGTGATTTATTTATCTCTCACCACCCAAAAAATTATATTTAGGTTAACTGTTCTTATTACTATAAAAGGAACCTACAATACTGTCAGCGGTTCTACTCAATATTCCACTATGACCCAAAAGTAGGCCTATTGTTTTATCATCTAAAGTCCCCTCTTGACCTAATATATTTGTTAAGTACTTAAAAATATGTTGTCAGGTGAAAATTCTGGACCTGATGCCTCAACATTGTTTTATGGAAAATTATAAACTTGCATTCTGCTTGTGCCTCATTCCTTACAAAAAGGGTACAAAATGAAGCTTACCTATTGAATAAATTGAAATGGCAGACACCAACATCATTCCATGATGGATCTCTATTATGATAAATTTGTGAAAAATCTTTAGTGGGTCGGGAAGGAAATATCAAAATAAAATTTCATTGAAGGTCTCCCAAGTCAGAACCCATCACATCCCAGCATGATTTATCACACTCCACAACCTCTAATAAATATTCTAATACCTAAATGTAGTTAATTTCAAACACTGATAAATTGAAGTATCCAATATGTCAAATATACCTTTTTTTATTTCTAACAAATCCATAATTTTTTGGGTCATTTATACCAAATAAGGATAGGGGTGTTTAATAAATAAGTATAACCTAAAATTTACCATTATTAGTATACCCCCATTGGATCATTATCTATATACATACTCTATATAAAAGAAATAATCCCCAAGTAGTTCAAATATCTATACTATAGGAGTTTCTATTAGGCCCTACTTAGATGCACCCACCTACATGTATTGAGGCACTATAGGTGTAGCCTCCATTATGGGAGAATTATGACCCAATACCCTTGGTGGTCCCATAAGATGACATTGTGGTGAATTTATTTGAAATGTAAATAGAATTTTTAGATACAACTTCAATATCTTAAATTCAAATATCACTCAAGAAACATATAGGCACCTATGTATGTCAAATGTCCCGGACCAGGCTCCATGAACCAGTTCCCTGATCTAGTCTACTATGTGACCTCAAGAAGGTCTCCCCATATTCCAGATGCTTTTGAATGGCTGTGAGGGTCTATTATCAGTCATGGATACCCTATTTGTCATAGAAAAACACTAGTGGAAAATAATTAAACAATAAAAATTTATAACCATAACTAGAAAATTACCAATATCACGTGATGAAAAAAACTATAGATAAAATATCAAATTGAGAAACTAACACGTCATGCTAATGTACGTGCCAATTATCATAATAAACACTCACAATTAATGACATTGAAGACGCCCAAATGGTTCTCAAACCATTTCTGGTTCCCTTATCCATGATTCATCTTGACTCATCCACCTTGCACAAGGAATTTACCTTTACCATTTCATGCAACCATGAAATATATTCAGGTACCATCACACACCCTATGTAGGGTATGAGTAAGACATAGTAGGACACAACCAATGGTGTCTAAAAAAATAGTCATACAATAATATGCATTTTTATTTATATAATTTAAGAATTATTAGGTATAAGTAAATAGTTTTTACATTGTCAGCTAATATTTATTTAAACACACAAACCCCTACGTTCCCATATACAATTATACCTGATTATCTGCTTCAAATCATGCAAGAGCCCAATGTAT
The DNA here is from genome assembly GCA_963277665.1 of Viscum album. NCBI lineage: Eukaryota > Viridiplantae > Streptophyta > Magnoliopsida > Santalales > Viscaceae > Viscum > Viscum album. The sequence continues at coordinate 1,887,035,184 of OY728143.1, read as the reverse complement.
GACCGAGGGAAATCATTTCTCAGAATTTCTTTATTAACATTATTTATTTAATATAGTATATTGAACATGTTCTCATTCATTATTTCATATTTGAATGCCAATGTTACCATTTGAATTCATATAGTATAATGCCCATGCTACCATTCTTTATTTCATAACTAAAATGGAAATGTTACCATTCACAACATCACATTCGAATGACAATGGTATCATTAAGAAGAAAATTATTAATTCCACAATTAATTATCCACATCAATTCCATTACTATTTCCACAATTAGTTAAACACCAATATTTAGTTATTTAATTCAGTAATTAATTTTTCACATCAATAATATTAATTAATACAATAATTAATTTTCCCCAACAAAACATTAATTAATTCAACAATTAATCTCTTCATTTCTATTAGTCAGCACACCCATTAACCAAGATCACAAATTTCATTACTAATTCAACAAATTATTCTAACATATAATTCTTCTCAATTAATGGTGTCATTTCAGCTGAAGTGTTACATTTGGCTGAACCAAATTATAGAAACCACTCTTAATACAAGTATACTATAATTATGGGGTAAATACACAGGGAGAGAGTGTCAAGGCGTTCTATGAGTATGTTTTATGAACAATTAGTGGAGGATTCCTATAAATTTATAATAAATGTTTGATGTTCAAAATATAGAGTAACTAATTCTTCAACTTCTATGGTGAATTGCATTAAATACAATGAAAAAAAATTGTTCTAACAATGAATAAGAAGAATGCGTTGGGACTATGGATTTTCAATTTCATTGAGAAAAAAGTTTCATATCATGTTTTTTTGTTCATAATAACTCTTAAATCTATATTCTGAATGCAATGGAACCACCTTGGACAGATGAATTTAGATTATAAAATAAATATTGATTCCTTGGTCGGAAAATTAACCATTATTAAATTTTTTTAATATAATTCCATTATGAGATGAAAATTTCTACTAATGGTAATAATTTAACCTTTCCGTAACATACTATGAAGATCCCTGAGAACCCCATTCATGGAATAAAATGGGGTTTCCATTGAGATTAATAACAAGGATTCAAAGGATGCTATGAGAGGAAAATAGGAAACATAAATACCACAATAAAATTGATTAGCAATGAACCATAATTATCCACTACCTCGACACATAGGTGGAATTAGCTATACATTGAAAAAGTGTTCAATAAAAAAATATTAATACAAGATAAGAACATTATAGAAAATCTGGAATGAAGATTGTGGGAATGACAGAGTAGTAGAACCTCCCCTTTATTGTCCAACTCATTGATCATCTAGAACTTATAGGGATGCCCTCTTATTTATAGAATTTATAAAAAGAATGAATTTACTTGAAATAACATGATGTGTATTCATATAAAATTGACTTGGTCACAATTTCTCCACCGGTAGGTGATCTACTGCACCACACATTACTTTGAATGCGTTAACAGTCAGTTGGTGGGGGTACATGGAATGTCGTGCCTATAAACATGGCGTCTAGTATCCCCTTTAGAAACCAACTGGTTCTGAAAGGGAGAACATGGTGTGTGAAAGGGTTGTACATGGAATTTTAATCTATTTGGAAACATTGGCTTGTAATTAATTTGTTCAATCTGTGTCGGGGAAATGGTACACAACGCGTTTGTATAAAGTACACTCTATGTATATGTGATTTTTTTTTCGTTTTTTTGGATTTGTGACTTTGGAAAAAAACACCTTAAAATCATCATGAACATCGAAATAAATATTTTTATCAACAAAACAAAATTTATCCAGAGAAAAAATGTTTTCATACTCAATAGAATGCATGAAAATGTATTCAAAAATTGGGTACATCAAACTCCCCCACACATAGTCATTTTCTTGCCCGCAAGAAAAATATCAAACTCTAATTAAAAGAATCCATACTCTAAAAAGGGAGGGATTCAATTAGCTATACTCATAAATACTATATCAATAACATAAGATTTTAATTGGCTCAAAATATATTTCAACTCCAAAAAAATTCTATTCATTCCTTCTATATAATTCAATTATATATTTTCATCCTCTTTAATCTACATTGTTCAAATTTTCATTACTACACATCTTACTTGATTATTTACCTCACCATAAGTTACCACACTAAACAATAAATATTATTTTATCAACGTTATACTCAATATCAATTATATGAATTATATCCATAGGTCTGCATGTATTATCATTCTCTACATTAGAAATCAAATCAAAAAAATGATGAGGTCTTTCAATAAGGTTCAAATGATTATGAGGCTTCAGGAAGCTGGGTAATAATGTGAAAAATAATCACATAGGATTGAAAAAGGGGGATGAATTATTAAATAGTAGTGCATAATATTCAAAATAAGGCTTACTTAATATTCATACCCAACAAGATCTTTCAAAATATCACCATCAACATGATGAAATTCCATTTATAACATGGTTCCACAAACCATCAAGAAATTAAATGAATGAATAAGGTCCCAATTTTGAACTCCACTAAGAATATTATAAATAGTGTTTCAGAACAATTATCCCCCAAATATATAAGATCCAAATTCCCCCACACTAAATTCCATGGTTTCTCAGAAAAATGTCCCTTAAATCACAAAATTTCAATCTTATAAAATTAAATGAATAATCATCCAAAATTACCAATGAATTAGAGTAGGAAAAGAAAACATGCATGTATTGTGGACTCTTGACAAGGTATTTCATGATTTCTAAGGGTTTCAGGAAGTTTAGATGTAGGTTAGGTCTCATGATCAAAAGGGATAAAAAACAATCAAATTACTCAATAATTTTAATGTGATTCCAAAATATTTCTGTTTTGAAGAAAAAGACTAGAAAGTTATGTTAGTTATGCATATCCAATAAGTCTTTCATGAAAGTTGGTATAAGAATGAATATGTAAAAAATCATAGAATACCTGTTGAGGATGGGAAAAGTAAAGGGTCAATTAGGTCATCACATGATTACAGATGATTAGTCTAACAAATGTAAATGTCAATGACTTTAAATATAGAATCAAACTATATCAGCAATCATTTTACAATTCATTAAAATTTAAAATAACTATGAATATTTTAAAATCCTATTTTAAATATTTATTATTTATAATTATATTTAATAAAAAATTTGCCACAATTTAAAATATTTCACATATTAATGATATCTATTGGATCATTTCAAGGGAAAAGACACATGTAATCTGAGACTCACCCCCACATTTAATATTTTACATGGTTTCCCATGTGTGACAATAAGGAAGATAAGAGCATATGGGAAAACACAGGTGGTCCATGACGACGGTAATTAGTGAATAAAGAGATGCCAAAAATTATAATAAAAAGAAATATCGAAATAATAATCCCCTCATGGAGAGGTGAAGCAGATGGAAAGTAGTTGAAAAGAGATGCCCATATCACACCATAATACATATGACTGTCGAGGAAATAGAAGAAAATTCTGCAAGCACATACACCATCACATCCAAAGAATAGAAGAAAATAGATATATAAATATATATATATATATAATGATATAAGTGTGAAGAAATTAGACATTGGATGGCCTCAAAAGAGGCATCATCTACATTTGGGGGATCGGGTAGGGGATGATCAGCATCAGTGGAAGAGGGAATCGTGAGCTATGTACTCCATGTGGTGTTCATAGTGGTTATATCTATCATGACAGAAGAAATAACAATAGCTGGAGGCACCGGATCAGTGCACTGAACAAGGGAATAGACTGACACATCCTGGCGGGCAGTAGTAGCAGCAGCAGCTAGAATAGTAGTGAAGAGAAGAACAAAATCTGTTTCCAGTGCTGTTAATGGGGTCAGTGCTTTGGAAGGCTGAGGATTGGATGGAGGATCATGTTTTGGGGGTAGTGAAAGGCCCAAATGCTGGATAATGAGTAGTAGAAAACACTCCATCTATATCTAAGAATGAGTGATGTCAGTCTGGTGGTGATGGAAAAGGTCTTGACGCCAGTCCAGTGTGGCCATAAGGAGGGAAATATGGGGGTCATCCAAGGGTGTGGATGGAGGTGTAGATGTGGATGGTCCATAAGAAGAGGGAATGATGGAAGAATAAGGAATGGTGGAAGTAGTGGGGTAAGGTAGAGAAAGAATATCCACTGGTGGATAGGTTGAGTCCATGTTAGTAACACCAGCAGTAATAGGGGGTCATCTCTTGACCATGCAAGATCGGGGGCATCCTGTACGAGTAAAAAGTTTTATCTATGATTCTCAACCAACCTCATCAAAATTAGCATGATGATATCCATATGTTGAGAGATCATCAGTGGTTGTGAATGATAGATGGATCAATAACTCCAAAATAGTGGGCCAACTGAGAGGCATAAAAATCATCATTCATCTTTCCCAGAAGACCTTGGATCATGTAGTGGAAGTAAGAAGTATCTAGACAAGGGTGGTGTGGGTAGTTTTTCTAGATAATACAGGTTAAAATTTCCATGTCATGAGTGGACATGACACCCATGTCCTTGTGACATGGGAAAAGGATAGCGCTGAAGCACCGTTGAATGAAATAAATGGGAGGAAAAATGATGAGTGTGGTCTTCTCAGAAGTGGCGGTGTACCTGTGGTCAGGCTCAACAATATCTCTCCACATGGAAACAATGTCAGATCAATCTTTGAGGGCGAGGGTGGAGACAAGGGGTGGGATGGACAATTGTGATAGAACCTTCACCCTCAGCTAAAATTGCCCATGGTCAATGAAAATTTGCATCTACCAAGCCTAAATCAGGAACGAGTAGCCGTATTTATGGGAGTATGGTGGTAGTTGGTCTCATCAAACTATAAGGTCACTAAAAAATCCAAAAATAAATATTTTAATGTTGGACTGCTGACCTGGAGTGTGTTAAAAATATGTTTGTGGGCGAGGAGCTCCTCAATCTCTTCCCAAACACTAAGACACTACAGACCTATGGTATCTTTGAAATGACCACTCAGCAGGATCATGAACCATGAAAGATGATGTGGTCTGTCAGCTACAGGATGACCCTTAAATAATATTAGTTAGGGGTGTGGTTGAGGTTGAGGTGCTTCTAGAGAAGGCTGAGGTGGGGACTTAGCTGTGGTGGCAGTGGATGGACCATCTGATGATGCAGGAGCTAGCTCAGAGGTTGGAATAACAGTGGATTGAGTGAGAAGAACTATAGGATCCACTGTATTGGATCCCTTGTAAGTAGTGGATATTTTGATAATATGACTAATAGGTGTCAAATATGATGGCTCTAAGTAGAAGACGAGGTAGTGTATCCAATGATGGAGGCTGAAAACTGGAAAATCTGGGGACGGTGCCGCAGAATACTTAAATTTGTTCAAGCATAGTTCTGGTCACTCTACTATATTAGTGGGTATAGGAATCTTTAAATTTGTGGTGTATCCATATTTAATATCTTAAAAAGAATGAAATAAAAAACGAAAACAATAAAAAGAAGAAATAAAAGTGAGGAACATAAAAAATGGAATGTAAACTGTGTATAGAATGATCTGGTAATGAATATTTATACTCTGAAAAGACACACTGAGTGGGCCTATGAATGTGATTTGGCTAGTACATGACATTTCATAAATCATACATGTCGTGTGTAGAAAAATGGGGTGTGTCCCACATAAGTTTCCATACACGTACACCACTACAAAAATTCGAATAATATTATACATGCAGTATGTAGGCATGACACGGTGTGTGGGAGCACATGGATGGAAGCCCGTGTATTTTCTCCACAAAGACAATTCCTAAATAGTAGATTACACAATGTGTAAAAAATATACCCTCCATGTGGGTAGACATGGGATTTGGTCCATGTGTCACAGTACCCAGGCAGCTCCCAAAGGCGGTCATCGACGCTGTACATGGCATGTACCGAACAAAAATTCCATGTGTTTTCAAATTTAAGGAATAGAGCATGGGTGGCCATGTACCTATAGTACATAGCGTGCGTTCTCCATTGACCTCATGTAATTCATGATAATACGAATAGTCAACAAATCCCTAATCTATGCTAAACAAGACTAAAATGATGAAATAATGGGTGTTGAGTGGCATACATTATACGAGGATGGAAGTGGTGATGAAATCCAAGCTGAAAACTAACCAATATGAATAATTTTAGGAGGAGGGGTGATGGAGAATGGGAGAATCAGTATAGGGGATGTAAACGGGAAGAGGTGGCACCTGTAACATGGGGTGTGGCCGAGTAGGGTGTGTAACTTTTATATATGTGACACACTGCATGTTGATAGACCACATGTCATGTATGGTTTTTTAAAATACAAATATATTTATTATAAAAAAACTATATAATAATTATTTTTTATAATTTTAATGGAAATATATTTGAAATATATATTTTTTACAAATGAATAATAAACCTATAAACATAATGTATCGAAGAAATGCACACCACGTTTCCTCAAATTTGAAAAAGATAACTACAACCTTTGGTCCGGTTCTTGGGATGCGGTTTGAACCGGTGATTGGCCAATCTGAATGCATTCCCTCGAGCACCAGAGTACCAGTTTTATAGATCACAATTTTATTTAATGTCAATACTTAATGTATAGGTGTAGTACTACCTGGGAAAAATAATAGTACACAGTGTGTGGTTTTAATTTTTGAATTATTTGGATGAAGTGGATAGATTAGTAGAGCTCTAACATAGGAGTTTTTAACTCAGGGGGGGTGTGTCTTTTCCATTCATTGTATTTCACATGTATGTTATTTCTTATTTGGAATTTTTTTTAAATCAAATGGAAAAGAGGAGGCACACAATTTGTATCTAAATGAACAATGTGTGGTTTTATTTAATTGAAAATGATGGGATTGGGTTGTCTGTTAGGAATCAAACTTGGGTCTTTTGGATCTACGGGGTATGACCCTGCCAGCTGAGCCATCCCAATCATGGTTTTTTTAAAATTTGAAAAAAAAAATTAAATTATCTCACAAAACATTTAATTAAAAAATAAGTTCCAAAATAATGATCCAAGTACCAATGGTAGGTATGGAGAAATTAAAAATGGTGACGGATCAGATACACTCCAGTGATCTTTCAAATAATACATGCCTCATTCCTATTTGTTAAAAAAATTAATATATACCAATACTAATAGTTCTGTTAAAATATTCATTTGAAATTAATGTACATGACATGTTAATAGGTGATTCATGGTGTGTAGTCTCTAGGTTGCCTACCATAAAGTACCTTTGTTTTAGGGCTTTGGCTTAACCTACCTGGATTCATGCTTCCCAAATTTTATGGTGGAGATTGTACCCACCATTTACTCTATGTGAATATAGGTTTTGAGATGATTTCCATTCACTATAAATGGTTAACCTTCAGCTCAAGAAACTTCCAACGCACTATGCTGAAAGACTATGATCACTCAGAAAGGTCTCGACCACTAAGACTTCAATTTTCATGGAAACAAGCTCAAGTAGGAGTAAAACAATAGTAACTCCTCATCAGAGTGGATGGAATTCAGAGAAATCATGCAGACATGGATCTCCCTTGCCTTTTCATTATAAAACATGGAATTCGCATATGCCTCCATCTAAATTTCATCGATATCCATCCGTTGAAATCTGCATTTGTCTTCCGTGGGCTTTAGATCATAATTCAAGGTCTTCACTACCCAATAGAATTTATACTCTAGTTCTACCTGTAAACGAAATGGATTCACATAGATTAAATAGAATCGGGACATACCCATAGGTTTCATGAAGGTGTTCTTGTATTCCCATAAGGAATCATCAAGATTTTAGACCAGTCCTTTCTTGAGGCTTCCAACATTTTCTACAGAATTTTTTTAAGTTCTCTATTGGATATCTCCACATAGCAACTAGATTAGGGGAGGTAAGGTGTCCCCATGTTATACCACACTTCATACATCATAACTACATTACTCATCAAAGAATTGTAAAAATGTGTACCCCTATCACTAATTAGATCTCGAGGAACACAAGATCTATGGAAAAATACTCTTTTTCAAAAAGGAAACTACCACCTTTGTTGTATTTTTCACCCAAAAGTAGCTTCCACCCATTTAGATACATACTACACAAAACCCTGAATGTATGACTTTTCATATGATGGAAAAAATGACCCCATGAAATCATTACCCCATACGTGAAAGGCTTCGACATCAATAATGGGGTGTTGAGGCATTTCAACAGGGCACCCCATGTTACTAGTTTTCTGAAACCTTTCATATCATTCTAAAAAGTACAAGGCATCCTTGTGCATGGTTGGACAGAAGAATCTGGATTTAAAAATCATTTCTATTATGTAGTACGCCCCATGATTCTCCCAAATGGGGAGTAATTAAAAAACTCAAGAATTCATTTCATTTTATCATTTCGGATATTGCAGCGAATCACCCTATCTCCACATGAGCGGAAGAGAAAATGGTTTTCCCATAAATATCTTTGGACTTCTGAAAAAACCACTTCTTCTATTGGAATACAAGGTCAGGGTAAACCACTCCTCTAACAAAGTAATTTTCAATGTCATTATACCATGGGTGAGTTTTTCCCTCAAAAAAGTGAATATTATCATTGAAGAAGTATCCTTTGATTTCTCTATCTTCCTACCTCTCCAAATAAGGCAATCCCAGATGGGAGAGATGATCGGTGACAACATTATCTGTTCCTTTCATGTCATGGATTTCTATGTCAAACTATAGGTGTAGAAGCAACCAATGGATGAGATGTGTTTTATCATCCTTCTTATTCCTCAAATATTTAAGTGCTTTATAGTTATTATAAAAAACAACTTTTTATAGAACTATATAAGAGAGTAACCTATCTAATGAAAAAACTACTGCAAGAATTTCCTTATCCTTGGTAGTGTATTTAATATTTTCTTCATTCAAGGATTTGATTGATTAGTAAATCGGTTTGATGATACAATTTATTTGTTATCCAATAACATTTCCCACAACATAACCACATTCATCACACATAATTTAAAATTGTTTCTCACAATTTTGTGAAATTGTAACAGGAGTATCAACCAATTGTTTCTTCAAGAGTAGAAAGGATGAGGCACATGTTTCATCTAATTTAAAGAGATAATATTTTGAAAGAAAATTGGTTAGTGGTTTATTTATCTTTGAGAATTATTGAAGGAATCATTTGTAAAGGCCTTAATGGCCAAGAAAAAATTCGATTTCTTAGACATAAGTTGTAATGGGAAGTTATGATATTAAGTCAATCTTTGTAGGGTCAACTTTGATTTCATTTATGGAAATATAACGGCTTAATATGTTACCATTTTGTACCATAAAGTTACATTTATCAATGTTTAAACCCAGATTGGTGTTCCCACACGATTCTAGGACTAATTCTAAATTTCTCAAGGATGTGTTGAATGATTTTGCATAGTATAAGAAATCGTCTATAAATACTTTCAGAATATCCTTTACCATGTTATGAAATATTGACAACATTCACCCTTGGAAGGTAGGTGGAGCATTTCACATGACAAAATACATCCTTCAGTAGGAATAACGCTTCTACGGGCATGTAAATGTTCTTTTCTATTGATCTTCCGAAGAAATAGATATTTGAGTTATATATAGAATGACCATATAAAAATTAGTATAACTTATGTACCACCAGTCACTCCAAAATCTGGTCCATGAATGTAAGTGGTAGGGGTTCCTTCTATCTGGCATTTTTAAGCTTCTGAAATTCCACACACACTCTCTATACCATAACCATTATTTTTTGGATGACTTTATTATTATCATTTGAAATCTCAGTGATACCACCTGTTTTGGGCACCACTTTCAAAGGAATCGCCCATGGGCTGTCAGAGATTGGGTATATGATTCCTGCATCTAATATCTTGATCACTTATTTCTTCACTACCTCCATCGTTAGAGGGTTTATCCGTCGTTTTGGTTTTTGAGAGGGCTTGTATCCTTCCTCAAGTTGCACCTTATGTGTGAAAATTTATGTCTAATCCCTTTATGATCAATGATTGTCCACTCCATAGCCTATTTTCTTCACTTTATAACCTATAGAAGTTCATGTTCATGATCTTCCAAGAGAGATGTGTTGAGTATAACTAAGAGCATGTGCTTATCCACCAATAACTCATATTTTAAAGAAGATAGGATAGGTTGCAGTTTATGTTTTTGGGATTTCAAAATTGAGGGCGTAATTGGTTCTACCTCGCCCCAATATAGAATATCAGGATAAACCGTATTATTCCAATAATGAATGCCTTGGACTATGATTAATTGAAACACCTCTAGTTTATTCTCAGGATGGATTTCCTTAAGGACTATTTCATCGGTGATTGAACAACATCCAATGTCATCTTCCATATACCCCAAATGATCGTCCACTATAGTAAACACATAAAAATCCTCATTTTCCTCAATTGATACATTCTTAATAGTTTTGAGGATGTTTTAGAATACCTTTTCATATCTTACTCAAAAGATCAATTCTATATGAATAATATCTACCAAAAATTTCCGCGTATCCAAGAAGGGTATTCCCAGAATAAAAGGTGGCTCTTGGTCTTCCTCTATGTAGAGTATGATAAAAGAATCCAAGAGATTAATCCTCACCATATTAACTAGCACATCCACAAGTTTCCCTTTATGATATTTAGGGTAGTGATCTTATAGTTGTAGTACCACTCGGGCTAGTTTTAGATCTTTCAGGCCATCATGTTAAAGACTACAAAGGGAATCAGGTTGACAATAGATCCTAAATCAGAGAGTGCATTTCCAAATTCACAAGACTCAATTATGCAAGGAATTGTACAACTTCTGGAAGCATAGAGATTTATAGGACAAGATTGTTGAATCACCTCTGAGAATTCCATAGTGAAAGGAATGGTTTCCAAACTCTCCATCTTCCTCTTGTTCGAATGCATTTTCTTCATGAACTTCTTATATGTTGGCATTCGAGTCAATTACATAAAAAAGGAATTTTAATGTGATGTTTTTAAAATACCTCCCGAATTTTTCCAATCTACTGATCCATCTTCCTATGCTTCATTCTTTTGGGAAATGGTAAGGTGGATTCATATGGCTTGACCATATCCTTTCCCTTACCATGTGTGACCTCATTATCTTTTGATAGTCCCTATGATGATGGGGACTCTTTGGCTTCAGATTCTCTATCTGGAGAGGGTGGTGGTTGAGATGGATTTTGGGCTTCAACTTGATTTATAATTTCTTTATGGGGAAGTTTTTTACCACTTCGTAGATTAATAGCATTAGCCTCCACCAATGAATTATTTGTAGTGTTACCCTATAGTGTACCAGGTTGACTTAAAGATAGTTGATTAGAATGATTACCAATCTAAATTTAAAGGGCTTGAAAAGATGGCTCCTAATTTTGAAATCATTTACTTGTAGTTGTTATGAATTTCAACATCATTTCTTATATCCTTTGTGGGTGTTCCTACTAAGAATGTTATGCAACTAGTGGCAGTTGTGTCTGCCTTGGTAGTTATGTTGGATGAGGGTTTTGATACTCTTATTGTTAGAAGGATCCTTATTAAAAATAGTTTCCCTATTTTTATCTTGGATACAAATTTTGATACATTTTTTGACCATAATCGGTTAGCCTTTTTGGGTGGGGTTGAGGGTTTTGTTTTTGATGTCCCCAAAATGAATTTGTATAATCTTTCCATATAGGGTCCTAGTATTGAGAATATATGTTCGACCCTTGGTTATGAGAAACATACCTTACCTCACTTGTTGAGGGACTGACAGATGACCCTGAGCTTTCACCCATGACATGATTGTCGCCACATTCACTACAATTATGAATGATTTACTGCTTTAACTTGAGATGCATCATTCGTATTCAGCGCATCGATTTTATTTGACACAACATTGAGTCGGGCATGAAGCATCATTGTGGAATCAATGTCATTCTTCCTCGTATTTTGAGTTCTATGCTCAAAATACCATTGGAAGATATTAACTGACATGTCAACTAGTAGATAAAAAAGAACCTTAGGGGATTTCCTCATAACCTTTCTTCCCGCAGCTACATCCACCTCTGATTTGGTTTTCATAGTAACACCCCCATAGAAATTTTGGATATTCATCGATAATGGGAGTCTGTTGTGAGGGAATTTTCTCAAAATTTCCTTGAAATTCTCCCTATATTCATATAATGACTCAAAAACATGCTACTGATAGTTGTGAATTTTATTACATAATGTCTCCATTTTAGAAGGTGGAAAATACATTGATAAAAATTCTTGGGATGATGCCTCTAAGGTGAGGATTTAATGCAGTGTAAATCAATTAATATCATACATTTAATTATCCCTTAATCAAAAGGGGAATAAGCGAAGGTGAATGGAATCCTTACTCA